>JASEVX010000002.1:82579306-82819372 GCA_031761405.1 Serripes groenlandicus | reverse complement strand
AGACCGACACGGTGGTAAGGAGATATACAGACATGGAGAAGGGGGAAATGAACAGAACAAGCATACAACAAAACAAAACAAAAGTGTAAAAGACAGACACAGACAGACACAGAGTGAATGAGGACAAAGGTTATTTGGTAAATGGTAAATCATTATTCGATTTTGAGCCACAGCTTCAAAACATGGTTTGAATCCATTCGCGGTCATCGACTCCTCTGATCAGAATGAGGAGACAGCTTTACCAAACCTATACTTTTAGCCTATACAACCAGTGGGCAATATATTGATGTTTAATTCCGAAAACTAATTTAATTTAACCCTATCCAAAGTACAATAAATCTGCAGTAGCCGGCTTTGAAAAAGCGTATTGACAAAAACATGAAAAACCTCCAAATGAGAGTTGAATTATCAAGTCGAGTTGAAAACAATGTGGCAAAGGGAGGAAATGCTCATTGTGACAAATTCCCCCTTTAGCACAAAATTATTCTTAAGTCATCTTCTGCATAAACACCAGATAGGGTCTGTATGTGGGAAAGGGTTAAATAAATATATGTTAAAACACCAGTAATATACATGTATATATAAGGTTGTCGTTTATTGTTAATTGGTGTTAACTTCTAAATATGTCCGAATTTTTATTCGACCATTTATCTGATGTAATTTCGCGTCAATTATCATGTCGTGATCTTGTAATTTCCCATTTCGAGAAGTCATCAATACTTTTAACAATTCTGTCAGTACCAGGTAGCGTTAATTTACTCGCTAATTGTCCAGTCAACTCCAAACGAACCAAATTAGATCACAATTCTTTTGTATGAATATGATTATGGTATGAAAGCTCCGATACCCCCTCTATCGCTGCGAATACAGCTAACTAGATTTTCATTATGAGCGATAATTCCGTCTTGTTAGACTAATAATAATTACAGTTACCAATCGAGTTTCTAATTGTGGCCATTGTGCGGACAATTTTCAAGAGACCAAGTCGGTAATTGGTTGGCGGTGAATTCTAGGTCTGGCGTTTGACAGGGGGCTTGAAGAGGAAACCCGCGGAAGATAATTTTGTCTAGATGTTTCCACTTTGTGTCTGGCTCTATGGTTTGGGAATGATTTATGAAATCAACGTGGATATTGTTTTACGCAGTTTTCAACAATGTATTTGTTATATAATTGCGTTTCCTTGGTAAGTCACCTGTACTTCCGGTCAATTTATTTTCTGAGAAATATTGCGTTTTGTATGTTATTTAGTTTGTATATTTAACTTTGTTAAACCATTTGGTTGTTTGCATTTTTATGACATGTTTGGTATAATTGCCATTACATATATATATATCTATATATTGTTTACATTTAAACGCGTCAGGCGAAAAGGGGTCTTGTTGTTATAAAGCGAACGTTGAAGGATAGTGTGAATCTGAGTACATGCTCACATATTTCAAATAGCTTGCACAATACGAAACCGCCATTTGTAGATGTGTAGTAAGTGGGAAGGGGTTAACAAAACCCCATATTGCGATTATTGACACATTTAGTAATGGAAAAAACGTATACTACTCCAAAAACAAATCCTGCTTTGTTTCCATGTAAATCGACGAACTTCAGCCCTCAATTGTCACACTTTCGAAGTGTTTCTCATGTAGAACACCCTATATCATTGAAATGAGTTACCTATAAGCTTTAAAACAATCCAAAGAAAATGGGGGTGTCATGTATTATGCAAGAAAGAAACGGTATTTGGCGTAATTTGACCTATAGGAAACCAAATGTAAGTAGCATTCGTCGAATTGGGGATTTTCACTATTTACTTCTCAAGTGTATCGGAAAAGATGTGTATAGAACTACCACTGTTTCACATTAATTTAATATTTACATACATTTTAATTGTGTGTTGTATTGTACTGATCCTGATATGTCATGTTAGATCTATCTGCTTTAAAAACTATATATTGTAGTATAAAGTATTTTTCATAACGATTAGAAGGCCTTGTCAGAAAATGAAAAATTACTTGTATGGAGCAATATCTTCTTTTGCATCAATGTTTTTCAAACGTCATCTGCTGGAAGGGTTTCAAAATGTATGTTTATCAGATAAACCTCCAAAATCTGTAAAATTCCAAGTATATGTTCTAGGTAAGATTAGAAAATATTGTTTGTGAAAAAGAAACATTGCACAGCATTAGCTATTTATCCTTTCTACCATTATTTGTCAAAATCCGCCTTTCCCAAAGGAAACTAACATTTATTGACTATTTGAAGTTATGTTAATATTTCACCATTCTGTTTGGTTTAATAGGACCATTGACAAAGATAATTTGTTCTGTTCGCAAGTGACTAAACTGTTGAGATAGTACAATGTATTTTACAGTTCTCTTCTTTGAAAAAATCTAAGTAAATAATGATAACCAAAAAATAGGGTGATTCATTGTTTATAAAACATTGAAAATAAAAAGTGATTTAAGAAGAAATTCAAATTTCTAACTAATTCAGTATCTCCTACATTTTTTCAAAGGTAAAGGTTGACTTATTTCCAAATTGAACTATTTATATTTAACAATAATTATGAAAAGTTCTTCTGTTGCAAACAAATCATTACATTTAATAATGAAAAGTCATTTCAGCACTTGATTTCGTAGGAATTTCATATGACTGAATGATCATGACATATAAGTAGATTTATTTTGGTCAAATTCAATAGTGATGTCCCTTCTGAACATTTATTACCCCCACTGAGGGTCGTCTGCATAAAACAAGACGCAGTAATTAAAGCATTACAACTATTATGCCCCCCCACCCCCCACCCCTTCAAAGTATTTTGCTTTGCACATTTTGGTAGGTCCGTCGGTAGACCAAAGCGTGTCCGATTACTAACTGGATAATGCGTGAAGCTATAGTACTCAAACTTAGCAGGCAGGTTTGGTATGTCCCGTAGATAATCCCCAGATATTTAGGACATCTGTATGAAGGTCAATGTCAAAATGACATTGACCACGAAAAGCTTGTCAACTTGATTACTGCAGAATGCTTTGGCCTAATGACCAGTAGATGACCCCTATTGATTTTGAAATCATCGATTCAAAGGTCAAGGTCACAATGACATTGAACACGTTCCTGGTAATGTGACTCTCAGGAGGGCATAGTGTTTGACAAATATTTCTTGTTTTTTAAACTCCGTTTATTTTTGAAGTCATGAGGACATTTCAAAATATGCTTTAACTCCGTAATAAATGGCATTTGTCAATATTTTTTGACAATGATGTGATAAAGACTTTTTGCACTGTCTGAAACTGGTCGACCAAATATGTCATTTGGGTCATTTGGGTTATTTTTCTCAGAGACTTACTTCATTGTTTTCAAACAAGGTTGTGCGTGATATATGAAAAACAAACAAAGCGCCGATGGCACAGTAGCGGCGATCGTGTAGAAAATCCTGCAAAGTAACAAGCAGTATCTCGGTGTAGGCCTTGCGATTTTCAATATATATAGGCATATACGATAATGCTCGATCTCCAACTCAATTCGGCTACACTTGCAGCATTGATTACTAATTGACGCTAAAACGTACAGACGTGTCTAACTTGTACACTGCATGACATCGTGTCATTTAAACTGTTGTAAACCAGTCTTATCGGCTAGACGCTTTCATATATTACAACAACTACAAAATAAAGCGTTTATGATATTGAGATTTAAGAACAATCGATAAACCAGTCTCGCGAGCTATTTATAGAACCTTTTGGAATTTCCATTTGGCGAGGTGTTTTGAGAGTACTGCATGGCAGATAGAACGCGCAATGACATTTAGTATCTGCCCAAACATGGAGAAAGTTAGTATTTACATATTTTAACTCTATGTAGATATTATCTCGATAAATCTCAAATATAAGTATCAATCCGGTACCAAAGTAGCACAGACATGATTATAATTAATCGAGCCTCTGCATCATTGATGGAACTATATAGTTGGCGGTTTAACGAATGTAGGTTAATTAGTTTGCAGTATTGCATAACAAGTCAACGGGCTGTTCAAAACTGACTATGCATTTTGTTTCGTTGTTGATGTTTCTGTTAGCATTGTGGCGATTGTCAACCCAATCGCCACAAAAATAAATTCTTATAGGAATCAATAATAAAGCGGGTTTTGTTATTGTGGAAAACACCTGCAGCGGCCGGGCGGCATCCACAAATTAGCTGTTCTTTAAGTTGACAGTTTCCATCCGATCTTCATCACACATATTTGTGGTCCTTATGTCTGTGCCAAGTTCAATAACAAGCCAAATCAACCAAAGCATCATGGCCCTGGAATTATCCAAAAAGTTCACACATTTTCCGCTCTCTAAGATGAACAGTTTGCATCCAATCTTCACCAAACTTTTTTAACATCTTAAGGGGCCAAACGCTATAACCCATCACAATCACTCAAGATAATCTTGGATTTTAGACATTGGTTTATTCGGAATAGGCCAAATTATCCTTGTCTGCTTTCTACGTTTATCCTCACCAAACTTGGTGAACATATTTGTCGGCCAGAATATGTGCCAATTTTAATAACAAGCCAAATCTACCAATATCCTTTTGAATTATGGTCCTTGATTTATCCATAATCGGCCAAATGAGCCTTGTCCGCTCTCTTAGTCGAACAGATTTCTTCTGATCTTCACCATACTTTATTAACATGTTTGTGGTCATAGTGTCACAGCCAGGTTTGATTACCAGTCATAAAACCTTGGTTGCAATAAAATAAAACCAAAGTCACACCTTTTTAGTCGTTCCAGAGTTATTCCTACCTGACGAGCGTATTTTGTGACGGTTTAAAAAAAAAAGATGACCATTGATACCTGCTGTCGTTGCTCTTGCTTCTTTATATCAAGTTTTCATCAGAGCCTGACTTTGATTTCTTTGATTATGGTCGTTAGTATGACTTCTGATAAGAGCGAGTCGGTGAACAATGTTCAGCATTGTCAACTTTTATCTTTTTCCCATCTACGGGCTCTCTTATCGCGATTCGCAGGTAAACCGATGACATCCGAGTATCTATACGGACATTCACGAGGCTATCGTAACTACCTTTATTCAGTGTAATGGTGAGAATGATTTATCTAGGTAAATCAGTTAATGTACAATACCTTTAACGACGTTTTCAACAATTGTTCAGTCATATCATGGCGGCCATTTTACATACCCATGTGTTTCCTGGCACACACGTACTACACACAACAGACTTACAAAGCAACTGGCTGCTTTTCCAAATAGCCCATTGGTCGGAGACGGACGACTTTTGTCAAACTGGCTGTATGATGGAAAGAGTTACGTCGGAAGGATTTGAACCGTTTCCCTTGCTGTATCAGTATCTTATCCAAAAACAACAAGTCAACAGCAGACGACTTTGAATAAATATATGCAAATACATATACGCGGAAAGTATCTCTAAATGAAAGAACAATTATTGAATAGATTTGACAAATGTTGTGGCAAAAGGAAAAGACTCTCTTCATGAGAAGTTTCTCCTTTTGCCACGATATTTCCAAAAGTCGTCAGTTGCAGATGCGTCTATATTATGTTGGAATGGGTAAAAGGCGAGGCCCCAGTCCTTAATAATTTTGCCACGAGCTTTTCAAAATGAGTGTTTAATAACAGTTTTCTGTTAGGTCAACAAACACAACCTTTATAGACCGACTGTTTTAAGTAAACCCCATTTTCCGATGACACGTTTCTTTCCTCGCACGTAATCATGGATAATGGAGTGAAGATTTAAAAGCAATGAAAATCCTATCAGACCCAAACAACGGAAATAGATAGGAGCCAAGTCCCGGTCACAGGCACGAATCACATCTAATTGTGAAACCTAATTCGGATCATTTCTCTGAGTGTAACAGAAAAACAATCGGAACACGAGATTTTACAGATCGAATTAAAGAAGCATTCGGAAGCGAGCATGCAAATTTGTGACTAGTGAACTGATAAATCAAACGCGCCCATCAAAATGGCGGATAAATGGCTGTAACTGAAGTCGACTTTCGCGTGTTTAACGGATAAAATAAATAATAAAACACTTGTAAACCTATCGTTGGGTTCGAGATGTGTTGATACGGCTAATTGCTATCTAATGTAATCTATAAGGCAATTATCAGAACTTGGTTTTTCAGCACGAAATGGAGAAACACACCAGAATGTTGGTTAAATTACAAAATTTGAGACCTGTTGAATTTGATATGACGTTTTGTTATTTCCAGCTGATATCCAATCCTGCAGTTATCTGATATTTACTTATTGACTAACCGAAACACTCTTTAAATCATTGCAATGATCTCTTCAAGAATGAAAATAAACTCTTCAATATTGATAACACATCAAAGAAGACATATTGTGTGACACAAATAGTTCGTTTGGTTTAAGTGGTAAATAAAGTCCCTTTCAACGGTATTTCAGTTTTGGTATGGGCTTTATACCCACATCCTAGTTCTAACGGTTCTTGTTTATTGCGGTAAAAAACTATTCCGGTGACACACAGTGTTCCCTTTGGAGCGCTCACTTGAAATTTAATTCAAAAAGATATTTTAAAAGTTGAGAATAAAATATCATCCTTATTTTCAATGTAACCATTGCTTGCTGAAAGAAAGACATTATTGTATGTATCATACAGCATGGTATTACCTGCTTAAAAGCGAAAGATGTGTTATTATAAAAAGGGTCGAAAATATATTTCAGTGGTAATGCAACTAAAGATGTCACCGCTCGATTAATATTTTGCAAGTAAATAAGTATATCATATTAACCTTTTCCCTCATACGACAATTCTGCCGCAGACGACTTTGAACGTATTTTGTCAAAATATAGAAAATCTCCATAATTGAATGGATAACCTATGACAAAAAGTGGAAAACATTGTGGCAAAAGGAGAAATTGCACGTTTTGTGCAATTCCTTCTTTTGTCACTATGTTTTCAAAAAGCCGTCTGCTGCAGAGGCGTCAGCAAGCGTCTATATGAGGGAAAGAATTAATTAATACACAACTCTATGTGAACTTTATACGTGTATATTTTCTGTACTTTGAACCGAATGCCTATATTCATGAATAACTAATGATTGTATTGCATTGTATTGTACTCATCGGTCATCCGGTTGTTGTCAGTTTCGACAAGGAAATCCAGAGGTCATGCTTTTTCATCGAGAAGAATCATTTTGAAACTGCCAAGAGTATTAGTGAATATGTCACATGTTTATTGTTAGTCCTAATAAGATCCATAATTCATACATATCCTGATCCAACCCTTAAAAACATATATTTTGTAGCAGAAAACCAGTTGCTTTCATTTGGAAATGCCATCTGCTTAGCCCTGACGACAACACAAACAACGAAGTTACAAGCTTGCCTTATTTGACATGAAAACCAGAAGGTAAAGAAATTCGTATTTACGATCAAATTGTCTTTTTGAGATTTATTGAATAGAAAGCACTTGCAAAGGACGTTTTGTTCGAGATTGCTTAACCCTTTCCTACATACAACAAATCTGCAGCAGAAGAGTTTTAAAACATAGTGACACAAATCTGAAAAATATCATTGAAAGATGCTTAATTGTTAAATGAAGTTGAAAACATTGTGGCCAAAGGAAAAATTGTTCATCATGAGCAATTTCACCTTTGACCACAATGTTTTCAACATGCTATTGCGTCCAAATGCGTATGCTAGTGGGAAAGGGTTAAAAGCAAAGAGAACACTTTGATAACGACGGGTCCACTATGATGATTATTGAACAAAAAGAAAAGAGGAAACTTTCTGCAATTTTCGCTCAATCCTATATATATCTAGACGACTATATATGGTATTACTGCAATTTGCTTAATCCTATATATATCTAGACAACTATATATGGTATCACTGCAATTTGCTCATTCCTATATACATCTAGAAGACTATATCTGGTATTACTGCAATTTGCTCATTCCTATATATATCTAGAAGACTATATATGGTATTACTAAATACTTCCAACATCATCGATGTGTCTAACTCGTTGAATATTTAACAGTCTCTTATTTGTTCACACACTAAGTCCGCAAATGTAAGACGACAAACACTGTTTGTGACACTTTGTATAAAAATAAAAATCCACGTTTTTTCCCCGTGTTTTCCTCCTATCTAAACCTGATTTGAACACTCCTAAATGTAACGATACAATCCCGATTATTCACAACTCAAACCGTTTTAGCTAGAGAAAGAAACGGCATGTATCAATGAACCAATGTTTTCACATCGCTTGAGCAGAAAGCTTTTGTGACCAATCACCGTCCGGCTTCCGTCCGTTTCTGCTGTCCGGTCACATTTTCCCTCAAGCAACGTCTTCCCATAACCAATGGAATAATTTCGAAATTATATCACATGGATGTTCCTCACGTGGCCCTCTTAAAAAAATCTACAAAATGAGAGTTCAATTATTGAAAAGAATTGAAAACATTGTTGCAACATGTGAGACTTCTCATCATGAGCAATTTCTTCTTTTGCCACAATGTTTTCAAGAGTCGTCTTCTGTATGTTCGTCAAAAATGGGTCTACAAGTAGGAAGCGGTTATTTAATGTTAGCTTAATTCCGACCAGTTACTGTAGTAAGTAAGTAATGGCTTTATTCACCGTTCCGCCCGCTTCACCTGATGGCCCAATGTGCTGTTTAACAGTCTATGTGGAAAAGCAGCCAGTTGCTTGGAAAGTATGTTGTGTGGTGTACTGGTGTGGGAAAACCAGGAAACGCATAAGTAGGTGAACTGGTCGCCGTGATATGACTGAAAAATTGTTGAAAATGGCGTTAAACCCCAATCAATCAATCAATCAATCACCTGATGGCTGATAGAACTAACCGCGCATTTTCCTACTTACAATAGATAGCTACAAGTGAACAATAGAGAACCATCATCATTCATGGTCATCTTGTTTTGTTATTACCGTAATACACGATTACTCGGCCTGGAGTATGGTCTTCCAACATTGGGATCAATGTTCACGATTTTCAGAAATCTTCATAAGAAGGAAAGTTTTAGTGACATTTAATTATAGAAGAAAGAGTATCGCTAGATGTAATTAACAGTTAAGTTACCTTTATTATATTGTTCAAATGTAAAGAGTCTGTACCGCAATACATCAATATCTTAACACGAGAAGCGTTGTCATATCATGATACATGTACAGTGTGTATTAATTAGGGTGTGGCTGAAAAAATTCATTATAAGATTGTCATCAGTTATGTACTGAACAATTAGACCTACTCGCATGTAAACCTATGTACTTTACTCTAAACATATTGTATAGCCGAAATTCATGTATAACACACTGACAAATATTCAACAAACATAAATAATTATTTTTTACAGGCAAAGTAAACAAACCTACCACAAGGACTTTCCGATCAGCGAAGATCCACTTGACTCAGGATCTTTTCGGTGCATCGTAGAGTCAATTTTGGTAATTTATTGATATTAAAAGCACACTGTATGCAATTTGATCGATATTGATAAAACCCCTGAAGTTTGTTTTTCGTATGTTGTGGCTGAACTAGATTGATTCACCAGCTTTTACCAGAATATAAACACGTTGATTGATCGATTGATTGATTGTTTGGTGTTTTACGCCGCTTTCAACAATGTTCAGTTATATTACGGCGTTTCCTGGGTAAGTTACCAGTACGTCCGGTCTATATAGTCTGACACCAGAAAGTCAGTCGTAGTGCTAAGCCCGCAACCCTGAGCCCCAAGATGGGTAACCATTACTACCATTTTTAATGTCTTTGGTATGACCCGACCGGGGATCGAACCCGCGACCTCCCGCACCCGAGGCAGACTCTCTACCACTACAAAACCGAGGCGGTTGTGGCGGAAATAGTAGCATTGGATTAGTATTTATATCGTATTGTAGAATCGAGTTTACCTGCTGATGCGTTTTCTCGCTGGCACCATCAGTACTTGCCATAATAGTAATTACCAGACAAAAGTAATCGAATAACCAACAAATATACCTTATAAAGAAGACACATGAGTGACGCGGGATATAACGATTTGCTCCACTGGTCGAGCTTATGTCATGGTGCATTGTCCGACGTGAGTGCGTCCGTAAGTTAAATATTTGCTTGAAACGACTTCTCCTGTATAACGAATGGGTCTTGTGTGATGAAACTGCAGGTCAAATCCTCTCATTGTCCTCTTTTCTTTAATTTCTTCCGAACTTTAAAATCTATACAGCCGGTTACCATAGCAATCGAAGGAACGAAACTTTTAAAATATTCTCCTCCGTAACCATTTGGTCGATTTTAAAATAAGTTTGTAAAAATAATTTCTGGGTGACCCTCTACCGTCCCTTTGTCAAGCCATGTTGATTTATCAGGTGAAGGGCTAATTTGCCTTATACTGATGCAGTAAAAACTTGAATGATTCATCATCTCCTTAGAAATGGCGTCCAAATTCAAATCATTTCTTGGAATTGAACCTACGAGGGTGACCCTCTACTAGATTCCTTCAAGCAATGCTGTTTATAGACAATGGTCTCCAGGGGGGCGGGCATGTTTTACACTTTGTGCCTCAAACCAAATCTTTTTTTTTTGGAACGTGTTGGCCCGATTTTCACATTATATTATATAAATGTTCATGGGTAATCGATCTACTTCCAGTTTCCTTCAAGTCATATTGATTTGTTAAATAAAAAATAAAATAAAATAAGCAAAGCTGTTTAAATCCTTTGTGCATAAAGTCAGACTTTAAGTTCTGCTCGGAAAATATTGGCCCGATTTCAAACATGTTTGTGAAATGTTATTAAGTTGAAATTGGAACTATTTTTAATCGACAAACTTAACCAGAAACATAATAATCACCAACATAATATGTATAAGTATAACAAAATAATACAAAATGTGATTTCACCCAGCATGATCGAAGGTTATGAGCGGTTTTAACCAACTTTGAACATGCTGAATTCATTAAATAAATTTCATTGTTAATAATTTTAGATTTTTGCAAATAATGTGAAGAAACCAGTATTCCCAATTGTTGTACATACAGTGTTCGTCTTTACAGCAGAGGCCATTGTCTATAATGCGTTTAGACATCAGGTGCATTGCCGTATATCATGACTTTTGTTGTCATATTTAGGAAAGTATTGATGATGATTCTTTATAGATGTGCGCCACGGTTTAATCAGGCAATGTGTCCTAAGATAAGTATGCTCATAATTTATAACCCCAATAAATCGCAGTAAGAGAGAACAAAAATAGATGGCATGTATTTATAATATTCCATAAAGTTTCACTGTGCGTAGGTCGGTGATTTCTATGCAGTACGGTTAGAAAGTATTTCTGCAAAGGATCGTTCCATGAAAAGTGAAGTGTATAGACAGAGATTATACTGCAAAGGTGTAACCGGTTGTACCAGCTTGTTAACCCTTTCCCTCATATAAGCGCTTCCTGACGCCTCTGCAGCAGACGGCTATTTGAAAACATAGTGACAAAAGAAGAAATTGCACAAAACGTGCAATTTCTCCTTTTGCCACAATGTTTTCCATTTTTAGTCATAGGTTATCCATTCAATTATATGTATAGAGATTTTCTATGTTTTGACAAAATATGTTCAAAGTCGTCCTGCTGCAGAATTGTCGTATGAAGGAAAAGGTTAAGCCAATAGTAATCCTACTACCCCAAGGTTGTATCCCCGTTAGCCGTTTGACATATTGCGCCTTAGTAGTTTACCACTTTCGAATACATTGCTGGAAAGGGATAATTGCTCAGATTAAATCATGACTTCTTTTCACGCAATGTTTTCACACAATGTTTTCACCTATCTATCAAAAGTATGCATCCAATGTTTAAACGGTTAACCTGCTTGTTGTTTAAACGGTTAACCTGCTTGTCTCAAAGCCGGCGCCCCTTAGCCTCGTTAACAGTTCATTTGATCATGTTCACCAAGTGCAGATAAGATATAGCTATTAGTGGTGTGTACTTTTGTTAACCCTTTCCCTCATACGACAATTCTGCAGCAGACGACTTTGAACATATTTTGTCAGATGGATAACCTATGACTAAAAGTGGAAAACATTGTGACAAAAGGAGAAATTGCACGTTCTGTGCAATTTCTTCTTTTGTCACTATGTTTTCAAAACGCCGTCTGCTTTAACCATTTCCCTCATACGACAATTCTGCAGCAGACGACTTTGAACATATTTTGTCAGATGGATAACCTATGACTAAAAGTGGAAAACATTGTGACAAAAGGAGAAATTGCACGTTCTGTGCAATTTCTTCTTTTATCACTATGTTTTCAAAACGCCGTCTGCTTTAACCCTTTCCCTCATACGACAATTCTGCAGCAGGCGACTTTGAACGTATTTTGTCAAAAATTGGAAAATCTCTATAATTGAATGGATAACCTATGACAAAAAGTGGAAAACATTGTGGCAAAAGGAGAAATTGCACGTTTTGTGCAATTTCTTCTTTTGTCACTATGTTTTCAAAAAGCTGTCTGCTGCAGAGGCGTCAGAAAGCGTCTATATGAGGGAATGGGTTAAGTTGCCCAATCAAATCAAGTTATTCATGTGTGCGTTATTTGATGTGAATCCGACTTAAAATTGCCGCTTGAAGAATTTCCAACTTAAAAGTGCTCTCGGGTTTTCATCGCCAAATACACACCTTGTTGGTGTTATAATCGCATAAAAATTCGAAGGATTGGGCTACGCGGTAGGTGGCGCTTCATCCCGTTTGGTACTTAAAGGAAAAGCCCAATGTAATCGTATTACCACACCAGCGATCGGCTAAACACTTGGTCATGTGACACCCCATGTGGTTAACAAACAAGCCTTTCGATTGGTTAAGCTTGTGGACAAGGTGTTGAGCGATTTTGAAAAGCTGCAAACGTCCTTTGATTCAGTAAATAGGAGATTAATTCAATTAGTTGCAGTCTTCATCACCCCAAACATGCCAATCGAAGTCTGGTGTAAAGTTTTCATTTCTTTAGGGATTTTAACCAACCCTTTCCCACGTACACCAAATCTAAAACAAACCACTTTGAAAATATTTTGGCAAATACATGGAATATCTAGTAAATGATAGTGTAATAATTGAATAAAGGTGACAATATTGTGGCAAAGAGATACATTTCAATTTCGCATTTTGTCACAATGTTTTCAAAAGTCATGTTATGCAAATAAGTTAAAAGAAATAAAAAACACGTCAGCAGATGGGAAATGGTAATGTGGTGTTTTTACACGCTTTAAACTAAAGTTCAGTATTTGTCTTTAGCTATCAGTACGTTATAAGTCTTTATTCACTTCGGTACATCAACTGCATTGCCAATACTCTTCCCATATACCTAAGCGTCTAGGAGGGAAGTTTCCCCCTTTTTCAACTTCATATCATGTATCTTGTGTATGAATAGGTCGGGGATCGAACCCTGGTCCGCTGGCTCTGGATACCGACATCGTAAACTATCAAACCATTGAGTCGGATTCAACTTTTCTCATATGTAGACGCAACTGCAACAGATAACATTCGAAAAGATTGTGAAACAAAGAGCTTTGGCGCAATATTTCGGCTTACTCTTTTATATTATATACTTTCATTTATTGAGACTCAATATGTTTACCAATAGGTTAGCAAAGTCGTCTCCTGCAGATTGAATGTATGTGTGAGAAAGGATAAAAACGGTTCATAATTAACTTGCCTGATTCACACCACTTTCAACAGTATATCATTCATATCACAGCGCTTCCAGGTTATCTCCCCCCCACATATAGACGCTTTCTGAAATTGCTCCTTTTGCCACAATGTTTTCAACTTTGTTCAATAATTTCTCTTTCATTTATAGAGTGCATCCAAATGTTTGACTTAATGTTTTCAAACTCTGCTACAGGATGTTTGTATGTGGGAAAGGGTTAAACGACTAGTATCACCTTAATATTGTTTGGCTCACACCGCTGTATTACTGTATCATTGTAATTATATAACCCTTTCCCACATACAACACATGTGCATGCAGCAAACGAAAATATGACAAAACTCTAAACAAAATAACAACAGTTAAATCATTGAATAAAATTGAAAACATTGTGGCAAAGGGAGAAATTGTTTATTATGAGCAATTTCGCCTGTGGCCATAATTTTTTCGAAAGTCGTCTGCTGCAGAGGTGTCAGATAGGTTATATGAATGGTATCATTGCAATCCCGAGTGCAAAACAGGTGCGTAGCTCCCTTTAGGCACTGTAGGCACGTGCCTACACATTTCTTTCTAAAAATGCCCCCAAAATGCAGCTGCGGCGATACACATCTGCGTAATGTATCGACCAGATCAGCCTGCGCTGTCCGTCTAAGGGGGTATAGATAGAGTAGTGATTCCCGAAACAAAAAATCCACAGGAGGCGAAACGTGTATATCCGGGTAGGCCTGTGTGGCATGCTTAGGTTGATCCGGGTCGATACTTTACGCAGAGTCCACAATGTTGATTTTCTCACGAGACGGCCTACACATTGATTATTGCCAAGCTACGCCCCTGCAAAAGAGGTCAACCACTATTGCAGTTTTAGAATAGTTTGAAAAATGCTTGATCTCCGGATCACAAAGCAGACGTTATAACATCTACGCAACTTCGTCTGTACATACTAATGTCTCTAGATCAGGGATGTTATTGTATATCAAGTGAGAGACATAGAAATACAAATATAAATGTATCTATATGACTCTGATCAATAGTAATTATAGATTTCATTTGGAGAGCTATAAAGTGTCACAACTATTTACACCACGGGATTATTCTGTCTTTGTTATATTTCGCCCTTAATACGGACGCTCTGGGGCTCTGCAGCAAACGAATTTCGAAAGCATTGTGTGAAAAGAAGAATTTTACTCTAAATTCTAAATGAGCAATATCCCATTTTCCTTATATATTTATCAACATTAATAATTCGTGATTCGCTGGTAATGTGATAAATTAATAATTCGTGATGTGCTGGTAATGTGATAAATTAATAATTCGTGAAGTGCTGGTAATGTGATAAATTAATAATTCGTATTGTGCTGGTAATGTGATAACCTTTTCTCAAAGTATACAACTGTTAACTAACCCTTTCTCACACTGAGACGCATTGTGATGCACCTGAAGAAGACGAGTTTACAAATGATTGTGACATAAGTAAAATTGCTCATAATGACAATTTCCACTTTTGCCACAATATATTCGGTAATAATACATACGTTTTCAGAGCATTTTTGCCGAGCTATCAAAGTGGTCGTCTGCATATTTGTTGTATATAGGAAAGGGGGATCGAAACCACATAACAAAGCATTAAACGACAAGTAATATACACTTAACCAACAGTCTATGTCATCATCTACACTTAACCAACAGTTTATGTCATCATATACACGTAACTAACAGTCTATTTCATCATATACACTTAACTAACAGTCTATTTCATCATATACACTTAACTAACAGTCTATTTCATCATATACACTTAACTAACAGTCTATTTCATCATATACACTTAACCAACAGTTTATGTCATCATATACACTTAACTAACAGTCTATTTCATCATATACACTTAACTAGCAGTCTATTTCATCATATACACTTAACTAACAGTCTATTTCATCATATACACTTAACTAACAGTCTATTTCATCATATACACTTAACCAACAGTTTATGTCATCATATACACTTAACTAACAGTCTATTTCATCATATACACTTAACTAACAGTCTATTTCATCATATACACTTAACCAACAGTTTATGTCATCATATACACTTAACTAACAGTCTATTTCATCATATACACTTAACTAGCAGTCTATTTCATCATATACACTTAACTAACAGTCTAGTTCATCATATACACTTAACTAACAGTCTAGTTCATCATATACACTTAACTAGCAGTCTATTTCATCATATACACTTAACCAACAGTCTATTTCATCATATACACTTAACTAACAGTCTATTTCATCATATACACTTAACTAGCAGTCTATTTCATCATATACACTTAACTAACAGTCTAGTTCATCATATACACTTAACCAACAGTCTATGTCATCATCTACACTTAACCAACAGTTTATGTCATCATATACACTTAACTAACAGTCTATTTCATCATATACACTTAACTAACAGTCTATATCATCATATACACTTAACTAACAGTCTATTTCATCATATACACTTAACTAACAGTCTATTTCGTCATCTACACTTAACTAAATGTCTACACCGATCATGAAATTGTATTGCTTTCCTATTTGAATCAACGTGTATATTTTAATCTCAAGCAAAACAAGATAAATCACATCAAATAATTCAAACTAATTTCCCTGAAAATCATCAAATATTATTTAACAATACTGTAAAAATAATTGGTATAACCTAAAATAACCCAAATCGCCAATAACGAGTGGTATCCTTCTTTATCAAACAAATTTTACTGATATCTCTGTCAAACAGACAAACAGTGTGTATGGCATATCTAGGGCGTCTCGAAGTTGTTAAGCCATGACGTCATTACGCGTGAGCTCGACAACCGTAGTGATACAGTTTAAATCCTCGACCACATCCAACAAATATGCAGCAGACAATTTCGAAATCATATAGACAAACATATGGATATATCTCCATACATTACGCTTTCATTATTGAATAGAGTGGCATTTTGTAGCAAAGGGGGAAATTTCTTATTTTGAGGAATTTCACTCTATCATACGGTATTTTCAAAATTCGTCTCCTGCAGATGCAAGAACATGTTTATGCATGCTAGAAAGTGTTAACGTTTTAAAAAAAGTGATATTGCTCTTCCGGCTCCAGTCTTGAATACGAAGATAATATACATATGTTATTGAAGACGAATACCATTTTTTCTTCGAATGTCCACTGTATAACAATATGCGAGATATCTAGTTTAAAGATTATTGGTTACAAAACAGTTCTCATAACTTATTTTACTCCCTTATGTCGTCTACAATAACAGATGAAGTTTTGTCAATTGCTAAATATTTATATCATGCAATGAATAAAAGAAAACAAGAGCTTAATGTCGTATGATCAGTAAATTATTTTGCCTTTAATGTTTAAATACTTCTGCACTTGTAATTTGTAAAACAATATATATTTGTCATTCTATTGTTAAATTGTACTTTTTGTATTTTGGGCCAGAGGCCTATATTACTTGATTAAATAAATATAAAAAAAAAAAAAGAAAAAAGAAAAAAGGTCAGTGTCACACAAGACAGGTCTTTGTGCTCGTATTTCACCAACACAAGACAGGTCTGTGTGCTCGCATTCCTGCAACACAATACATGTCTGTGTTATCGCATTCCACCAACACAAGACAGGTTTTGTGTGCTCGCATTCCACCAACACAAGACAGGTAAGTGTGCTCGCCTGTCACCAGCACAATACAGGTCTATGTGGTCACATTCTTACAACACAAGACAGGTCTGTGTGCTCGCATTCCACCAACACAAGACAGGTCAGTGTGCTCGCCTGTCACCAATACAGGTATATGTGGTCACAATCCACCAACACAAGACATGTATATATACATGTGTGCTCACATTCCTGCAACACAATACATGTCTGTGTTATCGCATTCCACCAACACAATACATGTCTTTGTGCTCGCATTCCACAAACACAAGACAGGTCAGTGTGCTCGCATTCCACCAACACAAGACAGGTCAGTGTGATCGCCTTTCACCAACACAAGACAGGTATGTGTACTCGCCTTTCACCAACACAAGACAGGTCTGTGTGCTCGCATTCCACAAACACAATACAGGTTTGTGTGTTCGCATTCCACCAACACAAGACAGGTCAGTGTGCTCGCCTTTCACCAACACAAGACAGGTATGTGTGCTCTCCTTTCACCAACACAAGACAGGTCTGTGTGCTCGCATTCCACCAACGAAATACAGGTTTGTATGTTCGCATTCCACCAACACAAGACAGGTCAGTGTGCTCGCCTTTCACCAACACAAGACAGGTATGTGTGCTCGCCTTTCACCAACACAATACAGGTTTGTATGCTCGCATTCCACCAACACAATACAGGTTTGTATGTTCGCATTCCACCAACACAATACAGGTATGTGTGCTCGCCTTTCACCAACACAGTACAGGTTTGTATGCTCGCATTCCACCAACACAATACAGGTTTGTATGTTCGCATTCCACCAACACAATACAGGTTTGTATGTTCGCATTCCACCATAACAAGACAGGTCTGTATGCTCGCATTCCACCAACACAATACAGGTCTATATGTTCGCATTCCACCAACACAATACAGGTCTATATGCTCGCATTCCATCAACACAAGACATGTCTGTATGTTCGCATTCCACCAACACAAGACAGGTCTGTATGCTCGCATTCCACCAACACATGACAGGCACTTGTGGTCGCATTCCACCAACACAAGACAGGTCAGGGTGCTCGCCTTTCATCAACACAATACAGGTCTACGTGGTCACATTCCACCAACATAAGACAGGTCAGGGTGCTCGCCTTTCACCAACACAATACAGGTATACGTGGTCACATTCCACCAACATAAGACAGGTCTTCGTGATCGCATTCAACCAACACAAGACAGGTATGTGTGCTCGCATTTCACAAACACAAGACAGGTATTTGTTCTCGAATACCGCCAACAAAAGAAAGGTCTTTGTGCTCTCATCCAACCAACACAAGACAGGCATATGTGATCCATTCCACCATCACAAGACAGGTCTTTGTGCTCGCATTCCACAATCACAAGACAGGCATTTGTGATCGTATTCCACCAATACAAGACAGGCATTTGTGATCGAATTCCAACCGGCACAAGACAGGCATTTGTGATCGTATTCCACCAATACAAGACAGGCATTTGTGATCGCATTCCACCAATACAAGACAGGCATTTGTGATCGCATCCCACCAATTCAGTGCAGATATTTGTGCTCGCATTAAACCAACACCAGTGAGGTATGTGTGCTCGCATACCACCAACACAAGACAGGTCTTTGTGCTCGCATTCCAACAACACAAGACAGGCATTTTTTATCGCATTCAACCAATTCATGGCAGGTATTTATGTTCGCATACCACCAATACAAGACAGGTATGTGTGCTCGCATTCCACCAACACAAGACATGCATTTGTGCTCGCATTCCACCAACACAAGACATGTATGTATGCTCGCATTCCACCAATACAAGACATGTATGTATGCTCGCATTCCACCAACACAAGCTGAACGTAAACATGTACGTACAATTCCGGGATGGATTGGACGTCTATGACGTCGAGTGGTGGCTACTGCGATTTTAACTACAGAATGTCTCTTGTTCCGTAAACGGCTCTGAACATGAATTCCTATTTCTTGCCCTGTAGTCGTGAATTTCTGACATGACTGTTTCTTGTGCATTTCCGGTTCCTGTCTATTTGTCTTTATTCAAGTTAAAAATATATCTTCTGTACATTAAGTTTTCCTAGCCACATGATATGTTCTTAAATGTAGTTCAGATTGTACAAAACACATCGTACGTATTTCCGATAACTTTACAATGTAGCAACTTTATTTTGAACAACCATGAAACGTACGTGCACATACGAAAAGACCCACGACTATTGTCTTATTCTAATTGACAGGTTAGCCATTTCGTGTTTTTTAGAATGAACATATGCCACCGAGAACGTCTACAACGTCAATTTAATTTCCGAAGGAAACACATAGTTCGTGCCCAAATGTTTCGGCATACAATAAACATTATATCGAATTCAAAAATCAGGACGATAAAAAAATACTCTTTCGACTTTCGACGGAGATAAGTCAGCAAAACATCGACTATTGCTGGGATAAACATTTTAAATCAGTGTTGTTAGACTATAAGGGTATATATGTAAATAAATAGAAATTCGAGTAATGACCTTTTCGTAATCCGCTTAGTTTATACCATGAGTTCTAATAAGCTAAAAGAGCATAAACGATGAAACCCTTGTTGTTTATCTATTACTAGTCTACTAGAAACATACCTTCCATAAGGACACTCCACAATGATCATCTCGAGCAGGGATCTTAACCGGGACGCTGGTCTCATATGCTGTGCGCTACCGATGCTGCCACCGTGGATTGCTGAGTGATAATAAGACCTGTCCCATATACAATAATTCTGCAACGGACGACTTTTGAAAAAGCAATCACAGAATGTCTCATCACAGTTTCAGTATAGGGTGTTCCCAGTCCGTGGCACGCTGATTTAACTTCGTATCATTTGAGCCGTCCCGCGAGAAAACCAACAGTGTGGACATTGCGTAAAGTATCGACCCGGATCAGCATAAGCATACCGCGCAGGCTATCCCGGACAAACACTTTTCGCCTTCTGTGACTTTTCTGTTTCAGGAATAACTACTCTATACATCTATCCCCCCTAAGACGGAATGTGTCGGCCGGATCAGTCTGCGCAGGCTGATCTGGTCGATACATTACGCAGATATATTGATATGAGCCGTCCCGCGAGAAAACCAACAGTGTGGACATTGCGTAAAGTATCGACCCGGATCAGCCTAAGCATGCCGTGCAGGCTTACCCGGATAGACACTTTTCGCCCCCCCCCCCCCCCCCCCCCCCCTGTGGAATTTCTGTTTCAGGAATCATTACTCTATAAATCTATCCCCCTGAAGCGGAATGTGTCGGCCCGGATCAATCTGCGCAGGCTGATTTGGGTCGATACATTACACAGAGGCCATAATGTTGGTTTTCTCGCGGGACGGCTCATTTGTTTGTTTGCTTGTATTTTGTATTTATGCACCGCTTTCAACATTGTTTTTAGTTGTATCACGGCGTTTTCTTCGGTAAGTTACCAGGACTACTTGTCCATTTATCATGACACCGTCGAGTCGGCCGTAATGCTAACCAGGGAGGAAAACCAATTACTACCATTCTACAAGTCTTTGTTATGATCCATCAGGGAATCTAACCCACGATGTCCAGTGGCGAGGCGAACGCTTTATCACTACACCATCGAGAAGTCCCCAAATCAGTGTCTCTTTACCTTAGCTTCAGACGAATAGAACTATGAAAACCTTCTAGGAAAAGAAGAACATTCTCCCTCACCTTTGTGTCAAATCGGTATCACTTCACGGATGTTACACTTTAAAGGCATTTACAAGTTGACATTTCTGTGAACAGTGTATACTCAGACCATGTTACCACCAGCTCAGTCCAATCAGAATATACACACGTTGACAGCTGTGTAAGTCGTATGTGGACAATGCAGATCTGGATAGACACAACCTGTACATTTTCTCATGTACAGTTTTAGCAAAAGCTTCGCGAATCGGACTAACGTCTGGATCAGTAGCCTGCCCATCTCCTTATGTCATGTAAATGTGTCCATTTTTAAAATGCATCTGGCGCCTCTTGAAGTATTCAGTTCATGACAAACTGAAACGTACAATGCAAAGGGAGATAACAACTGGAATATATGTTCGTAACGAATGAATTAAACCCCCTGACAGACAGAAAATGCTGTGGACACAATATATCAATTTTGACATGTCTTTTATGCAAAGATATTTTTTATTGTGACTTATAAAGAAATGTCCTCACCTAAGCATTTTTCCCCAAAAGTTCTCGTGATATCAGTGACACACATTTAATCCTTTCCCACATACGACAAGTCCGCAGCAGACGACTTTGAAAGCATCGACGCTAAAATAGGAAAAGTCTCTATCAATGAAAGCACAATTATTAAACAGAGAAGAACACATATTGGCAAAAGAAGAAATTGTTCATGACGAGAAATTTCTCCTTTTGCCACAAAGTGTTTACGTCGTCTGTTGCCGAGGCGTAAAAATGCGTCTTTATGTGGGGAATGGTTAAATTCCCATTTCTGCCTTAATGGAGAAAAAAGCACCAAGGAAGACATGTACATCAATGGGCGAGCGAATTGAGCATTCTAAATTAACCTTTAGCTAAGTAATGCAGACTCCACGTAACATTGATAATCAGGATGCTAGTACAACATGATATACTGCCAGTTAACATTACACCAAGTTGTTATACATGATCATGAAAAGAATTGTCAGTCTTATCAAAATGTTTGTAAGAAAATATTGTTAGTATACTTTCTTGTTTCTTTTGCAATTTGTGCTCACTGTTACAATTTATATTGGCCAAATCAGGCGTGTTAATGCTGATTATGCCGAATCAAATTGAATTGAATTGAAAAATGTAATTTATCAACTATAAAATAATCCAAAACAATGGGTGTCATGTTATATGCAAGAAAGAAATCCCTCCGTGAAGATGGTCCCAGTCATTTTGCATACTGAAAAACTCACTTGGCCAAAACTGGTTTTCCAAATTTTCTATTTTCACTATCGGAAAAAGTCACAATACTGAAAATGCTAAAATCAAACAGTTCGAGTACATATGTGACAATGAATTGAAACTCATATATTCAATGTATTCTGGTGATGAAGGTATACACTCATTTCGATGCAAACAAAGGTTTTTTTCCCGGGACTATTTGTAAAGAAAAATACAAATTTAACTTATATGTTCGGGTGGTTTAATATGGTTTGATTTCATTTTACTTCATCCGGATATTATCTGTGGTATTTTACCGTATTTAATGATACATTCAATCATTTGAATTGTTTGTACGGTGTGTTACGCCGCTGTCAATACTAGTTGTTATATCACTATGTATCTTGGGTAAGTTACCAGGGTCCAATTCCATCAACATTACTTAGTGTTAAGTAATTCTTAAATACTTAAAAGCATATTCATCATTTTTGTTTCGGTAATATTTTGTAAAACATGAATGGTGGACTGTATTGAAGTAAATGACGAAGTTGACATTAATAATTAGCTTGCTGTCTAATAATACTTGTTAAGAAATAAATTGTTTTGATATTTTTATTAGTGAAACAAAAAAATGATGAAATATGCATTTAAGTATTACTTGGCGCTAAATAATGTTGGTGGAATTGGACCCAGTACTAATGGTGCATATAGCCCGACATCAGCAAGTGAGTCGTAATTGCTAACCCTACAACCCTGAGTGCCAAGGAGGGGAAACCATTACAACCATTATTAGCTCGTCTGATTTTTTGAAAAATAAAGGGCTATTGTTGTCACATGATCGGCGTGGAGTTTGCGTTTATGTCACTCACATGGAAACTATGACCCATATTCGAAGTTGGCCTAGATATCATCAAGACAAACAATCTAACAAACCTTCAAGCTGCTGAAGCAAAGAATGCAGTCTCTAGATAATTAACAATATTTTCCTTCAATTTGGCACAGTGACCTAGTTTATGACCGGACATGACCAATATTCGAACTTAGCCTAGATATCATCAAGACAATTATTCTGACAAAGTTTCAACATGCTTAATTTAAAAATAAGGCCTCCAGACTGTTAACAAGACTTTGCCTTCAAATTGACCATATGACCTAGTTTTTGAGCTCACATGACCCAGTTTCGAACTTGGCCAATATTTGATGGAGATGTATGTCCTGTTAAACTATTTTGAAGATTGTCTGTAAACTGTTGCCTGTAATGTTAACAAGGCAATTATCGACGACACATGGAAGACAGACAATATGTGATCACAATAGCTCTCCTTGAGCACTTCAAGCACAGGTGAGCTAAAAAGGAGTAGCAAAAACTACTAAGCTCATCAGATGAAAATAATTTAAATGTCACAATATAATAAACATTTGTGTAAATATTGTGAGTAAATTAACAACTTTTCATGTGAATGTGTAGCAGACGACTTTTGAAAGCATTGTAGCAAAAGGAGAAATTGCTCATAGCATTGTAGCAAAAGGAGAAATTGCTCATGAGTAATTACTCCTTTTGATTGCCCAATGTGTTTAACTATATTCTATAATTATATTTTGATTTAAAGAATGATTCCATAGCGGGCGGGGGGAAGTAACATTGTCAAGTAATACATAGAGTGGACTCCCGATAACTGGATTATTTATCTTTGAACTTTAACTTTTTCCTGGAGCGGATCTGTGCTTTTGGCCCATCTTGTCATCGGAACCCTTCTAACAATTTTGGTAGAGGGTCATCCAAGGAAAATTGAATAAAATTTTAAATTGGACCTGAGGCTTAGGAGATATTGTTTATAGACTTTATGATTTTGTGAAGTGGGGCAGATCGACTTTAGGACTTTTGGTAGAGGGCCATATAGGAACAATTACTTGAAATCATTTTTAAATTAGACAAGCAGGTTAGAAGAAGAATATAGTATGTCATTTGAGAAACTGCTCATCATAAGCAATGATTCCATAGCGGGCGGGGGGAAGTAACATTGTCAAGTAATACATAGAGTGGACTCCCGATAACTGGATTATTTATCTTTGAACTTTTAACTTTTTCCTGGAGCGGATCTGTGCTTTTGGCCCATCTTGTCATCGGAACCCTTCTAACAATTTTGGTAGAGGGTCATCCAAGGAAAATTGAATAAAATTTTAGGTGATATTGTTTATAGACTTTATGATTTTGTGAAGTGGGGCAGATCGACTTTAGGACTTTTGGTAGAGGGCCATATAGGAACAATAACTTGAAATCATTTTTAAATTAGACAAGCAGGTTAGAAGAAGAATATAGTATGTCATTTGAGAAACTGCTCATCATAAGCAATCCCCCCCCCCCCCCACAATAGTTGATGCATCAGAAGTCAACGGAATGACGGAAAGGGTTGAATGAAAAGCAATGCAACATATTATTATATTTCTTACGTTTTATTGTACTCAGTCACATTAACTGTTTGTTAATGCTTCACAATACATTTAAATACAAATAAAATGTTCATCTCAACATTGTTGTAAATGTTCATTATTATACCTATACGTAACACACATATACACATTTATATATATAGATACGGTTTACTGATGAGTGATAGATCAGCATGCTCGACAGAAACAACAGGTTTTTAATCAATGATACTTATACATGTCATCTGCAGTGTCAGATCACATAACAATTCAGGGTGCCATACCGGTTAACAATTTGAAACCATTCACAGTGCCAGATTGATAAACCACTCCAAGAGCCAGAATGGTCTGGATTTATTTTGTTTGGAGATATATTGGCCTCCTATACAGCAGACAACTTTTAGAAATATTGTAACGAAAGGAAAAAGTCCTCAATATGAGCAATTTCCCCTTTTGTCACGATGCTTTCAACTTTTTTCAGTAATAATTCCATCATTTACAGAGATTTTCTATACTTCTTCCTAGGTGTTTCCAAAGTTGTCTGCCACAGATGTGTTGTATGTGGGCAATAGTTTACTGTTTACCCATTATAGAAATCTGATTTCAAAAGAACACCTGAGGGGAAAATGATACTACACAGTTTCCCTTTTTGCCACATTGTTTTTGATGTGTGCTGAAGAGATGTGGAAAGCTGTCTTTGTGAGTGCAGAGGTTAATTCCATTGCACCTTCACAGAACCTAACCCACTTATGACAACCCATAGCTGTTAAGTTTGTGCACCAATGTCTATCAATAAAGTCTGTTGTTTTAGCCCTGTCCTTTTGTTACAGTTCATCAAGATTTTCCATGTTTTCTTTGGATAATTCTAATCTAATATTTTCCTTTTCCCAATTTTGCTCCTATGATTTTAAAATGTAGGAATTTAAAAAAGATGTTTTAATCATCATGACTAAAACTAAACGATCATTGAAATGTAGCTGGATATTGCATATAATTATACGTTTTTAACCCTTTCCCACTTGCAGAAAAAATTGTGGTAAAAGAAGATATTGCTCATAAAGAGTAATTTCCCTTTTTGCCAATATGTGTTCAACTTATTCAATAATAATATTTTTATTAATTATATAGATAAGCTGCATATTTGTTTTGTAGGTGGGAAAGGGTTAAATGGCAAAAGCTGTTTAGGATTAAGATTTATTACCAGAGTTAGTATAGAAACTCTCAAATAGAGAACATCAGAAGAAAAGAAAGTTACAATAGGACTACCTATTGTTCCATTGGTGGGAATATCAGTATAAATTGAACTGTTGCATGGTGAATATATAACAAGGTCACTTTACTATATAGTTCTACATGATCGAAATCTTTTTATGTATTCACCAAGCAACAGGTCACTGACATGGACAACAGATACAAGTAGGTTAACTGGAATTTAGGTCAGAAAAACATCTTCACCATTTATTCTGCTACGTCACTGCATAATGTATCATGATATCGGATTGTATAAAAGTACTGTACAAGCTGCGTAAATTAAAACTGAGGTAGACATAATACAGCTAAAAACTTTCATACAACTTTCCAAATAGTGAGCTTAGACAGAATAAAAAAAACAAAGTCCATTTAATCGCAATATGTTGTCATTCAAAAAGCACATTGTACTTTTATTTGCAAACTTAAATTGTTAATTGCAACATTCTGATTAGGACAAACATTTTGCTAGAATAAATCTTTACAAAAACACTTCCTTGAAGAATATTTTCAGACAGCGATCTGCCTATTCATGGCTTTATGACTGTTTAACCCTTTCCCACATTCAGCAAATCTGCAGCCGATGACTTTGAAAACATAAAGGCAAAAACATGAACAATCTCCATAAATGAGATTTTAATTGTTTCATAGAGTTTAAAACATTGTGGCAAAAGGAGAAATTGCTCACTATGCTCAATTTTAATCTTTTTGCCACAATGTTTTCAAAAGTGGTTTACTGCAGAGGCATCAGAAAGAATCTGTATGTGGAAAGGGTTTACGTTCTTATTCATTAGTCCATATTCTATTCTTTATCCAGAGGATTTAATGCAATAGCTTATAAACAGAAAATAGTTTACATCTGAAACAGTAGGCAACTTTGTTGGAAAAAGGAGACATTGCTCATTATACATTGTATCAATTTAATACTCAAAAGAAGGATCCTAAATTTGAGCAGATATGGAATCATTTTCCTCATATGTTTTCAAAGCGAACAACACTAAAAACTGTCATAATTCAGGCAAAATAAATCTGGTGGAGTAATGGATCACTGACTTAAATTATAATTAAACTTCATTACAATGGAGTTATTTGAGACTTGAAATAGAATCTAATCAGTATTTCAATTCAATATTACACATATAATAAACATTTTTCAACACATAGACACTTCCAACATATTGGTAACTAAACACCATACAAAAATACAAAATAACAGAAGAAATATCAAATTGCAAAATTCACAGAATTTATTAACGACTGAATGAAAAATGGATGATCTATGACAACTAAATATACATTATATTATATATATATATCCATATTACAGCAATATCAATAGCTTTACAGACAATAACTGGTATGGTTGATAATGATTAAGCAACGGCTTTAATCCTTTCCCTGATATAAACAATACCTCACAACTTTGCAGCAGGTGACTTTTGAAAACATTGAGGGAAAAGGAGAAATGACTAAACATGAGCAATTTCTTCTTTCCCTCCAATGTCTTTTTTTTTTTACTGTAAATAATATTTTTAACTTTGAAGATGTTACTTTCATTTTCTCAGAAGTAAATATTACACCAGGTAAACATTTAACCATTTCCTTGAATGCCATACTGTATGATGCTATCACATTAGTTACACTATATTAGCCATTAGTATTCATTAGGTAGAGTGGATATTTCATACAGAACTATGCAGTGTAGATGTGAGTAATTAAGACAGATGATTATTGTTTATATTACTTTGGTCAATGAGATAACAAATATTCTCCCTTTCTCACAATGTTTTTCATTGTAATCTCCAAATGGTTTTTTAACTTTAACCCTTTCCCACATACAACAAATCTGCAACAGACAACTTTGAAAACATCTATACAAAAATGTAAGAAATATCTACTACTGAAAGAGTGATAATTAATTAGAGTTTAAAAACTTGTGGCTGAAGGAGAAATTGCACATTATGAGCAATTTCTCCATTAGCCACAATGTTTTCAAAAGTATTTTGCTGCAGTGGCTTCAGAAAAATGTCTTTGTGTGAAAGGGTTAACATCAGACAACATTTGAAGGCATTTTGGAAGAAGTGGATATTTCTCAATGTCCCGAATGATTTCAATTCTATAAAAATTGCAGTATGATTGTTTTTTCCCTCATATATTACATTTTTATCTTCAGATAGTTATAAAAGCAGATGGCTATAAAAATGTCACATCATTGAAAGGATCAGATTTGAAACAAGTCAAATATAATGGATTCTACAAGGTGATCATGCATAGTTCCATTATAACATATCCTGCCCACCAAATTGTTTTCCCACAGCTAAGAGGAATACCAATAATAAAAAGAAAAAGTTATATATTATATATACATACTTCTGTACAATTGTCTATAAATAAGAAAATCTTTTTTATTATCAATATATTACAAAATAATAATAAAGGCAGTGTCATGCAGTCCACCATTTCCCAGATACAGATGACATATGAAACCTTTCTATTCAACAGCTTTTGGAAAAACATATTGGTAAAAGGAAAATTGCACAAAACAGGAAAATTACACAAAACAAGCACTTTGTCCTTTTCCCCTCTATATTAATAGAAAAGTTTAAATATTCTAGATATTAAATACGTTTCTTCAGATGTTTTCAAAGCCAACAACATGAAAAATATGGTATCAAGCAAATGGCCATTCCATTATGTGATATATTATTTTAGAGTCATCTGCTTTGAAATTGCTATGGAATATTGAAATGGTCTTACATATGGAAGATTGAAAGCATTTTATTCATTCAGATCTGAAGATTTGAAGATTTGGAAAAAGGAGAATTTGCTTGTTTAAGCCAGTTTCCCTTTGTCTTTAATTATTCTGAAATTGATAAAGACTTCTTAATTTGTTATACACAGACAACTTATGAAAATATTGATGGAGAGAAGATATAATAATTACTATCAATTCCTCCAATTCAAACTACATGTTATCACCTGCAATCATAGTTTACTTCAATTTTGATTATATTGTTCAGAATGATGTTTCTAAATTGGTACTATTTTCTGATAAAGACAACTTATATGCCTCTGCAACAGACAACTTTTGAAGCACCTTCACATGTCTTTTTTTCCCAACTCTAAAAATTAGGCCTCCCATTTTCATGATACATGTTTTTCTTCAGATACTTCCATAGCAGTTGACATTGTTTCAAAAAGTGTTTTCAAGAGTCGTCTGCTGCAAAGGAATTTATTGTCATCTCTATCAGGTAAAACATTAACCCTTTCCCACTTGCAGATACATCTAGAGCAGA
Organism: Serripes groenlandicus; assembly: GCA_031761405.1. Classification (NCBI taxonomy): domain Eukaryota; kingdom Metazoa; phylum Mollusca; class Bivalvia; order Cardiida; family Cardiidae; genus Serripes; species Serripes groenlandicus. Next base: position 82,790,077 of record JASEVX010000002.1, on the reverse strand, counting down.
TGACTTTTGAAAATATTGAGGCAAAAAGAGGAATTGCTCACAATGTTAGCAATTTCAACTTTTGCCACAATGCTTTCAACCCTATTTAATAATAACACTTTCATTTACAGAGATTTTTCATTACTTTCACCAAGATGTTTTCAAAGTCGCCTGCTGAAGATTTTCTGTGTGAGGGAAAGAGTTAGTTTTAATTATATCTTACACAGACTACAGCATCTAGTAAGTATTCTAACAATTTGTTCTGTTATTTACAATTTACATAAAATGACTATTTTTACATCTATTGACAAAGTTACAACAACAAAGTGATGTCTCCATGCTACAACAAATATTCACACAAACTGTTCACTAAATGTGATATTTCAAGGCGTCTGCTGTCAAAAAAATCTGAGGAAATAACTGTAAAACTTGCACAATAGGGACAGTAGTTTTAATACAGGGGTGATAACTTGATGGGAAAAGCAAAATTAGCAATTCTTCATTGTCCCAAACATTTTCCTAAGTCCAAGCTTCTTATCCCTTTCCTACTTACAGATGTTTTTTGATGGGTCTGCAGCAGAAAACTTCTCACAAAATTGCTCAAAATGAGCAATTTCTCCACTTGCCTTGATGTTCTCATAACTATTCACTAAATATGTTGTCGCTTTTAGAGTTTTCCATGTGTTTGCCCTGATGTTTTCAAAGTTGTCTGCTGCAGATTTGTTGTATTGCGGTAAAGGGTTTAAAAAAAAAATTGTTGTAACATTGATACACCATCAACATACATAACATGAACACATTTACAATATTGCCTCCATTCTACGTTTAACCTTTACCCTCATATTATTAAATATCTTCAAATTGTTACTCAATTAGCCATCAACTTGTACAACATGAGGATATCATATAACCCTTTCTCATATGAAAATGCTTACTGTCCCCTTTGCAGCAGACCACTTTTGAAACCATTGTGACCAAAGGATAAATTTCTAATAATGAGCAATTTATCCTTTTACGCCAATGTTTTCAACTATATTCAAAAATTGAAATTTCATTTCAGAAGTGTTTCTATATTTTTGCCAAGATGTTTTCAAAGTCCTCTATTTCAGGTTTGATGCATGTGGGTAGAGATAAAATAAAGAATAAAATAGCTTGGTCTGCAACTGTCGATGAGAATACCCAGACACTTTGAACTCTTCAATAGATAGACAACTTTTAAAAACATTGTTGGAAAGGAAGAAAATCCTAAAAATGACCTATTTCTTATTTTCCCTAAAGTATTTTAACTTAAGTGTTCCCTAAAGCTTAGACATGGTCTGGTACAATATCAGTAGCAAAATGCCTTGGTTTGTGATTGTAACAGTGGAGGTCTTGTACCATAACTCCTTTATACACTATACGAAAGTTGATCTGTAGTATGAGCAGGCGGTGTGTGGCAGTTTTGCGTATAAATGGTGGACACTCAAAATAGTGACTATTCGTGTAATTTTTTACGTCTATCCTGTTTTTTCCAAGTTTGGATTTTGTTGCATAATGCTAAAGAACAAAAATGAAGTTTGTACTCAACCTTTGTAATTAAAAACACAATATGATGGTCATCTTGTTTTTATTGTATAGAAAGTAATATTGGTGATGAGGCTTCATATTTTAGAACTTGCGAAACCTTTTTTCCTCTATATATAATAATCGAATACAGCTGAAAACAAGGTGACAAAGGAGGAAAAAGCTAAGTATGAGCAATTTTTCCTTTTTGTCATAATGTTTCAAAAGCAAACTTCTATATATACATCAAGATAGAGCTGCATGTCCGAAATATGAAAATTTCCTCAGATGTTTTTAAAACAGTCATCTAATAATTTAAGCAATCTTCCTTTGATCTACTTAAAGCAGACAACTAAGGACACATATATGCATTTAAGAATATAAACATGTTAACTAATACATTTGTGTATCTTTAAAATATTAGGGAAAAAATCAAAATAGAACAAAAAGAAACGCAAAATAATTTCATCATCTTCAATACATTAATTAAACCTTGAGACACCAATGCTTAAATTGAGCATCATTATGTATTAACTCTACAACATATACAACATATACATACTTATTACAGTGCTTTAAATAAAATAGTTCTCTAAACTTTTAACAAACAAGCAGGCTATGTAGACCCTGGATTTCTCACCTGAGTCTAATTCTACTGAATAATATTCAACCATTCCAACCTAAAAAAAAATCTTCAGTTGAGACTTTGAAACATCCAGGCAAAAAATGGAAAATCTCTTTTCATAAGGGTACACTAATAATTATTGAATCAAGTTGAAAGCATTGTTACAAAAGTAGAAGTTGCTTTCAAGGAGCAACATCTCCATTTGCATCAAACAATTTATAAGTTCTCTGCTGAAAATGTATCTGAAAAATTCTGCATGTGGGAGAGAGTTAAACAAATTCATCATAGGCATCCACCTGTATTTACTTTTTTAATTAAGTCAATGTTGCTTGAAAGAATTTTATAAAAAGTGACTTTTATATAAGTGAAAATATTTTTAAAATCAGGCAGGTATTTTCGGAAGAGAATTGTTTGAGAAAGTTTTTCCCTCAAGTCTTTAAATTAATTTGTCTTGAATGAATTTGATCAATCTATGAAAATATTTTCTGTGGATTTTTTTCATTTGCCATTGACACCATAATTCCAGTAAGGGTAAATTTGTGATAGATCCCAGGCAATCACTACAGTTCACATTGAGCACATCAAGCTCTAGTGAAGTATCAAGTAAAGGGAATACATGTATATATAAACATGTACATATGAACATGCAATGCTTGAACATGCTTGGTTAAAAACCAACCAACCAACCACAAGGCATTTGCAACCAGTGTTGAGCCAGATCATTCAGCGCATCCTCTCAGTCTAATCTGGTTCGGCACTGTTCATCAATTAATCATAGGAGGTTTTTGAGAAACTTCTGTAAATCACTATCTTTTATGATAATAATAGATCTTTTATGCAAGCAACTCTTTTTCCATAAGTGTAATAATTACGCTATGGTTGGTTTTCATGGAACAACACTCATATATATGTCCAACAATGTTAACAGGCCGAAAGGAGATTTCTAGCTTCAATATGTACACCTCTGTATGACAAAATTTATGGCAAAGTAGGACTTTGTTTAGTTGTAAGGGTTTGATATAATTGCACAAAATCCCAAGTAAAGTGTTATAATGCATTTCTGTGAAATCTGGATTTCCATAAATTAACCCCTTACCTGATATGCCACTTCTAACTCTTTCCCAATTGCAAACAATTTTTGAAAATATTGTGGCAATACTAAAATTGCTTATGATGAGCAATTTCTCTGTTCGCCACAAAATCTTCAATTCTATTCAATAATTATATTTCATTGATAGAGATTTCAAATATTTTTGTCTAGATAATTTAAGAATTGTCTGCTGCAGATGTGTTGTATGTGAGAAAGCGTTCACTTTTCCAGTCAAAAACATCCGATCATAAACATTGAACATCTTGAGTCTGGCCCTTCAAATGTAAACATTAATTTACAGGCTAATAAGACAACATAAGGAAAAAATGAAATTGTTTAGCGAATTCTCCATTTCTTAAAATACTTTCAAAAGTTATCTTCTACGCAGTGTTAAAGTCTGTTTTATCATGAAATGGATCAAAGTACAAAATATTAAAAGGATAGTTAATGAACAAGGCTTTATTATTAGTTTGTATTTTATTTTCAACCCTTTTCCTGATACAGTATCTTCCTAAAACGTTTTTAATTTTGTTTGAAAACTATTCCACCAAATTTCTAGATGTTGCAGTATTTATCACATGTTTTCAAAGAAGAATACTCTTAAAATATCTTATCGGAGAAATTGTTGATAGTGTAGATTAATCCTTTCCAATATATGACAAATTTGCAGCAGACGACTTTGAAAACATGTTAAAATTGTAGAAAATCTCTAAAAATGAAGGTATAAGCATTGAATGGACTTGAAAAGCTTGAGACAAAAGTCATCTTAAAGAGGCATCAGAAACGTCTATATGTGGAAAAGGGTTAACATGATTAACTAATCTTCTTAAACATTTCCCACATAAAAAGATTTGGCAACAGACGACTTTGAATGTCGTTAAGGTTTAAATTCCAGGGCAAGACTGAGCAATAACATAATCTGATCTTACTAAATGTACAACTATTCTCATCAGATAGATGGTTACTTTCAAATCTCTGAAGGTTGGCTGGGAGAGGATTAACTCAATTTCTATCACAAATCCAAACTCTTCACAAAAACATATTAGAACAAAATTGTTCCGCAAAAAATCCCTTTATCTAGAAATGTCACTTAATCCTTTACCACATGCAGACGCAATTTGAAGCATCTACAGCAGACAACTTTGGAGAACATTGGGTAAGATAAAATTGCTCACAAAGAGTACTTTTTTCTTTTGACAATATATGTTCATTCTATTAAATCTATTTTTGTTGAGAGGCATTATCAAAAGGTGTCTGCATATGGGCAAGGGTTTAAATACTAGTCTATAAGAACACATCATCTATGCATCCAGTATAATTTGTAAACAAGTAATGCTGATATCAACCTAACAAACACATAACATACACACAATAACAAATCTGCTAGTGTCGACTACTGGCAGAATGCCGACTACCCGGGTATATTAAATGACCTTGACCTTTAGGAGCACCCACTTGCCGTTGAATGTCTTTACCTAAGGTTTTAGTCAATGAACTATTTATATCATAACTAACATAACTGTCTGTGTGTTTGCGTCCCACTATCTTGTCCCCGCTATGTCGGGAAGTTGACGATGTTGTACTTTGACGCCCGTTTTGGTGTACTAGTGGTCCTCCATTTACATGGTAATGATTTTCTTTAGGTAACTGTCTTTCAGTGTACTCCAAGTATTTGCGGAGTAAAGAATTACTGTTTGTATACACATCATTATTTCTACTAGCAGTTTTGGTGTCTAATTGAGTATGATTATATGTGACCAAACTTTGGTCCTCTTCTAAATTATTTATGTGTACCCGAACCACTGGATTATTGGTCTCAGGCAAACTGGCATGGCGAAAGTTTCGATTTCGAATAATATCAAAATTTTCTAAATCATTTTCTATCTCTTCTCTAGTTAGTGTTAAACCATTATAACGACAATTCATATCATCCACATGTCGTTTTCCCTTCCAACACAGCATATGCCTGTCTCGGGCTTGTAACAATCCAAATATAACACCGAATAGTATAATAGCAGCAATGCATAACACAATAACCCATATGAAAAAACCCAGCATGTCAGGGTCCAAAAAGTTCAGCAGTAGTTCTTTCTTGCACAAACCATCTCTTTTCTCATAACTGTCATTACATAGAAAACAGTCATCCACTTGAGGTCCACGACATGTTTTACATGCATCATGACACTTATTACAAATACCATGCCGTTGAAATTTCTGTGGTCTTTGCGTATCATTTCCAGCTGAGCGTAAACGAACAAGTTGCATGATTCCAAAGTAATGTTCAGGACAGTTTGGCACACAAGTATCCTTCAGCTTGAAGTAACCAGATTTACATTCTGTGGAGAGATAATAAAAGTTATTAGTTAAATCATCATTAATCAAAGTAAGTATATTGTACTTTCCCACCTCTTTACATGAAAAGGATGCTATGGTAATGTAGGAAGTACCCTTGGCTAACCAAGATGACTTTCCCATTGCCTAAATCATTATTATGTAATACAGGGAATACAAATAACTATGAGAAGGAACACAATCATGTGTTGCCTGCAAATAACCATTTACTACATATATAACCATTGGAAAGATGACAGATAAGTATCCCATAATGCCCCTTTTGCAGGTAGGCATCCAATACAAACAAGAGCAACACGTACGGTATGACAATAGCTCTCATTTTTTCAAAAGTCGAGCTAAAAATGAAAATGATACCTGAAAGGAAACTGCTTTTTTATGAGTACTTTCACCTTTTCCCACAATGTTTTTGAGAGTTTCTAACTGAAATATGTTCCCCCATTTGTTCACATATAGATGCTTTCTGAGGTCTCTGCAGCAGACGAACTTTGAAAATATTGTGACAAAATGAGAAATTGCTCAAAACGTGCCGTTTCTCCTTTTGCCACTACCTTTTAAGTTTTTTCAGTAAACCTTCATTTATAGAGACTTTGTGTTTTTGACTAGATGTTATCAAGGCCATCTGCTGCTGATTTGTTATATGTTGGAAAGGGTTAACTTGGGGCTTCACCAATGCAATTTATTCCATTGTTATTCAAGACCACTGAGGCTAAATAATTCAATACATGCATGTATATATAGTCATTTATATTAGATCAATGTCTTCAGGATGTTTTTTGCATAAATACAGAATTGATAGTGTATGGTATTTTGATACATGTGAACATAAGATAGTCAAATGAATTGTGAAAGTTATGTAGAAATGCAACAGTTGATAGGTTAACATTAACTTTTGAACTTGCAACATTATCAAACACATAAAAACCAAGCAGGAAACATGATTGTGTAGTTAACCCTTTCCCACATACGGACCCTTTCCGATGTCTCTGCAGCAGACGGCTTTTTCTCCACTTGCCACAATGTTTTCAACTCTTATTAATAATTGAACTTTCATGTATGGAGATTTTTTGCATTTTTGGTACAATGTTTTCAAAGTCGTCTGGTTCAGATTTCTTGTATGAGGGAAAGGGTTAATAAAAGTATATAAGTCTAAAATAGTGAATGATTTCTTAGGTTACATAGATAACACAAACATTACCAATACAAGGAATACAGATTGGTTTCAACAGTATTAGTGGTATTTCCAGTGAGAGCAAAAAGATGCATTGTACTGCCAGCTTATCTTAATAAAAGACTGAAGCTTCTCATACTATGGTTTAACACTCTCTCCCACATGGAGGTTATTGCAATAATATATAAAAATATTTAACTGTAGATTCAAAGGGATTTTCCATAGTTTTGCCATTACAGTTTCAAAGTTATCTGCAGCATATTTTTTGCATGTGGGAAACGGTTAACATTTGCCCATATGCCCATATGTAGAAGACATTAAAATTTTAATAACATGGTTTGGAAAAAAATAAATAACTGTAATTAAAAGAAATTTTCCATAGTTTTGCCTTTACAATTTCAAAGTCATCTGTTACATAGTTAATGTTTCCCATATGTAGAAGACTTTTGAAATCATGGTTGGAAAGGAGGAATTCCTCACATGTAGTTCTTTTTCTCATGAGGTGCTCAATTCACTTCCAATTTTTCAGAATCTTTTTTGTTTGCATCTGATGAATCTTAATATTACAGTTTCTTTTAGGAAAGCGTAAATTCACCATACCCAAGTCCCCCCTGAGTAGTCTAAACAATCATGCAGCAAGCATCAATCCCATTATGTTCTAGACTAACTCACCCCTAACTACATCCTGCCAATTTGAAGCAGGTCATTCCTAATCTAAACACCTCATACATATGTAGGGGTTAATATAGAATACAAAATAGATACGGTAAGATTTTTAAATAAATATAACAGTAGAATTCTATCAAATATAGTCAACATTAAATTAATAAAAAAAAAAAAATCAACAACAACTAATAAGATGTCTGAAACATTAACCCTTTTCCTAAGACAGAGAACTTTTGATGCCTCTATGGTAGACATCTTGCTAAATATTCTTAAAGAGTTGTAGGTTTTGAAAACATTCGGGGAAAATTTAACCTCTGATAAAGAGGATCGAAGCATTTTTTGTAAAGTAATTTCATCTTTTTCAACAATGCTTATAAATATATTTTGTTCAGGGAAAGGGTTAGAAAATACTATAGACGTCAACAACATTGATTTAAAATGCAGAAACCAAACTCAGCTAATTTTAATTACCTACTTATTTCATCATCCATCAATCAATTTTCTTTTGTCATAAATATATAGGATAATTGTTATATATAGTAGTATCCATCAAAATTGTTTTTCAAATCCTCAACCAATTTCCAAATACAATATTGTTTAGCGTCATCTACTTTGAAAACATATGATGCAAATTGTGTTACATCAGTAAAATTAAAAGTAAAGTTAAAAGTTTAATTTTAATACAGAGAGGAAAACAATTTTTACCTAAATTGTCTGATGCATAAGATATTTGAAGTTGCCTGTATTCTTAACCATTTCCCTCATATAGACGCTTTCTCACGCCTCTGCAGCAGACAGCTTTTTGAAAACATAGTGAAGAAATTGCTCATGATGAGAAATTTCTCCTTTTGACACAATGTTTTCCACTTTTTTTTCCCATTCAATTATAGAGATTTTCTGTTTTTAGACAAAATATGTTCAAAGTCGTCTGCTGCAGAATTGTTGTATGAGGGAAAAGGGTTAAAAGGATTATAACAGCTTTCATAAGGATAGTTTGATATAGAGTATTATACAAACAAACATTATGACATATAGCTAGGTTTAGAAAAAATCCTGCTTGTTATTTGCATATTCAGGCAGCTTACAACACTAAGGAAACTAGACTACTAATACTAGAAGTAAATTAAACTGACTCCGAGATGTTTAATTTAATAATTTAAGAAGAAATTCCATTTAATTGTATTAATGTTTTTAAATACTGCTTATTTGCAAATAGGGCTTTGAATTTATTATTTGTTGTATCGCAAAATCTGTTTTAATAGAAAAAAATATCTTATCCTAAATGTAAAATATGATGTTTTTACTTTTCCTTAAATAGATCTTTGACATCCCAGGGTCAGCAGTTTATTTCTTTACATGCAAGTGTCAATTATGGAAAGGTGGCGCGCCATGCGAATTGCACAATGCTTTTTGCGAAATGCTTCTTGCTTATTGCGAAATGCTTCTTACTCAATGTGAAATGCTTCTTGCTGAATGCGAAATGCTTCTTGCTGAATGCAAAATGCTTCTTGCTGAATGCGAAATGCTTCTTGTTAAGTGCGAAATGCTTCTTACTCAATGCGAAATGCTTCTTGCTGAATGCGAAATGCTTCTTGCTTAGTGCGAAAAGCGAAATGCTGAATGCGAAATGCGAATTGTGAAATGCACTATGTTTTTTGCGAAATGCTTTTTGTTTATGCCTTTTGATATGTTTTCTGTAGAATGCTGTGGACAATTTCTATTTCGAGTTCAGGGCCACCAAATGAATGCTTGTAAAACAAGGAATCCATGAAAAATACAAGACGGACGATATGGAAAGATTACGATTAATACATCCGTTGACTTGCTGATCTACACTATAGTCCCTAAAAAAACCTTTGATTGTGTAGAAATGAGTGTATACCATCACCAGAATGTATTGAATATATGACATTGAGTTTAAATGCATTGTGAATATGTATAGGATGCACTGGAAATGATTGATTTGATCACTTTTAGCATTTTGACCTTGTTTGAAAGTTAAAGTAGAGAATGCTAAACACCGGTTTTGTCCGGGCCCGATTTTGTCCAAAATGACGGTAACCATTTTCGCCTGGCGAGTTCTTTCTTGCATAATTTTCTTTGGATTGTTTTAAAGCTAGGAGGTAACTCTTTTCAATGATATATGGTACGCTTAGAAAGTGTGAGAAGTGAGGACTGAAACTGGTCGATTTACATGGAAACAAAGAAGGATTTGTGTTGGTGTATTGTAACTTCTATGATACTATGAATAGCAAGTGTCACTATAAAAAGATGCAAAAGAATGCGAAGTGGCAACTAGACATATCCCATTTTAAATGTCGCATGAAGCATTCATCAAGGAGCATTTCACATTCAGCAAGAAGCATTTCGCATTAAGCAAGAAGCATTTCGCATTCAGCAAGAAGTATTTCGCACTTCGCACTAAGCAAGAAGCATTTCACATTCAGCAAGAAGCATTTCGCATTGAGTAAGAAGCATTTCCCAATAAGCAAGATGCATTTTGCATGGCGCGCCGGCTTTCCATAGTCAATTGACTTAATAAAACTTCAAGTGATAAAATTTAAATATCCTTCCATTTTGGCAATAATTTTAAGGAGCATACAGTAAGTTCAAACAAGAGGGCCATCATGGCCCTATATCGCTCACCTGATTTAATAGAACTTCAATAGTTTTCAAAGTTTTTACTATATACATATAAGGAAAACAAGCAACCCCCCCTGGTGGCCATGTTTTTCAATGGATCTGAAATATTTGAATAACCTTGGAAGAAGGTCACCCAAGAAACATTTGTGCCAAGAAGATTTTTAAAGTTTTAACAAGGCACATATAAGGAAAACAAGCTCCGCCCCCTGGCGGCCATGTTTTTCAACAGATCGGAAATATTTGAACAATCTTAGTAAAGGGTGCCCAAAGGAACATTTGTGCAAAATAATTTTCAAATCGGGCCAGTACTTTTGGACAAGAAGATTTTTAAAGTTTTAACAATGCACATATAAGTAAAACAAGCTCCGCCCCCTGGCGGCCATGTTTTTCAACGGATCGGAAATATTTGAACAATCTTGGTAAAGTGTGACCCAAGGAACATTTGTGCAAAATAATTTTCAAATCGGGCCAGTACTTTTGGGAAAGAAGATTTTTTAAGATTTGGCAATTTTCCCCTTTTCTGATGCCGCAGCAACCAAAGTTCTACTTGGAATTAATTTCTTTGAACAACTTTGAAAGAGGACCACCTAAGGACCACTCCTGTGAAGTTATTTTGAAATCTGTCCATTGGTTTAGTAGAAGAAGTCATTTGTAGGAAATTGTTAACAGACGGACAGATGACGACGACGACGCCGGATGATCACAAAAGCTCACCTTGCACTTCGTGCTTAGGTGAGCTAAAAAAGAAAAGAAACAATGGAATAGCAGGTTAAATTACAGATAATGTTAAATATCTGCTTTTCAAAAATTATAATGCTTCTTTTAAAGAAAACACAAAATAAAATTCAGACAGATTTAGGATGTGAGGAAATTCTTGAACTTATAGAACACTAAAATCTTGTACAGCTCTATTTTTTATGAGTAACATCTTAGTAGCATGCTAATTACTGGCTCAAATTCAATACATCTATGGAAAATAAAACACTTGCGATGCGAAGACAATATGAATTCAAGAAATAATTGGTAAACACAGCATAAAACAGAAGAAGAAAAACTCTTGGCAATTTACTCCAATTTCCATAATGTTTTCAAAAGTCGTCTAGTACAAGAGGGAATCAAAAGTTGCTTAAATCAAGAAGAGGGTTTAATTAGTATAATAAAGTATGAAATGATCACCAAGACCAGATTCTACGAGAACTGTATCTATTGTTGGCAAGCAATCAAAATTTTCAGTCACTCCATCTTTACCGTTTACCTGATACAACATTTAAAAGTCGTCAGCTTTGAAAGCTTTTGAGGGAAAAGAGTAACATCCCAAACATAATTGGAAGAGCATTTATAGGATATGCAATGTTGAAAGCATTGTGAAAATGGAGAAGTAGTTGTTTTCAAAGCATTCTTCTCTTTTTGCACAATATTTTCAAGTCATTTGGAGGGGCAATGTCTGAATCAAGTAAAGAATGTAATCTACAATATATTCTATAAGTACAATACTAATACTACCTCTGTATTTTGGCAGTCATTTTGTGATTGGTAAATAGTAAGTGAAAAGTCAAAAGCCACACAGCAAAAAAAAGCCCTACCTTAAAAGTCCAATTAAGACGAAGGTAAGGGTGTCATGGATAAAAATACTTTGAAAAAATGCAATCTTAAAAGCTTGACCTAGAGTTCTAGAAAAAGGGTGTTATTCACGTTCTTGACCTTTTGCCATTTGCAGATGCATTCTGACATAGTTCAAGCAGATGACTTTTGAAAACAAGAGGGCCATGAGGCCCTGGAATCGCTCACCTGAGAATGGGCTATTTAAGACATAACTCTCTCATGCTCAAGCCAAACATGTGGCTTCCAGAGTGTTAACAAGATTTCCCTTAAATTTGGTCTAGTGACCTAGTTTTTGACCGGACATGACCCATATTCGAACTTGGCCTAGCTATCATCAAGACAAACTTTCTGACAAAGTTTCAACATGCTCAAGTTTTAAAATGTGGCTTCCAGAGTGTTAACAAAGTTTCAACATGCTCAAGCCAGAAATGTGGCTTCTAGAGTGTAAACAAGATTTTCCTTAAATTTGGCCTAGTGACCTAGTTTTTGACCGGACATGACCCATATTCGAACTTGGCCTAGCTATCATCAAGACAAAGTTTCTGACAAAGTTTCAACATGCTCAAGTTTTAAAATGTGGCTTCCAGAGTGTTAACAAGATTTTCCTTCAATTTGGCCTAGTGACCTAGTTTTTGACCCAACATGACCTATATTCGAACTTGGCCTAGATATCATCAAGACAAACTTTCTGACAAAGTTTCAACATGCTCAAGTTTAAAATGTGGCTTCCAGAGTGTTAACAAGATTTTCCTTCAATTTGGCCTAGTTACCTAGTTTTTGACCCAACATGACCTATATTCGAACTTGGCCTAGATATCACTAGGACAAACATTCTGACAAAGTTTCAACATGCTGAAGCCAAAAATGCGGCTTCAGGAGTGTTAACAAGATTTTCCTTAAATTTGACCTAGTGACCTAGCTTTTGACCCCACATGACCCAGTTTCGAACTTGGCCTAGAGTTGATCGATATATATGTTCTGATAAACTTTTATAAAGATTGGATGCAAAATGTTGCCTCTATTGTAGTAACAAGCAAATGTTGACGACGAACGACGGACAAAAGGCGATCACAATAACTCACCTTGAGCACTACGTGCTCTGGTGAGCTAAAAAGTGTGGCAAAAGAAAACAAGAGGGCCATGATGGCCCTAAATCGCTCACCTGCTTTAATAGAACTTCAATAGTTTTCAAAGTTTTTACTCTATACATATAAGGAAAACAAGCAACCCCCTGGTGGCCATGTTTTTCAACGGATCGGATTTATTTGAACAACCTTGGTAGAAAGTCACCCAAGAGGAGCATTTGTGCCAAATAATTTTTAAAGATTTTACAATGCACATATATGTATAAGGAAAACAAGCCCGCCCCCTAGCGGCCATGTTTTTCAACGGATCGGAAATATTTCAACAATCTTGGTAGAGGATGCCCAAGGAACATTTGTGCAAAATTATTTTCAAATCGGGCCAGCACTTTTGGACAAGAAGATTTGTAAAGTTTTAACAATGCACATATAAGGAAAACAAGCTCCATGTTTTTAAACGGATCGGAAATACACCCCCTCGCGGCCATGTTTTTCTACGGATCTGAAATATTTGAACAATCTTAGTAGAAGGTGCCCCAAGGAACATTTGTGCAAAATAATTTTCAAATCGGGCCAATACTTTTGGACAAGAAGATTTTTAAAGTTTTAACAATGCACATATAAGGAAAACAAGCTCCGCCCCCTGGTGGCCATGTTTTCAACGGATCGGAAATATTTGAACAATCTTGGTAAAGGGTGCCCTAAGGAACATTTGTGCAAAATAATTTTAAAATCAGGCCAGTACTTTTGGACAAGAAGATTTTTAAAGTTTTAACAATGCACATATAAGGAAAACCCCAAGGAACATTTGTGCAAAATTATTTTCAAATCGGGCCAGTACTTTTGGACAAGAAGATTTTTCACAGTTTTAACAATGCACATATAAAAGAAAACAAGCTCTGCCCCCTGGCGGCCTTGTTTTTCAACGGATTGGAAATATTTGAACAATCTTGGTAAAGGGTGCCCCAAGGAACATTTGTGCAAAATAATTTTCAAATCGAGCATGTGCTTTTGGACAAGAAGATTTTTAAAATTTTAACAATGCACATATAAGGAAAATAAGCTCCGCCCCCTGGCGGCCATGTTTTTCAACGGATCGGAAATATTTGAACAATCTTGAACATTTGTGCAAAATAATTTTCAAATCGGGCCAGTACTTTTGGACAAGAAGATTTTTTAAGATTTGGCAATTTTCCCCTTTTCTGATGCCGCAGCAACCAAAGTTCTACTTGGAATTAATTTCTTTGAACAACTTTGAAAGAGGACCACCAAAGAACCATTCCTGTGAAGTTATTTTGAAATCTGTCCATTGATTTAGTAGGAGAAGTCATTTGTAGGAAATTGTTAACAGACGCCGACGACGATGACGACGACGGACGGCGAGTGATCACAAAAGCTCACCTTGCACTTCGTGCTTAGGTGAGCTAAAATTGCTCATCATGAGCAGTTTCTCTTTTGGCCACAAATGTTTTATATCTATTCAATAATTATACTTTCATATTGAGAGATTTTTCATATTTTGTCAATATTTGTTTTAAGTCTGCTGCAGATTTGTTGTATGTGGAAAAAGTGGTCAAATCTTTATAAAACCTCCAAATGCTATGTTGAGTGCATACAAAATAATCATCTAAGTCAGACCATTCTATTCAGTATTAATGATCTTTTTGGTATCAGTAACATAGGATTTCATTGGCCTTTGGGTACCAGGAGAAACATTGTGTTAAAAAAACAACCTACATAGAGTTAGTTTACTCTTCCTTTTCTAGATCTCTGGGCTACTTTCTAAGATGACTGTCAATATTCAAAGGGAAAGCTCTACAGAATATATATAGGGATACAAAATAACATTCCCAATAAAACTAAAACAAAATACAAACCTATACACACTCCTCGTTCATTGATACCATTACATGTAAATGGCTGCATAGTGTTAGCAGGAGGGGTGATATTTTGAGCTTGGGGATGCTCCTTTGTCCCCATTATAACTAGGGTCCATTCCTTCAATTCAGCTGGAAATAGAAAAGGAAGATTTGGTGAAGTTTCTGTACATTATTTAGTTTAATAAATGATTCACATGTAAATTTACCTTTTTATGTAAAAGGTTGGTACCAAATTTCAATTTACAGACAAATGAAAACTTTATTGGATGAAAATGTTCTGAATTAGATAATTTGTCTCATCTATCAGTATTTATTATTCTTTCTGAATAAAGCACTTTAAGCTCTCACTATTTGTTAACAAAAAAAAATTCAGATATCTCAATTAAGTCATTTTTAAAAAGAGTTAATCAGGTAATTGGATATGATTGTCTATCTGCAGTAAGAAGACAATAATAAGACAATATTAGTCCATGTACATTTAACCTAAATATAAAATCTATTCCTCCTTTTTACACCAATAGAATCATTATGTAATTGAAATTTACAGAACATGTTAACCTATACAAAGAGGAATGGTTGACTGAGTGTATACATAATACATTTTCGAAGCATCTCATTTTAAAGCACCTGAGGTAGAAATGGTAAAAGAGTGAAAAGAATAAATGACTTGTTTTGACCAAATCTGTTTCCCACAATGCTTTCACCAGGGATCTGCTACAAAAACATTAAAAGTTGTCAGGTTATTTCAGGTTGAATAGCCCTAACTATTTTTTATCTTTAAGCTCTCTTAAAAAATATCTTATAGTTTTACAGAGAATGTGATTTTTTTATATATACAATTCCCAAATACAGCAAGTGGACCATGATTGTCTTAAATCGCTCACCTTATTTAACGGAAGACACAATTTTCAAATTGTGGCCATCTTTTTAAATGAAACAGAATAATTTGAACAATATTGGTAGATTGATTGGGGATTTAACTCCGTTTTCAACAGTTTTTCAGTCATATCATGGTGGCCAGTTCACCTACACATGTGTCTCCTAGCTTTCTCACACCATTACTCCACACAACATACATTCCCAGCAACAACATTGGTAGAGGGTCACCCAAAGAACATGTGTGCCAAATTATTTTAAATTCAGGCATATATGTTTGTACAAGAAAATGTTTAAGTTTTCACTATATAAACATATAAGGAAAACAAGCTCCTTCCACTGGCGGCCATGATTTTCAACAAATCAGAATAAATTGAACAGTCTTGGTAGAGGGTCACCCAGGAAACATTTGTGCCAAATTATTTTCAAATCAGGCCTGTGCTTTGTTGGTTAAGAAGATTTTTTAAGTTTTCACTAAACACATATAAGGGAAAAAAGGTCCACACCCTGGTGGCGATGTTTTTCAATGGATCGGAACAATTTGAATAGTCTTGGTAGAGGGTCACCCAAGAAACATTTGTGCAAAATAATTTTCAAATCAGGTTTGGACAAGCAGATATTTAAAGATTTGGCATTTTTCCTCTTTTCTGACTCTGCAGCAACCAAAGTTCTAGTTGGATTAAATTCTTTTAACAATTTTTGATGAGGGCCACCTAGGGAACCTTACTGTGAAATTACTTTGAAATTAGACCATTATTATCAGAGAAGAAGATTTGAACGGATGACAGGACGGCCACAAAACGACAGACGATGAGTGATCACAATAATTCAGCTTGAGCACTTTTTATTTCAGGTGAGCTAAATAAGTTATACATGTAGTTGCTGATTATTTAAAGTTCCTGAAGAAGGTCGTCAGGCCGAAATATAAAAATTTAGTGTTATTTTATACATATGATTTTTTATCACTTACAGTATATGAACAGGACTTTAAATTTAATGTTTTGCATCACTTTCAGAATAATTCATGATGTGTTGCTATCAGAAGAATTTGAAACATTCCGCACAAATATTGAAAATATCTATAGATCTTGATTTAATTTCAGAAAATATTATGGGCAATATCTATTTTTGTCACAATGTTTTCATAAGGCTGTTGTCTGCTACAGATGCGTCAGCATTTGTCTGCATGTAGGAAAGTGTTAATACAAGATGCACTGTGCACCAAAACATTCAACATTATATGTTCATAATCAGACATTCTAAAAGCTAACAATTCTAAAGCTAGCTTATGGTTAAATGCAGGACTCTTATTATTATAGACTGTGTAGATAACACAATAGCTATGTTTTAATGAAGAGAAGGTCATTGAGTAGTTGAGAGAAAACGAAAAGAAGTAAAATAAAATACAGAAAGAAAACTATACAGAAATCATACAAAAGATTTACAATATGTCACTACTTGTTGTCCATTGATGTGCAACTGTAGAAGATTGAAATTATTATTTCAACTAATAATGTTCTTTGTTTTGTGAGCTTCTCCTCTTTGATAATATTTATCTATTTTTACAATATCTACATACACAATTTCCAAAAATAAATCACAGCATATCTTAGCCCTTTCCTGCATGCATCAAATCTGAAGCAGACAACTTTGAAGTCTCTAGGCAAAAGATGAAAAATCTCTATAAATGAAAGTACAATAACTGAATCTCATTTATTCCTTTTGTCTCAATGTTTTGAAAGTTGTCTGCTGCAAATGCACCTAAATGTGTCTGCATAAGGGAAAGAGATAAGCCCATTTCTCAAGAAAATGTACATTATACATAGAATGTCTAACCCATTTACGCAACACATTCTCCTTCAGAATCATAAAAATAAAAGAGAGTGTAAATTCTTCACTGCAACTTTTTTTAAGATATCTATTACATGGACCTTTTTTCAGTTATATTTATTTGATATACTCCAAAAGTTTGCTTTGCAAAAAACATTGATAAAATAAAAGCAAAATCTAAAGACCAGTTTTGGCATAATATACTTGAGTGAAAAAGTAATATAAAACTTATGATAGGTGGCTCATTAATTTTCGGACCCTATAAAAAGAATAATGACAGAAAATACCTGTTGTAAATGGGTTTATATTCAAATAATATGAAAATAACCCAATGACAAATGTAAGTGATGTACACAATAAATATACAAAATAATATAATCATAAATCATTCTCCAAAATATCCTTCTATCTTTTGTCTCGTATTCTTCTAATGACTTGCACCATTTCCAACATATGTCAAATCGGAAGCAAACAACTTTTAAAGCATTTGGCTTAACTATGGAAAATGTCTTTAAATGAGAAATTAAATATTGAATAGAGTTGAAAATAATGTGACAAAAATGGAAATTGCTCATTATGAGCTATTTCTCCTTTTCTAAACATGTTTTCATTTAATGTTGTCTGCTTCAGATGTGTCAAAAAGCATATTCTTGTTGGAAATAGATAATTTTCTTAATGTAACATTCATTTTTAGAAGTTTCAAAAGAAGACTACTCTTAAAAAAATTGTTAGGAAACCAGTTGATGTGAAATATCTATACAAAATAAAATAATATTTCGTACATAAACTGAATTCGAAATTAAGTTTTTGACACAACGAATCAACTAAAAGTAACCAAACATATCGAAGTACAACTACGGAGAGATTACCACTCCATTTACCTGGACGTCTATTAAATGTTTTGTCTGTAATACGAAATATAACATGAAAAAGTATCAATGATATAGGGTGAAATAATCTGTTATCTATCCCTTCCCCATATGCAACTGCATGTACTCTGCTGCAGACGACTTTAAAAAAAATTATGAACAAATATAGAAAATCTCTTTAAATAAAAGTAAAACTACTGAAAAAAAGTTGAAAAAAGTATGGCAAAAGTCGTTTGATGCAGATGTTTCAAAATGCATCTGCATGGTGGAAAGTGTTAACAAATTATTATTATCGACAGCGCTAGGTGCGATCCCACCAACCAACATATTTCATGTAATAAGATTTGTTTTGAACATTTAGCTAAATAACAATATTAAAAAATAATTAATTTCACAGGTAAACTTTAATTTTGCAATTCAGAATGTTAAATTTTGGATAATCAAAGTAGAATCTTAAAGCTATAAGAATCATATCTACTAGTCATCTGAAGGCTTTCAAATCTGTTTAATTTTGTATAAAACATTTACGCTAATATTGTTGAATCTAGCAGGTTCCCATTATCTTAATTATATTATCATTGAGAAAAAAAAAATGAGAATAGTTAATCTTGTAATATTTAATTTTTGAAAACAACACAAAATTATCCATGAATAAACCTCTGTGCAATCAGTTATGTGTTTCAGAAATGGATTCACATGATGTTTCTCATATTACTTTGACAACATATAACATTAACCCTTTCCCACAAATGACAAATCTGCAGCAGACGACAGAAAATGTCTACTCAAAAAGTTGGAAATTCTCTATAATTGTAGGTATAATTACTAAAAAAAAAGTTAAAAACATTGTGGCAATTGAAGAAATTGCTTGTTTTGAGCAATTTCTTCTTTTGTCACATTGTTTTCAAAAAGCTGTCTGCTGCAGAGGCGTCAGAAAGCGTCTATATGAGGGAAAGCGCTAACTCTTTCCCTCACAGCTGTATAACTAATCTTTCCAAACTTTAAAAACATCTCAGAAAAAGTTTGAATGACTTATTAAAAGCAATATTGTTATTGAACTTGTGTATTAAAAGCAATACCTGCTTTTCTACCAGTTGGGTTCGGATTAATTATATTTATTAGTCTAGATTAATGTACCCTTGTAGGTAGGAAGCAGTCTGTATTTGATACTTCACACAATAAGTGAGAAAAAAGGCCTGGCTAGGAAAGGTGCCATTCATGTACAAGCATAACCAAACAATTAAGCATGAAATAAATTTGGTTATTTTGAAATGTCATTTTGCAGTCCACCAGATTCTCCTTTTCCGATCCCTGGGAACACAAACCAGTTCTAGGCTTGTCTAATTAAGGGCAATCCCCCACGATTGCTGCGGCTGAAGATCGAACCTGTTAAGTCGATTCCAAATCCCTGATGCTTACCATAGTGGTTGTGTTATAAAGGTATTTTAACTTACTAGAAGGTCTAAATGATTTATTTTTAATCGTTACTCAATATAACACTTTCTCAAAAACGAAAAATCTGCAGCAGACATCTTTGTAAACATCTTGGCTAACTATTGAACCTCTTTATAAATATATAAATTATGATCATTGCAAAGGGTTAAGAAACATTGTGGCAAAAGGAGAAATTTACCATCATGAGCACTTTCTCCTTCTGCAACAATGTTTTCAATGTTCTTCATCTGCTGCAGAGGTAACATAAAGCATCTGTATGTGGGAAAGGCATAAAGATGCAAACAATTTTCAGAAACCCTTTCTTTATTGAATTGCATCTAATGCTTGCTGCAACAGATGACTTTGAAAAAAATATAAACATCTGAAGAATAGAAACGGATACAAATAAAACACAAAACGAAGGGAGAAGTCTTCAGCTGCAAATGTGTTAAATAGATGTTTTAGTAGGGTACATAATTAACTATTAATCTTAATGAACTCATTAGAATATGATGAAGGTGTTATAAGAAACAGTAGAGGAGAGAAAATCTATACATAGTATATAAAGAAACAACACACAAAAAATCCATTTCTGAAACAAACTCTCAAGTGCACATGTTGCATGATGTAAGTTATATTGAGCAAGTTTTGAAACGATGCTTTTTTCAAAATACATGTACAATATCAACCATTTTCCAAATACAGACACTTACTTTTGCACCTTTCCCTCATTTAGACACTTTCTGACGCCTCTGCAGCAGACAGCTTTTTGAAAACATAGTGACAAAAGAAGGAATTACTCAAAACAAGCAATTTCTCCTTTTGCCACAATGTTTCCCCTTTTAGTCATAGGTTATCCATTCAATTATAGATACTTTCAATTTTTTGACAAAATATTTTTAAAGTCGTCTGCTGCAGATTTGTCGTATGAGGGAAAGGGTTAAAACATATTAAATTGTTTTTGTTGCAGTCAAATAATTAACTTAAATTATTGAAATTAAGTAACAACTTTCAATCACTGATACATAATTTTGTGTTAAATGGCCCACATTGCAAATAAGTAGTTTCGTGCATTTATCAGGTTTGCAATTAAAATAATGAATTGTAAGATAGAAAACCTTTGCTCAAATTGTTTGATGAAAACATGTCTATATCAGAAAGAAAATGGTTGACAGATAAGTAACAAAAAAGACTCTACAATAAGGAATTGTAACTAGTCTAGTACAACACGAAGCATGCCGATCACATGACCAATATCTGTAGTTCACATCATCTCTGATGCAATATGCTTACTTCCTGTTATAAATATCTCCCCCATATAGGATTAAAATGGCTGTTTCAGTAACTTTTATTTTTATACTATAACAAATCTTTAATACAATTATTTCAGTTTCAAATTATATACCAACACATTTTAAATCTTGCACTATATTTTCAATTTCACATCTCGAATCTGCAATAGCAAAATATTATTTTCATTTTTTAATTAATCAGCAAGTTCACCTATGGTTTTTTTATAATTATCATCAAAAACATTTCTTCATTAAGTTCAATCAAAATATTTTTTATTACAAAATCATTTATGCAGACTGAAATGAACAAAATCTTGAAAGTTAGTTTAATCAAAACCTAACAAAATGATTGTAAAACCTTCTACAATAGTTATCAGCCTTATTGTATTTCTATGTGTAATTAGAACAACAGTATTATGGAGATTGGCATTAACATCAGAACCGCAAGGAATTTAGTCTATTGATGTCCATATCTGTAAATTTATATATAATTTTTAGTATAGACGTACATTGTATCTCAAAACAATATAGTTTTACTGCCATCTCAAGCACATGTTATGCCTTGTAATTCATTCACTTTACCTCACTGTTAGACAAGTAATTGGGGAAGATATTCACCTGGAAGGTTTGAAACAAAAATGTCTGCTTCTTCAATTCATTTCAATTTGTTACTTTTGATGTCAGATTTGGACATTTGTATACAATTAAAATCTAGCAGGGAATATACACAAAACGTAAGCAGCTACTGTACCGTGACAACATAAGGTATATATTGCTCTTTATCGTTTACCC
This sequence comes from Serripes groenlandicus, assembly GCA_031761405.1. NCBI lineage: Eukaryota > Metazoa > Mollusca > Bivalvia > Cardiida > Cardiidae > Serripes > Serripes groenlandicus. The sequence continues at coordinate 82,768,352 of JASEVX010000002.1, read as the reverse complement.
TGATACTAGATCATATTATAAGTCTGTCCATGATTGAAAGAGTTACTAAGTGTACAATAAGATCAGCCTTTATATCTACTGCATCATATCAGAATGTAAATAAGTTGTCAGAAGCTTCTTACAAGCTATGCTGATCTACTATGTTAAAACAAGAGGGCCTTGATGGCCCTAGATCGCTCAACTGAGTTATGAAATGAGATTTATAATGCAAAACACATGACACAATCTCAAACTGCTGAAATAAAAAATGCAGTCTCAATAGTGTTGAAAAGATTTTTCTTCAATTTGGCCTAGTGACCTAGGTTTTTTTAAGTCAATATGACCCATATTCGAACTTGACCTAGATATCATTAAGACAAACATTCTCACATTTCAAGCTGCTGAAGCAAAAAATGCGGCCTCTATAGAGTGTTAACAAGATTTTCCTTCAATTTGGCCTTGTGACCTAGTTTTTGACTGTACATGACCCATATTCAAACTTGGCTTACATATCAAGACAAACATTCTGACAAAGTTTTAATATTTTCAAGTTAAAAATGCAGCCTCCAAAGTGTTAACAAGATTTTCCTTTAATTTGACCAACTGACCTAGTTTTTGATCCATGTTTAAACTTGGCCTAGATATCATAGACAAACATTCTGACAAAATTGTCAGCTGCTGAACCAAAAAGTGCGGCCTCTAGTTTTAACAAGATTGTTCTTCAATTTGGCATAGTAATCTAGTTTTTGAATCAATATCACCTATATTTGATCTTGACCTATATATCATTACAACAAACATTCTGACAAAATGTCATACTGCTGAAGCAAAAAATGTGGCCTCTAGAGTGTTAATAAGATTTTCCTTCAATTTGACCTAGTGACCTACATTTTGACCATACATGACCCATATTTAAACTTGACCTACATATCATCAAGACAAACATTCTGATAAAATTTCAACATGCTCCAGATAGAAATGCGGCCTCCATAGTGTTAACAAGATTTCATTCAATTTGACCTAGTGACCTAATTTTTTACCTCATATGGCCCAGTTTCTAAGATTTGATGGAGATGGATGTTCTTATAAACTTTCATGAAGATCGGATGCAAAATGTAGCCTGTAGAGTGTTAACACAACAACAGATGACACACGACGGACAGATGCTGGACAAAATGTGATCACAATAGCTAACCTTGAGCACTTTGTGGACAGGTGAGCTAATAAAAACATGAAAGCATGTAAATTTTCACACTGACAGGCTCATGTTAGAGTTGACACTTTAGATACATCTGCATGATGCACAAATACAGAATTGAAAACATGTGGGAAAATACCCATTGTTTGTACTTTCTCCTTTTCCACATGTTTTCAAAAGATGTCTGTTGCAAAAGGGCATATAATGTAATCTGTATCAGGTAAAGATCTTATGTTAATGACTTAATTACTTTTATCTAGCAAAACTTTTCAATATTATCAATATAAGTTAAATAAAATTTATAATGCATTTCTAGAAATGTAATTTTGTTTGTTAAATTATGCCATTTTTAATGTGTTTCTTAATTTAATGAAGAAGTGGTTTGATTTCCTTTAGGAATTTATTGCCAAGACATTTGATATCTGCACTTAAAGAAGTTATTTCCAAATCATTGCGTTTGCTTTGGGGGTTTGTTTATCAGAATTGTCTTTGCTTCAAGGGTTTCTTTGCTTGAATGATTTAACGATAACATTTTTAAACCCAAATTACCACATGTAGATGCATTTTGACAAATCTGCAGTAAAACCATTTTGGCATTATAAAGGAATTGCTCAACATGAGCAATTTCTCCTTTTGGCACAATGTTTTCAACTCTATTCAATGATTGAATTTTCCTCAATCAAGTTTTTTCATATATTTACCTTTATAAATTCAAAATTGTTTGCTGTCAATTTGTTGTATGTGAAATTGGGTTAAAAGAAGACAAAATATGGTGACTATAGAGCAAAGATATAACTTGTCTATTTAACATCTATTACCCCTTCCTTAATAAATGTGTTATGATATATAATGTATTTCCCAGGATGTTCGACATGGCAGGACCAGGCTTGGTACAGGTTTCTATATATATATGTAAGGGTTCTTTGGTATGACAGTGAATATGATTACATCAAATTGCTATGAATTGCTTCTTATAAACCTACCATACCAAACATTCATATCAAGTCCATGCCCTGTCATAAATTCCGGGGAATACTGTATAATGTCCATGTCTCTGGGGAAGAAATCATGCATAATATACTGTATAAATGGGTAATTTAGAATTGCATTTTTTTTCTGACAAAGTTTAGGAATGATAGATATTCATAACATTTATTTTCGTGTTTAATTATTGAGCAGAATGTTGCAATTCTCAAAATATTTGTACTATAACTTAAACCAATTCATGTGAATAATTATTATATCACATTTATACATTTGTTCAGTTGACAACACTAAGCGTTTGCAATTAATAAATCACATTTTGTTTAAGACAGAGACTTTAGAAATATAAAGTTTTTTTCAAATACACCATCCTTGAGTTCCAGTTAGGTTTGAAAGTATAATGTACATGCATAATTTGACATTAGGAAAATAGCATTTGCTATTTGAGTCAGTTTATAATATTTGCATTTAACAGGTTGCAAATTATGATGTGCTCTTTGGACATGAAAGTTACAATACTATAATTATCTGACATGTGCCAATTGAATGATGATAACAATCATGATAACAATCAAATAATAAATTATATTGTATTTAAGAGCTATATTTTGTTTATCCTCGTATATGAATCTATCATAACAGCTAGCTGCTTATGGCCCATTCATAAGTTTGTTAACCCTTTCCCACTGACAGATGCATTTTAATGCTACTGGAGTAGAATGTATTTGAAAACATTGTGGAAAAGGAGTAATTGGTCATAATAAGCAACCTCTCATTTTACCACAATACATTTAACTCTGTTCAATAACTGATCTTTTGATTATAAAGATTTTCAAATTTTTATGTAGATGATTTCAAAGTTTTCTTTTGCAAATTTGTTGTACATGAGATAGGGTTTGAATGTATGTATATAAATGGACATATTGTATGTAACAACAGACTGTGTAAAGTTAAAGTTACTTAATAGTTCAATTCATCTATAAATATGAGACCAGAATACACTGGCTTTATTGGCCTAATTGAATGGACTAAAATAATACATACATATATATGTCATAATGGATATCAAACTAGTCAGCCATATTAGTTTAAACAATTGCAAAATTGTACTTGTTTTGTGGCCGATATTTTGTTTATATGTAATTCTTTATACTTGATTATATATATAACTCTTTCCCTGCCTACAGATTTTGACATATTTGCACCAGAAGACTTCTGAAGCCATTGTGACAAAATGAGAAATTGCTTATAACCAAAAAGTGTCTCCTTTAGCCTCAATGTTTTCAACTCTATACATTAATTATACTTTCAATGATAGAGATATTCTAGCTTTTTGACAAGATATATTCAAAGTCCTCAGCTGCAGATTTGCTGTACCATAGGGCAACATTTAAAGTGGTCAGCTATATTAGTTCAAAAATTGCCAAGGTGTGTAATTCAGTTATAGTTAATATTTCTCAACTATTTCATTGTCTTAACCATTTCTGTATGTATATTTGTGAATATCAACCATGACCTGTTTATGCTTAAGTTGAAAATAAAATTTCTGTTCTGTTCTGTTAATGCTAGCAAGTTTTAATGATTTGAACTTGTTCTGTACCTGGTACAGTTGTTAATTAGTAAATTCTGAGTTATACTTGTCGAAACAATTAAAACAATTAATTTTCATACAAATATAATTTGAATGATGTACTTGATTAAAACTAATATTTTTATTCAAGCTGGGTTCAAATAATCCCTTTCCCACATGCAGACACATTGTGACATGATCTCAATAGACAACTTTTGAAAACATTTTGGGTAAATGAGAACTTGCTCATTATGAGCAATTTTCCTCTTCAACATATTTTAAATTCTATTCACTCATTATTCTTTTGTTTATTGAGTTCCCTTAGTTTTGTCTTGATTGTCCTCAAAGTCGTCTACTGTAGCTTCAATGTATAATGTGGAAAAGGTTCACCCTTTCATTATCTAGAAAAACCATTGTACCATCTATACAGTATATTCAATGTATGCATAAATACTTTTAACTATTTCCCGGTATTAATGTTAAAAAAGTGAAAACTAAGTTCACCAAGTAATTACAATAATCCTCAATATTTACAAAAGAAACAAAACCTAAAAGAAGGTTCAACATTGTGTAGTTTATTAGGGAAAGGGTTATAGCCTATGATTAACTAACTAACAAAAGAGGAAGCAAACATACAAAGCATTGCATGATGAGACAAGTTACAGAACCGGTCATGTGACGTATCCTTGCCTGCTCGGAGGTCTTTTTTGTACATCGGGAAATAATGTTTGGCTGACATGTTATTCTGTTTGGCCATCGTCTCAAACATGCACATGTGTCCATCTCTAAAGTGATGACGCCCGTATTTCTTCATGGGATAATTAATCGGATGATATGGGTAATGCCACCCGTCTTGTATGGGATGTGTGAATATTTTGGGCTTTATCATAGCTTGATCAACAGTAGTTAAATAGGTTGACTGTTTAGGATCAAAATATGGAGTTTCACGACTCGGAGGTCGAAAAATATTAGTACGAGCGGTTGCAGAAGGAATTGGAGAACGATCTGGATCATTTTCTTTTTTTTTACGATTTAAATTTTTGGCAGTTGTGGAGGTAGAGCTGGTAGAACTGGTGGTGGTGGTAGTTGTTGTTGTCAGAGGTGGTTGTGGATTACGATCAGTTCCATACAGCACCAACACCCAGTCCATTAACTGAACCTGCGCTGAAAACAAATCAGGGTTACCATGGTTACATTTTGCATACCATAAACAACAAGCAACTAGCTAGCTGTGGCACAACTGTAAATTGTGTATACTTCTAGTGATCAGAGGCCTACTTAATCCTTCATACAATTTTCTTTTGAAGAAGATGACTTTGAAAACAATTTGGCACAAATATGAAAAATCTCTATAAGTGAAAATATCACCTTCTGCAACAATGTTTTCAAAAGTATTCTGCTACAGATGCATCTGCAAGTGGGAAAGGCATTATAGAGTAAACTGGTTTCAGCCATTACTTGTCCAAGGAAGTAATAAAACCTTATAATGTGGGTATTCTAAAGAATTGTCTCAGTTAGACAATTATTTTGAGTACCTACAATATAGGGTCTGGACGTCAAATAACAATTTCGTAACATGAAATATGCCCAATACCTATGTTTTTGTAAATTATTGTATCGTTTTCCTCTTCTTCTTTTTTTTTACAACTTAAACAACTCAAATATTGTCAAAAAAAGTAAATTGTAAAGATAGAATAACTGTATGATATGTTCAATAGCAGTCACATTTATTGTGCCTGTTTACTGTATTCACAGAATACATAATAGAATACATAATAGAATACACAATTGTGCCAAAGCTATTAATTACGCGAAAATGCATGTTATTTTTCAAAAAAACAATAATTGATTAGTTAGATTAATTCATGTTAAGCATCTATAGCTCGTTTTGTTAAACTTTAATAATAATTAATTCTAATTGCACAATTGTCATGTTCAAACAACATGCGAAAGTAGTGGCTTTACTAGGATTATGAAAACCACAACAGTTAAAAAAAAAGGTTCAAAAACCTTCTAAGAGTTTATATTTTGAACCTTTTCACTGATACAGACACAATTGACTCCTCTATATAGCATACAATTTTTTATGAAAACATTTTGAAAAAGAAGAAATTACTCAGTTTAGAAGTTCTCCTTTTCCCACACTATTTTCATCTCTTTTTAGAAATAACAGCTCCAATTTTCTATGTGCACTAGTTTTGAATTGTTGTTAACAGAAATATTAACCCTTTCCCTAATTAGTTCAATTATTTATCACACAGCTAGATGCATATACTAGAAATTAGATCATGTAAAAGGCATGACAATGTTATATCAATCCATACAAAAAATTCAGTGCTATTTATTATATGTATATAAAAGGCGAATACATAGTTGGTTACAAGTGGAGCATAGTATATTACTCATAAAATGCTATTTTTGACAAACAAATTAAAGGGGAAATAAAAGCTGGACCAATAACACATCATGATAGAGTTGCAGTAACAATTTCCCCTTTTCTCCCCTTAAAACGGGAACATGCAGCACGCAAATTAAATACTTTTTCCTAAAAAAGCATCTCCAACTAGTGAAGTCTCATGGCGGCCATGTTAGATGCAATCATGGCTGCTTGGACATTCTTCATTTTTGGTAAATAGATAAACAATCATCATTCTTTTACAAGAATTACATAATCAAGCGCAAAGTTTAAGTTTATGCTTTCAAAGTTGACTCTTCAGGCATATTACTGGAATATGCCGCCCGCTGACATTCCTGTTGTTTTTATAAAAACAAGACAGCTGGACTATACCTTTTAGACATTTATTCATGATTATCACATCAAAATGAGATCTGTAGAAATATAGAACTTAAGAACTTAAAAGGCACATAAGGTTAACTTGCCCCTGGCAGTCACGTTTGACCTATTCCGATAGAAAGTCACGAATGGATCTTTGTGTAAAATCTATTTAGAGAAGACCAATATTTTTTAGAGAATAATTGTATTTAATGAAATTGGTGAGCAGACATTATCTGTTGATTGAATGATAACAGAGTATGAGTGATAACAAAAAAATGATTCAAGTGGGTATGGGGACATAAATAATTTAATTATAAAACAAAGTTTACTAAATATATGATATAAACAGAAAAGAAAATCTACGAGGTATTGCTATGGAAGATAAGCGAACAGTGAAAACTAATATCAAGGGATATTTGCTCATAAGCATTCTTTTTTCCCCGAAAATGTTTTCGAAATTTATCTGGTGAAAATGCATCTATGATGTCCACGTCATAGAGAGAACTTAAAGAGGGTTCTGACAAAGTCAGTGGTTCTATAGAATTATTTAAATTCTCTCTACAAATCAGAAAGAGATGAGAATAAAAAAATGAATAAAACCTCAAGCCATGAAATTCATTATAATTGATTCATGCTATCAAAAGATATAGCTGTAACAGAAATAAATACAGAAAGGAACTCAAGAAAGACTTAAATACAGATAAGTAATGTGTTTACCCTTTCCCTTATCTGATGCCTCTAAAGCAGATGACTTTTGAAATCATTGTGACAAATGAAAAAATTGCTCATAATTTTTCCATTTGTCACAATGATTTCAATTCTATTCAATAATCATACTATCCTTTATAGAGTTTTTCTATATATATTGGCCTTGACAATTTCAAAGTCATCTGCTGCAGATTTATTTTATGTGGGAAAGGGAAAGGGTTCAGCAATTTGCCTGTTATTTCCAGATGCTGATGACTTATGATATTTTTTGCAGCAGATAAAATTTTAAAACATTAACCCTTTCCCACATGTATACTTATTTTGACGCATGCATTCAACAGAAGACTTGCAATTTCTACAATGATTGCAACTCAGAGTCAATATCATACTTCCAATTTCAAAGATGGCACATTTTGTTCCTCACATGCATATAACCCTTTCCCACATACACCAAATCTGCAGCAGTTGACAGAAGAAATTGTCCACTATGAGCAATTTCTCCTTTTGCAACAATGTTTTCAAATTTTGCCTGCTGCAGATATGTCAAAATGTGTCTGAAGGAAATGGTTAAGCTGATACCTCCAGAATCTTATGGATGTTGAACTTTCAAAACTATTGCAAAAACCTATAAATTTTCGCCAAACAAAGTCTAGTCCGATTTTTCTTAACCACATGACCTTATTGTTAATGAACAAATAAAACTAAAACAAGGATAAATGATTCATGTTAACTATGCAGTTGGGGCCTATATCAATCTTTATAGCATACAAAAGTAAATCTCATGGAAATTATAACCCTTTCCCACATACAACAAATCTATCAAATATATAGACTATCTCTATGAATGAAACTAAAATAATTGACTAGAGTTGAAAACATTGTGTCAAAATGTGTCTGCTAAAAAGAAGTCAATTCATGCCTGCATGAAGGAAAGGGTTAACGGTTCTAAAGCTAGAAAACAAACTTTCTTACAACTCTAAACCGGATAATGTAAAGCAAGTGACATTTGACTTCTTTGCATCACTTTCAAAACATTGTTGAAAACAAAGAAATTGCTGAAAACAACATATGAGCCGTCCCGCGAGAAAACCAACATTATGGCCTTTGTGTAATGTATCGACCCAGATCAGCCTGCGCAGTCCACACAGACTGATCCGGGCCGACACATTCTGTCACAAGGGTATAGAGTACAGAAAATCCACAGAAGACGAAAGTGTCTGTCTGGGTTAGCCTGCGCAGCATGCTTAGACTGATCCGAGTCAATACATTACGTCTACAATGTGGTTTTCTTGCGGGACGGCTCTTATTCTTGTTTTCGTCAGGAACATAGATAAGATCTATGTCCCTGTTTTCATGCAATGTCTTTCCCACTCTGTATCAAAACAAAACTTTCACTATTGCAGGTTTAACTTAGTTTTTCTCTAGAACAGTCAAGATGATCTCAAACAAGAGTGTTAGAAGGAGCACATGTGCGACCTCCAAATGTATATAAGTAAATGTGTGACACAGATGACAAAGCAGTGAACCATGTGTGCCACCCTTTCAATGCAGATGACACAATCAATGTTTAAAATCGTGAATACCTAGTCAAAAAGAAAATATTAAAAAATTACTGCAAGCAATATATAAATCATGATAACATTGATAACAAAATAATATATAACATGCATAAAGCTGTTACATGAATAAAAGATGTATGTATACATGTAATACAAATGCTATAAAACAAATGGTGAAATAGATTGCTGATAAAGTTTCGTACAGAGCTCATCATAGGTAAAAATATAAAAACTTTAACCCATATGATGACATGCCACTTACAAATGAAATCAGAAATGTCACTAAAGGTGATTTATATAACCACACAAACTGCTCTGATAGGATAACAAAAAGTCCCAAGTCCAGAGGTAGATCAATCTAGACCGACCAACTGATTGGATAAAATCAAGTCTTTCACATCTACATTACATTAATATTGTTTGTACCAAGTTTCATATGTCTTTCTCAAAGACTGACCAACCAACTGACTTAGTGATACCAGTTTGCTTGCCGGGATATATAAATACTAAAGGAAGTCGAGTTAATACTGTTGGCTTCATGCTGAATATTTGTATCTACTTATTGCTTTATTATAAATATAATTAATATAAGTTAATTAAGGTAAATTACTGTTAGGTATCATTAACCCTTTCTGCATCTGTAGCAGACGTCTTTTAAAAAACATCATGGCAAAATGAGAAATTGCAAATAATCAGCAATTTCTCCTTTTTGTCATAATGATTATGTTTTTAAGTTTATTCCATAAGTAATGGAATAATGATTTCAACTTTATACCATAATTACACTCTCATTGGTAGAGATTTGCCTAGATGTTTTCAAAGTCAGTGGCTGCAGATTTGTTGTATGTGCAAAAGGGTTAGAATTGCCATGGCATATATAATTATATTCATTGTTTCTATTCCCCTTTTAGAGTGATACACCCTGTTGTGAATACACCCTGTTGTGAAGTATGATTTAAGCTAAGAGAAAGGTGTCTGCTATATATATGCCAATTCAATTTACATGATGTGTACAAACAAGGGAAAGGGTTAATATTTTTACTTATTATTCAATACAAGCATTATATTTCCATTGAATTTTGATTTACATCCTCTATAGAAGTCAATTACAAAGTAAACAAGAAGTACTTATCAATCAGGAAAAATAACTATAAATTAACACTTTTTATCATGTCTGTTTAGCAAACAGTGAAGTCGGATGAAATAATTAAAAGAAAAATACTACATCCTAATATTTTACTTTTGGCCCTTTCTCCGATACAGAAAACCTTGATATTTGAACCTTACCCACATAAAGCAACTATGCTGCAGTAGTACAAATTGAATAGAAATGAAAACATCGCAGCCTTGTTTTCAAAATTTGTGTGCTGCAAATGCATACAAATTTGTCTGCAGGAAAGGTGGAAAGGGTTAAACGTGATATTCTTTGAAAAAATCAGAGGAAAGGCTGAAAATACTGCGGGAAAAGGAAAAACATTTACTTACAACAATACTTTTAGCGCAAATTCTCCTTTCCCTGCATTATTTCAAAAGTTAATGTTGCAGACGGATCAAATATTGTCCATTTCAGGGTAGGCATTAATCATCTGCAGTTCTGCTTGAATCAATTGAAATATTTAACAGCTGATTTATTGCATTGCAATATCTATGGTTAACCTGTTATGATATTGTCCATTTCAGGGTAGGCATTAATCTGCAGTTATGCTTGAATCAATTGAAATATTTAACAGCTGATTTATTGCATTGCAGTATCTATGATCAACCTGTTATGATACTTGAATAGTAATTTGCTTTTAAAACATCCAAGGAAACAAATATAACTAATGGAAATATGAGAGAAGAATTCTAATAAAGAGTTAAGGTATAGATAAGGAAATGAGGAATTTCTTTTTTTTTGAGTAATTTCTTCTTTTTTCCCCCCACAGATGTTTACAAGAAATCATCTGCTGCAGATCGGCATTAATTGTCATCTGTATCAGGGAAAGGATTATATGATTAGTATTCTATCATATATTACATAAAACATGTTCTATTTAGTACAAAAACATGGCAACTACATGGTTAATACACGTTCTGGGTATTGGTAAATAATTGTCAACATGAGAAAAAAAAACTTTATATCATATTAGAGTTAGATGTTTCGGAATAAAGCGATATAAGTTTGTAATATACTTACAAGAACCCGCTCCGTTTTCAATCTCCAGCACCCAATTTCCCTGGGATAATTCCCCCCAGTAGTGAGTGGACATGAACGCCCAATTGTTAAACCCTTCTTTTGAGGTATCTTTCATTCTTTTGGCAAGTAATGTGGATCGAGTTTTAGAAGGGGAAACGAGGAATATTTGGATTTCTCCACGTTTGCTGGCCTTGAGCGTGATGCGCGCCTGAACGTGTTCCAGGTAGCGTACGTAATTGACGGTACCCTCGCATCCAGTGGTGGTCAACAAGACTGAGATTTTCCCATTCATAGGGACAGGTCTGTAAAATAGTAAAATAATTGTAATTTCTGTTGCAGATGCTTCGAAATGTTGAAAGGGTTAATTAAAAGAATTCAGGCACAAACAATAGGTGAGTCATAAAATTATGAGAGGAATCATATCATAATAATCAAGATTAAGGTAATATGAATATTCATTGTCAGGAATTACAAAGCATATTGCTATTATAAAATATGGAATTTTGCCTTAAATCTAAAACTTAAAATCTCCTATTTTCATTCAAGAATAATTCTTCTTTCATGTGATCACATCATTGCTTCTTGCATTTAAATAAACTTTTTATCTTTCACATAGGACATTTGATGCTCCTGCAGAAATAAACATTTGAAAGCAATGTGGTAAAAGGTGAACAATGCTTGTTTCAAGCAATTTCTCAATTTACAAAGATGAGATCATCTGAAGTAGAGGCACCAGAATTTGTCTGTGTAAGGAAAATGTTTAATAAATCAACAAATGAAATGAAAGAATAAGTATATATGTATTACTTGTTATTATCTGATGAGCGTAATTCACATATATGTTGAGGTGGGACTGTGGTCCAGTTACGGGCTAATTGTACCATACCAGCGGCATCCATCAGTCCATAGCCGAAGGAATGACTTACTGTAAATACAAATAGGACAAAAAACATAACATGGAATATACAAAATATCCATCAGTCCATAGCCAAAGGAATGACTTACAGTAAATACAAAATAGGACAAAACACACAACATGGAATTTACAAAATATTCATCAGTCCATAGCCAAAGGAATGACTTACTGCAAATACAAAATAGGACAAAAACATGATATAGAATATATAAAATATCCATCAGTCCATAGCCGAAGGACTATACAAAATAAGATAGAGATATAACATAAAAGAATACTGTATGTTGAATATCGAGGGCTGGGCGTGAAACAGTTGTAACTAAAAACCTATTTTGAAAACCCTGGTTTAGGGTCAATTTTGACCCTTTTTGTAAACAATGCAACTTAAGGTGCCATTGCTCAGAACGAGCAAGTTCTGAATGAATGTATATTGTTTTATGGCGCATCGACAGCTAAGGTCATTTAGCGCGCAATTAATTTAAATTATTCATGATCCCTGGGTAAACAAACCAGTACTAGGCTAGAATATGTGCCTTGCCCAAGGGCACTCCACCATGACCGTAGTGCTGCGACTGGGGATCGAACCCGGGACACCCGGTTTCGAAATCCCCGACGCTAACCACTCGACCACAGCGGATTCCTTTGCAGAGTTCTGAGCAATGGCACCTAAATTTCCATTGTTTACCAAGAAAAATGATGTATTGCTCAGAACGAGCAATGGCACCTAAATTTCCATTGTTTACCAAGAAAAATTATTTAACGCTTATAAAGACTTTATGGCGAGGTGATTAACCTTGGTAAAAAATTACCTATTTTAGTTACAACCGTTTCACGCCAAGCCCTCGATATGTAAGGAAAGTTTATCTACTTATTGAATAACATTTATAATTTATCTAATAAGATGCTTTAAGCCATATCTTGCTACATACATCTTCAAGCAACATTTGCTTGGGATACAATATATTGCTTTAAGCCTACCCCTGTGTCAGATACATTTTGAGGCATATGTAGCAGACGATTTTTAAAAACATTGTGACAAAAGGAGAACTTGCTTATGATGTGCAATTTTAAACTTTTGTCACAATGTTTTCAACTATAATCAATAATTAAATTTTAAAGACAGTTTTTATCTTTATGTATTTAAAGATGTCGAATGCAGAATTGTTATATTTGTGAAAGGATTAAACAGCATGGACTATACACATTACTGTCAACCTGCACATTTTTAGCAATCTGCTCAGGATCTGCATTATTTGTTGCTCATTTATAACTGCTAAGCAAGAAGTACTCCACAAATATGCAAAGACTGGTCGAAAATGAAGAAAGCAGTGAAATAAGGGTTGATTGATAGATATGAGTTTAATGCCATTTTCAACTGCAACTGCAACCAGTTTACCTTATGTGTGTTCCCAGGCAGCAGGATTACATCCAGCATAGACTAAGTCCATTGTTGGAACATGAATGACGATAGTCCCAATGACTATTGTCAATCATTGGATAAAATTTGTGGCCAAGCCGGGGTTAAAACTCACACAAAACCCCCGGATTGATAGATCACATTTTTACAAACAGCTATTACAGTTGGATAGGATAAAAACTGAGAGTTGTCTATTTGGTAACATTATGTTGAAGTATATGAAACTTGTTTAAAATGAATTATGATTCTCATACATAGTTGAACAATTTGTGGGAAACGATGGAACTGGTTTGTTTGAGCACAGCCTTTCCTACAGGTAAAATACCTACCTTTTCTCTTTACTCCATTCATCGCCCAGTTGGGATCATCTAGGAAATCTGGTTTGGCCGTCATGACAACAATATGTTGAAGGTCACGCCATGTCAAATTTGGGCTAAAAGAATATAATTTCCATGAAAAAGTTTCAACTTTTTACATTTGATTTTTAGTAATATTCTATTTATGTGAAGTAAATATGATTTTTTGTAAAAGCAATGTACCTTCAACAGAGGTTTTGCCACTTGAACAAAAGGAGTGGGTTTGGCATTACACTTAAAGATGTTCACAAGCTGATGTTAAATTAATAATTTAACACTTCAATCACCAAAATATCAAGAGAATGTATAGAAGCACATTGGTCTAAGGGAGATAATTGGTATCTTTTTTCTATCATACCTGTCATAGTTCACTCCCTTGGATAAAACAAATTGCCCAAGTGTTTGCCTAACCTTACCACTGTGACCATCTTGATTGCTAGAGCACCAGTACAATAACAATGTCTATACTAGTGGAGACGACATTGAAACTGATGTACCATCTTGATTGCTAGAGCACCACAGTTATTTCCTATTTCAGTCTAATACTTTTCCCATAGAAATTACAGTAGAATGTCAATAATGTAGAATATCAGAAATTGAAAAAGTTATTTTGTCAATTTAAAATAAGAGTTGCCAGTAATATTTGATGCAGGGATAAATATGACAGCAAGACTAACAGAAAAGTTTATTTTAGAATTGTACAATGATGTAGATTGTCTAATCAAAACATATAATTTTATTTAGGTTCACAGGTAAAAATTAAAATACAATAACAGTTCACATATTTATTCTGGTATTTTTTCTCTCTCTCTCTCTCTAAATTTGCTGGGGAGGATGCAACTGAAAAGGTTTATTGATTTCTATATATCTACAATTATTAAAATATGGTGGAAAAAAATATTCCCAGAAACTTTCAAGAATAAGTTCCTGCCATGCAGTATTTTAAGAATATGTTACTGTATACATGTGATTCTAACCCATACTTACTTGGCTTGAAGAGCTAGTGCACACAGACCAGCTGCGAGGGGAGCACTGGCTGATGTTCCAGTATGGGACTCTGTACAACTTTTACGAATATCAGTGGTTACCTGAAAGATAGTATGTGATGAATTTGTAAACAATATTTTCATTTATAGAGATTGTCCATGTTTTCATCTGGCTTCATTTTATAATGATCTGTTGAAGATTTGATGTAAGTAGGGAAGAGATAAACACTTTACATTTGAAAACAGGTATTTAACATAAGCAATCTACAACAGGTGGTATATAAAGATATGGATGGCTATATTAGAATAGAGTTATGGTTTATTACCAATACTTTTATGGACTTGATTTGATGGATCTTAAATCTGCGTCTAGCAATTTGGGGTCTTATTTACACTCTCTGGTTTGACAAAATTAAAAGTTATATTTGCTATTGGGGCAACTCTTCTAGATTTTTGTCAAAACTTGCATCTAGGACTATACATGTATAACATATGCACAGACTTGTCTTTACTCTTTCCCATATACAGACACATTTGATACATCTGTAGCATACAACTTTTGAAAAAATTGTGGCAAAAGGAGAAACCTGCTTATAAATCTTTATAATAATTCTACTTTCTTTTATAGAGATCTGCTGCAGATTTGTTCTATGTGGGAAAGTATTATTTTTCACTGTTTGCATAGGCAACAAATCACTTGACACGGCTCATATAGATATGATGTAAATAGTATAAGAAACATTGAGATGTTACCTGTGTGGTCTACATTACAAAACCACATATATTTTTTAAGATTTCAGAAATAAGGAGGGATAAATTGGTCTCTTCCCCACAGAATCTTATAACTCAATAAAACCCTATAGTGTGAGTGCTCAATAGAATCTTCTCACTGAACATTTTGGTCGTGAAAAAAACTTATTTTACACGTTGACTTCATATATTCCTTAGTTTGCTTTAAGCCTAGCATAACTCATATAACATATTATATGTAAAAAAATGGTGCAGAATGTAAAAGGGCTCAAACTTTTCCTACATACAGCAAATCTGCAGCGGATGACTTTGAAAAAGTCTACTAAAAAATATGGAAAATCTCTATGGTATAATTACTATAAAAAGTTGAAAACATTGTGGCATAAGGAAAAATTACTCGTTTTGAGCAATTTATCCTTTTGTCACGATGTTTTCAAAAGTTGTCTCCTGCAGATGCGTCGAAATGTGTCTACAGGTGGAAAAGGGTTAACCTTTTCGAACTTGCATATGCATTTTAACACCCTCTAAAGCTGAGGATGTATGAAAATATTGTGGCAAAAGTGAAAAAGAGCACATAATGAGCAAATTTTCCTAATGCCACAATGTCTTCAACTCTATTCAATTATATTTAGATTTATATGAGATTTTCTATATTTTCCAAGTTGCTATCAAAGTAATCTGCTGCTGATTTGTCATACAGGGTAATGGGTTCAGAGACGCTAAAATGAACCATGTTTCAAGTTACAACTGAATTGCATGGAACTATCAATGTAGTAAAGAACAAACAGTACACCAGGTGTATCATTTAAATGCCTGCCAACTGCATGTCTGCAACTTCCTTCGATGATGTAATAATGTCAGATCACCTGTTTTGTTTACTGTATACACAATCTGACAGCCATTTCACAAACACGACCCATACAAATATTTGCCTCTTACCTCATAGTGCAGGTATTTTGCACCCTTGCAACAGAAAATTTGTAATGAGTGGATTCTCTTTTGCTCATGATATTTTCAATTCTGTAATAAAACTATACTTCCAACTTACCATGGGTAATTTACAAATTATGATGTTATCAGCAGTTCATATAAATTAGCATGACAGGATAACGGCCAATGATGGGAGAGCTTGACATATAGCAGTTACAGATACTTACACAGACATAACATTTACCAGATATGATACTTTCAGTCATCTACTTTGAAAACATGCAAGAGAGAAATAGTAATCTGATAAATTAAAATTAATACTGCTTTAACCCTTTCCCACATACAGCAAATCTGGAGCAGACGACTTAGAAAACATATTGACAAAAATGTAAAAAACTCCATAAATGAGAGTTTAATTATAACAATAGGACCATGATGGACCTGGATCGCTCACCTGATTTTATTTATTTTCTCACTTTAACCAATCAAGATGGCTTGAAGGAATCTAATAGAGGTTCACCCTCAAAACATTTCTACAAAATTATTTGAAAATCAGCTCAACACTTTCGGAGAAGAAGATTTGTTAAGTTTTCACTATAGCCATATAAGCCAAAATAGCCTTGCACTGTGGCGGCCATGTTTTTCGACCAATCAACATGGCTTGAAGGAATCTGATAGTGGGTCACTTAAGGAACATTTCTGCAAAATTATTTGAAAATCGGCCAGACACTTATGGAGGAGAAGATTTTTTAAGTTTTCACTATAGCCATATAGCATAAAATAGCCCCACCCCATGGCGGCCATGCTTTTCGACCTATCACCATGGCCTGAAGGAATCTGATGGTGGTCACTTAAGGAACATTTCTATAATATTATTTGAAAATCTGCCAACCAGTTTGGGAGAAGAAGAATGTTAAAAGTTTTTTCCATTTCGTTGCCATGGAAACCAGAATTCTGCCTGGATCCCAAAAATTTGAATGAATTCTTGTGAGATCAGTGAGTGCTTTCTGTGAAGTTCCATTCAAATTGACCCACTGGTTACTGAGGAGAAGATGTTGACGGACGAATGACGCATGCCAGACAAAGGCGATCACAATAACTCACCTTGAGCACATGCTTTGATTAGCTAAAAAAGAGTTGAAAAAATTGTGGCAAAAGGAGAAATTGCTTGTTTTGAGCAATTTCTTCAATTTCTTCTTTTGCCACAATGTTTTCAAAAGTCGTCTGCTGCAGACGCGTCATAATGTATCTACAAGTGGGAAAGGGTTAAAAATAATTTGAAGAAAGGAGAAATTGCTTATCTTCAGCAATTTCTCCTCTTGGCAAAATGTTTTCAAAATTCGTCTGCTCTTGAGAAATCAAATGTTGTCTTTATCAGGGAAAAGGTTAAATGGAATATGACAGTGCAAGGAAATGATCAGATTAAAATTGAAATACAAGAAATTAAAAACACAGAAGTGTATCTCTTAGAATTAGCTTGTAGAATGTGAAAATTATGTGTATATACATGTACATACAATTTGTTTCTCTCCTGTGGACCCGCTGCTGTAGGTAGTTGCGAGAGTGGATGAGCATGCCTCTGAGTACCAGGGTATTTTTCCTTTCTCTGTAACACTGCTGATGGAGAGTGTGTGAATACTGTTGGTGTAGCCATCACAGTTACAGCTGTCATACTCCCGACCTCCGTTACCCGACGCCCAAACAAAAATGGAACCCAAGCCAAAGCGACCCTGGAAAGATACAATAAATGATATAAGAGGAAAGTTACAAAGAAAGTATGATATCATACTTACAGAATGATCCCTTTTCTGTGATTATTTTGATGCCAATGAACAACTTTGAAAACATAAAACATTTCTCCTTTCTCCACCTTTTCTATTCTAATCAAATTCAAACTGTCTAGCTGTTCCATCCTTTAATTAGGAATGTCTCCAATTGGGAAGATTCTAAAAAACATTAAACACTATAAAGCATGCCCTGGCTCCATCACAGCAGTTCTGCAGCAGATAATTTAAACAAGAGCACAGACGTTCGACTGATAGGGAGAAAAAAAACAAAACAAGAGGGCCATGATGGCCCTATATCGCTCACCTGATTTAATAGAACTTCAATAGTTTTCGAAGTTTTTACTCTTTTTAGGCCAATACTTTTGGACAAGAAGATTTTTAAAGTTTTAACAATGCACATATAAGGAAAACAAGCTCCGCCCCCTGGTGGCCATGTTTTTATTAACGGATCAAAAATATTTGAACAATTTTGGTAAAGGGTGCCCCAAGGAACATTTGTGCAAAATAATTTTTAAATCTGGCCAGTACTTTTGGACAAGAAGATTTTTAAAGTTTTAACAATGCACATATAAGGAAAACAAGTTCGCCCCCCTGGTGGCCATGTTTTTCAACGGATCAAAAATATTTGAACAATCTTGGTAAAGGGTGCCCCAAAGAACATTTGTGCAAAATAACTTTTAAATCGAGCCAGTACTTTTGGACAAGAAGATTTTTAAAGTTTTAACAATGCACATATAAGGAAAACAAGCATCGCCCCCTGGCGGCCATGTTTTTCAACGTTTCAAAAATATTTGTACAATCTTGGTAAAGGGTGCCCCAAAGAACATTTGTGCAAAATAATTTTTAAATTGGGACAGTTCTTTTGGACAAGAAGATTTTTAAAGTTTTAACAATATGCACATATAAGGAAACTAGCTCCGCCCCCCTGGCGGCCATGTTTTTCAACGGATCGGAAATATTTGAACAATCTTGGTAAAGGGTGTCCTAAGGAACATTTGTGCAAAATAATTTTCAAATTGGGCCAGTACTTTTGGACAAGAAGATTTTTCAAAGTTTTAACAATGCACATATAAGGAAAACAAGCTCCGCCCCCTGGCGGCCATGTTTTTAAACGGATTGGAAATATTTGAACAATCTTGGCAAAGAGTGTCCCAAGGAACATTTGTGCAAAATAATTTTCAAATCAGGCCAGTACTTTTGGACAAGAAGATTTTTAAAGTTTTAACAGAGCACACATATAAGGAAAATAAGCTCCGCCCCCTGGCAGCCATGTTTTTTAACGGATCGGAAATATTTGAACAATCTTGGTAGAGGGTACCCCAAGGAACATTTGTGCAAAATAACTTTTAAATCGAGCCAGTACTTTTGGACAAGAAGATTTTTAAAGTTTTAACAATGCACATATAAGGAAAACAAGCATCGCCCCCTGGCGGCCATGTTTTTCAACGTTTCAAAAATATTTGTACAATCTTGGTAAAGGGTGCCCCAAAGAACATTTGTGCAAAATAATTTTTAAATTGGGACAGTTCTTTTGGACAAGAAGATTTTTAAAGTTTTAACAATATGCACATATAAGGAAACTAGCTCCGCCCCCCTGGCGGCCATGTTTTTCAACGGATCGGAAATATTTGAACAATCTTGGTAAAGGGTGTCCTAAGGAACATTTGTGCAAAATAATTTTCAAATTGGGCCAGTACTTTTGGACAAGAAGATTTTTCAAAGTTTTAACAATGCACATATAAGGAAAACAAGCTCCGCCCCCTGGCGGCCATGTTTTTAAACGGATTGGAAATATTTGAACAATCTTGGCAAAGAGTGTCCCAAGGAACATTTGTGCAAAATAATTTTCAAATCAGGCCAGTACTTTTGGACAAGAAGATTTTTAAAGTTTTAACAGAGCACACATATAAGGAAAATAAGCTCCGCCCCCTGGCAGCCATGTTTTTTAACGGATCGGAAATATTTGAACAATCTTGGTAGAGGGTACCCCAAGGAACATTTGTGCAAAATAATTTTCAAATCGGGCTAGTACTTTTGGACAAGAAGATTTTAAAAGATTTGGCAATTTTCCCCTTTTCTGATGCCGCAGCAACCAAAGTTCTACTTGGAATTAATTTCTTTGAACAACTTTGAAAGAGGACCACCTAAGGACCATTCCTGTGAAGTAATTTTGAAATCTGTCGATTGGTTTAGTAGGAGAAGTCATTTGTAGGAAATTGTTAACAGACACCGACGACGCCGGACGGTAAGTGATCACAAAAGCTAAAAAAATGAGCTAAACAAAAAACCTTAACCGGACGACCACGCTGCCAGGGTCATGACAATAGCTCTCGGTTTTTTCAAAAGTCGAGCTAAAAAACCTCTGGGAAACTATTGGATAAAATTGAAAACCTTGTGGCAAAAGGAGAAATTGTTCATTATGAATATCTACTTTTACCACCATGTTTTCAAAACAGTCGTCTAATGCAGAGGTGTATGAAAGCATCTCATGCCATCTGTGTGTGGGAAACCTGGCTTTCCCTCATACGACAATTCTGCAGCAGACAACTTTGAACGTATTTTCTCAAAACATAGAAAATCTCTAAAATTGAATGGATAACCTATGACAAAATGTGGAAAACATTGTGGCAAAAGGAGAAATTGCACGTTTTGTGCAATTTCTTCTTTTGTCACTATGTTTTCAAAAAGCAGTCAGCGGCAGAGGTGTCAGAAAGCCTCTATATAAGGGAAAGACTTAATGAACTTTTTCCATCACAACAATTTCCGTACCATAAGTACTTTGATTCTATCATGTTTCCAATGTTAGCATGTCGTTTTTCTGGAGATAACAATATTGTGATATTATAGGTTGGTAAAAATTCAATCAAACTCTATGTAATTACAGAATATTGCTTTAGGTATTTCCCCCTGTCAGATCAGTCTAAATCTATTCAACAAGCCATGTCAGCCAAAAATTGCTTTTTGAGGTTTTTGAACCCTTTCCCACATACAAAAAATCTGCAGCAGACATTTGGAAAAAAATGTAGGCAAAATATTGAAAAACCTCTTGCAATCGATCATTAAGCAGAGTTCAAAACATTGTGGCAAAAGGAGAATATGGCCATTAAGTTTGAAAAGTCGTCTGCTGCAGAGGCGTAAAACGCATCTGTAGTTGGTGAGAAAGCTTTCATTAAAGGCAAAAAGGAATCTAACCTTTTTTCTTTTCTTTTTTTAATTGTGGTTTTACACCGTTACAACCTCATTTCAGTTATATCACATTGACAGTTCACTTATTTATGATCCCTGGGTAAACAAACCAGTTCTAAGCTAGGAAATTGCAAAAAGGAATAATCAGTACTTTTTCATAACCATTGTGAAGAGGTATCCAGGATGTTTTTATGACTAGATGGCATTAATCAATGAAACTTTGATAAGACTGTGTAGAGGTGCAGGCTGATCATGATTCCCTTTTTTAAAAAGTTCCAAAGGTCATTTTTGTGTAACGTCACTCGAACATATTTCACAAAACAGATGTTCCTGCTAGATAGAGCTGTGAACAGATCTTTAAGAGTTATTTCTTGATAACCCATTCCTTTTATAAGGATAGCTTATGATAAAACCATAGGCCAGCATCTACCAAACCAGCAATCAATGTCTGTATACAGCTTATCAGTGTTTGGGGTTTTTTAAGTACTTTTAATCCTTTCTCACATGCACACATCTGCAGCTTAAATCTTTTTAAAACATAGTGGCAAAATGAGAAATCGCTTATGCTGAGAAATTTCACCATTTGCCATTCAATAATTACACTCTTAATTAATTTATGGAAAATTTCAATATGTTTGCATACAAATTTACGAAGCTGTAAATTTATTGCATGGGTAAAGAATTGTCCGCTTTGAATATATTGAAGGAAAGTAAGTGTAAAATATTGAAAGATGATTGTATCATTTGTAATAGTTTTGAAGAAATTATAGTGGGAACTGTTTTAAAAATATAAGTCATTTTAGTCATACCAATGAGGGAAAGAGGATAAATATCTAGGGGAATTGGGTAGTTTAAAATGTTCATTACTGGTCACTGACACATGAAATGACCCTATAAAACAACAAACAGATAAAAAACATAAACTGTTTATGATATATATGTTTTAATCATGGTTTTATTGGTTATATATCCTTTTTCCTTCACCGATCATAAACTTTCCAAATATCATTGTTAACCCTTATTGTTCGTGATTCCACCTTTTGCTGCCTTTAAATACAAACAAAATTCTCTTTTAAAAATGTCACTAATCCATACAAAACTTCTGAAATGTTTTGAAAACAATTCCTCCTTTTCCCACAATGGTAACAACTGCATATTTCGTATCAATGTCTAAATTTAGCAGTTTACCGTTTTCTATTTTTTGCTGAAATATTTTCCATGCAGATAGATAGCTCTAAATGTATTATATCCTGTCATAATATTCTTAATATTGAGGATACTGCTTACATTGCAGTTGAAATCTCGCATTACGTATTTTTTTACTTAATCAATGATTAATGATCTGAGTCATTTAACCCTTTCCCTCATACGACAATTCTGCAGCAGATGACTTTGAACATATTTTGTCAAAAAATAGAAAATCTCTATATTTGAATGGTTGAATGGATAACCTATGACTAAAAGTGGAAAACATTGTGGCAAAAGGAGAAATTGCTCGTTTTGAGCAATTTCTTCTTTTGTCACTATGTTTTCAAAAAGCTGTCTGCTGCAGGCGTCAGAAAGTGTCTATATGAGGGAAAGGGTTAAGAAGGTCGAAAACAAAACAGAGAGATTCAGTTTCACTTAATCACTCACTTAAACCCCTTATACAGACCACATTAAAGGACTTTGCAGCAAACATTATTTGAAATTCAAGCAACATCTTCTTTTCCCACAATATTAATCTCACAATTTATGATCATTCTAACCCTTTCCCACATAGAGACACATTTTGGTGACTCTGCAGCAATCAGCCTTGCAAACATTCTGGCAAACGGAGAAATGGCTCGTCTTGAGCAAATTTTTATTCTTTTGCCACAATGTTTTCAACTCTATTAATAATTTGACTTTCAATTTATTTTTTATTTTCTAAATGTTTCCAAAGTTTGTAGAATGCGGGAAAGGGTTTAACATTTATTCATGTTTCAGAACACCATGCAAATAATAAGTGTTTCACAAATTACAGTATTAAATTTTGTCAGAAGTTTTGAACAGCAGATGACTTTAAAGATCACATGAAGTTAAAACTCTTTCCCACCTGCAGAAGCATTTTGATGTGCTTGCTGCAGTGAGTAGCAACTATTTGAACAAAGTAGAAACCGGTTATTATAAGCAATTGCTCCTTTTTCCACAATGGTTATTTTCAAACTCTATTCAATAATTAAACAATCATTTACACAGATTTTGCAAAATTTTGTCATGATATTCTTTCTGCTGCCAATTTGTTAAAAGGTTAACAATTTATTGTTTACTTGCTATGACATGTTTTGTCTGCTTTGAAAACATCAAATTTGGAGGTATATTTTAGAAAAAGTTGAAAACATTGTGGGAAAAATTATCAGAGAAACTTATCATTTTGAGCAATTTCTCTTTCTTCCACAAAGCATTTGGATATCAAAGTCAAAATGTGTCAGGATGTGAGAAAGGGTTAAAGAAGGATTATGTCAGACGTAAGAGTCGGAAATAGGTAGTTAGTATCTAATTACAGTACAACTCCCACCTTAATGAGGATCAATTTTATAAAACAGTCACAAATTACAAAACATCAAACCTTTTGAGACAAAGGCAATGAACCCTTTTTGTAAACATCTGAAATAATCTTTTGAAAGGGATTAAAGTCAAACTGGTTCAGTTACAGTAAGTTAGGAGCTTGCCAAAAATTAATTCTGCATGGCGAGGGCAAATTAAAACATTATCATCATCAACAGTGACAGCTGCTGATCTAGGTCATGAGTTTGAATCCCAGTTCAGCAAACTTTCATTCTGATTTATCTGAAGTTATACATCCACCACAAATGGACTTCCAAGTATATGGGTGTGAAGGAACGCAGGTGCCAGAGAACAAGGTTGTGTGGAGGTGAGCTGCAGTAATAATTATGATTGCAGAAAACTAACCTTTTAAAAACATTCTGCTGTGCAAAGATGACATGTTCATTTTTCAAGTTGTGTTTTCTTTTCTTTGGATATTTTTAAGTTAAGAAAGACCCATCATATCAGTCAAAAGGGTAGAATAGGAGAATCAGACAAAGCCGATCGAAGTATGTCTGTAACAGTTGTTTTTGCATGAATGCATTACTTATACAATACTTTTTATGGTTATGTTTAGCACTTGAAGTCATGTTGGTTTGATTAGTTGATTGGACAATGTGATAAAACTGAAAAACTGTTGAAAATGTATTAAACTTAAATCTTTAAAACCATAGTTTATTTATGGGCAACTCTACAAAGATCTACAATATACTTGATACAATTGCATCAAAAGACCTTTCCCACTTGCAGACCTAATTTGATGTATTTGCAGCAGACGGTTTTTGAAACATTATGGCAGAAGGAGCAATTGCTTATCATGAGCAATATCTGTATTTGCCAAAATGTTTCCAACTCTTATCTATAATTATGCTTACTGTGCTAACACACTTATATTATCCATAATTATCTATACTTCTTGATATTTTCAAAGTTGTCTACTGCAGATTTGTTGTATGTTGGAAAGGGTTAAAATAGGAGCAGTAACATTGAATTTAAATGCAATGTAAAGGCCACAGAACAATTAAACAGACAATTTCTAAAAACAATTCTGCTCTGTGGAACTACATTGTACCGCGAAGTTTATGTAACAAAGACAATGTGAACATTTAAGATTAAACTAATTAATCCATCTCAAACACTTTGGTGTCTAGTGATGCCTATGAAGCAGAAGATAAATTTGAAGATAAGATGTTGAAAATAAGTATTTTCACTTTTTTAACTCTCTCTAAAAAAAAATTCATTACTATTTAGATTTTATATCCACGATCTCAAATAACTAAAGTAACTTATTTCATACAGTTATACAAGCATTTATTTCCACAATAAGTGACTTGCTCCTTGTGCCATAAACAATGTGCAAGTTAAAAGTTTAAGCACTCCAAAGTTTAATTAGATCTTAACTATCTCAATTAAACTTTACACCCAACTCTGCGTCAATGCAGTGTCATAATACAAAACATCTGCCCTATAATTGATACAATTTTATTCCAAACACTTTCCTTAATTCTAAAACCATTTTCCTTTTTTTTACCAACTCTGCCTGAGACAACCCTTGAAAAGCTTGTATGAAGTTTAAAAAGAAATATCCTTTTTTCTAAGACGCTTGCTAGAAAATTTTCCTATGATCTTTCAAAAGTTGTCCCCACCCCTCCTTGCTTTTTATCAAGGAAAGATTTGCCCATTTTAAGCAAAATTCTTGAGACGCTGAAAGACTGAAAAGCAAACGGCAAAACCTGGGTTAGACTCAGCAAAGATGCAAACTGATTAAGGTCTTCATCAATCATTAATTCTTTCTATACTCTTCCGTCACATAAACCATACATACCCTGCTGATTCCATCATGGAAAGCCTTTCTTGTCAGTGTTGCCGGGCCATCGACGGTCCTGCCGTCATCATCTGGACCCCAGCTAGCGCTGTATATCTGTATATGTTGGGGATTCAAACTTAATGAGGTAGCCTCCACTGAGTCAGTCACATCTCCATCCAACATTCGTACCCCTTGAAAAAAAACATTTAGTAAAGCAGATGTCGAGATAAGATGGTCCTTGCACAACAATATTTCACTTACAACTCAATTGAACATCATCTTGCAGTACTCAAAATAATCATCTATACAAGACAATTTTTTTTAGTCAAACAAGTGGTCAAATGAGGATCTAAAAACATAAAATACATCAATTCTCTTACCTAGAGTTCTGTTAAAGGATAGGTTAATATATAATTTTTAATCAGAAGAATGTATTTTACGATTCAAGTGTTACATGCAGCTCCAAGAGTGAATGATTATATATCAACTGTTTTAAGCCGCAGTCACATCTTACTGTCACGCACATAGTTGACCGTACTGGGGGGATGACAGTAGTTGACCGTACTAAGTTAAACATATTAAACGTAGCTAGACGTAGTTAACTGTAGTTCAATGTAGTTTGAACTTCAAGAAACTCATGATTTGGCCGTGATTAGCACACAAATTTTCAACATGTTCAAAATATCTCTACGGTGAGCTTGGATGCCAAGACCCTACTGTGACCGTAGTTTGAACCAAAGTTGACCGTATTTTACCCTACTTGACTGTAGTGATTACCGTAGTTCAACGTAGTTTGCCATATTAGTCAAAACCAATATGGTCAATTTTTGTCATAGTAGTCAAAACTCATATGGTTAAAAAAACAGTGTAGTCAAAACCCATACAATAGAAAATGCAGGGTAGTCAAAACCTATACGATTTCAAAAGCATCTGTATCAGATTTGCTATATGTTTGTTTCCTGTAACATTGATCAAAAAGACAATCATTTTCCCAAAATGACCTCTATATCCAGAAAATGTCAATAAAGTTTAGGTCCAGTTGATATGCATACCTCCTATTTTTGCACCATAGGCAACACCGACCCCACATTCACTGTTGTTGGCTTGAGCAGCGACTTCTCCAGCACATCGAGTACCATGTCTGTAAATAACGTCATACAATTATTATTGCTTTATCACAGATTACATAACAAAATAACCTAGTATCTACAAGGCAAATCAATAATTTAACCTTTCCCTCATACAGGTGCATAATGTGACGTCTCTGCAACAGAAGATTTTTGGAAATTATTGTGACAAAAGGAGACGTTGCTCATAATGAGCATGTCTTCTTTTGCAACAATGTTTTCAACTCTTTCATTTACAGAGCAAGATGTCACAGGTCCATACAGTAGAAAAGGAAATAAGTAAGTTGAAATGTTTACAGGCTTGCCAAAACGAGTGGAATCAGCATGTCCCGAGGTCCAGTCCAGACAGTTCAATGTTTGTATGGTGGTTTTTGTGAATGGAAAATAAGTACACTGAAATGTTTGGTGGCTTTCCTATAAGAACAAAGGTAAGTGTTTTATGACAGAGTTTATCTAGGAATATAAAATATCCTGTTAAGTTTTCTCCCTCTGACTGAACTTTGATAGATAAATAGCATATAAATCACTGGGGAAGTTCATATAAATATATATTTATTATTATTTATGCTGATAACTTTGTAAAATCATGTGAACACCCATTACCTGATTCTTTTTTTACCTTTTCCCGCTTGCAGACACATTTCGTTGCATCTGTACCAGATGACAATTTAGTATTTTTTTTCTTATATTTTATTGTCCATACTTTTGTTCAATGATTTCAAAGTAGTCTGCTGCATTTTTTTTTGTACGTTCCCCAAAGTCATCATTTTTTACATTCCCACCATGACACAGTCAACATCTGACTCCCGAGATCTCTGCAGCAGATGCTGTTTGGAAACATTCAGCCATTGTGGTATTAATTAAGAAGTTGTTTGTTTTCAGCCTTTTCTCTTCTCCCAACATTGTTTTCAACCAATTGTCTTCATATAATATTGTTTATCTCAGATATTTCCAAAGAAGGTGACGGTAAAAATATCCTACACTGCCGAATACGTTTATTGTTTTGGACATTTTTAAAAGTGCATGTGGACAAGTCGAAAGTCCCACATGCTGATCATTAGCCCAAATATGAAATCCTATTTTAACCTTTCAATCCGGTTTTTTTTTATATTTATTAGAGTTGATAAAATTGTAGGAAGAGGGTAAATTACTCACTATGAGCAATTTCTCCTTTGCCCCCAATGTATTAAAAATAAAATCTGAAGGAAAGTCAATGAGTTGCATGCTAATAACCAGTGCATAATTATAACCAATTAACCCTTTCTAAGATTTAGAAAATATAGTATGGGAAAAGGAGAAATTGTTCATTATATTTCTCCCCTACCTAAATTGTAATCAAAGGCATTCAGAACACTGCAGATGCATACAAATGCCAACGTATACCTAGGATAAGTATAAACCTTGGATGCTTTCTAAATGAGGGTTGAAGGTTTTCTCCATGCAGAACTGGTTTGATTTCTTGGCACCTAAAATCCTGTGTTTACTATTACAGTTATCAGTTTTTATCACGTTGGAAATCCAGTGAACTTCGAATTTCATGATGCTTAAATCAAACACACATACTACAGAGTTTTAGTGGTTTCTACTGAATACCTGTTTGGTACATTAACTACTTGTTTCTTGATATCCTAGACACGATTTGTTATGTTCTTGCAGCAGACACAACATAAATAAAGACATTGAAGGAAAGGTCAAACTTTAAGTTACCCTCTTCCACATGCAGCCGCATTTTGATGCAACTGCAGCAGTTGGCTATTTAAGAAACACTTTTGCATAAGGAGACATTGCTGTTTTCAACTCTATTCAATAGGTATAATTTCATCTTTGGAGGTTTTTGATATTATTTTTCATAAGCGTGTATCAAAATAATATGTACACTTTTCTAGTTGTTGTATTAATTTCTTGGGCATTGTTACTCTTTCCAACATGCAGACGCAGATTAATGCATCAACAGCATACAACTTTTGAAAAATAGAGCATGTTTTTCTTTTTGCCATAACGTTTTCAACTCTTTTCAAAGCAAACAACTTTAACAATTTCAAATTAGCTACAAGGTAACAAGATGAAAAATATTTGGTGACAAATAGGTCTTTATTCCACATGATTTTACTGATGATGCATCAAAAGTATGTTATATTATAGAAAGGCAAATGTAGCATGTGATATCTTAAAGCTTTTAGGGTTTCATGCACCTTATGATTAAAATTTAAAGAGAAGCGCTGTATAATTGATAGGAAACTGAACTGACTTAGCATGCCCGTTGGGGGCAATACATGTTCCAGTAAGCATCCTTATAGCAAAAACAGTTTTATAATTTCCAATACATTAATCAATGTGGCAATGCCCTTTCTAATACTCATCTATTTGTCTGTAGGCTAGAACACCAATATTTCCAATAAAATACGAATTAGATTTGCCTATTATCTAGTCTGCTATAGTCTTGCTCCACAACCTCAGTAAAAAATCCACCATAGTTTATTTATAACAACGAGAGGGCCATGGTAGCCATGTAGCACTAATCTCAATACCATGGCTCTATATATGCCATGGTGGCCTAATGACCTATTTTTTTTTATCCAACATGACCCTTATGCGATCTTTGTCTAGATATTATCAAGAGAAACATTCTCATTAAGTTTCATGAAGACTGGATGAAAATAATTGAGTCTAGATGTTAATAAGTGAAGCAAATTGTTGAAGACTGACTATAGACGGATGGACACCAGACAAAAGGCTATCACGATAACTCATCTTGAGTACTTTGTGCTCAAGTAAGCTAAAAAAAAAAGGCACACTTTTGGGACAATGAAGAAAATATTTTAAAAACAAGGACAATTGCATTGTGAGCAATATTTCCTTTTCCCGATTCAGTATCACTGTAGCAAGTCTTACACTGCTAGTACTTTACGCACTGCTTTTCTGGTCATTGAGGCAGAAAATTGGGCCCTATTCCTGCCTGCCACATGCCTGACAAAATGTATGAAGTTCTGACAAATTCTTTATCAGATTAAACCCTTATCTTTAAAATCATGACTTTTGCTTCTTCTGCAGCAGGTTTAATTTGGAACCAGTTGGTTAGGATGCCGAAGGCCTTTACTACAACCCTCTTGGCTAGGGAAAGCTGGCAGTTCAAAATGCGCTCCGACTGTGTCATACCCTGTAGGCTGATCGGCATCATCACCGACGAAAACAAAGGGCACATCCTGTTTGTTGTTGGGAAGAGGTTCAGAATCCTTCAGCTCAGAGGGAATGTAGATCTGAGTGTCTGTTGCTGATCAAGTACCGCCGATGTCCGCCCAGATGAATTTGTAATCGACATCAACAAGCACCATTATTATGGACAACAGAGTAGAGCTCTCAAGTGCACCACAGAAATGGGGGAATTTCCATCCTTCCATGAACTTTTCAGATATGGCACGCCATTCCTCCGGACACTTCATTACCTCATCCTTTTACTTAATGATGGCCTTGCAAGCTTCAGGGATGAATAGGGATATGGTGTTGTGAGGAACCCTCCACTCATAGGATATTGAGTGATACTTAGTCTCAGAGGCAAGGTACCACAGAGAGAAGGCTTGGTGATTCTCTGACCCACTCTGGTTAGCAGCTCATCAAACATCTCAGGGAGCATCCCAATGAAGTTCTTGAAGGCTGCCTGGTCTTTGTTACTGAGTTCCACAAGTACCTGATCATACAGGCAAAACTGTCGTACCCAGAACCTCTGTTGACCTCTTCTCTTTCTCCTTCTCCTGATAACATGGACTTGGTGAAGTGCCTATTCCATGAGATTCTGCTGATGTTTGAGAACTGGGAATTCATAATGTAGTTGCAGCCTGTGGGGATCCTCCATCTTCATAGGCGGTTCTTCTAGACACGATAAGGTGGAATCTCTGTCATCACCCATGTGGGTTGGAAAAAAAGTGATGAGGGGGTGTGGCGGGACCCGTTTATATACCCTATGGCCGCAGACTGCGTACACGCTAGGAACACGATGGATGCGCTAGAGATTCATTTAGCACTCGTTAAGAGCGCCAATATTCATTGAATGTTTGCTGGACATGTGTTAGAAGCACACTAGGTGTGCTCTAGACCTCAGCTGACAAACATACAACTAATACCAAGTGTAAGCTCCGCGTTTGTCTGACGTTGGTCCTGGGTGCCCTTCTGTACATTCATGTATCGAGCTCCATGCACATTTTTGAGAATGCACAAAAATCCAGACGCACACGGCGAATGACAATAAATGCATAGCATTGATCCAGCGCATTCAACAACCGAGTAACGAATGCTGATGCACACTTAGCGAACGACAAGGCATTGACAAAAATTGCTGATTTTTTGGTGCGCAGGCTGTAAGTCAGGTTAGTGTGACTGGAGCATGAAACACAGCTAAGAGAATGCTAACACTATCTCAATGTGAAACAGCTAAGAGCATGTTTACAATGGGCTAAGTCTATGTGGAAAAGCAGCCAGTTGCTTGGGAAGATTGTTGTGTGGAGTACTGGTGTGAGAAAACCAGGAAATGCATGAGTAGGTGAACTGGCCGCTGTGATATAACTGAGAAATTGTTAAAAACGGTGTTAAACCCCAATCAATCAATCACTATCTCAGTGTGCAACACATCTCAAAAAATGCCAACACTATATCAGTTTTTCAACTGTTCAAAACAACTAAGAAATGCTAACAAGTTGCAATAGTTTGTTTAAAAATCACTAAGGTTGTCCAACCAGGGGTCACTTAGATTTTTATCCTAGCTGGATAATTCATTCTCAATAAGACATTGGGTGGGGTGGGGGTCAGTGACTGGTAGAATGCCAGGAAACACATGGGTTGCTGAATTGGCCAATTTGTTATGACTGAATACTGTTAAAACCTTGATCAATCAATCATTCAATCAAAACAGCTCATATTCACCTTGTTATCTAAGCCTCAATTCTGAACAGTCTCAGGTTATGAATAGTAATAATCTCGGACGAGTTTTGACGATAAGCAGCTTAATGCATATGCAAATGACTTCTGATGCCTTAGACAGCAGGCAATTATGGAAAATATTGTGGTAAATTTACCAAAACAACAAATTTCTCCTTTTCTCATCATGTTATCAGCTTTTTATCAAAAATATTTTTTAAAACTTCTAGATGTTGCCGTATATTTCCCTATGATGTTTTCAAACAAAAACATTCATATCAGGTAAAACGGTAATGGTATTCATCAGCCTATTTCTGAATCTTTTTTCTATTTTATCAAACATCAATTTCACTGGTACGCCACTCCCAGATACATCAATTCCTTTATCATACAGACAAAATAGATAAGTACTTGATTAACTCTATATGAACCAGGCTCCAGAAACAAGTGTACCCTGTCGTTCTTGCTCAATGTTTAAAAGAGTAATGAGCAAATCTAATGTTGTAAACATTTTGGAAATTGAGATTATTAATTTCATCAAAGACAAACACCAGTACAACTGGAATAATTTTCCAGAAACCGTTGCATCATTGGAAATGATATCCCCACAGCCCTTAGCGCCAATGAGGGATTAACCTTAAATACAATTTATGACCCTTTACGTGACATAGTTGCTTTCTGACGCCTCTGCAGAAGAACACTTTTGAAAACATTGTGATAAAAGGAGAAATTGCTCAAATGGGCAATTTCTGCTTTTGCCACAAAGTTTTTAAAAAGAATTCTGCATTAATTTTATATCGACATATCTCATGTTTTTTCCCTTGACCTTTTCAAAGTTGTCTACTGCAGATTTGCTGTATGTAGTAAAGGCTTAAATTATTTGGTATGACTTGAACCTTTATCTGCCAATACAGAGTTGGATGCTCTTACCTGTGACAACACCATGCAGTTGCTGTTAGCTACTTTAAGAATATCCAAGGAAAACTATCTAACCTTTGCAAAATGGGGAGTATCAATTTCATACAGAGTTGAAAACATTGTAGGAAAAGAGAGGCTGTTCATTTTGAGAATTCTGCTGAGGAAATGTGTAACTATGCATCATCACTCCTTATCCTGCATTCAGTCTACATGGTAATTTATCAAGAGAGCAACCACTAGCAGCTGCAGTATGTCCTCATATAACCCTTACCAAGATATTAAACAAATCGGAAACAGATCACTTAACCCTTTCCCACATACAACAAATCTGAAGCAGATAACTTAACCCTTTCCCCACATACAACAAATCTGAAGAAGACGACTCTGGAAACATGTGGACAAAAATCCCTATAAATGAGTAATATTACTGAAAAAAATTGAAAACACTATGGCAAAAGGAGAAATTGCTTGTTTTGAGCAATTTCTTCTTTTGTTACAATGTTTTCAAAAGTAGTCTGCTGCAGAGGCGTCAAAAAGCATCCATATGTGGGAAAGGGTTGAAAATTTATTTAGGCAGATATATGGAAAATCTCAATAAAGTGATTTTTGTTTTCAAAGGTCATCTGCTGCACATGTGTCTGCAGGTAGGAAAGGGTTAAAGTTTACCTGATATGATGTTACTGTTTTGTTCGCTTTGAAAACATCCGAGGAAAAGCTGTAATTTACAAAACACTGGAAGTATAGTTTTTATACCAAGTTAAAAACATTGTGGAAAGGTTAGGTGCTGAGGAGTATAAATTAGTACCGGTATGTATGAGGGATAGGGATTTACGCATTATATGATATATGTTATATCACTAAAACAAGTCTGCTCACAGTCCAGTTTATAGGAGTTGAGTGCTTTTTTATCTACATTAGCCTTTTCCCACATATAGCAAACTTTGAATGCATGTTGGCAAAAACCCGGTAAATCTCTATAAATGAAGGTATAATTACTGCACAAAGTTGAAAACGTTGTGGCAAATGGAGAAATTGCTTGTTTTGAGGAACTTCTCCTTTTGCCACAATGTTTTTACAAGTCATCTGCTGCAGATCTATGCGTCAGAAAGTGTCTGTATGTGGGATAGGGTTAAGATCTACATTAACCCTTTCCCTCATGCAGATGCATTTTGACGCATGATACTGCAGCAGATGAGTTTTGAAAACCGTTGTAGTAAAGTTTTCAATTCTTTTTAATAATTCCACTTCCATTTATAAAGAGTTTCCATATTTTTGGCTGCAAATTGTTCTAAGTTGTCTGCTGCAGATCTGTTGTATGTGAGAAAGGGTTATTCAAATTTTAACAAATTGTTATTTTACCTGTTTTCATTTGTGAAGTCATATCTTGGACTCGGGTCATCATCACTTCCATTGACATCATAACTGGCGTTTGGATCCTGAAATAACACAGAAAAAGATCAATTAACAAGAGCGCCAACTGTCACAAAATATGCCTGTCCTGTTTTGTTGAGACCAAGTATAGTGATAATTGGTTGTACGTCAGGCAAATTTAGAGAGTGGACACTGTTAATACAGTTTTGGCCATTTCGAGGGACATAAGTACGGAGTGACTAAGATAACATGGTTAGTTATAGAACCCGACCAAGATATTCTGCCCATCAACATATTGTCTAAATTTGGTGATGATCAAATAAAATGACTCGAGCGATATGGCTGATTATAGCACTTGTCCGAGATAGTATCCCTATACACATTCTGACTAAACTTGGTGATGATTGGATAAAGGCTTCAAAAGTTATTGATTGGACAAGACCGATTTGAGATAATTTCTATAATTAAAGGCCAATAACTCTTGAGTGACTAAAGCGATATGGCTGGTAATCAAATTTGTCCAAGATATTATGCCAATTCACATTCTGACTAAATTTGGTGGTGATTAGACAAAAAATTCTAAAGTTATTGAGCAGACAAGACCAATTTTAGGTAATTTCTGTCATTAAAGCGCGATAACTCTAGAGTGACTCTAGCAATATGTCTTGTTATAAGACTTGTCCAAGATAATATGCCCATACACATTTTGATCAAATTTGGTGGTGATTGGACAAAGGCTTCTAAAGTTTTTTTCAAAACGGGCGTAAAAAAACCTAGGAATTATCATGGAATCTGACTTTCCCTTTTACCTAATCCAGACAATTCATCTCCTCTGCAGTAGACACATACCAAAACATTGTCAGAAAAGGAGAAATTATACTAATTTCACCTTTTACGCATGATATTTTAAGTCTGTCATAAAAATAAACTTCCAAATAATTTAGTCTGAAATTACAAGATGATACAGTATTCTGCTGGGATGTTTTCAAAGAAGATATGACACTAAAAATATCATAGAAGTCAAACTTTAAATTCATTCATTTCAATTCCAATCAGTAATTTAATTTATCATGTAATGGAAAGACTTCAAGGCTAATTAAGTTACATGATCTACATTTCAAATGAAGAAAGGATTCAGACATACATGTATATATGATATTTACACTTTCCAATATGTCAGATTCCTTTTGACACATCTGCAGCAGAAGACTTTTGAAAACATGATAGAAAATGAGAAATTGCTCTTAATGAGCAATTTTCCTTTTGTACTATGTTTTTTCAACTGTACAGTTTATACATGTATTTCATTTATAGAGATTTTCCCCTTTTACGCCAAATGCTTTCAAAGTCGTCTGCTGCAGATTTATTATATGTGGGAGGGAGGAACAGGTTAAACCAGTCCTTTTCCCCCCGTAATATTTAATATCTCTTACCCATAAAGTAGGAATTTGAGGTTCAAATAAGGATTAAACGCACACCTTGTCTAGCGATTTGAATTGATGTATGGGGTAAAAAGAAGACATGTGTATCAGAAACACATCAGAGAGGAATTCCATCAAACAAATTTAGAAAGGATAGAAATGTTGATAGGAACCATATTTTGAAAATCTCCAACTCAGTTCAAGTTGGTTCATCATGGAAGATCAATAATACTGAAGCTTTAACATTGAGCTAAATTGCAGTTAACTGATCCAATAACTTAATACCCACAACCCTATACCTAGTATAGGCATTTTTTGAATTATTCACTGCTGCCTACAGCAAGCAACATTTGAAAACATTGTAGAATCATGAGCAATATTATACTAGGCATATGTCATCCTTATAATGCCCAATATTTTCAACTCTATAATTAAGATGTTGTTTAACAATCGACAATTTAAAAAACATTTTCCTTCAGTTTTACCCAATGCAGAAAAAATTCACTCATCTACAGTTATTAAGGCAGCTGTTGGAACATAGAGGTAAAAGAAGATTTGTTTTCGTAATGAGCAATTTCTCCTGGAATTTTAACTCCATTCCTTCATTTATAAAGATTTCCACATTTTTGCTTTTAACTCTTTAAAAATTGTCTCCTGTAAATGTGTTGTAATGGCGACTTTGAAAACATCCGGGCAAAGATTTGAAAAATCTCCATAAATTGGAGTTTTAATACGCATTAAATAAAGTTGAAATCATTGTGGCAATTTAATGGAGAAATTGCTCATCATGAGCAATTTCTCCTTTTGCCACAATGTTTACTCTAAAGTCGTCTGCTGCAGAGTGCGTCAAATGTGTCTACAAGCGGGAAAGAGTTAAAGATCATATCAGGAAAAGAGTTCAACTAAAACTTGACAAAGTGTCTTTTAAATGTCCCAATCAATTTCATGACAATTGTTTTATACAACACTTACTGACCTTGGTTCAAGAGGTAGCCATCAATATTAAAAGCATATCAATCAAGCTAGCTAAGGCATCAGAAATTTGATATTTATGATAAAATCATGTAACTTAAGTTAACCCTTACGGAAATTGGGGATATCTATTAGTGTGTTATCAGTGTATTGCCATGTTCTTGTCAGCTAAACTTTAGCTTCTTTCCAGTCAATTATCAGTCTATTACCCGATCTGACATTACACTGATTCAGTCTGTTGTCAGTTGAAAACCATTTTATTGTAAGTCATGCAGTTAGTGTATTACCAGCAAAAAACATTTTATTGTCAGATCAAATAATGCATAAATTTATATTTTTTGAGTTATAATTGAGACATTCAATTGTTGCATTTTCTTCAAATTTGAAGAGTTCCTCACAAGAATGAACTGACAACACACGAATAACAAACTGACATTAACATTTTGTTTGGCAACAAAATGACATCACATCAACATCAGCCTAGATTTTGGCCTTTTTAGTCTATTGCTAGGGTATAACTAGTCTATCGTCAGATTTTACATGACATTAAATTTAAACCAGCTGACAATGCACTGACATTACATTTACACTGGTTTTGCACTGACAGCATCCTGGCTGTAACAATATCACTGGCAACATAATGACATGATACTAACAATAGCTGTGAATTAAACAAATTAATTCATTAGTTGACAACACACTGACATTACATCAACAACAGGGCCTAGATGGCCATAAATAATAACCTGATTGATAGTATAGTAGCAAGTTCTACACAGATTGTTAGTCCTTGTATAAATTTCAAAGAGGAGTGTGAAGTTGTTTGGAGAGTAGATATCTGTCCTGTTCTTTTTGCCCTCCTTTAGTGGCTACACTTGTCGATCATGACTTTTATTCCACAATACATTTTTTGATGTCTTCTTTGGCTTCCTCCAATAAGCAGGTGTTAATAAATTCTTTAAAAAATCCTCAACTTTTTTATGGCTCTCAGACAGAAAGAAAATTCAAAACATAAAGAGGTAACTCAAAGCTTCTACAACTAATTTCGGTGCCTGCATGCTCCATCTAATGTTTATTTTGTCTGAATTTATCACTTAGATGTGTAGAAAAGTTATTTACAAGTTACTATTCACAAAATATTTGATTACAATCAATGAGAGCCAAGTGTTGTGCGAAAACATTGCCGAAATTTAACCATCGCATGTCATTAAAATCCTCCATTTTTGAAAATTGTTGTTGTTGTTGATGATGTTGTTATCATTGTTTTTTCTTGCCAGTGCATTGTCAGTGTACACGTTTATTGAAGAAATGACTGAGAATTATCGTCGGTCTATTGTCAGACCTCAAGCAAAAATGTAACACATGTTATATATTACCAGCTTAATGTCCTTCTTTTGTCAGTTAATATTCAGATACTAACAGTCACATTTGATTTAAAGTTTTTTATTGTCAGTCTAATGTCAAGTCTATTTTTCTTTACAAGCTAGTGTCAGGTTATTGACAGTGTGTAGTCATACCACCTTTTGCAACAGATTCTTATCAGTCTATAACCAGTTGTACCAACAGTCTGATGTCAGAAACTGGCAATAGACTGAAAGTTTCTGTCAGTTTATTTCCAGAAAAAAATAAATCATACCAGTGTGAAACACAATAGATCTCAGTGTGTTGTCAGAGAGTATTTTTTGAAGACAGTTAGATGGCAGTGTAGTGTTAGCTAATTACCAGTTTATTGGAAGTGTGTTGTCAGAAAATGCTTTTCGTAAGGGAAGGGAACAACCAGCAATTGAAGCTATGCCCATATTCTTTAATTGTCAGGTACATGTATATGAATAAGAACCATTAAACAGAATATATATTATGCTTTCTAAAGTAAGCTTGATGTGATAGCATACTCACTTTATATTTAATAATAGGTTAAATTCCACAACTATATCTTTGTGTAATTATTATACTTCAACTTTTCTTAAAGCCCATAATATTCTCAATACAGATTTATTGTACCAGGTATGTAGGAAAAGGTTAAGAATATTTTCATATCAGGTATAATGGTTTTTCATTAACTGTTCTAATATATCTGTAGGTGCTACTTATTTACGAAAAAAACTGTAAGATGATTGTAAAAAAAATTTTTTTTTTAATTTGGCAATAAAAATGATTTATAAGTAATTGACAAGACGATAATAATGTTAATCTCATGTTTTTCGCATGATCACAAAATGTTCGGAATTTGTTTTGCTGATCGACGTCTTTTATTACGAACAGAAAATAATAAAGTAAAGACATTCAGAAAATCAATTAATAACATTTATAATGAACAAGTTTTAAACATGAGGGCCAAGATGCTTACGGTCCTTAATCAATTACCTGTATTATGGTAAAGAAGCAAATGTATAACAGCCCTTTTCTGATGCCATCTGATAACTAACCTTTTTTAAACCTTTTCCCTCATAACGATGCTTTCTGATGCCTCTGCAGCAGACAGCTTTTAGAAAACATAGTGCTCAAAACGAGCAATTTCTTCTTTTGCCACAATGTTTTCCACTTTTAGTCATAGGTTTTCATGTTTTTGACAAAATATGTTCAAAGTTGTCTGCTGCAGAATTGTTGTATGAGGGCAAGGGTTAAACCAGTCAATATGACTGGAACAAGTTATGCAAGAAGTCACATTTCTGCTTAACCCTTTCGCTAATAGAGACGGTTTCTGAATCCTTTGCAGCAGACGACTTAGGAAAAGATTGTCGCCAAAGGTACAATTGCTCAATATTTGATAAATAATTATACTTTGTATGAGTGAATCTATAGCTCATGCATGCATAGGAATTTGGGTAATTTAATGTAGATACCACTTTTTTTGCGGAAACGACGTCGCTCAATTTGACGGTTACGCCAAATGAAGTGTTACGGAAATGATGTCACGTCGTTCTTTGGCTACGGTACAGTCAAAATTTATGTTCTGACGTCGAATTGCTGTTGTTTATTTAAAAGTTCCATTTTTTTTTAACTTGTTTGTACAAAAGTTAGATGTCGATTTAGATCTTTTTTTTTTAAAGATTAACTAGACGACAATAATTTTTAATCTGCGAGGGTCACTTCAGAAACCTTCAGAAACCTTCATGGGTTATTAAAAAAAAAAAAAAAAAAAAATCTCACACATGTTACCCATGTGCGAAAAAACCCATTTATGTGTTTTTTTCGTATTACAGCAAGAATCATAAACAGCATCCACAATCTGCCAATATGAAACTCTATTAAATAATATGGCTTAATTCCACTATAAAATATATACACTCTAATGCAATCATTGAAGATTAAACAAAGACATTTAAGAGCAAAATAGTCAAATATGTCTTGGATAAAATCTGTTTGACAAATATAGCACCATAAAATAAGAAATGCAATAAGTTTAAAAAAGTGACCTTGAGCCTAATATAACTCTAAATACAATCCCTAACAATATATATCAATTAACAATCTCCCTCAATTCCACAGTGTTTATAGGAGGCATTCAACGTCATTGATTATAATGAAGGAAAGGGTCAAACAAAGCATCATGCCTTGTAAGGGAAGTCTACTGGCATATATCACTAAACAAATAAACCAGTCAGGCAAAAACAAACCGAAGTTAAATATTTCATCTTGCAGGATTATTTAGTAAAAGTTGTCTGCTGCAGATTTGTTGTATGTGGGAAATGGTAAACTCTATCCTACTATATGGTACTTTACCCTTTGCCACATGCAGATGCATTTTTAAGCATCTTTAATGCCACAATGTTTCAATTCTATTTAATAATTATCTTTTCATTTGAAGAGAACTTCTATATTTTTGCCTAGATGTTTACAAAGTTATTTTCTATAGATTAGTTGTATGACGGAAAGGTTGTTAAACAACAATTGCATATCCTGTTTATAATACATGATTTTCACAACTTCAATTGCAGATCAAATTGTATACCAAAAAAAAATACATACAAACAAGAGCGCCAAATGTCACAAAATACGCCCGTCCTGTTTTTTTTAGACCAATTAAGTATAGTGATAATTGGTTGTACATCAGACAAATTTAGAGAGCAAACACTGTTAGTACAGTTTTGGCCATTTCGAGGGACATAAGTGTGTAGTGACTAAGATAACGTGGTAAGTTATTGAACTTGTCCAAGATATTATGCCAATACACATTCTGACCAAATTTGGTGATGATTGGACAAAGGCTTCTCAAGTTATTGAGCTGACAAGACCAATTTTAGGTAACTTCTATAATTAAAGGGCGATAACTCTCGATTGACTAAAGCAATATGGCTAGTTATCGAACTAGTCCGAGATATTATGCCAATACACATTCTGAATAAATTTGGTGAAGATTGGACAAAGGCTTAATTAATTAATTCTAAAGTTATTGAGCTGACAATCCCAATTTTAGGTAATTTCTTTAATAAAAGGGCGATAACTCTCGATTGACTAAAGCGATATGGCTAGTTATTGAACTTGTCCGAGATATTATTCCAATACATATTCTGACTAAATTTGGTGATGATTGGACAAAGGCTTCTAAAGTTATTGAGCTGACAAGATCAATTTTAGGTAATTTCTTTAATAAAAGGGCGATAACTCTTGATTGACTAAAGCGATATGGCTAGTTATCGGACTTGTCCAAAATATTATCCCAATACACATTCTGACCAAATTTGATGATGATTGGAAAAAGGCTTCTAAAGTTATTGAGCTGACAACATACTGGACGCCGCAGGTAAAACTATAATTTTTTCAAAACGGGCGTATAAAAAGTCAAATCTTGGTTGACATTGTTTTATCAATATTAAGTAAAGGCACGTAGTCCATAATGTAATATATAAGATACCTGTTGTAGGAGTTCAGCCGGATAAGGAAGGGGTGAAGGTCACTTTTATATGGTGCAACTTAAATAGATATAGGTCAGAATGCCATATCAAAATTATTCAACACCTCATGAAGCCAAAAACCTCAGTAAAATCATCCACAGCGGACATCTTTGTAGAAAATATATGGGACAAAGAGTAAAATTTGCTCCACATGAGCAATATCTAGTATTCCCGAAATGTTTTCATCTCTGTTAAATATCATACTTGGAAATGTTTATGTTAAAGTCGGCTGCTTTAGATTTGTAGTATGTTTCTTTAATTGGGGTTTAACGCAGTTTTCAACATTATTTCAGTTATATAACGGACACAGTTCACTTATTCATGATCCCTGGATAAACAGACCAGTACTAGGCTAAGCTAGAAAATGTGACTTGCTAAAGGACAGTCTCTACTATGACCGTCGCAACATTGATATATGTGGGAAAGGGTAAAACAATCCTGTATATCAAGAACCTTGCACCATACTGCGTTCTCTTCCTTTATCTGAAACATCATGAAGCCTTCAGGGCCTATAATTCTGTCAAAAAACATCAAAATGTAATCTCTGATAATTTTAACCCTTTCTCAATTGAAGACACATTTTCATACAACCACAGCATACAGATTTTGAAAACATTGTGACAAAAAATAAAATTACTCATAATGAGCAATTTCTCTTTTTGTCTCAATATTAAAGTTCAACTCTATTGAATTATAAAAAAATTCCGTGTTTATGCCTAAAAAATTTCAAAGTGCAGAAATGTTGTATGTGGGAAAGGAACAAGAGGCCCAAGAGGGCCAGTATCGCTCCACGGCCATAAGGCAAAAATAAAATCTCCAAACAGCCCTGCCCCCTAGTGGCCATATTTTTTACCAACCACCATGGCTTAAAGGAATCTTGTAGAGTGTCACCCAAGGAATATTTCTGCAAAATTATTTGAAAATCGGCCTGACACTTTCGGAGGAGAAGATTTTTTAAGTTTTCACAATAGCCATATAAGGCAAAATAGCCCCACCCCATGGCGACCATATTTTTGAACCAATCAACATGGCTTGAAGGAATCTGATAGAGGGTCACCTAAAGAACATTTCTACAAAATTATTTGAAAATCTGCTCAACACTTTCGGAGAAGAAGATTTTTTAAATTTTCACTATGGTCATATAGAGCAAAATAGCCCCGCCCTCTGGCGGCCATATTTTTCGACCAATCAACATGGCTTGAAGGAATCTGATAGAGGGTTACCCAATGAACATTTCTACAAAATTATTTGAAAATCGGCTGAACACTTTCGGAGAAGAAGATTTTTTAAGTTTTCACTATGGTCATATAAGGCAAAATAGCCCCGCCCTCTGGCGACCATGTTTTTCGACCAATCAACATTTCTTGAAGGAATCTAATAAAGGGTCACCCAAGGAACATTTCTACAGAATTATTTGAAAATCGGCCTGACACTTTCAGAGAAGAAGATTTTTTAAGTTTTCACTATTTTTTTCTTTTGGTTGCCATGGAAACCAGAATTATGGATGGATCAAAAAAAATTGAAGGAATTTAAGAGAGGACATTGAGAGGATGCTTCCTATGAAGTTTCAACCAAATTGGCCAAGTGGTTAGTGAGAAGAAGTCGTTTAAAGGAAA
Source organism: Serripes groenlandicus (assembly GCA_031761405.1). Lineage (NCBI taxonomy): Eukaryota > Metazoa > Mollusca > Bivalvia > Cardiida > Cardiidae > Serripes > Serripes groenlandicus. Next base: position 82,725,471 of record JASEVX010000002.1, on the reverse strand, counting down.
AAGTTTACGCACGCACGCACGGACGCACGACGGACAATTCGCCATGACATAAGCTCGACTGGCTTTCAGCCAGTGGAGCTAATAAAGACCGGTGACCATACACCTCAATTAATTCAGGCAATAGTAAAATAGAGCTCAGAATATACAAACCAGTTGGGCCAATATATAATTCTTTATTTTTTTCAAAACACCAAAATCCATAATGTTTCCATGTGTGATATCTTATATACACCTCTTGCATGTGCATTTAGACCATAGTCCAGCTCATCCAGCTACTTATAGGTAATATTTCTGCAAAATCTCTTTTCCATTATCAGGTTTCATTAATTTAAACCCTTACCCACATGCAGATCGAGGCATTTTTGACGCGTCTGAAGCAGACATATGATGAGTAATTTCTCCTTTTGCAACAATGTTTACACAAGATATTGAGAAACCCAGAGAATAGTAATTAGCAAGTTCTTTGACTTAAAGAAAAACAAAACATTGCAATTTAGCAATTTCATGAATGTGTTTTATTTTTGGTTAAAATATATAGGATAGATTTGTAAAGGTGTACGTGCTCATAGTTAATTTTGACATGTCATCGAGGTTTGTGAAATATAGCTAACAATTCAACTGCCTTCTTTCATTCAAGTTCTTAAGGAATAAAAAAGATTTTCTTATGTCCTGGTGACTTGATATGACCAAAATTGGAATATAACCTAGATATTATTAGACATTCTGACAAATTTTCAAGGTGTTGAAGTCAAAAATGCTGTCTCTAGGGTGTTTACAAGATTTTTCTAAAATTTGGCCTATCATAGTGACCTAGTCTTTGATCCAAAATGACCCTTTTTTATCTTAAACAAGAGGGCCATGATGGCCCTGGAATCGCTCACCTGAATTTTTATCACTTTAGCTATATAAGCCCCGCCATCTGGCGGGCATAGTTTCCAACCAATCAACTTGGCTTGAAGGAATCTGATAGAGGGTTACCCTAGGAACATTTCTACAAAATTATTTGAAAATCGGCTGAACACTTTCGGAGAAGAAGATTTTTTAAGTTTTCACTATGGTCATATAAGGCAAAATAGCCCCGCCCTCTGGCGACCATGTTTTTCGACAAATCAACATTTCTTGAAGGAATCTAATAAAGGGTCACCCAAGGAACATTTCTACAGAATTATTTGAAAATCGGCCTGACACTTTCAGAGAAGAAGATTTTTTAAGTTTTCACTATTTTTTTCTTTTGGTTGCCATGGAAACCAGAATTATGGACACTTTTGGAGGAGAAGATTTTTTAAGTTTTCACGATAGCCATAAAAGGCAATATAGCCCCAACCCCTGGCGGCCATGTTTTTTGACCATCAACATGGCTTGAAGGAATCTGATAGAGGGTCATCCAAGGAATATTTCTACAAAATTATTTGAAAATCGGCCTGACACTTTTGGAGGAGAATTTTTTTTAAGTTTTCACTATAGCCATATAAGGCAAAAAAGCCCCACCCCTGGCGGCCATTTTTTCAACCAATCAACATGGCTTCAAGGAATCTGATAGAGGGTCACCCAAGGAATATTTCTACAAAATAATTTCAAAATCTGCCAACCAGTTTGGGAGAAGAAGAATTTTGAATTTTTTTTCATTTCGTTGCCATGGAAACCAGAATTCTGCATGGATCCCAAAAATTTGAAGGAATTCTGGTGAGGTCATTGAGAGGATGCTTTCTGTGAAGTTTCATTCATCCCAATTGACCCACTGGTTACTGAGGAGAAGATGTTGAAGATTTTTTAAGTTTTCACTTTGGCCATATAAGGCAAAATAGCTCCGCCCTCTGGCGGCCATGTTTTTCGACCAATCAATATGGCTTGAAGGAATCTGATAGAGGGTCACCCAAGGAACATTTCTACAAAATTATTTGAAAATCGGCCTGACACTTATGGAGGAGAAGATTTTTTAAGTTTTCAATATAGCCATAAAACGCTTAATATCCCCGCCCCCTGGCGGCCATGTTTTTTGACCAATCAACATGGCTTGAAGGAATCTGATAGAGGATCACCTAAGGAACATTTCTACAAAATTATTTGAAAATCGGCCTGACACTTTTGGAGGAGAAGATTTTTTAAGTTTGCACTATAGCCATATAAGGCAAAAAAGCGCCGCCCCCCCCCCTGGCGGCCATGTTATTCGACCAATCAACATGGCTTTACGGAATCTGATAGAGGGTCACCCAAGGAACCTTTCTACAAAATTATTTGAAAATCTGCCAACCAGTTTGGGAGAAGAACATTTTTGAAGTTTTTTGCATTTCGTTGCCATGGAAACCAGAATTCTGCATGGATCCCAAAAATGTTAAGGAATTCTGATGAGGACATTGAGAGGATACTTTCTGTGAAGTTTCATCCCAGTTGACCCACCGGTTACAGAGGAGAAAATGTTGACGGACGACGCATGCCGGACGCCGGACATAGGGCGATCACAATAACTCACCTTGAGCACTTCATGCACAGGTGAGCTAAAAATAGCCCAGATATCAACAAGACAAACATTCTTACAAATTTTCAAAATATTTGCACAGTAGCTGACCTCTCATTGTGCTTTACCATTGAATGAAGTTTGATTAAACTCCATCCAGTAGTTTTTAAGTTATTCTCTGGACACACAATTAGTAACAAAGGGCAATGACTCTGTAGTTAGCTATAATAGAGTTATGGTTCTTGTACACGCAGAACTTCCTCTCATTGTGCTCTACCATTGTATGAAGTTTTATTAAATTCCATCCTGTAGTTTTAAAGTTATTCTCCGGACAAGAAACAAGAGGGCCAAGATGGCCCTAAATCGATCACCTAATTGATAGTAAATTAGTAGCAAATATTTAACTGCAAATATCTGGAAAATTTTATCAGGGAGTGCAAATGAAACTGAGAGGAGTGGACACTTCTCAAGAAACAGCTTATCAGTAAAGGCCATTTATATCTTGAAATCTAACAAGAATGGAATTATAAAGTTTTTGTCATTTTGCACCTTTCCTGATGCTGCCTTGCTGCCCTGTTTTTCAACGAAATCAATAAGGCTTCAACAGTTTATTTAGAGGGTCACTTAAGAAACATTTCTACCAAATTATCTTGCAATCGCACAAGTAGATTATGGAGAAAAAGGATTTTAAAATTTGGGTATTTTTCTCACTTTCTGATGCCGCAGCAACCAAAGTTCTCAATGGAATTTAAATCTTTGAACAATTTTGAAAGAGGACCACCAAAGGAACATTCTTGTGATGTTTTGTGGAAATTGGTCTATTGGAATGGTAGGAGTTGGTTGTCATTTGTAGCTAAAAGTTCAATTTACCCTTTTTGTGATGACGCCTGGTTGATATGATTGTGTAACCAATCAAAACGGCTTAAACAAATTAAATAGAGGATCATTACAGTAAAATTCGTATTATATTTTTTTTAAATCAGACAAACACTTTCATAAAAATGGAATTTTCAAATTTTGTCATTTTGCCCCTTTTCTGATGCCGCCTGACTGCCATGTTTTTCGACCAATCAGTATGGCTTGAACAATTTTTATATAGGGTCACCCAAGGAACATTTCTACCAAATTATATTTGAATCTGACAGGCAGATTCGGAGGAGAAGATTTTTAAAGTTTGGACATTTTGTCCCCTTTCTGATGCCGCAGCAACCAAAGTTCTCATTGGAATTTTAATCTTTGAACAATTTTGAAAGAGGACCACCAAAGGAACATTCCTGTGATGTTTTGTGGTAATTGGTATGGTAGGAGATAGTTGTCATTTGTAGCTAAAAGTTCAATTTACCCCTTTTGTGATGACGCCTGGTTGCTATGATTGTGAAACCAATCAAAACGGCTTAAACAAATTAAATAGAGGATCATTACAGTAAGATTCATATTATATTTTCTTAAAATCAGACAAGCATTTGCATAAAAATGGAATTTTCAAATTTTGTCATTTTGCCCCTTTCTTGATGCCACCTGACTGCCATGTTTTTCAACCAATCAGTATGGCTTGAACAATTTTTATAGAGGGTTACCAAATGAACATTTCTACCAAATTATATTTGAATCTGACAGGCAGATTCGGAGGAGAAGATTTTTGAAGTTTGGACCTTTTGCCCCCTTTCTGATGCCGCAGCAACCAAAGTTCTAAATGGAATTTAAATCTTTGAACAACTTTGAAAGAGGCCAACCAGAGGAACAGTCCTGTGATGTTTCACGGAAATTGTCCTTGGAGTTTGGGAGGAGATGATGTTTAAAGCTAAAAGTTAACGCCGGACGGACGACGGACAAAAAGTGATCAGAATAGCTCACCTTGAGCCTTTGGCTCAGGTGATCAAAAAGTAAGACAGGGCAATTATTACTCTGTAATTAGCTAAAATAGAGTAATGGTTCTTGAACACTGCACTTCCCCTGATTGTGATCTACCATTGTATGAAGTTTTATTAAATTCCATGCTGCAGTTCAAAAGTTATTCTTTGACAAGAAAACAGTTAGAAAGAGCATTGAAAGTTATTCTCCCGCCAAGAAAAAAGTAAGAAAGGTGCAATAACTATATAATTAGCGCAAATAGAGTTATGGTTCTTGTACACTGTACTGCATCTTATTGTGTTTTACCATTGTATAAAGTTTTATTAGATTATATCTAGTAGATTTCAAGTTATTCTTTAGACAAGAAAAAGTAACAAAGGGCAATAATTATGCAATAAGGTAAAATAGTTATGGTTCCTGTACACTGCACATCCTCTCACTGTATTGTATTACGGTATGAAGCTTTATTAAATTCCATCCAGTAGTGTTCAAGTTATGTATACCCCCACCAATATATATACCCCCCTTCAAACTACGTTTGTCGGGGTTATAAGAACACTTATATAATAAAGTTGAAAACAGTGTTGCGAAAGGAGAAGTTACTCATTATGAACAATTCCTCCTTTTACCACAATGAATTCAAATATTGTCTACTGCAGTCAGGGGATCAAAAAGTGTCTGTTTGTGGGAAAGAGTTAAGTGTTTTACAGACAGTTATATCATTTATTTACAGCAGGCCTGATTTCACCAATTATCCAGTTATACACTATAACATCTTATAACTGGTAAAACAATTATCCCCTTCCCTAAGACAGAAGACATTGATGTTGCTGCAAGCAGACCACTTTTACTTGCTTTACAATAAGAGAAAAACAAGAGGCCCAAGAGGGCCAGTATCGCTCCACGGTCATAAGGCAAAAATAAAATCTCCAAACAGCCCTGCCCCGTGGTGGCTATTTTTTTTACCAACCACCATGGCTTAAAGGAATCTTGTAGAGTGTCACCAAAGGAATGTTTCTGCAAAATTATTTGAAAATATGCCTGACACTTTCGGAGGAGAAGATTTTTTAAGTTTTCACTATGGTCATATAAGTCAAAATAGCCCCGCCCTCTGGCGGCCATGTTTTTCGACCAATCAACATGGCTTGAAGGAATCTGATAGAGGGTCACCCAATGAACATTTCTACAAAATTATTTGAAAATCGGCTGAACACTTTCGGAGAAGAAGATGTTTTAAGTTTTCACTATAGCTATATAACGCAAAAAAGCCCCGCCCCCTGGCGGCCATGTTTTTCGCCCAATCAACATTTCTTGAAGGAATCTAATTAAGGTTCACACAAGGAACATTTCTACAAAATTATTTGAAAATCGGCCTGACACTTTTGGAGGAGAAGATTTTTTAAGTTTGCTCTTTAGCCATATAGGCAAAATAGCCCCGCCCTGTGACGGCCATGTTTTTTTACCAATCAACATGGCTTGAAGGAATCTGATAGAGGGTCACCCACGGAACATTTCTACATAATTATTTGAAAATCTGCTGAACACTTTTTGAGAAGAAGATTATTTAAGTTTTCACTATAGCTATATAAGGCAAAAAAGCCCCGCCCCCTGGCGGCCATGTTTTTCGCCCAATCAAAATTTCTTGAAGGAATCTAATAAAGGGTCACCCAAGGAACATTTCTACAAAATTATTTGAAAATCGGCCTGACACTTTCGGAGAAGAAGATTTTTTAAGTTCTCACTATTTTTTTCTTTCGGTTGCCATGGAAACCAGAATTTTGAATGGATCAAAACAATTTGAAGGAATTTAGTAGAGGACATTGAGAGGATGCTTCCCATGAAGTTTCAACCAAATTGGCCAAGTGGTTAGGGAGAAGAAGTCGTTTAAAGGAAAAAGTTAACGCACGCACGCACGCACGCACGGACGCACGGACGCACGACGGACAATTCGCCATGACATAAGCTCGACTGGCTTTCAGCCAGTGGAGCTAAAAATGACATTCACAAGAAAATTTGGAAGAGTCAAAATTTATAATAAGCATGTTTAGAACCTTTTTACACAAGGGTTGACCTATTATGACTATTATGGAGATTTTAACCCTTTCCCACATATGAAAAAATCTGCAGCAGAAGCCATTCAAAACATTTGAAGAACAAGAGGCCCATGAGGGCCTATGCTCTACTGGGATGGTTCTTTGGTAATTTTCATTCCAGCCTCAGCATGTGTTCACAAGCTGTATTGTTGCAATTTTGAAAATTTCAAGGGCCATAATCCAGTCATGCAAGGGCACATCTGGCTAGTTTTCGAAAGGAACCGAGCTCTAATCAATATTTAACTACTATCTAAGTTTGATGAAGATCAGATAGTAAATGGAGCCTCTATTGTGTTCACAAGCTCTATTATAGCAATTTTGACAATTTCAAGGGCCACAATCCAGCCTTGCAAGGGTGGATCTGGCTGGTTTGCAAAAGGAACCAAGCTATCATCAATATTTAACTACTATCTAAGTTTGGTGAAGATCGTATAGTAAATGGAGGCTCTATTGTGTTCACAAGCTGTATTATAGCAATTTTGACAATTTCAAGGGCCATAATCCAGTCTTGCATGGGCGGATCTGGCTGGTTAGCGAAAGCAACCGAGCTCTCATGGATATCTAACTACTGTATAAGTTTGATGGGATACAATCAAAACTGAAGACTTTATCGCGTTCACAAGTTGTATTATAGCAATTTTGACAACTTAAAGTCATGCAAGGGCACATCTGGCTGGTTTTCGAAAGGAACCAAGCTCTCATCAATATTGAACTACTATCCAAGTTTGGTGAAGATCAGATAGTAAATGGAGCCTCTATTGTGTTCACAAGCTCTATTATAGCTATTTTTGACAATTACAAGGGCCATAATCCAGTCTTGGTTTGCGAAAGGAACCAAGCTCTCATGGATATCTAACTACTGTATAAGTTTGATTGAGATACAATCAAAACTGAAGACTGTATCGAGTTCACAAGCAATTGTTTACATCGCACGGACGACGGACACCACACCACGGCATAAGCTCTTAGATCTGGCCTTTGGCAAGTAGAGCTAACAAGACCTCGGGCTGAGGGTGTCTCGCCCTTCTAAGAAAATCAGATATTAAATGGTATCACTATGCAAAAAGAAAGTAAAGTTGATAAAATATGAAAAAGTAAGTGTCTGTCAATGCAATGTTATCAACATGTCATGATAAATAATAAACTCACTACATGTGTATATATCTTAATATATTTATTCACACATGAAGTAAAGAGTGATCAATACTACTACATTAAATTGTAAATAATTGCAATCACTATGATTATGAGTTTTTACACATAAAATAACAAAATAGTAATTTTAAAATAAGTCATGGGAAAATATTATTGTACTGAAAAGAAGGTCATATTTGCCGAAAGTATTATGACCTTGACCCTGAAAATTTTAACGTTGATGGATGTCCCATGACCAAACAATATATCTGACAAAGTTTCAGAAGAATTCCAGCAGGGGTTGCTAAGATATAAGAAAGTTTTAAGTTTTGAGGTTAAGTTATCTAACAAAGGTCAAGTTCTGCACAATTATGACCTTGACCCTGAAAATTTTGACGTTAACAGATGTCCCATGACCAAACAATACATCTGACAAAGTTTCAAAAAAATTCAAGCAGAGGTTGCCGAGATATAAGAAAGGTTAAGTTTTGAGGTTAAGTTACCTAACAAAGGTCAAGTTCTGCACAATTATGACCTTGACCCTGACAATTTTGACGTTGATGGATGTCCCATGACCAAACAATACATCTGACAAAGTTTCAGAAAAATTCCAGCAGGGGTTGCTGAGATATAAGAAAGGTTAAGTTTTGAGGTTAAGTTATCTAACAAAGGTCAAGTTCTGCACAATTATGACCTTGACCCTGAAAATTTTGACGTTAACAGATGTCCCATGACCAAACAATACATCTGACAAAGTTTCAAAAAAATTCAAGCAGAGGTTGCCGAGATATAAGAAAGGTTAAGTTTTGAGGTTAAGTTACCTAACAAAGGTCAAGTTCTGCACAATTATGACCTTGACCATGAACATTTTGACGTTGACAGATGTTCCATGACCAAACAATACATCTGACAAAGTTTCAGAAAAATTCAAGCAGGGGTTGCTGAGATATAAGAAAGGTTAAGTTTTGAGGTTAAGTTACTTAACAAAGGTCAAGTTCTGCACAATTATGACCTTGACCCTGAAAATTTTGACGTTGACAGATGTCCCATGACCAAACAATACAGCTAACAAAGTTTCAGAAAAATTCAAGCAGGGGTTGCCGAGATATAGCTTTTTGTAAAAGCGGCCGCCGTCGCCGGAAAAGTGACTGCTATGTCTCACTCCACTATCGTGGGCGAGACAAAAATAAAGAAAATCTTTACAGATGAAAGTTTAATTAAATTAAACTTTCGTAAGAGAAGAGTTGAAATTTAGCAATTTCAAAATTTGCCACAACATTTTCGAAAGTTGCCTCCTGCAGTTGCATATGCAAGTAGGAAAGGGTTAATCCTTTTGATGATACAGATAGCTAAGTCAACTGAATTCATTGAAAAATAACATTGAAGAAAAAGAAATATTTGTGAAACACAAAATGCTCTTACACCAACATTTAATATTAAAACAAATTTGATTTAACTTTTGAAAACATTGTGACAGATGAATGTGAATTATCAATGAACATGATGACAAATTTCACCTTAATACACTGTTCCACAATGTTTTAAACAGTCCATTCAATCATCACAAATATTATTATAAGGGAATTGGGTTAAACAAAGTTACACAGCATTTTTCTGATGTTATTTTTTTTTTTGGTAATGATGTTGATGTTTTTAGAGGAATAAAAGAACCGGTAATTCACCATTTTTTTCATCGGGCATTATTTCCCAATAAATAGTTGGCGCCACACTCTTAAGCGAGATTGTCGAAAGCTATGCTTTTACAATGAATTTTTTTTTACAATGAAAACAGAAGGAACATTAACAGTTCCAGATTACATTAATGGAGTTTTTCAAATACTTAAAACTTCTTCTATAGTCCTGAATCTTTGACACAGATCATTTTAAAAGCCTCTGGAAGATCATTAGATAATTCAATTTTGTACTTTTATTTTTGTTGATAATATCGATACTTTTTTTCCCCCACAACTCTTTAACCTTTTCCCACTTGCATATAAATCTGCAGCGGGATGACTTTGGAACAAATTGTGGTAAAAGAAGTAATTTCTCCTTTTGTCTCAATATTTTCATCTTTGCTCAATAATTGGACTTTCATTTGAAATCTTTCCATTCGTTTACCTAGAGGTTTTTCAAAGATGCAGATTTGATGTATGTAGGAAAGACTTATAACTAACGTTTTCAAAAATACATATTGATCTGTTAAATCTCAAGTATTGCATGCCTTGCTAGGTGTTTTAAAAGTCGTCTGCTGAAGAAAAATGGTTAAATCTAACAAGTACCCTTTATCAGGTAAATACTAGAAGGTAGTTTATTTACAAACTGCGTATTTTGCATCAAGGAAGACAAGTGATAAACCCAATCATTTAGGCGTCTGATTATCCAAGTGAAATTTCACAAATAGATTAGAAATGCTATCAAAGTGTTAGAGAGATGGAATGCATGTGTTGCACAATGAGGAAGTTATTAACAGGTGAACACACTGCCATAACTGACTGGGAGATGTAGTCTGTCAAGAACTATGTTAACAGCTATCTCATTAATGTTTCTATTAATAACTGTAAAATCACTATAGTTGGGAAAGCTTGGATTTATTGGGGTTTCATGCCTTTTCCACTGAATTACAGTTATATCACAGCAACAGTACACTTGTCTGAGGCTAGGAAATGTGCCTTGCCCAAGTTCACTCCACCATGACCCCTGCAAGCAGAGTTTAAAACCCTGAACACTATATATATCTGCTAGGCCATGCAAAATTCCTTAGGATAATTCATAGAAAAGTTGATGAAATTATCTATGCGATTACATGTAATCACTAACAGTTTCTATGGTGTTAACATTGCTTTCAACACTATCAATATTTTAAAGACCCTGTATCTAAAACCTTGATAATCAATTCAGCTGAATTCCTGCAAACAGTTTCATCACCCCTCACTAGATTTTAAACAAGATGTTGCATAATTATGAACCAATCTTTACTAAAACATTAACCCTTTAATTCCCACTTGCAGACACATGTTGATGCATCTGCAGTCGACACTTTTTGAATTAAACAGGTTGTATGTGGGAAAGGGTTCAAACTATAAGAACCATCATACTAGAAATGTTGTTTTTATTGAAAACAAACTTAAAACAGCAGTCAAAGGAACTTAACCCTTCACCACATACAGACGCTTTCTGATGACTCTGCAGCAGAAAACTTTTGAAAACATTTAGGCTAAAGGAGAAATTGCTCATTACTCATAATGAGCAATTTCAACTTTTTCCACAATGTTTTCAACCCTATTCAAGAATAAAACTTCATATATAGAGTTTAATTCATATTTTTGCCTAGATGTGCTCAAAGTCGTCTGCTACAGATTTGTTGAATGTAAGAAGTTAAGAACAATAAATGGAATAAAATTCCTAGAGAAGATTTAGTACTTATCAATTGCTTATATCACAACAACAGCCTTCTGTTCATTAATCAATGCTGCAAGCATGAAAACACATCAATGCTATAGTACCAGATTCGGTTTTTCCATTTACTTCATTAACCCTTTCAATCATATATAGATGACATTTTGATGCATTTGCAACATGCGACTTCTGAAAACATTGCAACAAAAGGAGAAATTGCTCATTTAATGCAGATTTTCCATATTAATTTTGTGTGTGGATGATTTCAAAGACGAATTGAACCCAGGCTGTATGGTCTGAATTTCCCTGTGGTAACCTGACTCTGCAATGCTGTCTCTTTTAGATATATACTAATTAACTTACATAGTTCTGTATGAGGTCAGGATGTTCTCTCTCTATTCCATCGTCCAGTATGGTGACAGCTACTCCTTTACCTGTAACTCCCATAGCCCAGGCTTTTTGTACATTCATATCCAGACCTTCACCACGATTCTGAAAACAAAAAGAAATGTCGTTTTTAATAGAGCATGTAAAATCTCTTACTGACCGCCATTTGAAAAATTTGAAAAAATTAACCACTTCTCACTTCTGCATTTTAAATCATCAGGTAATTTAGTCATCAATATTTCGTGACATTACAGCCAGATGAAAAGAAGCGGTTTTGTTTTTATTTGAAAGTACAAACAGTACCATGCAATTGGAGAACATCAAGATCTGAGTTTTCTATAAAGATATATCGAGTTAATAACTCTTCAGAATGGAAAAGTATAAAAAAAACTAATTTAGCATTTCAGAAAATAAGTTAACCCTTTCCCACTTATAGACTCATTTTGACGCATATGCAGCAGATGACTTTTGAAAACATTGTGACAAAAGAAGAAATTTCTCAAAACGAGCAATTTCTCCTTTTGCCACAATGTTTTCAACTTTATCCTCATTTGTAGGTTATAATTTTCTATATATTTGTCCACATGTTTCATAAGTCGTCTGATGCAGATTTGTCATATGTGGAGAAGAGTTAAGAAATCAGGTTACCTAAAATATTCTAAGTCACCGAAACCCTGTAAAGTCGTCTAAAAGGTTCAAGACGGAAATGTTTGCATTTAGTTTACACTTTCCCTGATACATACAACAGTTTATGAGTTTGCAGCTACCTTTTGAAAACATGGGAAAAGGAGCAATTACCTGACATGTTTATCACCTCTATATCTAAAGAATGCTTCAACATTTTAACAATATATAGCATCGATCTTTACCTTCCAGTGATTTTTAAAGCAGATGATTTTCAAATTATCATATGAAGTAAGGAGTTACAAATTTGTTCCCTTAAATTATCTGAAATCACTAGCACCAAGTAAAAACATCTAAAAGTTTCAAGCCGGAAAATCTTGCATTAATGAGATGAAATGGAAATATATTGTCACTGGCGGCCTTTCTAATACAGTATCAACAAGAGTTCATTTTACCAACCGAGTTCAAACAGAAATCGATCAACCTTTTACATGCAATAGGATCATCAATAAGTCCTGGAAAAAGTCTAACAAAATGAAATGAAAACAACCCCACTTCCACGATTCCAATCAATCACCTTCTAAGAGTCACACTTTCACACTGTAAACAAATCTAATTGAAATGGGTTTACAATCAATTTGAGCTGTGTTTGAAATAAATGGGTCTTATCGATACCTCATTTTAGTATTCCATATAAAACATCTACAAGAAACAGATATTCAATCTCATATCTGTCATATATGTAGTATACAAAAACATTGGAATATTTGCGATCACAAAATGTTTTGAACAATTACCAAACAATGTTATTAAAAAGTTGTGCACTGCGGAGGTGTCAAATGTAGTCTGTATCAGGGAAAGGGTTAACCCTTTCCCACATAAAACACATCTCCGACTCACTCAGTAGCAGACGACTTTGAAAACCTTGAGATGAAAATGCAGTTAATCTCTATCTCTATATTTCTCCTTTTGTCACAATGTTTTCAAAAGTCTTCCGCTGCAGAGGCATCAGAAAGCGTCTATACATGGGAAAGGGTTAAATCAATGAAACAACACTTATATACTGGTATTTGAATGGAGTCAAATCACAGGCAAATTATCTCACACTTAGCTAAAGCAAAAAGTGTAGAAAGAGATGAGGCTCACTGTGTCTGAACTGCTGTCCTGATTGTAAACTGGCTCAGCTATATATGCACTTAAAGACGCCCTATTTTGCCTGACATGGCTCATTATATTTTGTCTTCGTTACTCAATGCGACATGCGTCATTCCTCTTCCACCAATGGGCTAAGTCTATGTGGAAAAGCAGCCAGTTGCTTGGGAAGATTGTTGTGTGGAGTACTGGTGTGAGAAAACCAGGAAATGCATGAGAAGGTGAACGCCAATAAATGGCCGCTGTGATATAACTGAGAAATTGTTAAAAATGGTGTTAAACCCCAATCAATCAATCAATACCCTCCATCTTATTGCAATCATGCAGAGTTGGAAAAGCAGATATCTCTCCAGGAGACGACTTTTGAACATATATTGTGGGAAAAAGAGAAATTGCTTGTTTCTCCTTTTCCTGCAATGTTTTGAATGTTACTTTAAACAGATCAAAAATTGTAATTTTTCAATAATAGAATGCAAAAATATCATATCAGGAATAGTATTAACCCTTTGGGGCCTTCCCGACATTACAGCAGGGAAATTATGAAAACATTTTGGCAAAAGGAAAATTGCTCATACTGTCCAAGTTAAATTTCTCCTTTTGTCACAATGATTTCAACACTAAACAATGATAATTATACTTTCATGTAGAGATTTTACATATTTCATCCTAGATGTATACAAAGTCGTCTGCTGCAGAAATGTTGTATAATTGGAATAGAATTGAATTCAATAAAGGAAGTGGCCTTCAAACAATGAAGGGATATGGAAATTCCATGTTCTCTTACACTCAATCCATCCTTAGCTATTGTCTTTTTATACGCAGTTTCCAGGAATCATTTATCCATAGGAACCCTGAGCTACATAGATCATCATTTAACTTATGATCAGGTCCCTTTCCGAAATACAAATAATCTGCAGCAGAAGAATTTTAAAACATCTAGGCAAAAATAGGGCAAAAATCCTTAGATGAAAGAATAACTATTTGATAGAGTTGAAAACATTGTGAATCAAGAAACGCTGCAATGAGACGTAACCATTTTTTCAATGATTGACAGAAGAACTTCAGCCTGTGTTTTGAGAATTATAATTAAGATCCTTGTTGAATGTAGTATGTGTGTGTAAAAGAAAATGCCAAATTGTTGAGAGGATATATACACAGAAGACACAGGAAGCATGCCTTAAGTGGGGCCCCAAATACAATCCCGGTGATGATGATGAAAGGTCTACATAAACTCTTTGGTTATGATATGTCCACCGTAACTTGAGATATTCAGTTTCAACCATTTTTCTACTTTTAGCAACATCATCAGCAGCAGCGAACGTAACATTACTACCAACTTTGGTTACAAATTATGTCGTTACCGTAACTAAAGATTTCTATTTTTAGTAGCAGCTTTATGATAAATATAGCTTAAACCCCTGTTACACCTATAGCCACGTTACTAATGCCACCACGATTGCACAGCGTTGTTAAATTTCCCAGAGCGCTGTGAGATCGCAGGAAAAAATTATATTTTTCATGAAGATGGCGATATCACGGCGTTCTCACGGCCTAGGCGTTTCTATGGAGCTGCATGGCGTTCTACCGCGTTCCTAAGGAGTTCTAGTTGGTGATTGTCTGTGCTCTCATGGTGCTCTCACAGCGCCATATAAGCGCGGAAGAGACACAGTGTCATCTCATAGAACGCTGTACGATCGCCACCGATAACCATTGCATTTGCACTGCGACCTCTGTGCGCGCCCATGGTGATCCTGTGGCATTGTAGGAGACCTAACTGCGCTGCTACGGCTACCTAACGGCGATCCCACTGCACTCTTATCAGAACGTCGAGCGACGGCGTTTGTTTAGGGCATGCTCAAAGTGCGGGCCATCGCTCGGCGTTCTATGCGATACTTGCAATTCCACTGCGCGCGGATCAGTTTTCTGGATTTTTCTTGGACGCCGTGGGAATGTGGCCCTAGTGTGACAGGGTTTTTACTCTACAGTAACCTTGACCTTAACCCTATATTGAAAACCTGATTAAGAAGGAAAAATTGCCTTTTAAATTCAATTTGTCCGTTTAAAATAATGTTTACAAAAGTCTTTTGCTGCAGATACCTCAAAATGTGTCTGCATGTGGGAAAGAGTAAAATAATGTAAACTCCAACATAAAGATTTCTTGTATCTACATCAGATGAACTTTGACAAACAATGTGAGAAGGGAGAAAATGATCTTAACATATGTAATTTCTCCATTAATAAAAATTGTATTTACCCCTTCTCACTTGCAGACCTATTTTGAAGCTGCTGAAATCATTGTGACAATGGAAGAAATTGTTCATGTTACATGTTTTTGCGTCAATATTTTCAAAGTCGTCTGCTGCAGACTTATTGTATGGGGGAAAGAATTAAATCTGTACCACAAATTCTATTAACTTCCTGTACTACTGGTCCATTTATCTAAGCTGTCACCAATAAGTCAGTTGTAAAGCTTACCCTGCAGGATGCACCCTGAGTGCCAAGGAGGCCAGCTATTACTAACATTTTTAAAATTTTGGTATGACCCGACTGAAGATTGAAACTGCAACCTCCCGCACCCAAGGCAGATGCTCTACCACTACACCACCGAGGCAGTACCCTCAAAATATCTAGAAGCTTAAATTTCATTCTAAAAACTTCCTATCAGGAATCCTTTTCTCACTAGCAAATGCACTTTTACACATTTGCATCTGAGAGGACTTTTGAAAACATTATAGCAATAGGAGAAATTGTTTATACACATGTATTAATGGAAGAACTTTCTCTCATTCCCTCAGCCTCACTCACAGTGCACACACTGTTCTCAAATATAGTCAATAATCAATACTTTGATTTGTAGAGATTTTCAAAACGAATCCTAGATTTATTCAGTCATCTGCAGATTTGGTGATGATGATTTGTCGCATGTGGGAATAAAAATGGAGGCATGAGCTGTATTTAAAATGTAACATAAAATACTATAAGATTTTTGAAGTTTGATCTATTTTGAAAACCTCTGAGAAAATGGATAAAACTTTGAGTTGAAAACATTGTGGGAAGAGGAGAAAATGCTCTTTTTAAGGAATTTCTCCTTTGCCTGCAATATTTCCAATATGGTCTACTGCTGAAGCATCAGATAGTGTCTATATGAGGGTAAGGGTAAACAGGGTAATTCAACAAACTACATGAAATATCAAATGAGACACTGCATATTTGTCTCTGTGGATTTTTCCATGCAAATTAAACATCTTGTAACCACTTGGGTTGCAGACTCTGAGTATTGCACATAAATTTCAATAAAATAATGCAGAGATAATATTATGCAACAAATACAATCCCTTGAAATAATTTCTTTAACCCTTTACCTCATACGTCAATTCTGCAGCAGACGACTTTGAACATATTTTGCCAAAAAATGGAAAATCTCTATAATTGAATTGATAACCTATGACAAAAAGTGGAAAACATTGTGGCAAAAGGAGAAATTGCACGTTTTGTGCAATTTCTGCTTTTGTCACTATGTTTTCAAAAAGCTGTCTGCTGCAGAGGCGTCAGAAAGCTTCTATATGAGGGAAAGGGTTAACCCTTTCAAATATGCAGACCATTATGATGTTTTTGCAGCAGATGCATGGAGAAATTCCTCCTTATAAATGATAATTAAATTCACTTTTGCCAATGCTTTCCACTCTATAGTCAGTTATCAAACCTTCGTTTAGAGAGATTTTCCATACTGTTTTGATGGTGTTGTCAAAGTCATCTGCCACAGCATTTTTTTTGTATGTGGAAGAGAGGGCTAATGCATTTTTTTTTAATCAAGGAAAGAATTAATGTCACCCTTTGCCTATATAATATGTGACATTTCTACAATTGTCGTCAGCAAAAAAATATGTAACTTCTTGAAAACTGCAAGCACTATAATTTTGCTACAGGGATGAAATGGAGAAATTGCTAAAATGTTTTAAGCTTTAAATGTCTGCAATTAATGCCCTTTGATTCCAATAATATTTTCAAACATATATGGGAACTGGTTAACTCTCGGTAAGCCTGAAGCAATCTCACTGGAAATCAATTGGCTGAAAGGATCATGGAAAAGTGTAGTTTAGTGTGGCCAAGATATATCTTAAATATTGATGAAAATAGGATAAAATCACAACAATTCAATGAATCAATTGCAAAATGGTTTAACAAGTGTTGCCCCTGAATGTGACCAGAGTTGATCAAAGGTTAATCACCCTGCCAGTCACTTACATTACACAATAGCCCGTTTTTATGACAACCAAATTAGGTGATAAAATACTCATAAAACTATATACAGATACAAATCAATTTCTGTATCACCAACTATATCCTCAAATTCTCATAAAACAAATCTGCTTGAACAAACAGTATCTTTTGCTTCCAATATTATTTTAGCATCTGAATAAGGAACAAGAGGGCCAAGATGGCCCTAAATCGACCACCTGAGTGATAGTAAATTATAGTAGCAAATATTTAACTGCAAATATCTAGGGAAATTTAATCAGGAGTGCATTAATGAAACTGCAAGGAGTATAGCCAGCTAAAAATATCAGTAAAGGCCTTGCTGCCCAGTGTTTTTCAACGAAATCAATATGACTTGAACTGTTTTTGTAGAGGGTCAAATCAATATGACTTAATGATCTGTTTTGTTAAGGGTCAATCAAAGAACATTTCTACTACATTATCTTGTGATCGGACGAGCAGATTATGTAGGAAAAGGATTTTCAAGTTTGGGTATTTCTCTCACTTTCTCAGATGCCAGCCTGGGACCACTGCATTACCAAAGTTCTACACAGAATGTAAGTCTTTGAACAATTCTGAAAGAGGACCAACAAAGGAACCTTCCTGTGATTGTTAAGTTGAATTGGTCCTGTAGAATGGTAGGAGTTGTCATTTGTAGCTAAAAGTTCAATTTACCCCTTTTGTGATGACACCTGGTTGCTATGATTTTGTAACCAATCAATACGGCCTTGAGTAGAGGATCACTGAAGTATTAGATTCCTATTCAATTTTCTTAAAATCAGACAAGCACTTTAACTGCCATGTTTTTCAACCAATCAGTATGGATTGAACAATCTTTGTAAAGGGTCACCCAAGAAACATTTCTACCAAATTATATTGGAAAGACTTGACAAGCAGATTCAGAGGAGAAGATTTTTAAAGTTTGGAAATTTTGTTTTCTTTCTGATGCCGCAGCAACCAAAGTTCTCAATGGAATTTAAATCTTTGAACAATTTTGAAAGAGGGCCACCAAAGAAACATTCCTGTGATGTTTGGTTGAAATTGGTCCTGAGGTTTCGGAGGAGATGATGTTTAAAGCTAAAAGTTAACGACGGACAGAGAGTGATGATCACCTTGAGCCTGATCAAGTTCCAGCAGTCAAAGGCTTTCTGACATGCAAACATATTTTGACAATCTACAATAAAGACAACATTTATAATTTTGTCATCATTGTGGCAAATGGATTAAAAGCTAATGAGCATTTACTCTTTTAGCCACACAATTTACAACCCTGTTCAATGATAATTTATGTACATTGTACTTCTCATTTATAGAGGTTTTTCAATCTTTTTGCCTAGATGTGGGATACAGCCAATACTTTTATTTCAAAGAATCAACTGTTGACAATTCACTGCAGAATGCATATGTCTGGAAACATAGTCAGGGATGGAAAGAAATTTCCCATGCTCCTTTGTTACTATTTTATGTTGGTATTCGACACACAAACCATTATGATAATCATGATATAATTCGGATATTAATTATAGTTAATTAATCTTAACTGCTTTCCCACCAGTACAATAGTTCTGCAGCAGACTACTTTAAAAATGTAAAGGCAAACATATTGAATATCTCGATCGATCTAATAAATTAAACGATATATTTATCGGATACAGAAATTAAAACATTGTGGCAAAAGGAGAATTATTTTCCTTTTACCTTAATGTTTCATGATAAGTTTGTCTACTGCTGAGGCGTCAAAAAGTGTCTATAATGAGTAAAAGGATTAAGTATCTGAGAATATCAGCCATTAAAAGACTTATTTCCACCCTTCTTTCCCTGTCATGTTATGTTCAATGACTATCAGTACACATTTTTGGCAAATGACTCTTGAAAAAAACTGATTTGATTTCAACTTTTCCAACAATATATCCAATTTTGTATCTTCATCTTACTTTCAATGCAGCAGACATTTTGAAAACACCTAGGCAAAATCATGGAAAATATCTTTAAATGAAAGTAGTAAGTAATATTGTGGCAAAAGGACAATTTGAGCAATTTCTTCTTTAAAAAATAAAAATTCTCCTTTCTTTTTTTCACAATGATTTCAAATCTGATGACTGCAGACGCGTCAAAATGCATGTGATTATTTTGGAAAGTGTTAAAAGTATCATATCAGGAAAATAGGGAAGGCAAATGGTATTAATTTACTCTGAACTTAGTAGAAGCCAAAAAAAGTGATAACAGATAAGAAGGCAGCCTATAACAAAGTTCAAACCATTCCCTTGATAGCCGGCTACAGTTTCCTATAATGCTGTAGTTGGCAGATGTCCTGAACTGTTGCCAAAGATTTCACTAATACAAAAGCCAATAAATAGTAGTGAAAACAATCAGTTGACTTCATTACCAATCTACAACCCTTTTCACCAGTCTTATTTGAAACAAGATTGTTCAGTGAAACATTTGTTTTCTGCCAATAACCAGTTGATATAACAAAAGATATGATAGACCGACAGACAGACAGAACGGAATACAGACATTGAAGTGATCTCTAATGATACCCTGGCTGCCAAGGCAAGCAATTTTTATAGTGACATATTTCTTCCTTTCCAACTGCATAATTGAAAACAAGAGACCCACTTTCGAGGGCCAGTATCCTTCCGATGTCATAAGGAAACAAATTAAATCACTTATATATGGCCATACATGGCAAAACAGACCCCGCTCCCTGGTTACCATGTTTTTCAACCAATCAAGATGGCTTGAAGGAAACTCATAGAGGGTTACCAAAGGAACTATTCAACAAAATTTGAAAATTGGCCAGAAACTTTCAGGAGAAGTTTTTTTAAGTTTTAATAAAAGCCAATATAAGGCTAAAAGCCAGCCCCCTAGTGGCCATGTTTTAGACCAATCAATACGGCTTGAAATCATCCAAGGGACATTTCTACAAAACCATTTGACAAGCAGCCAGACACTTTTTGAGATGATTTTTAAGGTTTAACTTTAGCCATATATCAGGCAAAACAGCCCCACTGCATGCAAAACTTTAACAACATTTTCAAAGTCCAAAAAGGGGCATAATTGTGTCAAAATCTGATGTAGAGTTTAGGCACTTGTCATGCAAGGTCATTTGATGATATCCAATAAGAGTGTGAAGTTTCAAAGTAGTAACATTTGTGGTTAATGTGAGAAAAAGCCTTGCATGCAAAACTTTATCCAAAGTTGCAACATCGACGCACAAGTGACTGTAATCATCATAAGCTAGCTCTCATATTCTTCGTATAGTCAAGCTAAAAATGCATGATTTAATGAAAGCTGATTTGCTTAATTGTAACAGAAAATATTATGGCTGCATTAAAGCAAATAAACAAAGTTTTCAATTATCCCACAGCAGTTTCAATCATTGAATTGAATTTTAGGCAATCGGATTAATACACAAGCCTGAAACCAATCGTCCAATTCAATGAGAAGGAGAATGTATTAATTCCAGTTAATCCTCATGCATTGCACAGTCAAAAATAGTAAATTATTCCCAATGTTATTTCCCTTGATTATAATCAATTCAGAAAGTCTACTTGCATTGGACTAACAAAATGGCTAATTATTCCCAAAATTAAATCCCTTGATTGTAATGAAGTCAGTTTGAAGAATTGGATATTTAAAAATGGTAAAAGTGTCAATTATTCCAATTGTTATGCCGTCCTTATTGCATTCTTTTGCACTACTGCTTTACTCGAACAAATTACTTAAACAGGGGCCACTCAGTTAATAAGATGTGTTCGTAAAACACAAAAGCCTCAGGGCTGCAACAATAGTAGGTTTAAAGTTAATGTCAAGGTCACATCATCAATCATCTGTTTTTTGCTTGCTATGAGCAATTTCTCCTTTAACCACAATAGTATGTTATCTGTGGCAGATGCAGCAAAATGTGTCTGCAGGTTAGAAAGGGTTTAATAGTGTTTTACACCATTTTTCAACTGTCTTTCAGTATCACAACATCCTCAAACCCTGATCTCCCACTACAAAAGCAGACCATCTAACTGTAACACAATGGACTCGTTTTCTGGAGCCAGTCAGTGCTGACAGATTGATAAAATAATGTCAATAACAATATCTCCTTGGATTCATTCCACCATGCATTAGCTTAACACCTTCAACCCAGCCAATCCTAAATGTTATTTTGCATTTACTTTTATGACCTAACACGATGACTGTTGAAAACAGTTTTAGAAAAAAGGACAAATTGCTTATAAAGAAGCATTGCTCTTTTTCTGATAATATTTTCTAATCCAGTGAAAATAGACACTTATCAGTCTTCATTTTTTACTGAAATTAATATGACCTTTTTTGATGTGGGGAAAAAAGGGTCTATGAGGGAAATTTCTGCATAAAAAAAGGTTAAATTGCTCTCTGAATTTAATTATCTGAGAGCTTTTTGTTTTTAAATGCTCTGCAGAATGAGATCAAGTCTTCTGCCTTAATCAAATATTGCTTGTTATTGTGTTTTCTCTTTCATGGATCAAATGTGAAATTTGACCCTTTCCTAAATACATATTATTTTTGACCCATCTGCAACAGACAAATTTGAAAAACATTGTTGGGAAAGGAACAAGAGTTGTTGGAGGACAGCGCGCTCGCCTTTTTTGTGCTTGTCAATAAAACAAAACTTTTTGGGGTAATAGAGAAAACATAACCAAGTACAATTATCATATTATTTATAAAAAATTAAAGTACTAATTATAAGTCAAAAAAGAGTCATAATTCTTACAAAAACCTTTACTGAATTATGCACTCTTGGCTGTTGGTGGAGGTAATGATGGTCAAAAGAGCTTTATAAATGTTTAAGCTATATCTCTATTTAATTTGATTTGGTATGAATACCCAACTTAACCAAAATTATAAATTGAAAAAGGGCCATAATTATTAAACAAGACATGGAAATTCCATGAAACCAGGTTTTCTATAATGGAAGGTGTTTGATTAAGAATTAACAGATCTGTTAATCAAAGCTAGTAATTCAAGTAACAGGGAATATTTCTATTGATGAATAATCATAATTACTTTGGCTATTAAATATATCACAATTTTATCTAACAAATATCAGTTCAATACAGTCAATCGTGTGTTGATGGCCTCATTTATTAGGAACATATCATAGATAACAGATATTAAGCAACCTTTTGTTGTAAGCAGCCACATTTTAGGATCCCTAATGCCAGGTTGATAATCAGTGATCTGCCTTAACCCTTTATTTGATAGTAACGCGTTTATGCCTTTGCAAACAGACTAGATCCAGGGCCAGAATTTATGTAACTTACTCAATTTGATTATGTTATAGAAATATTGTTGTTGAAGTTAGATGCTTGAGTTACAAGTTTATGAAATATGCTCATTGCAAAATAGGGTGAAATTACAAACCAACGATGAGAATAAAATCCATGTTTGGAGTTTGTCGCCATGGTTACGAAGCATTTTTAGTTTGAGCATGATGCTAAAGTTGAGCATGATGCTCAAACTAAAAAAGCTCTGTTAGCTTGAGGACAATGTTTGGAAAAAAAATCTACTTTTAGTTTGTAACTGAAATCTACTTTGCAACGAGCCAATTTCCTAGCCTTGTCATCTAAGTGTGTAACTACAATAGTAATAATTATGTTAACATGCTCAAATTGAGTAAGTTTCATGACCTCGGACCCAGATCAGACATTGTGCATATGACACAGTGTTTTTGACCCCAGGGCTATAATTTGAACAATCTTGGTAGAGGTCCACTGGATGATGCTACATACAAAATATTAAAGGCCTGGGTCCTCTACTCTTAGACAAGAAGATTTTTAAAGTTTTTTCTCTATATGAGTCTATGAACAAGCGCCGCCCCCTGGCGGCCATGTTTTTCAACGAATCGGAAATACATTTGTGCAAAATAATTTTCAAATCGGTCCAGTACTTTTGGACAAGAAGATTTTTAAAGTTTTAACAATGCACATATTAGGAAAACAAGCTCCGCCCCCTGGCGGCCATGTTTTTCAACGGATCGGAAATATTTTAACAATCTTGGTAAAGGGTGCCCCAAGGAACATTTGTGCAAAATAATTTTCAAACCATGCCAGTACTTTTGGACAAGAAGATTTTTAAAGTTTTAACAATGCACACACATATAAGGAAAATAAGCTCCGCCCCCTGGCGGCCATGTTTTTCAACGGATCGGAAATATTTGAACAATCTTGGTAGAGGGCACCCCAAGGAACATTTGTGCAATATAATTTTCAAACGGGCAAGTACTTTTGGACAAGAAGATTTTTTAAGTTTTGGTTAATTTCCCCTTTTTTGTTGCCGTGGCAGCCAAAGTTCTGCATGGAATAGAATTCTTTTAAGTTTGAAAGAGATCCACCCAAGGAACATTCCTGTAAAATTATTTTGAATTTGGTTAATTAGTTTAGGAGGAGAAGTTGTTTGTAGGAAAATGTGAACGGACGGACGACGACAACGACGATCACAAAAGCTCACCTTGCACTTTGTGCATAGGGGAGCTAAAAAATCTTGACAGAGTTATGTTCTCTTGTCTGTTAATGGAGTTAATGATGGTGAATAAGTGTTGTAAGTTTTGAAGCCATATCTGCAATGATTTTGAAAAAAAGTAAATTGGTACAAAAAAATTAACCAAAATTCTAAGTTGAAAAGGACCATAAGTTCTTACAAAAACCTTGACAGAGTTATGTACTCTTGTCTGTTGATGGAGGTTATGATGGTGAATAAGTGTTGTAAGTTTCAAAGCAACATCTGTAATGATTTTGACAAAAAAGGGAATTGGTACAACTAGAACTATCACTGAAGATGATAAATACCCCCTAAACAGCATCTTGACCTACACCATAACTTAATAAGTAAAAGGGCCATAACTCTGTAAAATAACATGCAATTGTAACCCCTTTAGGATATGCACATCTCCTCTTGGTATAGAAGCTTCACGTAAAATTTTATTGAATTCCACCCAGTGGTTTGTAAGAAATAGGCCGGACAAAATATGGCTTCGACCGACAGACAGACAGACAGACAGATAGACAGCCCGACTCCTATATACCCCCTCTTCTTCGAACGTGTATAAAAACCTTAACCAAGGTGTGACACGAACGCCGACCCAGACGCAGACGATAATGCCGACGCCGAGTTGAGTAGTATAGCTAGACTTTTCTTCGAAAAGTCGAGCTAAAAATTACTTATAATTACTCCATTCCCCACAATGCCTTTCCTTTTCTAAAATTTTACTTTTTTTAATGGTCCTACGAACATGACAATGCGATTAAACCATCTCAATTGGCCAACTATCATATTTGACCCAGAAATCCAACCAGGATTATTACCCTAAAGCTATTTGATTGAGGCGGTTTTCAACAGTGCTTAAGGGTTATATGACCACAACTGAATGCTTATTCATGATCGCTAGTTGACTAATGTGACTGCCGTTAACTGAGACATCCAGTAATAACAACAGAGGATTCTAAATCCAAAGCAACATTCCAATTGGATGCCAACAAAGTTTTCAAAAGCTGTATGTTGTTGAAGCATCAAATCTCAGCTATATCAGGGAAAGAGTATACACAAATCATTAACTGTATTAGAGTACTTACTAGATACCATTGCTTGTGCCATCGTGGATCGTTAAATTCCATTTGTACATAACTTATAGATCTTTTTACTCTCTTTTTGGCAATTTGTTGTGCAATCCAGTGGACCTATAATGACAAAAAGAAGCATTGATTAATTAGATACAGGAGATATGCAGAGTTCTATATAAGGGGGCAAAGATGGTTCTTAATCAATCACTTGATCGAGTGATGGATTAGTAGCAGATGTGCAAATCCTCATGTCAGGGACAATTTGATCATGGTAAAAGCTGCAAGTAGCAGACACTGTAGCCAGGGTAGCTATAAGCTCAAGCCCCAAACACAGTCATGTTATCCAACCAATCCAAATGGCTTGAGTAATTTTTTTAACACTTTCTCTCATACAACAAATCCGCAGCAGACTTTGAAAACATACCCGAAAAAAATTGGAAACTCCCTTCAAATGAAAGTACAATAATTGAATAGAGTTGAAAACATGGTGACAATAGGAGAAATTGCTTGTTTTGAGCAATTTCTTCTTTTGTCGCTATGTTTTCAAAAAGCTGTCTGCTGTAGAGGCATCAGAAAGCGCCTTTATGAGTGAAAGGGTTTAGGGTCACCCAAGCAACATTTCTGTCAATTTATCTTGAAATTAAGTACTCAGATTCAGGAGAATTTTATCAAAGATTTCATTTTCTATACTGTCTTGGTAGCTCAGTTGGTAGTGATGCGGGCTGTCAATCCAGGGGTTGTGAGTTCAGCTTGGCCAACATTTTTTCCAACGTTTGGCAAAAGACATTGTGACAAGCATCATTCGTCTTCCACCAAGGGGCTATCAGTCTATGTGGAAAAGCAGCCAGTTGCTTGGAAAGAATGTTGTATGAAGTTGACTGGTGTGAAAAAGCCAAGAAACATATGAGTAGGTGAACTGGCCGCCGTGATATGACTGAAAATGTTTTGAAAACGGCGTTAAACCCAAATCCTCAATTTTTCAAGATTTGTCAATTTTAGCAACAGAAGTTTTCAAAGCAGAATGCTCTTTCAACATCATATCAGGTAAACGTTTAGTACGTAAATTCAATCCCTGATTTACTGGGTTATATAGATACGTTAGAATGCTATAAAGTTACATGTTAATTCTTTCTAAAATACATCAAATCTGCAGAAGAAGACTGAAAAATGAAGGCAAAAATATAAATGGAAAATCTCTTTAAATGAAAGTTAAAAAACTGACAAGAATTGAAAACCTTTTGAAAAAAGGAGAAACTCATCATTATGAGCAACTTCTTCTTTTGAGACTATGTTTTTAAAGGTTGTCCCAATTAGTGCTACATTATATAAATCAAAATGTGTCTGCATGTGGGAAAGAGTTAAACAGGTTGTGGTTTTTTTATAACAAGTTAAGTGAAATCCATGAAACTGTTTGGCATCTGCCATTACACAGCAGATAAGCTCATCCATATGATAAGATAGCTGGCAACAATGCCCTAAAATATTTTTGAACTGACATACTACGACATCATTGTTGTTTTCCTGACATGGTTTACCAACGTGAAAATGCAAATAAGAACTATAATTTTCATGGATTAAAAATGTTGTGGAAAATGAGAAAATTGCTTTTCTTCGATCCATACAACAAATCTGCAGCAGATGACTTTGAAAACATCTAGGTAAAAACATAGAAAATCTCTATAAATGAAAGAACATGATTTAAAATAGTTAAAATGATGGGCGCAATGTATTGTTTGGCCAAACTGATCTCAAAAGTTGTTTGCTTCATATGCATCAGAATTTGTTGACAAGTTAGTGGGAAAGGTATATAAAAAATAACTTCATTGCATGTTTACCTTATATGATTTCTTTTAATAATTAACCGATATGATCTTTCAAGGCAGGGGTGTCAGATTTGAAAACCTCTGAGTAAATCAGTATTTAAGATAAAAAAAAAAATGACAAGAGCTAAAAATATTTTGGGAAAGATGAAATTGCTCATCAAAAGCAATTTCTCTTTATCTAACATGGAGGCATCAAATAGCGTTTTCAGGGAAAGAGTTTT
This sequence comes from Serripes groenlandicus, assembly GCA_031761405.1. Lineage (NCBI taxonomy): Eukaryota > Metazoa > Mollusca > Bivalvia > Cardiida > Cardiidae > Serripes > Serripes groenlandicus. The sequence goes on along the minus strand of JASEVX010000002.1, from coordinate 82,698,486 downwards.
AAAACCAATATCAACATCTGATGTAGTGAACTGGGCTCAGGTGGCAAATATTGTGTTTCAAAGAAATATTCTCACAATTTCTTGACAAGCTATTGTTATAAATTTGAGCCATGAAAAACCAACCAGATCATATGTTTGATAAGTGTTGATAAAGATATGCATGTGCATCCATGCTATTTAATCCTTATTAATACTATTTGACAGTTGATGTTTCATGAAAGTTTCTAATTGACTGAACATTTAAGAGGATTAGATTGCACAGCAGCCACGTTGATCCGGATCTATTATGGTTGAACATACTCAAAGGTTATTTTTCTATTATGGTTTATTTTCATCAACAATTTCCTTAAACCTTTCTTAAGTACAGCAAATCTGCAGCAAACAACTTTACAAGTTGATATGCCTAAACATAATAAAGTCAAACTTTTGTTAACTGTAACCAGTATTTTCAGCAGCCAGCTTAATGTATTAAGCATTAATTTCTGAAAACACACTTGTACTAAACTGGTATTATAAGCTAACACTACAACTAGAATTGTTTTTGAAAAAACAGATGTCTCCCCCTCAAATATCTGTCAAAATCTCTCAAAACATTCCAACCTATAAAGCAGACAATGGGTTCTGCACATCACCTTGATGAGGTGAACATCTGACACAAGTTTCATGAAAATCCTTCAAGCCGTTTTGGAGATATGGAGCGGACACGAAAAACAGGCTCAAACCTTTGACCTTCAAGCCTGACCTTGACCTTGAACCGGTATGGTCGGAACATGGGTTCTGCACATCGCCTTCGTGAGGTGAACATCTGACACAAGTTTCATGAAAATTGTTCAAGCCGTTTTGGAGATATGGAGCGGACACGAAATTAAGGCTCAAACCTTTGACCTTCAAGTCTGACCTTAACATTGAACCTGTATGGTCGGGACATGGGTTCTGCACATCAACTTCATGAGGTGAACATCTGACACAAGTTTCATGAAAATCCTTCAAGCCGTCTTGGAGATATGGAGCGGACACGATTTCGGACAGACGGACAGACAGACAGACAGACGCCCAGGACAAAAACAATATATCTCCCCTGTATACAGGGGGAGACATAATTATATCTAACTGACTCCAAAAAGTGCTCTCTAGCAAAGCACTGAGGATCAATGGTGTTTCACACTGGTATGAAAAGTAGATAATCTGGTAACACACTGACAGATAATATCAGTCTATTGCTAGTTTCTGACATCACTGTTGGTAAAACTGGTTATAGACAGACCTATTCCAAAATGAAGATAATGATTACACACTGACATTATTATATGAAGAAACACAGACAGACATTGGACTGACAATAAAACACTTTAAATCTGTTTTACTCTGAGTTCAGATGTTGACAGAAAGAAGAAGAAGAATAGGGGGAAAACAACAACAACAGGTAACTGAGAGATTCCAAATTGTCAACAAGGACAATTATCATGTTACAATTAAATTTAGCAATGTTATCACATTAAACACTGGGTTATCATGGATTGTCATCAAATATAAAGTAAATAACTTTTCTACACATCTTCCATAATTGCAGATAAAATAAACATTAAATGGAGATATACAAGCACTGTGAATTGGAACAATTGAAACTTGATAATTAACTGGTTAAAGGAGCTGAAGTTTATCTGGCAATTAAAGGGACTGAATCCCATATGAGAAAATAGCGATGTTTTTGCATGTAAGGCATTGAGATTTGCTGACTGATGTACTACAATATATGCACACTATTAATATTGCGGAGATTTTTCGTTATTTTGCATTGTAAAATCTACTGGGTTAGTAACCCAGTAAATCTAAAAATATCGCTGTATATTTATCATGTGATCAATAAAACCGAATTGACAATCTCCTTCGCAGAGTTGTCGTTCCTTACACTCACGCATACATGAATGTAATGAGTCGATAGTGTTAGAGAATGCAGAATTGAATCCACAAATTCAAATGAGCAAGAGGAAATTCCACGGTATTTTTAAACAGGAAAACACGGAGCGGACGTTTTTTTTACTGCTTATTTCTTATGAAATCATGAAAAACAAGACTTGTACGACCTTCTACAACATTCCGTTACATATATATCGACGTATTGTGGATTAATTAGAATAAGTATAAAATATAATGATTTTGGACCATTATGGTGTTCAGTCCCTTTAAAATATACTGATTACACACTGATAAAGGACACATACCTGAACATTTATGTAATGTTAGTTTCTTGTCATCAAGTAATTAAATGTTTTAGTTCCAAGCTATTCTTCGCGTCATGGCATTGTGTTGCCAGTGTTTGTCAGTATGAAACCAGTGCAAATCCCCCAAAATGGCTAATAATGTAATGTCAGCTGGTTTAAAAGTTAATGCCAGTCATATGTCAGATGTGAACTGATGTTTGACTGGTTATACATGTATCATAGTGATAGCCTGAAAAGGCCTACATGACTGCTGTTGTTACTGTGACGTCATTGTTTTGCCAGTGTTATTTTATTGTCAGTTTGTTGTCAGTGTGAAGTCAGTTCAGTCATGTGAGGGACAAGTCAAATTTGAAGAAAACACAACAAAATAATGTCTCAATTTTAATCCTAAAATTCAATTTATGCATATAGACGACCTGACAATAAAATGTCTTTGCTGGTACTTCACTAGCTGTTATAAAGGATAATGAACTGATATCCAACTGAAGTCAGTCTGTTGTCAGATCGGGTAACATTAACTGATAATTGACTGGAAATTACCTTATATGCTTATATGGCAATATAATAATTACACACTGACAATGTACCCATTTTTGGTAAGGGCCAAATCATGAAGGTCGTCCAAAGATGCTCTTTTTCATATATTTGAACTGTATTAATCAGCCAGTTACTGTCTTCAGCAATCATATTTTGAACTTCACATGCATGGCTAGTTATGACAAGTTGGACTAGCTGTCTAACATTATTTTGCACTTAACACAACAGTTAACCCTTTCTCACAAACAGACACTCTCTGATGCCTCTGCAACAGACGACTTTTGAAAACATTGTGGCAAAAGGAGAAATTGTTCATCATGAGCAATTTCATTTTTTGTCACTATTATATATTCAAACTTAATCAATAAAATTTCCATATTATTATCTCAATGTTTTCACTCATATGCTGCAGATTTGTTGTATATGGGGAAGTGTTAATTAAGGTAACAGTTAGTTACAGGTTTGGATAAAAATTAAAATATAGTAACACTGAAACTCACCGTCACCGCAGAACCAACATTTTTATTTAACCTTTTAGGTTCTATATATATATATATATATACAGACAAAACATTTGATGCTTTTTCAGCACACAGACATTCGTTGTATGAACTTTTGAAAACATTGTGACAAAAGGTGAAATTGCTTATAATGAACATTTCTCAATTTGCCAGTATTTTAAATCTTCAATATTTTTTACTAGACCTTATCAAAGTTGTCTGTTACAGATTTTCTTATGTGGGAAAGGATTAAGTGAAGATGGATCATATTTCCTTATCATACATAATGATGCTGTGAGAATTTAAGAAATAATTATGGTTTTCATTTACTCAACCCCCCCCCCCCCATTTTCGCAATCCTGTTATACTGCTCTGATCTTACCACACTTGCAACATTATGACATAATAGTCCCCATTATTGCGTTCTACATCATCCCTACCTATATATAGTTAATTGTGTTGTATTCTTGTTGTCATCTGCTTTGAAACATCTCAGAAATAGAGAAAAAATCTGAGTGCGCACAAACAGTGATGAGTGGCTAATATTATGCCAAAAGTGAGAATAGATAAAGTATGGAAACCTATCTTGATTGTACATCTTATAAACATTTGTACAGGGTTTTTTTTCTGATGACATGCCAAGTTGAGATTACCCTTTACCACATACAAGAAATTTGCAGCAGACAACTTTGTAAACATCTTGGCAAAAATATGGAAAATCTCTATAGATAAAGACAAGAGAAAGTTGATGCAACGCATCAATGTCGCCGGAATTCCATACTGCAGCTATGCATAACACTTACATTATAGTAGTTGAAAAAACAGTTATCAACTGAGGGGCATATTGGAACATCAGGGGTGGGGTCAAGTGAAAATGTATCATAACTTAATTGCATGAGTTTTCTCTTTTTCTCAAAATGATATCTAAGCTTGGCATCCTAATCATATCATACTTTGACAAATGTTAAAATGTAGTCCAATATTTATAAATTAGACCACCCTCGAAATATAATATCAGCTAAACAGTTAAATTTCATTGAAATTGTTGTATAATTTCAAACGTAAACTGAACCCTACAACATGCTGGGGACTACTAGTATTATTTAAGTCCCAGACAACATGTTAATTTATTGTAATTCTTTCCTTCCTTTTTTCTTATGAAAATAACAAACTACTCATGTTTTAAAATTATATTATGATGAGCGCCCTTGTGTCAATGATATATAACAATATGCAAATCGCAAGCAAAAAGCCTGTAGGGAATCTAATGACACATTTAAAATTGTCAAGGACGAAATAAATCTGTATGAAAGACCATTCATGACCCATTCTTCTTCGCAGAGTTGTCTCTCTTTATTGAGGCAGAGAGTGTTCATTCAAAGTCATTTTTCTATTCAAACCAGTTTTATCTCAGCTTGTTCTTTTCTTCATTTGTCTCGAACCAAATAAACATTTTAAATCACCTATAATTAACTATTTGTAAATGAGTGTAAAGAACGGCTCTCTGCAAAGGAGATTGATCTAAGCGGTTGGTATTTGCTCGTCACGTGATTAACAGTCTAGCTTCGAAACAGTTCATATTTTAGATATACATATGGATAAACATTATTAAATGCATTCTTCACAAATCAAGACATCTCTTTGAACATGAAAATAACATTCAGTAAGTTAAAATTGCTATTAAAAGGAGAATTCGACGTGATTTTTATCTCGATGATTGACACATAACAGTCTGCTGCAAGTCTAATAGGGACTGTTTTGTCTTCTTAAATAAAACAAAAAAACATAAATGCGAGTCAAATTAAATAAAGAAACTGCAAATACTTAAAACATCGGAATATTTATTTCATTTTAGATGTGTCATAACTTATAGTGTTTTTAAACAAACGCAAATGTAATATGTTCAAGACATTTAAATTTGTTTTTTTCTAATAATAACTCGTCCTCCCATGTCATTTCCGAAAAGCTATTAAAAATATAAGTTGAGGCTTCTGCCCGGCGACTAATAACAGTATTGAATGGTGTTGAAAACATTGTGGCGAAAGGAGAAATTGCTCATTATGACCAATAGCTCCTTTTGCCATAATGTTTTTAAAAGTGTTAAAAGTTGGACAGGGTTAAAGACAAGAGAAAAAATAGTAAAAATTATCACTTCATAAAACTTTATGTTTTAAAACAGGTTTATTTCTCAGTAATGTATTGGCAAACACGTACAAACGAAAATGCAGTTCTACAAAAAGCCATTATGATTTCCATTCATGAATTCTGTGAGTGAGGTTCAAGTTTATTGCATTTTGCTCATAAAAAATCATTTTGAAACATCACAGCTATTTGAAAGCACTAGAAAACTCCTTACAAAACATCTTAATGCAGTCTGGTTTAATTGATACTTTGTTAAAACAATTAAACCACTTTGCTACAAACTTCACAAACTTCAGACAATTAGTAAACTTTCATTGAGACATATTATGTCAATATCACAGCTGTATAAATAAATGGATCAATTTTACTGCCCAAGCCTATCTGTTTTCAAATAAAAATAAATGCTCAGTGGTTTCCATTCAACCCTTTCCCACCTGCAGACACATTTTGACGCATCTGTTGCAGACGACAGTTGAAAACACTTAAGGCAAAATAAGAAATTGCTCATAATGAGTAATTTCTTCATTTGCCACTATGTTTTTAACTCTTTTCAATGATCATACTTTCATTTAAAGTCTAGACAATTTCCATATTTTATATATACTTTCAAAGTCATTTGCTGCAAATTTGTTGTATGTGGGAAATGGGGGGGGGGGGGGGGGGGGGGGGGGGGGTTTAAATTGCAGTCCTGAATATATTTTTGTAAAGCTATCCCACAACCCTGAGTGCCAGGGAGGGAAGCCATTTCTACCATTTTTAAAGGCTTCGGTATGACTCGACCGCGGGATATAACCATGATCTCCAGCTCGATCCAGATGTGGGCGCTCCTAACCACTTACACCACGGAGACTACTGTAATTATTATAACTTTCATCTATTTATATATCTCTACATTTTTTCCATATTTTTGCCTTGATGTATTCAAAGTTGTCTGCTGCAGGTTTGTTGTATGCGGATAAGGGTTTAAAAAGGAAATGGTTTATCAGATTTCTGTTTGGTATGGCTCAATCAAGACAAATCTACTTTTTGTCTCAGGAAGAAGTCAATTAAAAACACAACCAGACGGTTCAATTGAATTAAAATAACTAGACCAACAAATGTCTTTCTGTGCAACTTCTTTCTGTGCAAAACCCTTTAGCCTTTAGATACAGACAATTTTCAGGATCCTCTATAGCAGACATATTTTGATAACATAATGTTGGGCCAGAAACATTACTTCACGAAATAAGACTTAACCCTTTCCCTCATACAGACGCTTTTCGACGCCTCTGCAGCAGACAGCTTTTTGAAAACATAGTGACAAAAGAAGAAATTGCACAAAACGTGCAATTTCTCCTTTTGTCACAATGTTTTCCACTTTTTGTCATAGGTTATCCATTCAATTATGGAGATTTTCTATTTTTTGACAAACTACGTTCAAAGTCGTCTGCTGCAGAATTGCCGTATGAGGGAAAGGGTTAAAAGATGCTTTATGTTCACAGACTAATGCAAAATATTTGCAAATTTATCTTGTTACAAGATACATGTATAAGTTCAACCCCTTTGCATGAAACCCAATTTTTCTTTTCAAGTTAACAACAACATAGTCAAATATGTTAACCCATTTCCACATACACAAATCTGCAGCAGACGACTTTGAAAACATCTAAGCAAAACTAGAACTACGTATCACTGAATGTGATTAATACCCCCGAACGCCACCCTGATAGGAAAGGTTGTGAAATATTTAGAAACCCCACCTTAAAAGGATAATGTTATGGATCGGGTTATTCTTGTTTTGTTCATTTTTGGATAACAAAGGGCAATAACTCTGTAATTATGTAAATTAGAGTTATGGTTCTTGTACACTGCACTTCCTCTGATTATGCTCTACCGTTGTATGTAGTTTTATTAGATTCCATCCGTCAGTTATTAAATAATTCTCCGGACAAGAAAAAGTAACAAAGGGCAATAACTCTGTATTTAGGTAAAATAGAGTTATGGTTCCTGTACACCGCACTTCCTCTCAATGTGTTGTATCATCCTATGATGTTTTATTAAATTCCAACAATTAGTTTTAAAGTTATGCTCCGGACAAGACTCTACGAACAAGAAAAAGTAACAAAGGGCAATAACTCTGTAATTATGTAAATTAGAGTTATGATTCTTGTACACTGCACTTCCTCTGATTATGCTCTACCATTGTATGCAGTCTTATTAGATTCCATGTGTTAGTTATTAAGTAATTTTACGGACAAGAAAAAGTAACAAAGGGCAATAACTCTGTATTTAGATAAAATAGAGATATGGTTCCTGTACACCGCACTTCCTCTCAATGTGTTGTATCATCCTATGAAGTTTTATTAAATTCCAACAATTTGTTTTAAAGTTATGCTCCGGACAAGACTCTACGAATAAGAAAAAGTAACAAAGGGCAATAACTCTGTAATTATGTAAATTAGAGTTATGGTTCTTGTATACTGCACTTCCTCTCATTATGCTCTACCATTGTATGTAGTTTTATTAGATTCCATCTGTTAGTTATTAAGTAATTCTCCGGACAAGAAAAAGTAACAAAGGGCAATTACTCTGTATTTAGGTAAAATAGAGTTATGGTTCTTGTACACCACACTTCCTCTCAATGTGTTGTATCATCCTATGAAGTTTTATTAAATTCCAACAATTAGTTTTAAAGTTTTGCTCCGGACAAGACTCTACGAACAAGAAAAAGTAACAAAGGGCAATAACTCTGTAATTATGTAAATTAGAGTTATGGTTCTTGTACACTGCACTTCCTCTGATTATGCTCTACCATTGTATGCAGTCTTATTAGATTAAATCTGTAAGTTATTAAGTAATTTTCCGGACAAGAAAAAGTAACAAAGGGCAATAACTCTGTATTAAGATAAAATAGAGTTATGGTTCCTGTACACCGCACTTCCTCTCAATGTGTTGTATCATCCTATGAAGTTTTATTAAATTCCAACAATTTGTTTTAAAGTTATGCTCCAGACAAGACTCTACGAATAAGAAAAAGTAACAAAGGGCAATAACTCTGTAATTATGTAAATTAGAGTTATGGTTCTTGTATACTGCACTTCCTCTCATTATGCTCTACCATTGCATGTAGTTTTATTAGATTCCATCTGTTAGTTATTAAGAAATCCTCCGGACAAGAAAAAGTAACAAAGGGCAATTACTCTGTATTTAGGTGAAATAGAGTTATGGTTCTTGTACACCACACTTCCTCTCAATGTGTTGTATCATCCTATGAAGTTTTATTAAATTCCAACAATTAGTTTTAAAGTTTTGCTCCGGACAAGACTCTACGAACAAGAAAAAGTAACAAAGGGCAATAACTCTGTAATTATGTATATTAGAGTTATGGTTCTTGTACACTGCACTTTCTCTGATTATGCTCTTACATTGTATGCAGTCTTATTAGATTCCATCTGTTAGTTATTAAGTAATTTTCCGGACAAGAAAAAGTAACAAAGGGCAATAACTCTGTATTTAGATAAAATAGAGTTATGGTTCCTGTACACTGCACTTCCTCTCAATGTGTTGTATCATCCTATGAAGTTTTATTAAATTCCAACAATTTGTTTTAAAGTTATGCTCCGGACAAGACTCTACGAATAAGAAAAAGTAACAAAGGGCAATAACTCTGTAATTATGTAAATTAGAGTTATGGTTCTTGTATACTGCACTTCTTCTCATTATGCTCTATCATTGTATGTAGTTTTATTAGATTCCATCTGTTAGTTATTAAGTAATTCTCCGGACAAGAAAAAGTAACAAAGGGCAATAACTCTGTATTTAGGTGAAATAGAGTTATGGTTCTTGTACACTGCACTTCCTCTCAATGTGTTGTATCATCCTATGAAGTTTTATTAAATTCCAACAATTAGTTTTAAAGTTTTGCTCCGGACAAGACTCTACGAACAAGAAAAAAAAACAAAGGGCAATAACTCTGTAATTATGTAAATTAGAGTTATGGTTCTTGTACACTGCACTTCCTCTGATTATGCTCTACCATTGTATGCAGTCTTATTAGATGCCATCTGTTAGTTATTAAGTAATTTTCCGGACAAGAAAAAGTAACAAAGGGCAATAACTCTGTATTTAGATAAAATAGAGTTATGGTTCCTGTACACCGCACTTCCTCTCAATGTGTTGTATCATCCTATGAAGTTTTATTAAATTCCAACAATTTGTTTTAAAGTTATGCTCCGGACAAGACTCTACGAATAAGAAAAAGTAACAAAGAACAATAACTCTGTAATTATGTAAATTAGAGTTATGGTTCTTGTATACTGCACTTCCTCTCATTATGCTCTATCATTGTATGTAGTTTTATTAGATTCCATCTGTTAGTTATTAAGAAATCCTCTGGACAAGAAAAAGTAACAAAGGGCAATAACTCTGTATTTAGGTAAAATAGAGTTATCGTTCCTGTACACTGCACTTCCTCTCAATGTGTTGTATCATCCTATGAAGTTTTATTAAATTCCAACAATTAGTTTTAAAGTTATGCTCCGGACAAGGAAAATCGCAACGGACCAACCGACCGACCGACCGACCGACCGACCGACCAACCACAGGGCGACTCCAATATACCCCCTCTAAACTTCGTTTATCGGGGGTATAAATATGGAACACTTCTATTCTGTTAAATTACAGAATAGAACTGAAAACATTGTGGTAAAAGGAGAAATTGCTTGTTTTGAGCGATTTCACATTTTTTCACAATGTTTCCACATTCGTCTGCTGTATATAGGTATGTGGGAAAGGGTTAATTATAATAGATAGGCGCTGGAACTCTTGTTCAGCTTGTACATTATCAAAGTGATTATATTATATAGTATGGTAGCAAATATTTTAACTCAAAATATCTAGGAAAATGTTATTTTCACCTTTTCTCATGCCACCTTGCTACCCTGTTTTTCAATTAACAAATATGGCTTGAACAGTTATTGTAGAGGATCACTAAAGGAACATTTTTATCAAATTATCTTGGAAACAGAAAAGCGGATTTTGGAGGAGAAGAATATGTTAAAGTTTTAGTATTTTTCTTACTTTGTGATGATGCAGTAACCAAAGTTCTACACAGAATGTATATCTTTAAACAATTTTGAAAGAGGACCAACAAAGTAACATTCCTGTAATATTAAGTTGAAATTGGTCTAATGGAATTGCAGGAGTTTGAAGCTATAAGTTAATTTTACTCCTTTTGTGATGACTCCTGGTTTCTATGATTTTATACCCAATCCATATGGCTTGATCAAATTAGAGCAGAGGACCAATGCAGTAAGATTTCTATGCAATTATCTTAATATCAGACAAGTACTTTAATAATAATGCAAGTTTTAAATTTTGTCATTTTGCCCCTTTTCTGATGCGTCCTGGCTGCCCTGTTTTTCAACCAATCAATATGGCCTGAACTATTTTTGTAGAGGGTCACCAAAGGATCATTTCCACTAAATTATATTGGAATCTGATGAGCAGTTGATTGATTGATTGATTGGGGTTTAACGCCGTTTTTAACAATTTCTCAGTTATATCATGGCGGCCAGTTCACCTACTCATGCATTTCCTGGTTTTCGTACACCAGTACTCCACACAACAATCTTCCCAAGCAACTGGCTACTTTTCCACATAGACAGAAAGTTGGTCAAGCCGGGATTCGAACTCACAACCCCTGGATTGACAGCCCGCGTCGCTACAGACTGAGCTATTGGGGCTCGACGATCTGATGAGCAGATTCAGAGTAGAAGAATTTTAAAGTTTGGAAATTTTACCCCCTTTCTGAACCCGCATCATCCCAATTTCTGCATGGAATTTAAATCTTTGAACAATTTTCAAAGAGGACCACCAAAGGAACATTCTTGTGAAGTTTTGTTGAAATTGGTCATCTAGTTTAGGAGGAAATGATGTTTAAAGCTAAAAGTAAACGAGGGAACGACGAACAGAGAGTGGTCAGAATGGATCACCTTCAGCCTTCGGCTTAGGTAATCTAAAAAGCTTTCCAGTATGAGTTTAAAGGACACAAACTGGATGGTTTAAGATAAAATAGAAAAATAATACAGATCAATTTCTTCAGGGGTTTTTCATCTGCTGTTTATATCAAGGAATGATTAGTAACATTGAGAAATAAATGACTGTCATTAGGCATTACCAGAATGTTTCAATTAGTCCCCTGCTGAGGAGACCAATAATTGTCCATTGCATCAGGGAACAGAGTAAAACAAAACAGAAAGCCAGAGAGGAAGGAAGGACAAAGAAGAAACTAAAATTGTTTTTCTGTTTATTGAGCATAAAAAGCACCCAAACTAATCGAGCCCTCAATCAAACCAGCACGTTTCTATGACAGGTTGTTGCTACAATGGTCATAAAACTTGTATTGGCTAACTGTTATACCATTTTCAGAGTTGTCTGCTTAGAAATCATTTGAGAAAAAATTCTACTTCTTGAAAATTGGAAATAGGACTTTAACACAGTCAAAAGTATTGTAGGGAAAGGAGAAATTTGTGAGCCTTTGAGAAGAGACAAGATCCAGATCAGTCTTTGCATCTGCTCTGTCTGATCAACTAATCTACTACACTATTCACATACATACTTAAATAAGCTTGTTAGAAGCTTCTCTCAACTTGCGTAGATTTTCATTGTGATGAGACAAAGCATAATGATGTACCGACTATCAGAAAATGCCAACTTTTACCCTTTTCTCAAAGACAGACCAACATGCTATCAACAGTACAGAAATAAATTGTAGTCTCTTAGCCCTTATCCCACTGAATTCTTGATTTACATAAGAATTGTTGCATAATTGAATTGTTTAAAATCGAAAATCGCAGGATAAGGAAATTGAGTCAACATTTTGTGATACATTTATTACTGTTCAAAAAGGGTTCAAGTCCTTTCATTAAATTTAATCTGTTGCAATGTAAAGACAACAATTTGAATTAGATGTTTCTGTGACCGTAGCTCTTGTTGAATGTAACATAAACACTGTATGACCTTCAACATTTCAGTTGATTAGTCACATATTAAAGATCCAAAAGTCTGTGGCATTTGATTAATAGAAAGCCAGCTCAATCTTGGATAAATTTGTCCAAATCAGATGCATTACAAAGATATTTGATTGGATGTATTTATTGAGGTTTTGCATGGTTTTCAACAGTACATGTATTTCAGCTGTTTCATGGTGTCTGTAGAATAATCAATGATAACTTGGTGACTATCTACTAGTACCAGGCTAAGGGTATTATGCCTTGCCAATTTAAGGGCACTCAACCTTGAACCACAGCAAGCAGGGATGGAACCCAGGACACCATGTCTCTAATCCCCATTACTAACCACTTCGGCAACCACAATTTCTATTATTTAAGTTTTTTGTTTTTTTGTCAAGGGCTCTTGCTGGATGAACATAAAACTACTGCATTGTAGATCATACAACTTTTGTAATTGCAACCCCCAGAATAAGTCAACACTGCTACATATACACCTCTGAAAGACAACTTTTCATGCAGACTGCACATTTAAGATCACTTTTAAAGTAGACAAGACTCATAAAACCGGTATTATATGCCTCAGGGTTTTCCTTAGGTTCATTTCCAAGAGGCAATTGTAGATTTAATTCATGATCAGCAATTTCTCCTTTGGCCACAATTTTGTAAACTCTATTAAATTACATTATTTATGGAGGTTTACCATACTTCTAACCAGACCGTTAAAAGTGGTCTGCTGCAGATTTGTCATATGTTGGAAAGGGTTTAGGGACATGGGAAATGCACATCAAGATTCACACAGTAGGCACAACGTCTTCAAGAAATAAAGTGGAGCCGTAAAAGGCATTCTGGGGTTTTATTCACCATAGGATTTGGTCATCATACAACTACAATACACTTGTCATCTTATCCTAGACGTTATACCCTAGGCTGGATAATAAAGTCTGCAAGTAATACATACAGCCATCTTATGAGAAGACACTTCTTTTTGACAATGCTGACAGTATTTACTGTTTTCCACAAACAACAAGTCTGCAGCTAAATACTACTAGGAATGTCTGCCTGGATATTCCATGATGTGCTCCTATATAGAAACAATAATTGCTTTATAAATATCATAATATGACTATTGACCTATAGTTTGTACTGTAGCTGATATTTGATATAGCATGATCATGATAATGTTCGAAAGGATAGCAGAACGTCAGTCAGTATTCCAATTGTGTAGACTATATAATATTAGATTGATTTGGACCACGTCAGACAAATTGGGGTTTTATTTAATTGCATCTGCGTACATATATTAAAACTAATGATACATGCACAGTCTTTCAGACTTCGCTGTCAGCCTATATGTTATATAGAGACCGTATCAATCTTCTGACAAAACACTAGAAGTGTAGCCCCACTAGTTGTAAGCCAAAATAACTTTAAATGATAATCCAAAACTCTAAAATAAAGCATTCTGACTTTGAAACTAAATTGTTTCGATTACACTAGTATGTATGACATACAATAACAGATACATTATGCCAACCATTATTATTCCCAAGCCAATTGTTTCAATTACCCCATTCATGAAATACTAAACAGTCACCCTTTCCCTAATCAAACACATTTCCAGCAGACAACTTTGAAAACATGATGGTAAAAAACAGGATACATCTATAAACTAAAGTATAATTATTGAATTGAATGTGGTAAAAGGAGATCTTTCTTATTATGATAATAATAATCAGAGCTAGGGTACACTTATTTGGTAAATTTTGGTCACTTGGTCACAAACCAGTAATTATTCTAAAATATGTTGAAAGGATTTATCAGAATTAGAATTCAATTACATGATCTGACAAAAAACAACAACACTTGTTTTCAGATGAAGGAACATGTCTAACAATGAAAGCAGAACTGTCACATGGCATTTTGGAATGTTGTTTGTAGCAGAAATGTGTTTACTGTAAGTGTAAAAATAGAAAAGAATGTGAAGCATCAAGAAATGCACTTGGATTAATTACTCCTGAGGAAAGAAAACATCATTAAATCATCCTTATGCTTAGATAAGAGTTTAAGAGTCTTAAAAAACAAACATAGGTTATGCATACAGTACAATCTTGTAACTGTCACTAAAATCTTTCACACTTTGATAACAACATCCTAATTACATACTCGAAGAAAGCTTAACATTTCAAGAATTCAAATTAATCAGTGTGTTTGGAAAGTATCCTGTGAAAGACAATAAATAAATTAAAGTGCAAACGATTCTGAATATGTGCAATATGTATTAACCAAAATCTGACATGAGTTGAGCCATAAAACCTCAGTTAGTAACAAAATTAGGGCTATCGATCCATTGGTCGTGAATTCAAATTGCGGCTTAATCTCTTCAATCAATAGGCTAAAAGCCTATGTGTTAGATAGTCTGAGGTGCCCTGGAAGAATGCTGTTTGCAAAACTTGTGCAATACTTATGGAATTGTAAGGCTTAATTAAGTGAACATCACCATGATATAACTGAAACACTATTGAAATTGTTATTATAAAGACCTGATAAGAGATTTTTAGAATCAATCTGTTAATATATAGCAGGAGGAAATAAATGACAAGAAAATTGTAAGAATATTTTTTTACAAAGCTTTAAACATAGGGGGAACAGAAGAAATTGCTAAGTTTTCTGGTGGAGAGGCATCAAAGTTGCTTGTATAATGTAAGGCCAAAGTATAAATTATACAAATATAATGGTACAATGCAGTCCATCTCTTATAGTAAAGGCTGATGAGCTCAATTGAGGATCTGTGCTGACAGATTGACTACATTATGACCCCATAGAAAAGGTTTATGTGTCTAGTAGATAAACAGATTAGCCCTTCCCCTCATTGAAACACATTCACATACTCCAAATCTATAGATAGCAGTCTACGGTGACCATTTAAACATTTTGTTGGAAAGGAAAAATTATTTATACCTAGTCCACTGATCTCAGCAATTCATTTTATCCTGTGTTTGACAAAAAGTCATTGTGACTTCAGCATCAACTACATGTCTTCCATCAATTGGCTGACAGTCTATATATATATATTGGTCTGGTGCAGGAGAGCCAGGTAACAAACAGTTCAGTGAATTGCCTGCTGTTGATTGATTATGTACAGTTAATATGGTTTTCAACAATATATAGTTTTATCATTTTGGGCAGTCAACCTAACCCAAATAAAATTGTTTCCTGGCTTGATTTTACATTTTCAAGTCTAATCACTGACAGAGCATTTCCAACTTTTTGCCTGGAAGTTGTCGAAGTCGTCTGCTGCAAGTTTGTTGAAATGATTTATACCTAGTCCACTGATCTCAGCAATTCATTTTATCCTGTGTTTGACAAAAAGTCATTGTGACTTCAGCATCAACTACATGTCTTCCATCAATTGGCTGACAGTCTATATATATATATATTGGTCTGGTGCAGGAGAGCCAGGTAACAAACAGTTCAGTGAATTGCCTGCTGTTGATTGATTATGTACAGTTAATATGGTTTTCAACAATATATAGTTTTATCATTTTGGGCAGTCAACCTAACCCAAATAAAATTGTTTCCTGGCTTGATTTTACATTTTCAAGTCTAATCACTGACAGAGCATTTCCAACTTTTTGCCTGGAAGTTGTCGAAGTCGTCTGCTGCAAGTTTGTTGAAATGGTCAACACCAGTCTCAACAGTATCCAAGTTATATTAGTGCACCGATGCAGACTCAGAGAACACCTTACCATTATGTTTGTTTCCTGGATCTCTAATGCCGGTCCCCAACACAACATCAGCTTTTTTTTTTCTTTTCACAACATCTTTTTTGTAATCACTGAGACGATTCTTTTTGGTACCCACAACATAGTGTTAACCCTTTCCCTCATATAAACGCTTTCGGACGCCTCTGCAGCAGACGGCTTTTTGAAAACAAAGTGACAAAAGAAGAAATTGCACAAAACATGCAATTTCTCCTTTTGCCACAATGTTTTCCACTTTTAGTCATAGGTTATATATCCATTCAATTATGGAGATTTTCTATGTTTTGACAAAATACGTTCAAAGTTGTCTGCTGCAGAATTGCCGTATGAGGGAAAGGGTTAAGAGTTGAAATATTTAGGTTTTAGAAATATTCACATTATCTAGAGCTCTCTGAGGATATATATATTAGGGCTAGATGTGAGAACGTTCTATTTCCATGGTAATTATCCTTGATCATCTGTAATAGTAATTTTCACTGATCAAATTTGTTCTGACAGTGGGAGGCATCATTAAATGTTGTTCAAATGGTTTAAATACATCTTCAAATCGCATGAATATCTTCTACTTCGATTTGGAAGGCTTTCAAAATGGTAAGCAACTGTCGAGAAATGAATCAAGAGTGACTACGTAGTGGTAGTAAAATTTATAATTTAGTTATAAAACCCATTCCCTAGATGACTTAAACCAATTTCTGTAAACCAGCCCCTGGGAAATTATAAATCTATTTGTCTGTACTCAAACATCATGCTCAAGTATCTTATTTGTCAGCAGCAAAATAATGCTCAAAATTTAATTGACCAACCAGAATGCCTTATTTGAGAACAGAGTTTGTTACTCGGAGCACATAGAGTAGTTTTATATATACAATTATGGATGAGTTTCCTTCTCTTCCTTAAAGATTCCCATTCTTTACGTATACATGTTTTTAATTTGGAAATATCTAAAATGAGCTTACTTATGTCAGGACCGTAGATACTTATCTTGTGACATCCCTGCTTATGGTAAACAGTTTTAACCTTTAACCTAATACAGAACGTATTTTAAAACTTTCAAAAACATTAGGTGAAAAAATAAATTGATTTGAAAGATTGAGTCTGTAACTGATATTCAAAGCACACTGAAAAACCCTTTTATTTTCATCAGGAATACTGATATACCAATCCCACATGCTGGGAATTTCATTTTGTCTAACAACTGTTTTATCCAAGTTTCCCATCTACACACAGTACCTTTGATATCAAGTCTAATTTCTTTTGATATCAACTCTTCTATCCTCATCCCTGTGTCTGGCATACAGATTAGTATTCAGTCATTCAGAATCCAAAACTTGTACTCACTAAATGGGACTTGTCACAAGAAAACAACCTTCAAGGAATTATGTGACCGTTGTGAAATAAAAGATCATATGCTGCTTATTTGCCAATTCTTAGCAGAATCAGCCTATTTGTCATCTCGCTGTATCATGCTTTCTAAAAAAGATATGCTGTGTAACTCCTTACTTGGAATGCCTTAGGTTTTTTAGCAAAGCAATTTATTGTGAACAAGAGCCTGGTTATGTGGCCATGTATCACTCAACTAAGTTGGTCAAGGAATATTTCTGCCAAATTACCAGTTATCTTGAAATTACACAAGCAGTTTCAGAGGCATATAATTTTAAATTTGTGTAATATTCCACCCATTACTGATGCCGCAGCACTCAGAATTCTACATAGAATTTAATGCTTTGAACGATTTTCAAAGTATATACTACTAAAGGAACATTCAAGTGAAGATTGGTTAAAATTGGCTCTGTGGTTTAAGTGGAAATTGTTGATGATGACAAAACAGGATGCTGGACACAGGACTCTATAATCACAAAAGTTAACCTTGAGCACCTTTATTCTCAGGAGAGCCTTGATATCGGAATAAATGATAATATCATCATATAAAGATCTGTGTGAGTTATTGCATGGTCACTATCCCAAGAAAAAAATTCTGAGTCCTACTTAACTTGTCAACAGTTGGACGGATAGTTTGATAGCTGCTGCTTTAAGTTAAGCCATTAGAAACAAGTTCAAGCCCTGCTAGATTGGCAGCACATTCTTCTTTTTAACCATCTAGTTTGATCATTTTTTCTTTCTAAACAATGTTACGATTCTAAAATGATTGCTTTACAAGTCAAAAGTGACAGGCATATTTGTAGTAGGTGACTTATGACTCTGAAATGGTAACAAAAGCTCAAAGAATGTTAACAGTAACTTTTTTGTCCTAGAAATTTGGCAATTAAAGCTCTTAAATGAAATAAGCTGAAAACACTGACTATAATAACATATTGCCCCAACCAGAGCCTTATTTTCTATCAAAATGTTGTGCCTTAAGTATTTTTTATATGTTATAAGAGCAGAATGATGCTCTTGAAATATCATCAGGTAAACATTGTAACATATTGCAGTTTTCAGTACACACTTGCTGCAGATTATTAACCCTTTCCCACGTACATACATTTTCTGACACCTGCAGCAGATTACTTTTAAAATCATTGCGGCAAAATACGAAATTGGTCTTAACAAGCAATTTCTCCTATTGCCACACTGCTTTCAACTCTTTGATAATTCAAACCTCATTTATGGAGATTTTCACATTTTTGCCAAGATGTTTCAAAGTAGTATGCTGCAGAATTGTTGTATGTGGGAAAGGGTTAAAAATAGTTGCAAGGGTTACCCATCTTGTCTGTACATTCACTTTGCACTGAAGCATGATAGTGTTTATAGATAAGTTTTCTCTGAAAACTATTTAGAGAAAACTTTTTTACCATCACCACAAAAAAAGACCTTGTGTACTTACTACAAACATAGTTGTAGTTTACTTAACCCTTTCCCACTTGCAGATCGACGCATTTTGTTTTGATGTGTTTGCAACAGACAACAAAAAACATTATGGTAAAACAATAAATTGCTTTTAATGTGTAAATTATCCTTTTGCCACAATGTTTTCCAATCTAAGGTGTCAGCTTCAGATCTGCAGAAGACACCTGAAAAAATTCAGGCAAAAATATGGAAAATTTATATAAATGAAAGTATAATAATATTTGAAAAGAGTTGAGCAAGTACATCTTTGGCCATACTTTTTTCAAAAGTCTGCAGCTGCTGATCATTCAAAACGCATCTGCAAGTGGTAAAAGGTTTACCATATGTTGTGAGTAACCACAACAACAAAATAGGAGATAATTAAGGAAAAGACAAGTGTATATACTCATCCTAATCTTGAGTCCTTACCAACTCTTATAGAATGTTCCAACTATTACATATTATGTTAATAAAACACCCGGTGGAAAGAAAGTTCTTTATTATTATTATTTTACTTTATATTACAGAGTATTTGTAACTGAAAGCTTGTTTATCATCTTCAATATTTTTAAGCTTGCAAAACTGCAAGCTTGTCTCAAATCTAAATGATTCTAAGATTGCAGGAAGCTTACATCGACTTTGAGAAATAACAACTATCCGGAAGCTTAATTTCGTTGCGTACACCATCAAGTATAATATTTTAGCACTGCAATGCAATCTTAATAAGATTGCAGCGAACTTGCGCATACTTATGGTGCACTTGTCACAATCTTATTGCACGCTAATATTTTGGTTTTTAAGCGGGAAGCTTACATCGACTTTGAGAAATAACAACTATCCGGAAGCTTAATTTCATTGGGCACACCAGCAAGTATAATATTTTAGCACTGCAATGCAATCTTAATAAGATTGCAGCGAACTTGCGCATACTTATGGCACACTTGTCACAATCTTATTGCACTCTAGCATTTTGGTTTTGAACACCTATTTACAAAAGTCTACGAACTGCCCTGTCAGCTAAGCATTTTTCAGACCATGCAGAGGCAAGGCAGAATATGCAGTTATGCAGCAATCTGATCAGAACTATCATTATTTCAGTCATGAAAAGTTGTGTTTTTTGTGCTGGGGCAGTTCATTTTCTAGTAATATTTATAGACTGACTCAATGCTATAAATCCACTATCACCTTTATCACACCTGTTACACTCTAGTTCTTGGTTAAAACCTGGAGGCTACACCAGGTCTTAGCTACACCAGGTCTTAAGGTAGATAAACAAAAGTGCCAGACCGTCACAGAATTATCCCATTCATGTAACTTTCATATTTACTAAGTGGACCTTATATCAAACCTGACAGAAATAATGATGTACATCAACAATCTCATGCCAAACAATATATTGGATGAAATGAAGCATTTCAAGGTTAGACCACTCTAACATTCAAATAACTAAAAATAACAAGAACATAGCCAAGGATACAAATCCCCTCACAGGTTTTTTTTAAACAGATGTATTATAGTCATTGTGACCTTTGACCTAGATCAGTGAAAAACCCACTTTACAATGAACCAGTGTATGTATGGAGGAATCCGTCTCAAAATGAAAGTGCCAGAGCAATGAAGTTGTTTCATATACAGACACATTATAGTCAATTGTGACCTTGACCCTTGAACTTTAACATTGCTGGGTGAAACACAAACCCCCCCAGGCTCTCTTGACACTAAACCTGTGTATATAATATGAAGGAATTCCGTCCACAAATGAAAGTTCCAGAGCGATGAAGTTGTTTTATACAAAAAAATTATAGTCACTGTGAGCTTCAAGTTTGACCTAGGTCGGCCAAATTTGTACTTGTACAAGAAGAGCTAATTGTTAACATAGGATTTAAGTTTCATAAGAATCAGATAAGAAATGAATCGCAAAAGAGTGACGACGTCATTTGGTACAACTTTCGGAAGATGCTGTGACCTTGACCGTTTTACCTAGGTCAGTGAAATGTGAACTCATACAATAGGGACTGTTGGTGAACATGACATTGTTTGTAAAGTTTCATAACAATCGGATGAGAAATAAAATTGCTAGACTCCGCTGCGATGACATCATTTCAAACAGAAGTATAATAGTCACCCTAACCTTGACCTTTGACCTGGGACAGTGAAACATGAACGCAAACAACAGGCAATGTTGGTGAACATGTGTTTTCATTTTCATAACAATCGGATAAGAAACAAAGTGGCTATAATGATAATGTTGTATGGCACAGACGTATTATAGTCACTGTGACCTTGATCTTTGACCTAGATCAGTGAAACTCAAACTCATACAAGAGGTGGTGCTGGTGAACATATGTATTCAGTTTCATAGCAATTAAATAAGAAATAAAGTCACTAGAGCGATGACTTAGTTTTTTACAGAAGTATAAATAGTCACTGTGACCTTGACCTTTAACCTAGGTTAGTGAAACGTGAACGAGAGGTGATGTGTTTTAAGTTTCATAACAATCGGATAATTAAAAAAGCTATAGCGGTGACGTCGTATCGCAGACATATTATAGTCACTGTGACCCTAAAATATTTGACATAGGTCAGTGAAATGTGAAATCATACAAGAGGTGTTGTTGGTGAACATAATATTATGTATTCAATTTCATAAAAATTGGATAATAAAAAAAGTTGTTTCAAATATGTTTGCAACAGCAGATGCTTCTAAAGTAATCTGCAAGTGGGGAAGGGTTAAGCCCAAAGAAAACTCTTCTATTAACTTCTAATTATTATACACATAGTACATAAAAGTCCATTCATTTAGACTTTTTGCATACTGTTTTCTTAAGTATTCCATGGTAGAGCCAACAAATGTAGTCCGTATTATGAATTAAATAAACCACACATGCTGTTTTACATTAAGTGGGTATCTAGTACTACAAAAGTCTAAGGTTTCTGGATTATGTTTCCCACTTTTTTTTAAACCAATTATGATACAAAAATATCCTGGTATATCAAAATTAGATCATCTCATAACATGCATTGCAAAAATTTTGGCAGCTGGAATCAGGCCGAAGACACATTTAGATTTTCATAATGTCAGATTGTTACCCTTTACTTTTCTTACAAAACAAAGGTATCTACTTTCTTCTTAGCCCTTTCTCACATACATTAAATCTGCAGTAGATGACTGTGAAAGCATCTTAGCACAAAAATGAAATCTTTATAAGTGAAATAAAATTACCTCAACATTGACAACAATTTATATGAGCCGTCCCACGAGAAAACCAACATTATGGCCTCTGTGTAATGTATCGACCCAGATCAGCCTGCGCAGGGTAATCTGGGCCAACACAATCTCAGGGGGATAGAAGTATTTAGTAATGCCGAGTCCTGAAACAGAAAATCCACATAAGGCAAACAGTGTCTGTCCGGATTAGCCTGCGCAGCATGCTTAGGCTGATCCGGTTCGATACTTTACGCAGAGTCCACAATGTTGGTTTTCTCGTGGGACGGCTCATATGTAGTATTACATGTTATTGAAAAAATGTCAAGACAAATAGATTTCAACTGATCTGAGAACTGATGATGATGGTGATGATGAATAACTGATAAATTTTCAGTTCTTTTTTAACAGTAAATCGGCATGTATTAATCAGGCTTCCCGAAATGAGCTGGACCGTCAGACTCGACCTGTATTCATCCACCCGGTCGGGTAAATTTTGAAATGATATCGGACCAAATGACTGGATGCTCTCATGATGAATTAATACTAGATATTTACAAGAGTTTCTGCAAGATGCAGCAATTGGTGTTAGTGCGTGAATCAGCATTTCATGGCTTAAGAAATACTGTTTGATTCGAAAAACACGAAACCTGCTTTTAAATATATCATATATATATATATATGATTATAATAGTTTTTGGACGGTACCCCTTAGGGTACTGTCTATAGTCATGTGCATTTTGAGAAATCGTACAACAGTTGGCTCCCCGACTATAAACAGAACGACAGTGTAAAGCTGGGAGCCGAAAAAGAGGGATTTTTTTAACCGTCAACAAAAAAGTAGTGTCAATTATCAGGCAATAAAACTGCATTTTCGAAAACCTTGGTGAATCAAGATATCTGAATATTGAAAAAAGACTGTAAAAAGGAAGCATTAGTGGTTGAAAGTTGAAGTAGAACGTTTACAATATTGAGTTGAAGTTTGAATAAATATATTTTAGTTTAAAATACATAAAACGAAAACAAAAATACCTTTTCCCAACGTGTTGACCTCGATCTCTCAAAATTATTGTAAATATTTGTCTGTGCATGCGTGTCCTTTTTCTCCTTAATATATATTCTTAAAATCGCAAAATTTAGCACAATAACTTCGCATTTATGAAAATATTCCCATTTTCCTGTTATTAAAACCCCGGTGGTTCCCAGTGACTTCGCTCTGGTATACTGCTTGTGTTCAGTTGTGTGACTTCGGGTCGGAATCAAGAGAAAAGAGGGAGAAATGTAATGGGAAAGGGCTATAGGTATAAATATCACTTCTACAGCCTTGCTGTGGAAGCCGGCTTTTATAGTGACGTTGGTAGAGTGGTTGACCTTTTCGTAAAGTTAACCAACGTTCATTGCGGTTAGTGTCTGGATGGTTGGATGGATGGCGTAACGCTGGTATACGTTACACTATGGTTTTAATTTACATTTTAATTATAAAAAAAATACTCGCATATAAATAGACTGATTCACTAATCTTATTCTTCTATTGCAAACTTGAACTAGAACCAGTCTAGTGACGAACTGCAATTGAAATATCCGAGAGCTGACGGTAAAATAAGGCGCATGCAATTTCTGCTATTCCCATGTTTTTAACAAGAGGGCCATGATGGACCCGGATCACTGCCCTGTGTTTGCCAACCACATAGTGCGTTAGCAAAATTTCCTTCAATTTGGCCTGCTGACATTGTTTATGACGCAACATGACCCATATTAAAACTTGGCCTAGATATAATCAAGACAACTATTCTGACAAAGTTGCAACAAACTCATGTTTAAAAAGCAGCATGCTGAGTGTTCAGAAGATTTTCCTTCAATTTGACGTCACATGACCCAGTTTTGAACTTTGCCAAGATTTGATGGAGATTTATGTTCTGATCAACTTGCATGATGATTGGATTATAAACTTTGCCTGTAGAGTTTTCACAAGGCCATTGTTGACGACGGACGATAGACAAAATGTGATCATAATAGCTTGATCACCTTGAGCAAGTAACATGCTCAGTTGAGTTAAAATCAATTGTGTTATGTTGTTCCTTAGTAAGTTACCAGTACTACTGGTCTATTTATCCTGACACCAGCAAGGAAGTTATAATGCTAATCCTGCATTCCTGAGTGCCAAAGAGGGAAAGCTATTTATAATTACGAACATTTTGTAAAGTCTTTGATATGTCACCCTGCTGGGATTCGAACCCATGACTTCCTGCACAGAAGCATTCTTACAAGGTAACTGACTATCTTTCAATTATATCCAAATACCATTTAGCCCATTGGTGTAAGACAAAATATAGCTTGTCACAATTTCTCTGAATGAATGACCTAACTGGAAATCAAACTAGAAATACCACTGAAGATGATAAATACCCCCAAAACAGCACCTTGACTCAAAATATGGCTTCCGACCAACCAACAAAAGGGCCATAACTCTGTAAAAATACCTTCAATTGTAAGACCTTTATGATATGCACATCTCCAATTGATATAGATCGCGCAAAGCTTCATGTAAAATGTTATTGAATTCCACCCAGTGGTTTGTTAGAATGAATGTATTTTTATATCAAAAATACATTACCAGTCATTTAATACCCGATATATCATCTCTATACACCTTAATTATCCAAAAAAAACGCCCACGTTAGCATATCCCTCACGTATCCGTGACATACACGGCCGCCCGGAAGTACAGGCGCGCACGTGAGCGGGTAGTCACTTTTCATTTTTGGATTAACCGGAGTAGTCGATAAGAAAAATTTATATTATTATTTCTTCTTCCAATTAACTCTTTTGTTTTATAAGGCCCTGCCTTATAATCATTTAATTGTCCAAAGATATTTTGTCTACATTAACGTCACAGCCGTAAATTATTTACTTTATTGCTGTATTTATTGTTTTGTAGCAGACGATACGCTGAGAAGCACGTGGATTACCCCACCCGCTAATTTCAGTTACCGTCTTCGGGTGCGGAAGTCTTGCTGTTTTCAATACTTTTTCCCTACCCTGTTAGCGATAGTACATTAACTATTGCTGTATGAATTATTGACTGTCCTATTCAATATTTGTGAAAAAATTTTGAAACAAAATTTATTTCAATATACGTGTCCAAACTACCGGTGTCACCGTGGTGTGGATATATTAAAACGGATTATAAACGGATTATATACGGATTATTTACTGTTTGGTGAGTACTTTTGAATTATGTCAATGTCAATTACTGGTGAAGGGATGCGGAGCCCATGTGGTCATGCTGTGCACCTATGGGATTCGCATCCGACCTGCGTTGTGTGCACCAAATGCACACAGGCTTCACCTTGCGAGTACTGCTCGACATGGCCTATTTCCATTTGGAAAAAGGTCGTGCGGAGTAAGACTCGTAAAAGCAGGAAGATAAAGAAGACCCCTAAGAGGGTGCCTTTATCTTCATCGAGTGAGGCAGAGTTCGAGGGGTTCTCCCAACCGGACTCTGCAACGGTGTTGAGCGAGTCGAAGGGCAATGCTGAGCCTTCTTCTCCGCTCAACACAGCCGTTTTTCCGCGCGCTGAGGAAATTCGGATGGTAGCTTTGGGTGAGAGTTGCTCCGTCGGGAAACTTCAGAAACCGTACGGAAACAGCGGGGAAAATGCTCAGCTGGATCATTTAACCGCTGAACCTCACCATCTGTCGCCTGGTGTCAGGGCTGGGGCCTTCGAAAGAAGGAGTGCCTTTGGTAGCTTTCCGGGAAACCGCAGGTTGTACCAATCCGACACCATACTCTCGGCTACAGCGGTCTTCGGACAGCTGCAGAGTACCGGTTACTTACGTCGAGGGACGTAGTATTCCGGAGACTTTGTATAGTGCAGCTTCACTCCTGCCTATGCATAGTCAACCTGGGTTTTGTTGGGCTGAGCAACAAAACCCAAATACCGAGGCATGTCAGGTCACCGGGCAACCGGAGAGGAGTCATTCGTTAATGACGCGACCTTTCACCAGTCAGTCCGGGTTGGACTGGACTGGGCCAGTCAGTCACGTTGCCATGACTAGACCAGGTAGTCGCTCACGTATCTGTGATGCGACAGGGCAAAGGTCCGATTGCAAGGACCCAGCCAGGCAAAAGGTTGATCGTTTAGCACCGATTCATCCTGGCAGTCAGACTATCTTAATTGATTCGACGACTAGCCAAAATCGCGCGCATGGAGACATGCCGCATCAGGTCAGTAGCCCATTTCGTTATGGTGCTACGGGCCAATCGGTCACGCCTGTGAATACGACACAAACACCAGTGTCTTATGTAAACACAGGCCAACCGAGTAGTAGGGCATTTTTCAATGCCTCGTCTACACTGCCAGACGACTGTGTAAACATGGCGCGTCTAGGCACGGGTTCTGTGGTGATAGACCGAATTGATGCTAATTATCGATCGATCTCTGCTCCACTACAGAATCAGAATAATTTAAAGCCTGGTGTTGCACCGGGTTCGATTATTCCTCTGTCTTCCATCGGGTATGGGGGTTACGAAAAATCTTTTTCTTCCCCTGGGGGGACAGTGTATGTCGCAAGACAATATGCTGCTCCTCAATACCAGCCACCGGTCCATAATATGGAACCGTTAGGTGTTAGACAGAGATCAACGGCCTACCGGGATCAGCATTACCCATCTCATGGGAATTCACTGCTCTCGGGGGGACACCTACTTGATAGGCAGTCCGATTATAGGCAACCTCGGGATCAGAATACATTGCGTCATTCTGTGAACGAGAGGTCGAGACCGTCCCATACGGTTAGTTCGGCCCCGGCAGAAGATTTTGTACGGCCGCCCTCTGCTGCGGAGAGGGGGCCTGCTTCACAAAATCTTCGGCAGAACATGGATTATTCTGAATTATCCATGTCTGAGTCTGACATTGATCTACCGGTTGGAAGACCGAGTGGTCAACCTCAGAGGAGTACACACAACCCTACATCTTCGTCTAACGATGATGAGGGAAATAGGTCTCCTTCAGATGAGGAGCCAGCTGTAGAGCGTTGGTCTTTTCAGCAGGCTATTGACGAAGTATTTCGGGTGGTGCCGAATACTTTATGCCCTAAGGTTGACGCTCCCCCACGTCGGAAAAACCTTTCTAGCCTAGAGGAACTGAATGTACAGGCTTTTACGCCAGTGCAATACTTCCTCAAGCTAACAACTTGGGCAGGTTGTTAGACCAATTGCAGTCGACCAGGTCTCTAGAGGCTTTACCTTCAGGCTGGTCGGTCCCAGGACCCATTTCTAAGGAATGGGTCAATCCTAAACCGTATTCAACGTCTAAGGAGTTCTTCCCTGTCAAAGTGCCAGCTTTAGACGGGGATGCAGCTAAACTGGGGTTAACTGCACCCGCTTCTGTTCAAGTCTCTACTAAGATTCTAGAGAAGTGGGAGGCCAGAGCAAGACTGGGTGTAATGGTGTCATCTCATGACAACCATTTCGCAGTCGCTCTGTCTTTGTTGTTAAAAGAGGAGAATATCTCTAGCCTAGGGGCTAACAGAATTCTCGAAGCTTTCGACACAGGCAACAGGCATCTCATGGCACTGAATCTTCAGACCGCCACAGAGATACTGTCCATGAGGAGGGACGCAGTGCTAGCTGCTCCTAACTCATTGCTAAGTGCTAGCAAGGACAGCCTGAGGGCCGCACCATTGGAGTCGAAACAACTCTTTGATGGAAGGATTGCTGCAGTGACGGTTGCTGATGCGTCAGAACAGTCTCGACGCCTTTCGGCGAACGCAGCTAAGGCTTTTGCGCAGGGCCAGAAACGTTCAGCGTATTCTGCGAATGTGGGTACTTCTAAGAAACCCAACCCAGCAAAGAAGCCAAAACGGGATGTAAAGGCGTTTCAGCCTAAACAAACCCCTTCCACGGGTCAAAAAGCGGCTAAACCGAAGCGCCCTTATCAGGGTACTAAGCATCGGCAGCCCGCTAGAGTTAACACGAACCCGAAGCCGCAGCCCTAGGGATTCGCTCCTCTCTATGACAATCCCAAGGTCGGAGATTGCAGTCGGGGGCCGCCTGTCATTTTTCACGGAGGAGTGGGAAAGTATCACAGAGGATCGTTGGATTTTATCTGTGATACAGGAAGGGTATCTGATTCCCTTCATTTCCCCCCCTCCTCTGACAAGCGTGCCGATCGACATGTCATCACGTCATCCGGCCATCCGGCCATGTCGGAGGTGATTTCATCACTTCTGAAAAAGAATGCCATAGAGAGGGTTCTCAACCCCAATTCTCGGGGTTTCTACAGCCGTCTTTTTCTTGTTCCGAAGAAAGACGGCAGGTGGAGACCGGTTATAGATTTATCTGCGCTAAATCTATTGATTCCGGTCGAGAAATTCAAAATGGAGTCGACCCGCTCCATCCGAGTAGCAATTCGGAAAGGCGACTGGGCGGTCTCTCTAGATCTAACAGACGCCTATTATCACATCCCGATAGCTTCCTCCTCGAGGAAATACCTTCGGTTTGTGATAGAGGGAGAAGTGTTCCAATTCAGGGCTCTTCCCTTCGGCCTCAAGTCCGCCCCTCGAGTGTTTACGAAGATAATCAGTGTTGTGGGAGCCTACCTTCGCAGGAAAGGACCCCAACTTCTTCAATACTTCGACGATTGGCTTCTCCACAGGACGGATCGTGTACTTTTACTTCACGATCTGTCCCTAGCCTGGCGGACCATTCTGCGATTGGGTTTAATACCCAACACGCAGAAGTCGGAATTAATTCCGTCAAAGAGGTTCACGTTCGTGGGTATGACGTTTCTCACCGACTTAGCGGTAATTCAAGTACCTTCGGACAGAGTCGATTCTCTTTTACAGAAAATCGGTCTCGCACTGGAACAGGCTGCGGTAACAGCCCGATCCATGCTGTCACTTCTGGGTTCCCTGAGTGCAGCAGCCGACCTAGTCTTTCTAGGAAGGCTCCACATGCGACCCCTTCAGTTTCTTTTTCTGTCCCGGTGGCGTCCGTCTGTGGACTCACTGGATCAGGAGATAGCTCTGACGGATTTCTTCAAGTCCCACCTTCGGTGGTGGCTGGATCCGTTAATCTATCAGCAAGGGGTACCCTTACTCACACCACCTCCGGATCTGTACCTATTTACAGATGCCAGTGCTGCGGGTTGGGGAGCTCATTTAGAGCCGCAGGGCCTAACAGCCCAGGGCATGTGGACAGCGGAGGAGAAGTGTTTTCACATAAACAACTTGGAACTGAGGGCAGTCCTGCTAGCCCTCAATCAGTTCGCTGCCTCCGTTGCGAACAAAACTGTTTTGTTGTCGACGGACAATACTACTGTTGTGTCGTACATTCGCAGGCAAGGAGGAACGCACTCCCATCTTCTCTTTTTAGAGACTTGGAAGTTACTCCTTTGGTGTCAGGCGACGTCGTTAGTACTTCTAGTAAAACACGTCCCAGGTCGTCTAAATGTCTTAGCAGACAGTCTATCCCGCCAGAACAAAATTCTTCCGGCGGAATGGACATTGAACCAGAGTGTGTTGAACTCAGTGTTCATGCGGATCGGGACACCCCTGGTGGATCTTTTCGCCACCAGAGTCAATCATCGGCTGCCACTTTATGTATCCCCGATGTACGATCCTGCAGCTTGGGCAGTGGACGCACTGACCCTCGATTGGAACCTCCTGTTCGGGTATGCGTTTCCCCCGTTCATACTGGTTCCGATCGTACTTCAAAAGGTTCTTCGCTCGCAACAGTGCAAAATACTGTTGATAGCACCCTGTTGGCCCCAGAGGTCGTGGTTCAGCGACCTCCTGGCCTGTCTCTCGGCAAATCCAATACGACTTCCTATTCGAGAAGACGTACTGTTTCAGCAACCAGGTCGGCGTCTTCATCCCAACCTGGCAATGCTACATCTTCACGCCTGGACATTATCAAGCGTTCTGTCCGAGAGAGAAACTTTTCTCAAAAAGTTGCCTCTCGTATCGCACAATCAAGAAGACGATCCACTAGAATCGTTTATGATTCCAAGTGGAGAGTTTTCTCAGATTGGTGTGGTACAAGGTCGGTCAATCCGGAGTGTCCCTCTGTAACTCGGATTGCCGATTTCCTTCTTTTTCTTTTCGAAGAAAAACAACTGGCAATTAGTACGGTGAAAGGCTACCGTTCTATGTTATCGAACACGTTTAAGTTCATTGGGGGAGAGAGTATCGGTTCAAATCCGTTTCTCTCGGAACTTATACGCTCGTTCGAATTAGAGAAACCCGTTTGTAGGAGTTTAACTCCAAAATGGGATTTGTCTTGCGTCCTTTGGTCGCTTACTAGAGCTCCATACGAGCCTCTAGTATCGGCGTCTTTAAAGTTTCTAACTTATAAAACCGTCTTTCTTTTAGCTTTCGCTACAGCTCGTCGAAGGAGCGAATTACATGCTCTTTCAGTAGAAACAGGGCACATCAGATTCAATGAGTCTGATGGCTCTTTTACTCTACTCTGTCAACCGGGGTTCCTGGCTAAAAACCAGTTACCTTCGGTTTCACCTTCGCCGATCACAGTTCCCAGCCTTTCGGCGACCTGTGGTCCTTCTGATTCCGACAGAACCCTTTGTCCCGTTAGGTCTCTTAAGCATTATCTTAAGAGAGTTGAAGGGACTCGGGGTCGGAGAAAGAGGTTATTTCTTCCTCTTATAGGTTGTAAAGATATTTCGGCGGCATCTATTTCCCGCTGGATATCTATTACTATAAAATTAGCTTATAAAGACCTGTCTAGTCGAGATCTCTCGTTTCTGCGGATTCGTCCGCACGAGGTTAGAGCTCTCTCTACAAGTTGGGCATTCTCTAATAATGTTCCTCTTGAAGAGATTCTTCAAGCGGCAGTATGGAAGTCGCAATCTACCTTTTCGTCTTTCTACTTACGTTCTATGGCTAGTCAGTCAGATAACTTGTTCTCTCTGGGTCCCCTTGTGGCTTCTCAGCGAGTTGTTCGCTAATTATTATAATCCAACACATAAATAAAGTGAATACTGATTGAAACTGTATTCAATCTCCACTATCACTTTATACTACCGTTGGAATCAAGTATGTTTGTTCTGAAAAATATGGAATAATATACTACTACGTACCTGGAACGACAGTAAGTATTGGTCGAACCTCCCGTCCTATGCTACGAAGTCATCAGGTATTAAATGACTGGTAATGTATTTTTGATATAAAAATGAAGTTTTTTAAAGTAAAACATATTTTTATTAGAAAATACTTACCAGTCATTTATATAGTCCCACCTCCCAGCCCCGCGTTGTCACCAATACTTAACGGTGAATGAAAAGTGACTACCCGCTCACGTGCGCGCCTGTACTTCCGGGCGGCCGTGTATGTCACGGATACGTGAGGGATATGCTAACGTGGGCGGTTTTTTTTGGATAATTAAGGTGTATAGAGATGATATATCAGGTATTAAATGACTGGTAAGTATTTTCTAATAAAAATATGTTTTACTTTAAAAAACTTCATATTGTTTTATGGCGCATCGACAGCTAAGGTCATTTAGCGCACAATTAAATTTAATTATTCATGATCCCTGGGTAAACAAACCAGTACTAGGCTAGAAAATGTGCCTTGCCCAAGGGCACTCCACCATGACCCTAGTGCCTGGTTTGTTAGAAATAGGCCAGACAAAATATTACCAACAAATTAATAAGTAAAAGGGCCATAACTCTGTTAAATAACCTGCAATTGTAAGACCTTTCGGGTATGCACATCTTCTCTTGGTATAGAAGCTTCATGTAAAATGTTATTGAATTCCACCCAGTGGTTTGTAAGAAATAGGCCAGACAAAATATCACTTCCGACCGACCGACCGACCAACAGCCCGACACAGCGACTCCTATATACACCTTTGGGGGGGATAATTAACAACCCAACCCCTTGATTGACATCTAACTGAGTTACCATTACTGAGTAATTGATGCTTGCAGGAAACATTCAAGGAAGACTGGGTTGCATCTAAACTTATTTATATATTTCACATTGAATGAGAAACATCAGTTCTTAAAACTTGTATTTATCAGTTCCTGGATATTTAATCAGAACTTTAGCAGAATGTAATCAGGGACCCGATCCCATATTTTGATGCCAATCTCACAGGAATTGAACCTGGGACCGTTGGATCACGAGGCTGGTGTGAATCTCTAAGCCTGTGTGTTGGTATAAGCTGTTTAACAGCTGCAGTCTGTTCTTTAAATCAAATTACCAAAGTATATCTTTAACACCACTTATGAATAACAAAAACCTCAGAGGCCACCAGTTTTGTAGGTGTGTTGATGGAATGGCACTTTGGTAAGCTCAGTAAAACACTTACAGTTTATCTATTAACCCTTTATGCTGATATCCCTCTTGAGACACTTATTATACAATGAGAGTATACCAGAATGAAAGTTTGGAGTATAAATGTGAGACAGTTGAAAACACTGTTGGTGACATACTGAGAAATATCTCCTGTTCCCAAAATGTTTTCAAAATATGTCTGCTACAGGTTGGTAAGGTCGGTTGTTTTTATTGGGTTAAGGGTTAGCAACCTGTTTGATTACATTCTACAGACTTTTTACAAGATAACGAGAGTGATACATCGATATGATTCAAAATGTTACTCATTGCAATTATCTCTCCATCAACATTTCTAGTGTTGTTCACCAAACTCATTATAATCAAGATGTAAATATGTTTAACCCTACAAGTGTATTCTCACATACCTGCAGGAGATGCATTTTGAAAACATTGTCGCAAAAGGAAAAATTGCTCATGTTCAAATATTTCTCCATTTGTCACAATGTTTTCAACTCTTTTAAAAAAGCATACTTTCATTTTTACAGGTTAACAATAGTGTTGCCTAGATCTTTTGAAAGCCATCTACTGCATATCTGATGTTAGTGGGAAATGGTTAATGAATACCTACAATAGTACAGACAATGACAAAAATAAATTAATTTAATGTGCTTAAGTAATTTTTGCCCTTAGTCTCACCTAACCTGAGGAGAATTGTCTCTCAAGTATCTGGATACTTCTCCTAGACACAATGTTCATGCCTCATAGAGAAAGAAGTTTTGTAAACATTATGAGAAAAGTAGGAGTTATGCATCACTCCCTCACAGTACTGAAGAATTTCTACTTTAACTATTTTTTGTAATGTTCAACTTATCCATAATTTTATATTCCAGATTTTCTTTTTCAAATCTAAAGAATCTAAAATTACCTTGGCATTACAGGCGTTTCTGTTTAAGTACTTCCACTAGCTTATTTAGCCAATCTTGCTCAAGAAAACAACATAATACAGTCATGATGAAAATGGCTATTACAGGTGTTATTTCTCATTTTACCCAAATATTCAATTAAACTCGTTATCATTTCCAACAATGCATTAGATAAAAGGTTTACAACCTTTCCAGGTCCCTTTTTCCTCAACAAGTATCATGCCTCAACTGCCTTAGTGGTCTAGATTAGTAAAAGCTTGAACCTTTGGTGTCGCTACAGGCCATCAGTTTCCCATTTCGATCACAATAGATAAAATTGATTAAGCTGTAATGCACATTTCAACAGTATTTCAGCTATTACATTAGTACAACCAACTAATGTACGCAAGTACTTATTGGCTTTCTGATACCTGAGTATTCGTTTTATCCTATTGTCACTATCACAGAGCTACAACAAATCTGCAGCACGTGACTTTGAATTCATGTAGGCCAAAAAACAGATCATCTCTACAAATGAATGGCGGATTAGTGAACAGAGTTCAAAACATTGTGACAAAATGAGAAATTGCTCTTTCTTCTTTTACCACAATATTTTCAAAAGCTGACTGCTGCAGTAACGTTGCATTAAACAAAATGGATTAATAAGCTTTGTAGGTAAAAGACTTCAACTGGCTGCATAACAGATGTGACCGGCAACATCCGCTTGACTGTATTTCTTTTCAGACAACTGGTGGTCATGATCGACTGCCGTCAAACATAAACGTTTCAGTCAGGTCATGGGGGACAAATGATACTGGTCAATGTCACTAAACCCATTCCCACATACAGATGCTTTCTGACACATCTGCAGCAAAAGAAGAAAGAGCAATTTCTCATTTTGTCACAATGTTTTGAACTCTGTTCACTAATCCGCCATTCACTTGTAGAGATGATCTGTTTTTTGGCACCAACTGTCACAAAATACACCCTTTCTTTTTTTTGAGACAAAGTATAGTGATAATTGGTTGTAGTTCAGGCAAATTTAGAGAGCGGACACTGTTAATACAGTTTTGGCCATTTCGAGGGACATAAGTGTGGAGTGACTAAGATAACGCGGTTAGTTATCGAACCTGACCAAGATATTCTGCCCATGCATACACATTCTGACTAAATTTGGTGATGATTGGATAAAGGCTTCAAATGTTATTGATTGAACAAACCGATTTGAGGTAATTTCTATAAGTACGGTAAAGGTCAATAACTCTCGAGTAACTAAAGCGATATGGCTGGCTATTTAACTTGCCTTGAGATATTATGCCAATACACATTCTGACCAAATTTGGTGGTGATTGGAAAAAGGCTTCTAAAGTTATTGAGCGGACAAGACCGATTTTAGGTAATTTCTGTCATTGAGTGACTAGAGCAATATGGCTAGTTATCGAAACCTTGTCCAAGATATTATGCCAATACACATTCTGACCAAATTTGGGGGTGATTGGACAAAGGCTTCTAAAGTTATCGAGCAGACAAGACCAATATCCAGTGCCTTGAGCGATATGGCTAGTTATCAAACTTGTCCAATACACATTCTGACCGAATTCGACCTATCCAAGATTCAAAGAAAAGCTTTATAACTCATTACTGATTAAAATATGAAAAGTAAACAAGAGCGCCAAATGTCACAAAATACGCCTGTCCTGTTTTTTTGAGACCTATTAAGTATAGTGATAATTGGTTGTACATCAGGCAAATTTAGAGAGCAGACACTGTTAGTACATTTTTGGCCATTTCGAGGGACATAAGTGTGTAGTGACCAAGATAAAGTGGTAAGTTATCGAACTTGTCCAAGATATTATGCCAATACACATTCTGACCAAATTTGGTGATGATTGGACAAAGGCTTCTAAAGTTATTGAGCTGACAAGACCAATTTTAGGTAATTTCTATAATTAAAGGGTGATAACTCTCGATTGACTAAAGCAATATTTCTAGTTATCGAACTTGTCCGAGATATTATGCCAATACACATTCTGAATAAATTCGGTGAAGATTGGACAAAGGCTTCTAAAGTTTTTAAGCTGACAATCCCAATTTTAGGTAATTTCTTTAATAAAAGGGCGATAACTCTTGATTGACTAAAGCGATATGGCTAGTTATCGAACTTGTCCGAGATATTATGCCAATACACATTCTGACCAAATTTAGTGATGATTGAACAAAGGCTTCTAAAGTTATTGAGCTGACAAGACTAATTTTAGGTAATTAAAGGGCAATAACTCTTGATTGACTAAAGCGATATGGCTAGTTATCAAACTTGTCCGAGATATTATGCCAATATAATTATATTCTGACCAAATTTGGTGATGATTGGACAAAGGCTTCTAAAGTTATTGAGCTGACAAGACCAATTTTAGGTAATTTCTTTAATAAAAGGGCGATAACTCTTGATTGACTAAAGCGATATGGCTAGTTATCGAACTTATTCGAGGTATTATGCCAATTTGGTGATGATTGGACAAAGGCTTCTAAAGTTATTGAGCTGCCAACATACTGGACGCCACCCGCCCGCCAGCCCGCCCGTACGCCGCAGGTAAAACTTTAATACGATAAAAAAACGGGCATATAAAAACTTAAATGCCAGATCCTGATGATTCACAGAGCACATTAAATCTATATGGTCTTATCATCAACAAGATGTCTGCATAATTAAATCATATTTAGTAAATAGTATATTGCACCATTACATAATGTAATCTGCTTTGGTTAAGATCCTTCTTTCCTCATAAGCTCAGTGTCATAAAAAAAATACTTCAATCTTTGGCAGTTACAATGATCCGATTTAACCCTTTCCCATTTAAAGATTCATTTTGTTTATATAGATTTTTCGCATATTTGCCAAGAGACTTGCTGTAGATTTGGTGTATGTGGGAAAGGATTTAAAGACTTTCTGCATCAGAGGCATCAACATCATCTATATCAAGGTAAACTTTAAAGCCATTTGCTAGCAACTCTTCCAATTAACATACATGAAATCTGCAGCAGATGACTTTAAAACAAGAAACCGCTGAAGACGGTAAGGCCGGATTGTCGGCAATTTGACCTTCAAAATCGATAAACCAAGGTCAAGGTCAAAGTAACCATAGAAATCAATAGAACTTGTTACTTGTTAACTTCAGGCAAAGTTTCAAGTTTGTAACCCTTTCCAGTGCTGAGATTTTGCCTCAACCTGAAACTTTAACCAAAATGTTGACAGACAGACAGACAGACAGACAGACGGACATCGCCAATCTATAGACCGGAATTGCTAGAGCAATCTGGCTAAAAACCGTGAAAATCTCTAAAATTAAAGTACAAAATATATAATCATTTAATAGAGTTGAAAACAATGTGGCAAAAGAAGAAATTGCTCATCAATTGAGCAATTTCTCCTTTCTCACAATGTTCATAATAATCGTGAGTGACAAAGTGTTAAAATGCATCTTTAAGTGGGGAGAGGTTTAAAGCCTTTATTAATGCACATAGACTGCAAAGCACAATAAACAAAATTGTCTCCAATGGGACATAAAATGCTGACCTTATACTACAAACGATCTTTGTCCATAATGCTTTGTTCTCTATGAATATTCATGAGCTAGCTATTGAAACATTCAGCCTCCTTTTCAAGGAGGCATGAATATTCATTCATTAAGATATAATAAAGACAACTCTTATTTTGAGCTGTTCCTTTCATTACCACACTGTTGTCAGCAGCTATAAAGCTATAGAAATGCTTTGAGTTACTATCTGAAAAAGGTTACTTACTGGCATAAAGCCTTACAAACTTTATTAATGCACATTCTGCACAGTTCAATACAGTAAAACTTCTCCCAAGGGGTCATAAAATGTTAGCCTTAGACTATGAACAAGCCATGCCTTATTGCTTTCCAGAGTATCTTATACCATAGCTGTCTGCAACACGGTGTCAGGGGACTTTAGTCCTGACCTTGAAGAAAATCATCAACAGACATGAAGGTAGACATAAAAAGTTGTTGATCACTATTAACATAACCCTTCTTGCCTTGGATTTCAACTGTTTCTACCTTTTAACCTTCATATATATACAAACAAATCTGCAAAAGATGACATTGAAATGTAGAAATTGCTCATTGTGAACAGTTTCTCCTTTTCTACCTTGTTTTCTAAAGAAGTGACTCTGCTGCAGATGAGTCCAAATGGGTCTGCCAGTGGGAAGGGTTAACATGAAAAAGCTTTTAATAACAAGAGGGCCATAATATGGCCCTAGATCGCTCACCTGAATTATGCAATGTGATTTCTAATGCAAAACACATCAAGACGATTATTCTGACAAAGATTCAAAATGCAACCTCTAGTGTTTATAAGATTTTCCTTCATATGACCTAGTGACATATTTTTTTTTTTACCCGATATGATCCTAATACGGACTAGATATCATTAAGAGAAACATTCTGACCCAATTTGAAAATGCTGAAGCAAAAATGCGGCTTCTACAGTGTTAACAAGACTTTCCTTCAATTTGGCCTAGTGACCTATTTTTTTAACAGACATGACAAATATTCAAACTTGGCTTACATATCATCAAGACAAGCATTCTGGTAACGTTTCAACATGCTCAAGTTAAAAATGCAGCTTCTAGAGTGCTTACAAGATTTCCCTTCAATTTGGCCTAGTGACCTAGTTCGACCTCATATGGCCCAGTTTCGAACTTGTCCGAGATTTGATTGAGATGAATGTTCTGATAAACTATCATGAAGATCGGATAAAAATTGTTGACGACAGACAACACACAACGGACAGACGTCGGACAAAATGTGATCACAATAGCTCACCTTGACCTTGAGCACTTTGTGCAGAGGCGAGCTGATAAAGCTGAAACAGACGATTTATGTAGCTGTTTCAGCAAACGACATTTGAAAACATTTAAGCAATAAAAAACTACATATTCCAAATTTTACATTCTTTTAATTCTTTCCCAGATACATACATCTTAAGTTTCTGATAGAAGTTGAATTTATTATTTATTTAGCTCAGTTATCATGTTCAATGATGCTTTGTTTAAGACCAGATTCCAAGAGACTTAGAAAACTCTAAACAAGAATTCACATGCACATTTAAATAAATGCAACCGTGAAGAAAAAATTTAAACTATACATTTGATTTTAGCAATTTCCCCTTGTTAAAAATATTTTTTAATTCATCTGTTGCAGAAACATCAAATGCCATCGGTAAAAAAAGGTAAAAACATAAAAATAATAAGGGCAAACATATTCAGAGTAACTGGATGAGAAATGTGTAAATAGTTCATTCTCCAGTTTATAATGCAATAATTATTTTATATTCCTGGAGACATTTTTAGAGAGAAATCTGCCAAAGAATTTCATTGATAAATTTATTAACTCATCCAACCCCCTGCCTCTCCTTACCTACTGATGTTTGTGGTGGAATATAAAACTTTAACCCTTTCCCTCATACGACAACAAATTCTGCAGCAGACGACTTTGAACAATTTTTTATCAAAAAATAGAAAATCTCTTTAATTGAATGGATAACCCATTACTTAAAGTGGAAAACATTGTGTTAAAAGAAGAAATTGCTCGTTTTGAGCAATTTCTTCTTTTGTCACTATGTTTTCAAAAAAGCTGTCTGCTGCAGAGGCGTCAGAAAGCGTCTATATGAGGGAAAGGGTTAAACACAGGTTTAATACCTGGAAACTGAAAGCATAAATTTGGTACAGAGTTGAGGTTTTTTTTTGAAAAAGAAGAAATTGCAATTATATTCAGAATCAGAATCAAAGTACTGACAGTACTAAACCTAAACGCAATAAATTCTTTGAAAGGGTCACCACCCAAGGAACATCCTTCTCAAGTTATAATCAAAATCGGCATAGCGGTTTAGGAAATGATGTCGTTTGAAGCAAGTTGTTGACGGATGACAAAGACAGTCACAATACCTCACCATGAGCCTTTGGCTCAGGAGAGCTATACAACTTTTTCTCAGTAACCGCTGAGCAAAAGGGGTTAACTGGATAGTTATTAAAGCCAGAGTTATGCGACTTTGTATAGAAATGCATATTATTCCTAGGAACATGTGTAACAAGTTTCATTTGAAAATATTGAAAGGTTTTTGAGTTATGGGCAAGGTTAAACTTTTTTTTAAGCAGTGTTGTTCCTAGAATATGAAAAGCATAGGTGCAACACCATCTTCAATTTATTATGAAACCAGGGGATATTTTCACGACCAAACTAAGTGGTTTCAGGATATTTCTTGATGGTCTTGTAGTTAAGTTGATTGTTTGGTGTTTTATGCCGCTTTCGACAATTTTTCAGTTATGTCACTGCATTTCCTGGGTAAGTTACCAGTACTACTGGTCCATTTATCACGACACCAGCCAGTCAGTTGTAATGCTTACCCCGCAACCCTAAGCGCCAAGGAGGGCAGCCATTACTATCACTTTCGAAGTATTTGGTATGACCCTGCAGGGGATCAAACTCACAACCTCCTGCACCCAAGATGCACACTACACCACCGAGGCCGTCTAGCATTTAGGAATTATCTGCACAAATGTTCATGATGCTAACCCTTGTAGAGCATATCATAGCCCGAACCCAAACGATTTGACTTGTCATTTTGTCTAAATTAGGAGCATAATTATCATGTAACATTGTCTCTGTCTTTGGACAAAAACCCAAATTCTCTATCAAAAAAGACAAGAGATAAATTCAGTTAATGAAAACATGTGGGCATTGATAAAATATTAATGTAGCTGTCTTTGTGCCTTTAGTTAATCCATTGTTTAACCCTTTCCCACATACAACAAATCTGCAGCAGACAATTTTGAAAATCATGGCAAAAATGTTCAAAGTAAAGGAAAATCTAAAACCTTACATAATCAACTGGA
Organism: Serripes groenlandicus; assembly: GCA_031761405.1. Classification (NCBI taxonomy): domain Eukaryota; kingdom Metazoa; phylum Mollusca; class Bivalvia; order Cardiida; family Cardiidae; genus Serripes; species Serripes groenlandicus. Next base: position 82,658,181 of record JASEVX010000002.1, on the reverse strand, counting down.
GTAAACTGTCCAGTTGTACAGGGTTGAATTAGGTTTAACTGCATACAGACAACTTTTGCTGACAGAGAAGACTATTAAATAAGGAGATATTGCTCAATTGGAGCATTTCTCCTTTTTCTTCCATGTTTTCAACTCTATATTATATAATTTTCACTCCAAATTTTCCAGGTGTTATCAATTAAACGAATAAAAATATCATATCAGGTAAACACCAAGTTGATGTTTCTTTCATCAAAAAGTTTAGTTCAAAGTCTTTTGGAGAAGGGTTATGCAGATTATCCAATTATGTTTTTAAGTGTTTTTTATGTAATCTTCCCAAAATTACATTTTTGTTTGTTCCCATAGGGATGTGAAGACAGGGTAGTTTGAATTCTCAGAGAAAACCCATGTGACTTGTGTGTCAGTCCCCATTTAAACAAAGGGGACACAGTCAAGTTGCATCAACCGTTATCTTTATGTGATTATTTTTTGTCTTCTGTGAGACCAAGGTCGGGAAGAAAAATGTCATATCTGGATAAGACATTGCATAACTTGGGTACAGGTTTATTAACATTGTGATAAAAAGAGAAATTGTACCTTTATATTAAGTCGTAAGACATGTTAAGAGGTCAACTGGTTTCATCTTGTAAATTAGGTCTTAGACAGGTTCAGTTAATTTAAATGTTGGTAAGATTGAGGTTTTACACCATTTCAAAAGAATTTCAGTTATATCACAGTGAAATACACTAATCAATGATCATTGTGTGACTAAACTAGTAACTAGACTAGGAAATTTGCCTTGTTAGATGCCACCTCAATAGGAAATGTACTTTGCTAAAAGGCACTCTATCAGGGACTGTGCCTTGCTAATGGGCGACTCCACAAAGAGATGTTCCTCTCTAAGGGCACACACACCACCATACCCACAGCAAGAGTTATTGAATCTGGGACAGCCATACTGTTCAAACCCAGACTAAAGCCCTCAATAAATCTCCATTGAGTTATTCTGATATAGACTGATTTAGGCAATTGTTAGGCTGAGCCTCACAACTACAATCCACATTTAATGAATTAACTTAGTAAAACAGATTTCATTTCTCACAGTCAATTTAACTACAAAGATTGTACTTATTAACTGTTTTCGAAATGTAATATTTTTATCCTTCCCAACATACAATGAATCTGCAACAGACGAATTTGAAGACATCTGGACAAAAATATGAAAAACCGTAAAAATGAAATTATAATTAATGAATAATTGTTCTATTTGCCACACTTTTTTCAGAAATTGTCTGTAGCATGTTACTTGTAAGTTTGAAACAGTTGATTGATGGTGTTAAACACCGCTTTCAACATTTTTTCAGTTTTATCACAGCCTTTCCTGGGTATGTTTTTAGTACTGCTGGTCCATTTATGCTGACAGCAGCCACAGTCATAATGTAAACCCCGCAACCCTGGGCACCAGGTTAAAGTTGAAGGAGGGCAGCTGCTACTACAATTTTTTAAAGTATTCGGTATGTCCTGACCGAGGAACGAACCCATGACCTTCCACAACCGAGGCAGATGATCTACCACTACACCAAGGCGCTTTGAACGAGTAAACAGTTTTCTACTTTGAAAACATCCGAGGCTGAAAATATAACATTGTTATCTTGAATAACTGTCTTGATGTTGGAAACTAGAAAAGGTCTGTAAGACATATACTGGTAAGACCCCTAACCCTAATAGTTTGGAGAACCTCCTCATTGGTGTAGTGGTAGAGCGTCTGTTTCGGGAGTGGGAGCTCTCAGGTTTGATCCCCCCGGGTCAAACCAAAGACGATAAAAACGGCTGCCCTCCTTGGTACTCAGGGTTGCAGGGTTATTATTATGACTGACTGGCTCAGGTGTCAGGATAAATGAACCAGTAGTACTGGTAACTTAAACAGGAAACGCCATGATATAACTGAACAAGAGGAATGCATCCAATGAAGTTTCATCTACATTGGCCAAGTGGTTAGGGAGAAGTTGTTTAAAGCAAAAAGTTAACATACGCATGCACGCACGACGGACAATTCACCATGACATAAAACGCGTTGAAAGTGCTTAAAACAAAAAGACTAAACAGTTTGTGAATTTATAGGTTCATGGTGACTTTTTATAGCAATCTGGAACTTGACCTAGTCAGTGAAACTTCATAACACTTAACGTCTGTGAAGTATTAAAACATATCCACTCACAAATGAAATTGTTAGAGTCATGATGTCATTTTGCATGTGGTAATTTATTTATAACAACTGTGACCTTGGCCTTTGATGTCGGTCGGTGAAACCTGAATTCATCAAAGCTCCTGTAAGATTAATCCATTGCATGAAGTATAAAGAAATTTCATCCAGAAACAAAAGCGCTAGTCATGAAAGTCATTTTGTACACATGAGAGACTATTTACGGCAACTTGCAATTTGACCTTTGACCTAGGTCAGTGAAAAGTAAACTCATCCAAACTACCTTAACACTCAACCTCTGTATAAAGTATAAAAAAATCCGCTGCTAGAGCGATGATGTCCTTTTGGACATGTGCTGTTTTATTTATAGCAACTGTGACCTTGAGCTTTGATGTAGATCCATTGCATGACGTATGAAGGAATTCCAACCAGAAATGAAAGTGCTGATGCTATGAATTTGATTTGTACACAGTGAATATTTACGAAACTTTGACCTTTGACCGATGACCTAAGGTTGGTAAAATGTGAAATTTGTCCAAGCTCCAATGACACTGAACATTTGAACAAAGTATGAAGGAATTCCTACCACCATTGAAAGTGCTAGTGATGATAACATTTTGACAGACCAACTCAACTGTCATGCAAGGCTTACTAAACACTTTTTATGATGGGGAATAATAATTATAATACTAGTTCTTAAAATAAAGTCTTCTTTCAATATACAAAATATAATCAGAATAACATTGGACAAAAACCTGCCAGACTGAGTTGAATCAAACCTTTTCCCAAGTAAAACCAATTTGCAGCAAACGACTTTGAAAACATCCAGTTATAAACATTTTTGCAAAGGAAATAAATGCTTACTACATGTACAAGCAATATGCTGTGGCATAATAACAGTCAAACACAGGTGCTGGTTTCAAAAAAGACTTGATATATACAACATAGCGTTAGGACTCTGAACTGACAAAAAAGTACTTGAGCCTATGACTGAAGAAATATACCAGCATTATTATAGTCTGTCCTTGCATGTTATGCAATGGTATACATGTGTATTGGTTGACAATTTTACAAGGTACCTTCTACTGTTATTACCATGGCACAGGAATAAGATGCCAGTTCTTTCACCATGCCTCCTTTTGCCAAAATGGTTTCAAAAGTGGTTTGGGTCAAAATGTGTTTGCATGTAAAAAAGGGTGAACCACATTCTGGATTGTGGATCATGGAAGAAATAGGGAATACCAGGTTGAATTTATACAACAGCAAAAATGGCAATTACAAAAGACGTTCCATGACTCCAAAATCATTGTCAATACAATCATGGACATGGACTGCAGACAGCCTCTGAGAACACTATTCATGGTACAAACTGAACCTGTGGCATTGAAGTAAAAATAATGACCTTAATAAAATACCATCAAATGATACTCACTTTCACTTTTTACATCTTAACAATTAAACTGATCTGATATTTTAAGAGGCACATGCTTTCAAGACATCTCGGGAAAAATACAATATTGAAACACACACACTCTCTCTCTCCTCTCACTCTGTTTGTTTTGAGTACATTCTCGATCCTATTCAATAAAATGATTTTAAGTCTTTTGCTGCAAATGCATCAAAAGCTGCTTGTTGAAAACAGAGAGTTAAGGGATTAGCTTCATACAACATGAAAAGTCAATCAGAATAGCCAGAAATGTAACCAAGGCAACATTTTAGCAATATCAGCAAATTTCATAAAAAAAAGCCGCACAATCATCCATTCTCATATTTTATTATGAATAGACCAATTCCCTGAGTTCAGATTCTAGCAAATGAAAAACGCCTCAAGAACTAACAGGAATAAGGAACAGAGTATGTAAAACATAGTGAGAAAAGTAGAAATTGTACAATCATAAAAGAAGTATTTTATTTCTTTTTATAAAATGGTGTTTGCAGCAACAAAAGGATAATCTATCAGGAAAAGGGTTAGATCAATACTATACAAAGTGGTTAAGATGCATGGAAAGAATATCATAATAGACCTAGATCGTTCTTAATAGAGGTAGAAGCCTTATGAACTGCAGTCTAATCTAGTCCTTCAATCCACATGCATAATGCCAATTGACCACTTTAATGTAAAATGTTTACATGAACTTTTCCAGATTGAAACATAGAACAGCCCACATTATAAATGTAGGGGTTGAGGGTTTTATTCATCTAGTTCCCTGGAGCTGAATAAAGCCCTTGGCCATGACTCCAAGAATTATGAAATTAATCAAACACTGCTTGACATGTTATAAAAGACATCTGTAATACTAGGCAATAGATCCCTGGAAATCGTCTGCAATACTTCCCTACGTATGAAAATGCAAATTTGTAGCTGGAGATATGCGTCGATTTACCATATCATATAAACCAATGTCTCCTTTACTATTGATCTTTTGCTACGATTTCACTTGAAAATGGCATGCACGTCTCTATCTACCGTCAAATGACGGGGAAGAGATAAAAATCGGAGAAGAAATCTTCGGGTTTAATTACGCGGCTTTGTAAGTCATTTTGACACAATTTCACAGCTCTAGGGGGCTTTAATAAGTATTACTTACGAGGCTATTTTGTCATATGTCTGCCAATAACGATAAAATACGACAGGAAACGTAGGTCTGTCTGAACAGCACGGAGATTCTCTGTATCTTTCTTCTATAATATTTAAATATGACTGTCTGCGCTATTCATCGTTTCCACAAACTCAAAGACAACATCAATTTGTTTGTGAAGCAGACTTTCAGATGTGTGAGCCATACAGACAAAATGGTATTTTCCGGCAAACAATAGATAAACAAAATATTTTTACCCAATAATCTATGAATCAGGAAACATTTGACATTTTTGCAGCATGCAATTTTTGAAAATAATAAAGACCAAGACGATGTCAAAGGAACACATGTCGTCATCTGTCACTAGGTCAGTTAGTGAAAGTGTGATGGACAAACAATGGAGAAGCGATTGTGTCACCGGCTTCTCAGCATGAGCAAGTTCCTCCTTCTTTCACAATTTTTACAACTTCTCTTTAATATTAAATTGCAAAACTTCTTCATGTTAAATGTATTTCCACAAACATCTTCTTAGCAGACAACACTAAAATGAGCATATCAAGTAAAGCATTAATACACACCCAACGTGGTATGTTTATATATACTTGTAGTAGTGTATTTATAGTATATTTATTTACAGTAGTATGTGTAGTATGATATAAGTAATTAAGACACATCATAATACATTTTCCTAATAAGACTTTTAATCGAAGCGCTGATGGCACAGTAGTGGCGATCGTGTAGAAAATCCTGCAAAGTAACCAGTAGTATCTCGGTGTAGGCCTTGCGATTTTCAATATATATAGGCATATACAATAATGCTCGATCTCGAACTCAATTCGGCAACACTTTCAGCATTGATTGCTAATTGACGCTAGAGCGTACAGACGTGTTTAACTTGTACACTGCATGACACCGTGTCATTTAAAACTTTGTAAACCAGTCTTATCATCTAGACGCTTTTATATATTGCAACAACTACAAAATAAAGCGTTTATAATATTGAGATTTAAGAACAATCGATAGCCAGTCTCACAAGCTATTTATAGAACCTTTTGGAATTTCCATGCACAATGATATTTATTATCTGCCCAAACATGAAGAAAGATAATATTTACATAATTTAACTCTATGTAGATATTATCTCAATAAATCTCAAATCTTAGTATCAATCCGGTACCAAAGTAGCACTGACATGATTATTATTAATCGTGTCTCTGCATCACTGATGGAACTATATATTTGGCGGTTTAACAGATGTAGGTTAATTGGTTTGCAGTAAGGAATAAAAAGTCAACGGGCTGTTCAAAACTGACTATCTAAATTTTTTGGTTGTTGTTGTTTCTGTTAGCATTCTGGCGATTGTCAATCGGCACAAAAATGGTAGTAATTTTTACTAGGTTAGCATTATGACTGACTGGCTGCATGGCATCAGGATATATGAACCAGTAGTACTGGTAACTAACCCAGGCAACTCTTGAAATATCAGAAAAATTGTTGAAGGTGGCATAAAACACCAAACAATCAATCAATCAATCATTTTCCTAATATTTTCTCTTTTATAAACCACAAAAAAAATTAAAAGTCATTTGCAGCACTTGTTTAAATGTGGTCTGTTTCAAGGAATGGACTGACTCATGTCCATTCCAGCAATTTGTGAGTAATTTTTTTATTGATGTAATTATTGTAACATTTGTAACATAATTAAGTAATTGCAAAAAGGTCACATTTGTACTATTACCCTGCAGTGTTCCCTTAACTGTAAAAAATGTATTTAAAAAGGGTAAATTTGCGTGTAAGAGCTCTTTCTACTTTTACAACAATGGTTTCAAGAGTCTGCTGCTGAAAGAACATCTTATGATCTGTATCCGGGATAAGATAATATGAAAGTATTTGGAGTTCTGTTAAAAATAACATATCACATGAAATCAATTAATTGATTGTTTGGTGTCTTACATCGCTTCCAACCAGTTTTAAGTTTTTCTCAGTGTTTCCAGGGTGAGCTACCAGTACTACTGGTACACTATCCTGAAACCATGAGCGCCAAGAAGGGCAGCCATCACTACCATTTTTAAAGTATTTGGTATGACCCAGCCGTGGATCGAACCCACCACCTCCCGCACCCCAAGGCGGAAGCTCTACCACTACATCACCAAGGTGGTTTCACATGAAAACTGATTGTAGTATATAGTAAGTTATGGAGATATAAACAATAACATTTTATATGTGTGTAGACAGTGTACATTTTTCAGTCAAAGCCCTCTCCTGAATTTAAATGTTTCAATTAATGTATATTATTGAATTTGATGTTCCATTTAAAATTGTTGAGAGCTTCTGTGAGAGCAAGATAAATGAGCTACCCTCTTAAGTTAATGTATGTAAAGTTTTATTATTATTATTATTATTATTATTATTATTATTAGAGGCCTTCAGAATACTTCCCACATATATATCAGACAAGTAGGAAAGATCCTGATCAAACTGCTCAGTTGTACAGGCTTATATCAAGAATCTTACTTAGCAAAGTTCCAAAGGTTGATTTTTTTTTATGTGACATGGCTCTAACAATATAATGTGTTCATCCCCTGACAGAAATGTTTCCATTGATGTAATTATAAGCCATGTAACTGTCCCAAAAAAGGTCAACCTCTTATTGCCTGTAGAGTTCTCATAGTTTAACCCTTTCCCACATGCAGATGCATTTTGGCACCTCTGAAGCAGACACATTTTGAAAACATCGTGCCAAACGGAGAAAATGCTCATAATGAGCAATTTCACCATTTTCCACAATATTTTCAACTCTATCCAATGATCATACTTTCATTTGTAGAGATTTTCCTTACTTTTGTCTGCATGTTTTGAAAGTGTTGCAGATTTGTTGTATGTGAGAAAGGGATAATACAGAGTTCTCATAGTTTAGCACAGTATGAAACTTGTTTTCCTTGACAAAATAATTGATTAGACTGACATATACCGTTACAAACAGTCTGTCAGCTCTACCACACTTCAGAAGTTTAACCAGAAGTCTTCTTCCCGAAACAGACAACTTATAGTGCCTGACTGCAGATGGTTATACAAACAGTATTGGGAAAGGAGAAATTATATATACTCCAAACACACACAATTTCTCCTTTACCAAAAATGTTTTCAACTCTATGTTGTCCAAAAAGTACATTTTCAGTCATCTGATGTTTCCAATGAATATCCTATCTGGTTAAACACAACATAATATCATTTGTAAGGCATCACCACATGAAGGTTGACCGTAAGGAACTTAACTGACTTGGGAAAATTCATATTCCTCCTTTTCCAACTATGTTATCAAAAGTTGTCCGCTGCAGAGCTATTGAAAGTCTATATTCATCAGGGAATTTTGTTTAACATCACTTTCAATATTTTTTCAGTTATAATCAGTTAAATCACAGCGTTTCCTGGGTAAGTTACCAGTAACTTTATACTGGTCTATTTAACCTGACACCAGCCTGTCCGTTTTAATGCTAACCCTGAGCGCCAATAAGGGCAGCAATAATACTACCATTTTCAAAGTCTTTGGTATGACCCGTCCGGGATCAAACCTGCAACCTCCTACGCCGGAGGCGGACTCAGAGAGTGAGTGAGTATATCATTAAACCCCAAGGCGGTCCATCAGGGAAAGTAATAGCCATCTGTAGCCATCTGTAGAAGAGTAGTCTGTTTTATAGATATACTATTAATGAGTATAGTGAGCTTAATCAAGACTACAGAGCCAGGAACATTAAGTTGCGTGTTCATTCGCCTCAAGGATAAAAGGTTCCATGTTCGAATCCAGTTGTAGGGTTAAACATTTCCTCAGCTAACTTTTTGAAACAATTGTATTCAACTTTATTCAATAATTATACTTTCACTTAATTAACCCTTTCCCACATACAACAAATCTGCAGCAGAAGACTGAAAACATTGTGACAAAAACCTGAAAAATCTCCATGAAAGATAGCTTAATTGTTAAATAAAGTTGAAAACATTGTGGCCAAAGGAGAAATTGTTCATCATGAGCAAATGATGAGCAATTTCACCTTTGGCCACAATGTTTTTAAAAGGCATCTGCTGCTATTGCGTCAAAATGCGTCTGCAGGTGGGAAACGGTCAAAGAGATTATCCAGATTTTTAGCCAGATTTTCTTTCAAATCATCTGCTGCATGTTGAGTTGTATATGAAAATATAAGTTAGCAAAGTAATATTTGTTTGAAGGGAGCAAATTCATTACACAAATTCAGAACAAGCAACTCAATCCCAGATGGTTTATGTTTGTCACAAACAGTGAATTAAAGTAACTTAACTTACCCGTGGATCTTGAGCTAGAGTTCTGTGGTAATATTTACTGGGATATTTAGATCTTTTGGCAACAGCATTATGACGGAATAAATAGTAATCATCCATTATCTGAAAAGATATAATAGGTAACAAAGTTTTAACCAAGTAAATCATATGGAAGTGAAGGCAGATGCTAAATTAACCTTTTCCCTCACGCAGACACATTCAGGCTCATCTGCAGCAGACGACTTTTGAAAACATTTAGGCAAAAGGAGAAAAGTTTCATTTCATGCTTAACTCATCAAAATGTGTCAGCAAGTGTGAAAGGATTAACCCTTTCCCTCATATAGACGCTTTCTGACGCCTCTGCAGCAGACGGTTTTTTGAAAACAGTGACAAAAGAAAAAATTTCACAAAACGTGCAATTTCTTCTTTTGCCACAATATTTTCCACTTTTTGTCATAATGAGTGTCAGGTTATCCATTCGATTATGGAGATTTTCTATGTTTTGACAAAATACGTTCAAAGTCGTCTGCTGCAGAATTGTCATATGAGGGGAAGGGTTAAAGTACATCCAGTGAGAAAGGGTTACAGTACATCAAGTGGTCAGGGTCCTATTATTTCTGATTAATTAGAACATAATTACCCTATAAAATGGAAATGAGGTATGCTTGTTTTCACTACCTGACTTAATAGATAAGTTATTAATGTCAAAAAGCCTCTTTTTATCATCAAAAGCATTTTGATACCCATTAATTAGTTGGCAATTTAACCTGAGTAAACAGGTAGAAATAATGAGATCGTACCATCCATGTACCTATAATAGTCTTGATAGTTCTGATACAGATTACTTTTGTTGCCTATAGATCTGAAGCAGAGAAGTTTTAACCCTTTCCCACCTGTAGGCGCATTTTAATGCAATAGCTGCAGAAGACAAAGTTGAAAACATTCAGGCCAGAGGAATAATTGCTCATTATGAGCAATTTCGCCTTTGGCCTAAATGTTTTCAATTTTTTTTTAACAATTAAGCTATTTCAGGTTTTTGCCACTATGTTTTCAAAGTCGTCTGCTGCAGATTCGTTGTATGTGGGAAAGGGTTAATCCTTTCCCACATAAAACAAATCTGCAGCAGCCGACTTTGAAAATATATCAACAAAAATTATAAGGAAACTACTCTTTATAAATGAAAGTATGATAATTGAATACTGAGCTGAAAACATTGTGGCAAAAGGATAAACTAAGCGCAAGATGAGCAATTTCTCCTTTTGTTTTAATGTTTTCAAATGCTGTCTGCTGCAGATACTTCAAAATGTGTCTGCAAGTGGGAAGGGTTTAATGTGTTAAATTTTAAGGCCTAGATCAGATGGAGTAAACAGGTCATTGTGCAACAATATCTCTTTTATTTCTCATTTAAACCTTATGCTGTGGGCGTTCAAAAGAATCATCTCACAACATCAGGTTTGGAGTCTGAGGTGAGGCTCTCAGAAGAACTTAAAAACGTTCTTATAATAGCTCTGATATTCCTTCATTTCACAAAACTCAAATTTGAATCTTTGGTCTGCATCATCAGCACATGATAGTCACCTGCAGTTCAAGTATCTGAACAATTGTCTGTTGTCTTAAGACATGGTCTCCTCTACCATCAATTAAAATGAAAAGATTCTACAGCAGACTCACTGCATCGCAAAACATATGCATTAGGGAAAGGATAAGAGCAAATAGGTTTTATATAACCCTTTCCCACATACAACAAATCTGCAGCAGACATATATCGCCAGATGCCTTTAAAAACCGTTGTAGGCATAAATGATCAGCATCTCAATAATTGAAGTTTTATTATTAAATCAAGTTGAAACCATTAAGGTGCAAAAGAAGAAATTGCTCATCATGAGCAATTTATTCTTTTGCCATAATGTATCAAAAGTTATCTGCTACAGATGCACCATAATGTGTCTATAAGGGGGAAAGGTATATGATACTTAAAATACCACAACAATATACCTTAAATAGTGCCTAATATTTCGTTATAAAATTCCATTCTGTTTCATATTGCCTATATATTTCTCAAGAGTTGAAACTCTTTCCAATTTGCAGATGCATTTTCAAATGTGATGTCTCCAAAATTATCATATCAGAATAAAAAGATAAGTGTACTTTTTTCAGAATTATTATTATCTCGACTATAAAATTCACCAAGAATTTGTTATCAAACTATAGTACTTTGCACCAGTAAATCAGTCATTTTTATGGCAAATATTAATTAAGACTTTTTTTCTCACATGCAACAAATCTGCAGCAGACAACTTCAAAGCATATTAACTTGTATCTAAAATAATTAATAACTCTCTATTAAATGAAAGTTTAAATTAATTATTGAATTGAGTTGAAAACATTGTGGCAAAAGGAACTAGAAATATCACTGAAGATGATAAATACCCCCAAAACAGCACCTTGACTCAAAATATGGTTTACGACCGACCAACAAAAGGGCCATAACTCTGTAAACAAGAAAAAGTAACAAAGGGCAATAACTCTGTATTTAGATTAAATAGAGTTATGGTTTCTGTACACTGCACTTTCTCTCAATGTGTTGTATCATCCTATGAAGTTTTATTAAATTCCAACAATTAGTTTTAAAGTTATGCTCCGGACAAGACTCTACGAATATGAAAAAGTAACAAACGGCAATAACTCTGTCATTATGTAAAGTAGAGTTATGTTTCTTGTACACTGCACTTCCTCTGATTATGCTCTACCATTATATGTAGTTTTATTAGATTCCATCTATTAGTTATTAAGTAATTCTACGGACAAGAAAAAGTAACAAAGGGCAATAACTCTGTATTTAGATAAAATAGAGTTATGGTTCCTGTACACCGCACTTCCTCTCAATGTGTTGTATCATCCTATGAAGTTTAATTAAATTCCAACAATTTGTTTTAAAGTTATGCTCCGGACAAGACTCTACGAATAAGAAAAAGTAACAAAGGGCAATAACTCTGTAATTATGTAAATTAGAGTTATGGTTCGTGTACACTGCACTTCCTCTGATTATGCTCTACCATTGTATGCAGTTTTATTAGATTCCATCTGTTAGTTATTAAGTAATTCTCCGGACAAGAAAAAGTAACAAAGGGCAATAACTCTGTATTTAGATAAAATAGAGTTATGGTTCCTGTACACTGCACTTCCTCTCAATGTGTGGTATCATCCTATGAAGTTTTAATAAATTCCAAGAATCAGTTTTAAAGTTATGCTCTGAACAAGACTCTACGAATAAGAAAAAGTAACAAAGGGCAATAACTCTGTAATTATGTAAATTAGAGTTATGGTTCTTGTACACTGCACTTCCTCTGATTATGCTCTACCATTGTATGCAGTTTTATTAGATTCCATCTGTTAGTTATTAAGTAATTCTCCGGACAAGAAAAAGTAACAAAGGGCAATAACTCTTTATTTAGATTAAATAGAGTTATGGTTCCTATACACTGCACTTCCTCTCAATGTGTTGTATCATCCTATGAAGTTTTATTAAATTCCAACAATTAGTTTTAAAGTTATGCTCCGGACAACACTCTACGAATAAGAAAAAGTAACAAAGGGCAATAACTTTGTATTTAGATAAAATAGAGTTATGGTTCCTGTACACCGCACTTCCTCTCAATGTGTTGTATCATCCTATGAAGTTTCGTTCAAATCCTATGTTGCATTGTTAAGATATGGTCCGGACAAGATATGGCTTCCGACCGACCGACCGACCGACACAGTGACTCCTATATACCCCCCCAAAACTTTGTTTTTTGGGGGTATAATAACTGTTCATCATGATACTGTTTTATTCAAATTGTTTTCAAAAGTCTTCTTCTGCAGATTTGTTGTATATGAGAAAGGGTTAATTCAGATGCACTAAGTATGAGGCATTTTAATGGTTAATATTAATTAACTCATCTTAGTGGTTGTAATTAAAAGATACCTCCAACAAGTTCCCATAGTAAACAAAAGGGCCATGATGGCCCTGGATGCTCACCGGAGTTATGTAATGTGATTTGTCCTGCCAATCACAATAACTCTTTTTGTGGTAATTCACACAGTTTAGCTAATACAGGAGGCCCAAGAGGACCAGTATAGCGCCACTGCTGTGGCAGAGCAAAAAACCCACACCCAGTATGGTGTCTGTCGTCTTTCAAATTAATATGACTTTGACGGTCACTAAAGCCTTTTTCTAAGTTTTTCCCTATACACTGTACACTCCCCTGTGAAATGTTGTTCTTGAAATTATGAACTTTTCATGCCACTGATGAACTGTTCATGAACTGCCATTAAATAGTTCTTAATCACAGTTCAAGAACTTTAGTTCATGAACAGTACTATAAACTTGTTCGTGAACTGTTCAAGAACTGAAGAAGAACATGGCAAATTCTTAACAAGTTCATAAACATCTGTCAAGTGTAATTCAAGTACTTTTAATGAACCCTATAAGTTCTTATTCTGTTCTTGAATAGTAAGTTTAATATAAATATATCACTGATTTTAAAATGATATTTAATTCAGTTACAATGACTTTTTAACTCAGTGTGAATCTCTTAAACTACCATTCTGAATAGAGACATAAGAACATTTATAGATCACTTCTAGAACACTTCTAGAACCAAAGAAGTTCTTATAAATGTATTATAGTGAAAACTTTTGAAATCTTCTTGTCAAAAGTAAAGGCCCTTGTGAAAAATATTTATGCAATTCCAGTGAAATTTCATTGTTACCTGCTATGTTACTGGAATACCAGTAGAACAAGTAACTGGATTGCAAGCAATACCATAGTCCCCTACTGGTTTGCACTAAGTCCAAAAAGGGGCATAACTCATTAAAAAATTGACGAAATCCCAGGAAACGCGAACTTAATCTGTGACACATGATTACAAAGGCATATACAAAATTTCAGCTCAATACCTCAAAGCATGTAGAAAAAAAGTGCGGAAAACGAATATTCTAAGTCCAAAAAGGGGCATAACTCATTAAAAAATTGACGAAATCCCAGGAAACGCGAACTTGATCTGTGACACATGATTACAAAAGCATATACAAAATTTCAGCTCAATACCTCAAAGCATGTAGAAAAAAAGTGCGGAAAACTGATTTGCCGGACTGACTGACTGACAGATGGACTGACGGACGGACGGAGTGCAAACCTAATAGTCCCCTTCGGCACGCCGGTAGGGGACTAATAACCAAACAAGAGGGCCAAGATGGCCCTAAATCGATCACCTAATTGATAGTAAATTAGTAGCAAATATTTAACTGCAAATATCTGGAAAATGTTATCAGGGAGTGCAAATGAAACTGAAAGGAGTGGACACTTCTCATAGAACAGCTTATCAGTAAAGGCCATTTATATCTTGAAATCTAACAAGAACTTTAATAAGAATGGAATTATAAAGTTTTTGTCATTTTGCACCTTTCCTGATGCCGCCTTGCTGCCCTGTTTTTCAACGAAATCAATATGGCTTCAACAGTTTATTTAGAGGGTCACTTAAGAAACATTTCTACCAAATTATCTTGCAATCGCACAAGTAGATTATGGAGGAAAAGGATTTTAAAATTTGGGTATTTTTCTCACTTTCTGATGCCGCAGCAACCAAAGTTCTCAATGGAATTTAAATCTTTGAACAATTTTGAAAGAGGACCACCAAAGGAACATTCTTGTGATGTTTTGTGGAAATTGGTCTATTGGATTGGTAGGAGTTGGTTGTCATTTGTAGCTAAAAGTTCAATTTACTCTTATTGTGATGACGCCTGGTTGATATGATTGTGTAAACAATCAAAACGGCTTAAACAAATTAAATAGAGGATCATTACAGTAAGATTCGTATTATATTTTCTTAAAATCAGACAAACACTTTCATAAAAATGGAATTTTCAAATTTTGTCATTTTGCCCCTTTTCTGATGCCGCCTGACTGCCATGTTTTTCGACCAATCAGTATGGCTTGAACTTTTTATAGAGGGTCACCCAAGGAACATTTCTACCAAATTATATTTGAATCTGACAGGCAGATTCGGAGGAGAAGATTTTTAAAGTTTGGACATTTTGTCCCCTTTCTGATGCCGCAGCAACCAAAGTTCTCATTGGAATTTTAATCTTTGAACAATTTTGAAAGAGGACCACCAAAGGAACATTCCTGTGATGTTTTGTGGTAATTGGTCTATTGGAATGGTAGGAGATGGTTGTCATTTGTAGCTAAAAGTTCAATTTACCCTTTTTGTGATGACGCCTGGATGCTATGATTGTGTAACCAATCAAAACGGCTTAAACAAATTAAATAGAGGGTCATTACAGTAAGATTCGTATTATATTTTCTTAAAATCAGACAAGCATTTGCATAAAAATGGAATTTTCAAATTTTGTCATTTTGCCCCTTTTTTGATGCCGCCTGACTGCCATGTTTTTCGACCAATCAGATGGCTTGAACAATTTTTATAGAGGGTCACCCAATGAACATTTCTACCAAATTATATTTGAATCTGACAGGCAGATTCGGAGGAGAAGATTTTTAAAGTTTGGACATTTTGTCCCCTTTCTGATGCCGCAGCAACCAAAGTTCTCATTGGAATTTTAATCTTTGAACAACTTTGAAAGAGGCCAACCAGAGGAACAGTCCTGTGATGTTTCACGGAAATTGTACTTGGAGTTTGGGAGGAGATGATGTTTAAAGCTAAAAGTTAACGCCGGACGACGGACAAAAAGTGATCAGAATAGCTCACCCAGGTGATCTAAAAATACCTCTGGAACTGAACTTGAATTTGAAATATACCAAGGGAGTTAACTCAAGCATAAAACACAGGAACTCTTCAAAAAGAAGTAAGTAATGTTTACTACTTCCTTTACGTTTTTTGGTGGGAGAAATATGTTGTGTTTCAAAGGCACAGAGAAGTTTTTTGTAATTTCTTATGAACAACTTGATGGGCACATTTGGTAAATGTCTTAAATGTTACATTGTTTATTAAATTAGCAAATTGTATTGTGCTATGTCATAAACAATATGTTTATATTGGTGATTTATTTAAGTTTCACATTGCCACATGTGAAAGAAGCCAATTGTCTTCATATAACAAATATTTTTATAGAATTCTGGTTCAACTATGTTTCAATGAACCAGAATATTTTTCTGTACATAATTTGCACAGGCTTTCTGTATCTTCTGTACAAAATCTGGTTCTTAGGTCCACCCAGACTATTTCATACACTGGTTACCACCCAATTGAACATGAACTGTTCATGAACTGTTAATAAACTGTACTTCTTGAACTGTTCATGGACTTTAGTTCTAGAACTGTTCATGAGCGATAGTTCTTGAACCATTCATGAACAATCCATGAAGAGAAAATGGCACAATGAATTTGCACTGGAAAAAGTTCTTGAACAGTTCATGTTTTAAAAAGAAAATCAAGAATATTTCATGAATTTTCAGTTCTTGAACAATTCATGAACTTATTAATGACAATGTTTCCTGAATGTGTCATGAACTGTTCATGACCTGTTCATGAACTACATATTTAAGAACTTTTTAAGAATTTGTGCCATTCTATCTTCATATACATCCCATGAACTGTTCATGAACCAGGTACCTAAACTTTGCATGAATTATACAAGAACTGTTCATGAACAGTAATTATTCATTTCACAGGGGCTCTATACAACGCTGTACTCCAGGGAGCCATGGTCTTGCACATCGATATTAACAAGGTTAAATTGATAACGCTGTTCCAAAAATCCGTGGAGTCATTATGCCACCAACCCACCTATAATGCATACACTAATTCAATTGCAAAGAGATAGTGTTTTTGGCTAAAACAAGCTTGCAAGACATATTTACCTGTTTCTTTGACATTTGATAGATGTATCAGGGCTCGAATTTAAACTCGCATACATGAGAATTGCAACTGCAAATTTCAGTTTGCGTGGTGGGATTTCAGGCACCAGCAGATTATTGCGAGTGATATTTTTGGACCGAATAATACGCATTTCTAATCGTCGATCTTTTACAGGGTTATTTCTTCGACAATTCGCGGTAATTGCAGTGAACTTTCGAGATTTACCGAGTGGCTGGGAGTATACTTTCAAATTCAACGGCCCCAATATTGATGACGTTTACTGTACATGTATATCTATATATGTAAAACAGGTGAAGCCCTGGGCAAGGTCAATTTTGAGCCTAGAGGCACAATTTGAACACTCTTAGTAGAGGACCACTAGACAATGCAACACACCAAATATCTAAGCTAATTTTAAGGCCTTTTGTTTTTAGACAAGAAGTCTTCAATCATTTTCATTTCTTTTTCCTATATATCTCTGAGAGACAGGTGATCCCCGGGGTGTGGTCAATTTTGACCCAAGGGGCATAATTTGAACAATATTTTTAGAGGTCCCCATGAAAATGCTACACACCAAATATCTAAGTTCTAAGGCCTTTCAGTTTCAGACCAGAACATTTTCAAAGTTTAAAAAACAAATCCCTTTAGTAGCCATGGCAACCAGAGTTCTGCATGGAATTAGTTTCTTTGAATGACTTTGAATAAGGATCAAACAAGTTTAATCAAAATCCATACATTGGTTAAGGAGAAGATTTTGTTTAACCCTTCCCCACATACAGCAAATATGAAAATGACATAGAAGGTGTCTATGACAAAATAAATTCTAAAGAGTTAAAAAAAACAAAAAAACATTATTTCCTTGATACCACGGCAACAGTGCACTTATCCATTATCCCTCGGTGATTAATCAATAGTAGATTAGCAAATATGCCTTGCCCAAGGGCACCCCAACATGAACAACGAAATGTAGGATTTCACCCAGACTGTCTGGTTTCAAATCATGCACAAAGACTGTATCCTACAAATAAGAGGAATCCATTGGTATCATTAACCCTTTCCCACATCTAGAAGCTTTCTGACGTCTCTCCAGTCTCTCCAGCAGACGTCTTTTGAAAACAACGTGACTAAAGGAGAAATTGCTCAAAACAAGCAATTTCTCCTTTTGACACTATGTTTTCAACTGCATTCAATAGTTATATATTCATTTAAATAGATTTTCCATATTTTTCTCACTATCTTTTCAAAGTCGTCTGCTGCAGATTTGTTGTATGTTGGAGAGGGTTAATGTAAAGGGTAGCCCAGTGGAAGCCAGGGTGTCTCCCCACCAAATCAATAAAACTATCTTCACATATTTACTAAATTGGGAAAAAATTCCAAGACTCTGTATTCAGCGTTTTAGCCTGGCGTTATCAATATTACCCTGTTTCCTCATTAGGGAGTTAACCATAGCTGAGTGGATGAAGAACGGCAAACAATTGGCATGTTTAGCATACACCATCAGGGGACGGTTCAAATACACAGCACTTCTTCGATGCTCTGTATCTTTGCTTTGTTGGGAGAACATTGTGTTGGGTTTTTTACAAATGGTATTTTATGTTTTAGTAGCAAAATGATACTTCCAATTTTATCAAATTTTACAATTTTGCTTCGTTTAAAATTGAATTAAAAAAATGCAGACGTCTCTACAAATATCATATCAGTTAAACAGTGAATTGTTTAACCAATTTGATTTGATAGTTTTCTGATCGAAAACATTTGAGAAAATAAAGTAATTTGGAAGTAGTTTTGGTCGAGAGTTAAAAACATTGTATGGAAAAGAGAAATATGGCTCATGACAGTACTTTCTCTTTTTCTCGCAATGTTTTCAAGTCCCCTGCTGCAAAGACGTCAGACGTTGGATATTTAAGGACAAGGGTATCCACAGACTACACAGAAATTACCTTAGAGATGTATTAGTACCCCAGCTAATACCACTGATAGGTAATGACAATAACGTATGATAACACATCTATGGGGGGAAAAGTTCATTCTAAATTTCATAAGCTAATATCACAGATACACTAAGAACCAGCCCATCAGGTTTATTCAAACTATTATAAGATCTAAATTGGTATTTAATCCTTTCTCACATAACAAATCTGCAGCAGATGTCTTCGAAAACATCTCGGTCGAATTGAGCAATTTCTCTTTTTGCCACAATGTTTTCAAAAGTTCCTGCTGCAGATGCATCAAATGTGTCCAATATACAACAAATCTGTAGCATACAGCTAAAATCATCTAGGACAAAAATCTCTATAAATGAAGTATATCTAATTAACACTTTGCTGCAAAAGGAGAAATTGCTCACTATGATTAATTTCATGTTTTGCTATATTGTTTTCATAAGTGTATGTGTGTGCTGCAGATGCATCACTTATAATATATCTGTGTGAGGGAGAGGGTAATTATGGTTTGATCGCTTATACTATATCTGTGTGAGGGAGAGGGTAATCATGGTTTGATCACTTATACTATATCTGTGTGAGGGAGAGGGTAATCATTGTTTGATCACTTATACTATATCTGTATGTGGGAGAGGGTAATCATTGTTTGATCACTTATACTATATCTGTGTGAGGGAGAGGGTAATCATTGTTTGATCACTTATACTATATCTGTATGTGGGAGAGGGTAATCATTGTTTGATCACTTATACTATATCTGTGTGAGGGAGAGGGTAATCATCGTTTGATCACTTATACTATATCTGTATGTGGGAGAGGGTAATTATGGTTGACAATTTCTGCATGGCGGGAAATCCTTTCACACAAGTGACATGCACATCTGATGCAGTCAACTTTTGAAAACAATTGGCAAAAGGAGTAATTGCTTCTTTCTTTTTTTTTTTACTGATACAGCAATACTGGTTTCACACACAGTATCAGCTAATTAACAAAGCAATTAGCACAAAGTTTGTGTATATTTTCTTTAATAAAGAAATGGATAACAGTTACATTTACTATGCCATTCAGTTGCAAGCACTGAAGCCATTTATTTTTTTCTGTGCTCATGAGGTATTAATAAGTGTCAGACAGCTAGCCAATGACAACTGTATCATACAACACAATTGGTCATAACAATTCTAATGATTTTGTTTTAGTTACATTACAATTATCAATAATGCAAGTCAATATTTGGACTACCCAGATATATTGATGCATTCCACTATTGTTATACACTGGGAATCTTATAACAAATAAATCAAACAATTATAAAACAGGTGGTTGGGTAGGTGAAAATTCTCATGCAGGTCCAGGTCTTATTCTGTTTACCCTTTCCATGTTGGTGTCTTTTGACAACTTAATTTCAGCAGACAAAGCCTTTTGAAATCATTTTAGGAATTTAAAGCAGAAATAATTTACTCTTTTAATTTCCTTTATAGTAGTAGTAAAGTTCAGGCACAAAAAGTAAATTAAAACTAAATATAATTTATTTATTTTCTTTATAGATAACATTTCTAATTTCTTTGACAGCAGACCTGGGAAATAAGTAATAATTGGTATTTTCTCTATTGACCTATTTCTATGAGCTTTGTAAAATTTGATTATCTGAAGAAGAAGAAAAAAGAGAAAAAAACTCTTAGGTCTTGACAAAACCATTTAACATTAAATAGAAAAAAAGAGTATTCCATGGAACACATGTGTCACCTGAATTGGGCAACCAAAGTTTGAAGAAAATACATCTGAAGGCAGTGTACAGTGAGAAAATGATCAAACTAAAAATAATGAAGGGAGATAACTCCTAAAATATCTTCCAAGTTGCAAGCAATCTTAGTAACAAGCCAAGCTTTAAGTTGATACTGTACATTGTAAAAGTAATTGTGAAAATAAGATCATCTGAATAGCAAGATCACTCCAAACATAATGCATGCTAATTAAGAGTTATAATTATAACTATATGTTTTTTATTTACTATAATATGGCAAATGTGCCTGAATGTAATAAAATGTACTGTATTATATTGTATATAACGGGTATTGTTCCATTCTCCTGCATGATCACTAGGTATAATTAAGTTTTGGAAATTAAAATTATTAAGCCACCAAACAGAAAATAAGTTAATTAATGTAAAGCATGACAGACCGACAGAGAGACATACATCCAATGTAGAAAGCATCTCTATGAGTCTCCTTGGCTAACAGGGGTTAGGAACTTAGGAAGTGAAACTCATGCATTGGCAACAATTCTAAGTTTTTGTCAGATGGTACATCTGGGTCATTACCATTTGCAAGCAGCCAGTGAAGACTGTTAACCCTTTCCCTCATACAGACACTTTCCAACGCCTCTGCAGCAGACAGCTTTTTGCAAATATGGTGACAAAAAATGTCACCAAGTTTTCATCTCTATTTAATAATTGTACTTTAATTTAAAGGGAGTTTCCTAATGTTTTTGGGTATGTTTTCAAAGCCGTCTGCTGCAGATTTTCTGTATCCGACAGCGAAAGGGTGGTTAACACTTTCCCTCATATAATCGCTTTCTGACGCCAGGAGTCTGCAGCAGATGGCTTTTTGAAAACATAGTGACCACCCTCATGAAAAGTATGGTCTGAATTTCATCTGAATTAAGCTGAATTTTGCTGAAAACTTGTCTGAATACCTTCTGAATTATTGCTGAATGTGTGCTGATAACCTGAAACTGCAAAAGCTGAATCATGTCTGTTCAGAATAAATCAGCCTTGTTAAGAGTCTTTTTATTCAGATTTTTATATCTGAATAATGGCTGAGGTGCTGAAAAATGGCTTAAAATGGAACAATCCAGACATAATTCAGACAGCTCAGACAATATTCAGAAGGTTGTTCAGACAAGTTTCTCAGACAGTATTCAGAGAAATATTCAGACAATGTTCAGAGAAGTTACTAGGACTATAATATTCAGATTTTTATTTCTGAATAATGGCTGAGCTGCTGAAAAATGGCTTAAAATGGAACAATCCAGACATAATTCAGACAGTTCAGACAATATTCAGAAATAAAATCTGAATATTATAGTCCTAGTAACTTCTCTGAACATTGTCTGAATATTTCTCTGAATACTGTCTGAGAAACAAGTTGCTAGGACTATAATATTCAGACATTGTTCAGACAAGTTACTAAGACTATATTCAGAACATTGCGCATAGAATCGACAGACAATATTCAGTTGCATTTCAGATTTTTCGTGAAACCTTTTTACAACCATTCCCGAGTAATGTCTGAATTTTTCATTCATAGTCTGTCAGCCTGTCCTACCATTACACTGGACACTAAAAACAACAATAGCAGTTTCATCACATTATATGATCTGGTTTAATCATATTATATGTATCAAACTACAACATAGTCAAATCATCTTTAAAACATTTTTATACAATGATGTAAATATTAACCTTCACTTACTAGTTGTTTGCTAGAAAAGTGGATCTGAAACTATTCAAAATCAGAACTCAACTGCTGCAACAACTGGTTTTAATTTGTTTTTAACATACACAAATTTCATTGATATGTATCTTTATACTTCATACAAGAGGCAAACATTTAATCACTATAGCCATAAAACGCAAAACAGCCTGCCCCCTAGCGGCCATGTCGTTCGATCAATCAACATGGCTTGAAGTTATCTGATAGGGGGTCACTTAAGGAACATTTCTACAAATTATTCAAGAATTTTTCTAGAATGTAGTTCTAGAATATTCAAGAAACATTAAATGGCCGCTTCTTGAAATGAAATTCAAGAATTGTTCTAGAATTATCAAAGAATGATATGGAATTATTCTAGAATAAAAATTCTGAAATAATTCTAGAATCAAAGTTCTTGAATAGTTCATTTAACCCTTTCCCTCATACGACAATTCTGCAGCACACAACTTTGAACATGTTTTGTCAAAACATGGAAAATCTCCATAATTGAATGGATATATAAACTTATGACTAAAAGTGGAAAACATTGTGGCAAAAGGAGAAATTGCATGTTTTGTGCAATTTCTTCTTTTGTCACTATGTTTTCAAAAAGCTGTCTGCTGCAGAGGCGTCAGAAAGCGTCTTTATTAGGGAAAGGGTTAATAATTCTTGAATAACAATTCAAGAAGCGGCCTGGTGATGATTTAACATTTCTTGAATATTCTAGAAGTAAATTCTATAATTATTTTTTTAGAATTTTCTTGAAACTGAGGAACTTTTTCACTGGTCCAAACCAAAAGTTACTGGCCACGGACCATTGCTAATTTCGCAGACTGACATAATAAACAAGATGTGCATTGATATTGTAAACATTCAATCCACATGATCTTTAACTGTACTATTCACTGAACAATTTGAAAAAACTTCATAAAGAATTCTCAATTCCTTTCACTGGTTAGTGTTCATTTTCTTTGAATTTTCGTTTAACCGCCCGAGTCTTCAGCACAACATCTGAGGGAGATACGTTAAAACGTTTTTCCACCAGTCTGCTCATCATATTGAAATGTTTGGGATCAAATTTAGGTTTAGCGGTTTTGTTTTTTTGCCTTTTTCCCCGTTGCACTATGGGGGTTTATTTAATCTTCTGTGAACAGTTTTGTTAGTCCTGCTTTAACAACTTCATAGGGTCCTTTTTGTTAATTAATAATTGTTACTAGTTCCCCCTGTGTTTCAGATTGATTACTAGGTGTATTTTCCATTTTCTTATTAAATCTACGAAACTCCCATACTCTTCAAATTTCATCGCCAGATCTTCAAGAGTTTTGTGTACCTGAAATATTTATTAAATACAATATTTATAAATTATCTGCTTTTTCCATTGTATGGTCAACATGGTTTAATTCATGTCATTAACCCTTTCCCATATATAGACACTTTCTGATACCTCTAGCAATTTCTCCTTTCGCCACAATGTTTTCAATCCTATCCAACAATTAAACTTTCATTTATAGAAATTTTCAATGTGTTTGCCTAGATGTTTTCGAAGTCGTCTGCTGCAGATTTGTTGTATGTGGTAAAGGGTTAATTTCTAGCAGTAAATAGTGTCTTGACCGAAGTCATGGATTGAACCCACTATTTCTAGATTGACCAGGCAGTGCATCAAGGGCTGCTATTAGATCTCGCCACTTTCAACTTGTGAGATAAAGTTGTATGTATTTCAAGAGAAACAAGTACACCTACCAGGCAAGCTCCCATAGACGATTCTTTTGAATACCCATAACATAGTGTTAGATGGTCAAATAAGGATTTTAAAACATGCAAAATAAAACATATCTAGAGCTCTGCTGCAGATTTATTTTATGTGGTAAAGGGTTAATTTCTAGCAGTAAATAGTGTCTCGACCGAAGTCATGGATTGAACCCACTACTTCTAGATTGACCAGGCAGTGCATCAAGGGCTGCTATTAGATCTCGCCACTTTCAACTTGTGAGATAAAGTTGAATGTATTTCAAGAGAAACAAGTACAACTACCAGGCAAGCTCCCATAGACGATTCTTTTGAATACCCATATAAACATAGTGTTAGATGGTCAAATAAGGATTTTAAAACATGCAAAATAAAACATATCTAGAGCTCTGCTGCAGATTTGTTTTATGTGGTAAAGGGTTAATTTCTAGCAGTAAATAGTGTCTTGACCGAAGTCATGGATTGAACCCACTACTTCTAGATTGACCAGGCAGTGCATCAAGGGCTGCTATTAGATCTCGCCACTTTCAACTTGTGAGATAAAGTTGTATGTATTTCAAGAGAAACAAGTACACCTACCAGGCAAGCTCCCATAGACGATTCTTTTGAATACCCATAACATAGTGTTAGATGGTCAAATAAGGATTTTAAAACATGCAAAATAAAACATATCTAGAGCTCTGACGCATGACGGACAATTCGCCATGACATAAGCTCAACTGGCTTTCAACCAGTGGAGCTAAAATCAAATTCAAATCTTTTACATTACTTTAAGTTAAAACCAGCAAATTAAAACAAACATTTGTGCCTTGACAAACAACAGAATTTTGAAAATTAAAAAAAGACCATTCACAGTTGACAGAAACACTCAATTCTTACCAGCAGTAGAAGCATTAGTCCCTTGCAGTAAAGAGCATACTACCAACCAGCTACCAACAAACAGTTCTGGATCTGAATTTTTATCAGCACTGGATCTACAAGAACAAGAAACAATTGACATACATGTAATCATTATTCATACAATCCATAACACCATCATATGTATCCCATAACTCTAGAGGTTGGAGAAAGAACAAGCTGAATAACCAGCCTGTTTCAAGTAGTATGTCAAGTGTATGGTCATCAAATAACGAAACTAACAAGGGCACCGCAAAGCGGATGCATTCCCTCGGTATTCAATTTAAAAATATGGCTAAAAATATGGCCAATGACCTGGATATTAATGTTATGTACCAGAAAACTAATTTTATTTGTCCTTGCCTTTATTAAATTGTTATCAATGTTATGTACCACAGAACTAAGTGTAATTTGTATCTGAATGGCAAATTTGGTTATGATCTGCGAAGAGATGATCAATGTAGAGTGGTCACAAGGTTGTTGATATGGGAAAATAGTTAAAGTCCAATTTTAACCTTGACCTTTAACATATGATCTGGAAAATAAATAGCTTCTAGACCTTGCCATATACTAACTGTATACCAAGTTTGTTTAAGATCGGTCGAAGGATGTTCAGTGTAGAGTGGTCACAAGGTTGTTGATATGGGAAAATAATCAGTCCAATTTTTGACCTTGACCTTTAACCTTGAAAATAAATAGACTTCTAGACTTTGACATCTACTAACTGTATACTAGTTTGGTTAAGATCGGTCGAAGGATGTTCAGTGTAGTGGTCACAAGGTTGTTGATATGGGAAAATAGTCAAGTCCAATCTTGACCTTTAACCTATGACCTTAAAAGTAAATAGGAGTCTAGACCTTGCCATATACTATCTGTATGGCAGGTTTGGTTATGATCTGCAAAGAGATGATCAATGTAGAGTGGTCACAAGGTTGTTGATATGGGAAAATAGGCAAAGTCCAATTTTGACCTTGACCTTTAACCTTGAAAATAAATAGCTTCTAGACTTTGCCATATACTAATTGTATATCAAGTTTGGTTAAGATCGGTCGAAGGATGTTCAGTGTAGAGTGGTAACAAGCTTAAGGTTGTTGATATGGAATAGTCAGTCTAATTTTGACCTTGACCAACTTATGACCTTGAAAATAAATAGGCTTCTAGACCTTGCCATATTCTAACTGTATACCAAGTTTGGTTAAGATCGGTCAACGGATGTTCAGTGTAGAGTGGTCACAAGATTGTTGATATGGAAAAGTCAGTCTAATTTCGACCTTGACCTTTAACCTAGAAAATAAATAGGCTTCTAGACCTTGCCATATACTAACTGTATACCAAGTTTGGTTAAGATTGGTCAAAGGATGTTCAGTGTAGAGTGGTCACAAGGTTGTTGATAAGGGGGAAAATAGTCAGTCCAATTTTGACCTTGACCTTTAACCTTGGAAATAAATAGGCTTCTAGACCTTGCCATATTCTAACTGTATACCAAGTTTGGTTAAGATCGGTCGAAGGATGTTCAGTGTAGAGTGGTCACAAGGTTGTTGATATGGGAAAATAGTCAAAAGTCCAATTTTGACCAAGACATGTGAAAAGCAATATACCCCCTCCTTTGAAGAGGCCATAATTAATAGTTCTATTTGATTTTCTACATAATTTGCCACAGAATTTATTAAACATTTATTAACCTTTGAGTTTTTAACATTACCGGTAATTCAAATTACCAAATAAAGGTCGCGCAAGTTTCTTTATTTTCTTGTTTTTCCAGCGAATTACTTGTTGTGTAAATCTGCAGAGGTTCAAATCATCCAATTGGAAGAAAAATATTGCCTACAGAGTGTAACTATCATCATTAAAAACCTCGACCCCAAGTTATTATTATGGCATGTGACTGACAACAGAAAACAAAAATGCTGAAAACCCCCACCCAGTGACCCACTCACCTCCGAGAGCAAGGATTTCAAACGTCTATTGGCCTAAACATCCGGGAAAAATGGCAACTCCACGGTCACGAACTTCATAAAAAAAATCTTCGGCTCCTGGATATGTTTCAGATGGAGAACTGACAGTCTATCCCCGTCGTTTTGTCCATTTCATTACAGCATGCGTGTTTACAGACGATTTTTGCGCCATTTTGAAATGGTTTATGACATCACTCCGCGTCGACCACGGAAATCGTTACGGAAAACCCCGATTTGTTCCGAATATAATATCGTACCTAGTCGGCCAAATCCGTGATAGCTCGGTATTTACATGTGTTTGCTTATATGTGGGTAATGTGCAAGTATACTAATGCGTTGTTCTTATTCGTTTTATCAAATTGTTTGAAACTGTATTTATTAATGTACGTTGTTAATGTAACATGTCCTGGAAACATGTCCAACATGTTGTAAGCGTAGGTGGGATCGGCTTTAGTCGGTCGTTTCCGGAATACCGAGTGACGTCACCACGAGATGCGCGCGCTGCCTATTCGGAGGGCCTCGGTCACAATTATTCTAAAAATTGTCGCAGACATTGACCGTGGAGCCGATTGACGTGAGAGCGATGGTATGTGTTTGTTTTGTTTTTGAAGGTAAGACCAGATAATGTTTTCCTGTATTCGGAATGCAGTTATTTTAGGTCTCTGTTTAAATATTTCAAGTCACTTTCACTTTATTTCCTTTTGAAACACGTTTTCTGATTGGTTCATATGGATACTGCCTGCCAATCAAATATCGATTTACAAAACAAAATGGCTGTCAGAGTAAAAATAAATGTTTTGGATGTGGATAAATAATCGAATAAAGCTTAAACGACAATGGTCCGAATTTGTTTGTGAAGAATAAAAACATGCTAAGCTCACCTGATCACGTTGTGATACAGTTAAGTGCAATAGCATTCTTTCTCTTCGAATAAGCGAGTTAAAATGTCGAATACCACACTGACCTCCAAAGTTACGAACCACATAATAAACACTATTTAGTGTTGTTGTTTGTTGGCGTTGTTTACCCTCGCACTCGGCAATATTGAGGTATTTTTTGCAGGTCTTAAGTATGCTCTGATGGGGTGACGATAGGGCTTAAATGGTGTGAAAAATATTGACATCTTTATTTATAACACGGACGTAGACGTCCCTGTTTATAATGTATCGTATGTATATATCCAAATGGCATTATTGCCGAATGCGAGGGTATCAACATCAGATCATCATACTTTTATTGAACAACTAACATAACTATTTCTGCAAAAAGATTTGATGATAAAAAGCAAAATGCTCATAGCAAATAAATCTAATGTATGCAGACCTTTAAATCAGTGTAGGAAAAGCAGAAATGACTCATAATAAGTTGAAAATTTCCCAAATCTCCACAATATTATTTAATTTCTAACACAATGTAACATGTTGAAATTACTTATCCCTTACCCACATGCAGACACATTGAAAACAGTGGGTGAAAATAGAAATCACTCATCATAACAAATTCTCATTTCAACAATGTTTTCAATTATTTTCAATAATAATTTTCATTTAGAGAAATATGGAATAGAGTAGGTTCTTGAAATAAATAGTTGTTTTCATAAAAGCAAAATCCAAGGTGGTTATATAATCAATCAATCTATGTGTGGTATGAAGTCTCCGTAAATCCTCCAGGACCAAGTATGTTCTGAATTTGTTTAACCTTTCCCTCATATAAACACTTTCTTACACCTCTGAAGCAGGCGACTATTGAAAACAATGTGGGGAAAGAAGAAATTCCTCATAATAATCAATTTCTCCCTTCGCCACAATGTTATCAACTCTTTTCAATAATTAAATATTTTTTGAGAGATTAATTAAGGTAAATTTTATTTCAAAGTCGTCTTCTGCAGATTTGTTGTATGTGGGAAAGGGTTAAAAGCATTAGTCTCTTATGTTAACTGTCTCTAGCTCTTGATGGCTTTAAACAAAATTACTTTGAAGATTGTCTGTCAGGTGACCTGTTAGATTAATTTAGGATCAACATGACCCTCGGATGCATATTTTGTAAATGTAATGTACCACATAAATAAATATGTGACAGTGACCCCAATTGTATTACAATGTATTTATGGTATATTTTGATTTAAAGGTAACTCTGGAATACCGGCAGATGCCAAAAGCAGACCTATTTTAACAAACTGAGAACACGAAGTTCAGTTGCAAAATGTGTGGGAAAAGTTCTGTCCTCAAAGCAAAGAGTACTTTCACATCATTCTGCATTTATTACATGAAATGATGATTTAAGTAAGTAAAATTCATATTTTATCTATTACCATTTTAATACTTTAGATCACAGAGGCAAATTAACCGTTTCCCAGATACAACCAATCTGTGGCAGGCAACTTACAAAAAAATCTAGGCAAAAATGTGAACAAATCTCTGAATTGAAGGATAATTATTGAAAGGAATTGAAAACATTGTGGCAGAAAGAGAAATTGCTAATTATGAGCAATTAGTTCTTTTGCCACAACGTTGTCAGAAAGCGTCTATAATTGAGAAAGGGTGAACATTCTGATGGAGACATGGTCCCCATTCAATAATTAATAGGATTTATGCAAACAAAACACAGAACTTTATTTCTGGTAGCTTTTGCATAAAAGGAGTGAAAAATTTACCCGATTTGAAAATAATTAGGCACAAATGTTCCTTTGGTGATCTTCTTCTAAGATTGTTAAAATTATTCCGATACGTTGATAAACATGGCCACCATCAGGCGTGGCTCATTTTGCTTATATGTATCAAGATTAAATTTTGAAAACTATTGAAGTTCAATTAAATCAGGTGAGCGATCCAGGGCCATCATGGCCTGGTCCTCTTGTTTAATTATCTCCATAAAGACATATGCTTGTCCAGATGAAAAGTATTGTAGGGATTGACTTGGTACTTCACATATTGTTAGAGGTCGTTGAGAGGAAGTGCAGTGACAAAGCACCATAACTCTATCATGGCCAATTTTTAGCTCACCTAAGCATGAAGTGCAAGGTGAGCTTTTGTGATCACTCACCGTCCGGCGTCTTCGTCTGTCAACAATTTCCTACAAATGACTTCTCCTACTAAACCAATGGACAGATTTCAAAATAACTTCACAGGAATGGTCCTTAGGTGGTCCTCTTTCAAAGTTGTTCAAAGAATTTAATTCCAAGTAGAACTTTGGTTGCTGCGGCATCAGAAAAGGGGAAAATTGCCAAATCTTAAAAAATCTTCTTGTCCAAAAGTGCTGGCCCGATTTGAAAATTATTTTGCACAAACGTTCCTTGGGCACCCTCTACCAAGATTGTTGAAATATTTCAGATCCGTTGAAAAACATGGCCGCCAGGGGGTGGAGCTTGTTTTCCTTATATGTGCATTGTTAAAACTTTAAAAATCTTCTTGTTCAAAAGTACTGGCCCGATTTAAAGATAATTTGGTACAAATGTTCCTTGGGTAACCCTCTTGTAAGAACTAAGATTGTTCTAATGATTCTGATCTGTTGAAAACATGGCCACCAGGGGGCGGAGCTTGCTTTCCTATTATAGGGTAAAACACTTTGAAAACTTTTGAAGTTCTATTAAATCAGGTGAGCGATATAGGGCCATCATAGCCCTCTTGTTTAATTTTCTACCTTTATTTTATGAACAAAGCTTGTCCGGAACTTAACTCGAAAAGTATGAAACAGATTGAATTGATATTTCAAACAATGATAGATCCCATTGAGAGGAAGTGCAATGACAAATTAAAAAACTCTAGCTTTCCCCTTTGTTATGCTCCCCAAAACAAAATCAGGGGAGCATATAGTCAGTCGCTGCTTCGTCTGTCTGTCTGTCTGTCTGTCTGTGAATTAATATTTATCCAGAACATAATTCATGAGACAGATTCACCTGATATAACCTAGGTGATAGAAGATACAACACAATTTATTTACCATTAAAACAATCATTTACACAATTCATAATTCTTATTCTGATTGTAGAAGACTTCACAATTTGTTTGGATTTTTTTCTATTTTAGGTCCTGTTAAACCTTAGAAGAAATTGTACATATATGATGATTCTGTACAGCACTCATGAGAAAAAGAGGATGCAGTAATGTTGATACAGATTTAAACCCCAAACATAGAAAACCTGATAATACCTCTTCTGAGCCAATTGGAACACCATTAATCTGCCAGAGAAATGAAAATGCAACACCTTATGGATTGGAGCCTGCCAATTGTGAACCTGTCACTCTACAAGGTGAAGTCTCAGATTCTGTGTCTGTAGAACCTTCAGAACAGGCAGATATATAGAACACCAGCATGATATCACTGACACAATACAGGAATATTCTTATACAGACCTTTATACAGACAGTTCAGATGAAACTGATCGACCTGAAAGCAGCTCCATTGAATAAACTTCTAGTGATAATGAACAAGAAACAGTGAAAACAAAACTAAAGATGACCATGAACTTTATACTCATTTGGAATTGCATCATACTATTATATTCTTCAATACAATTTATCCAAAAGTCCATCGGAATCACTTTTAAGCTAAGTGAAAGCAAACAATAAAATGTTGACTGACTTAACACTGAAGAAAATATTTACTGAAGTTGATAAATCAAAGTATAACATTTTTCACTACTGTAACATCTGTTTCGAAACACACCCAGATGATGTTGATGTTTTTCAGTGTTCAACTAAGTATTTTATAAAGAATATTGTCACTGATAAGATATATATGCAGTTGGATTTGTGGTTAGTTTGATAGAACCTGTTCATCCTTTTGATGATGTTCAGTGTACAATTTGGGCATGACTTTAAATTGATTGATTGATTGATTGGGGTTTAACGCCGTTTTCAACAATTTCTCAGTTATATCACGGTGGCCAGTTCACCTACTCATGCATTTCCTGGTTTTCTCACACCAGTACTCCACACAACAATCTTCCCAAGCAACTGGGGCATGACTTTAAAGTTGTGGATATAAATTTGATCAGACAAATTTTTTGTAATACAAAGTGGTCAGTCTGAGGCTAAATAATATTATGTAAGTCATGTTCCAAATATGTATGGTCAGTCAGTTTCCAAGTAAATCAGGAGATGATACATTTTATTATGTTTATATGATACAGTCATGTAATGTTAAACCCTTTCTCTTGTATAGACGCTTTCTGACGCCTCTGCAGCAGACTACTTTTTAAACCATTGTGACAACAGATGAAATTGCTGAAAACAAGCAATTTCTCCTTTTGCCACAATGTTTTCCACTTTTTTCCGTAATAAAATCTTTTTTTAAAGAGATTTTGCCTAGATGAATTCAAAGGCAGAAGCAGATTACGTATTAAGCATAATTGGTGCACACAGGGTTGAAGATTGTAAAAAAAGCATACAGAATATTGCTACATGGGAGAACCATAATTATGTTCGAAATTGTATATATAAGCGAATGGAAAAAGGATCTGTCGTACAGTATTGTGTGATACAGGTGAAATGTTTTCAATTAAGTATTTTATAAAGAATATTGTCACTTATTATATAAGATATATGCAGTTGGATTTGAAGTTAGTTTGGCAAACTACTTTTGAAAACATTGTGACAATAGAAGAAATTACTCAAAACAAGCAATTTCTCCTTTTGCCACAATTTTTTTCCGTAAAAAATCTTTATTTATAAATATGAATAATTATACAAGAACTTTGAACTATTCTAAAAGTTTATCCATTGAAGAATTCTGATTCTTTAAGGCAATTTTTATGGACGATGTTGTAAAATTTTGTCAGTAGTAGAATCCTGATTCTAGAATTTTAGCAAAGTTCCAAAATTTTCATTGTTAAGAATAGATATTCTAGAACCTGTGTTCTTGAATGTGTAGGGTGATTCTTGAAGAATTCATGAAGTTCTAGAATAATTCTAGAACTGAAGAAAATTCTTAAACATTTTTCGCAGGTGATTCTTTCATTTCTGTTTCATTCTGAACAGAAAGCATGGAATGCACTTTTTCTTGCATGATATTAAAAAGTTGAAATTACCTGTGACATTCCAGTTCAAATTAAATAGTAAGTTTCGATTATTTGAATAAATATTAGTGCATATTTTTCGAGCTATTAGAAGAATGATAAAAATCTTTGGAAATCCCGATGTGGTATGCTGGAATAATTTTCATAACATACATGCATAAGATACATGCACTGATCTAGCATCTTTCGAGGTTATGCATTTATGAGTTTGTATGAGATAAAATGTAAAAGAATAAATCATGTAGGTTTTTTTTCATTGAAACTTGCAGTATCAATTCTGTGAGTAATGATTTTACATTGTTGGAGTTGTTCATGATCACCTAGTTGAATTCGACTGTTGTGATTGCAGTATACTATAATGTCACTGAACAGCTGCATTACTTAAACACACCTAAAAGTAATGTGTACAGAACTCTAAAATACTTGTCATTTTAAAAGTCTGAATTGTTCAGTATTTTTAAAAACTCCAGTATGATACTTTAAAGTCTGAATTTTTTCAGACATTTTAATAACATTTGTCATGACATGTTGTATGATTTGTTTATTAAATATTTTCTACCCATTGCTCATATTTTATCTGGAACATAACTACAAAAGAAGTGAATGTAATTCATTCAAACTTTACACATTGATAATGGTCATTATATGGAAGTATGATGCCCATATATTGTCTGTTCTGATCAATTATTTTAGAATGTCTGTCTAAATTTAGTTGTAGTGAACATTAAAGGACCTGGTGAGCTTCCTTGTTTTAAGTCACAATTGTTTTACTGTGTTTTTGACATTTTTTAGTGTTATCACTTCCTGAACATGCAGAAAATGAGTCTTGAATATGGCAGAAACATCTCAGACAAGTTTCAGTTTAAGTGATTTTTAAAAAAGTCTGAATAAATCAGAAACGAAACTGGCTGCATCTTTTTTTCAGTATTTCTTCAGACATTCGCTGAAGCTGAAAGAAGACTGAACTTTTGGTCTGAACATGTCAGTTTCTTTTCAGTATTTCTTCAGGTATTCGCTGAAGCTGAAAGAAGACTGAACTTTTGGTCTGAACATGTCAGTTTCTTTTCAGTACTTTTTCAGACATATTCTATGAAGCTGAAACAGGTCTGGATCTTGTCAGCACTGTTCAGCTTTTATTCAGACATCATTCAGATGCTAGATTTGGTTGTTCAGCAATGATTCAGTCACCAATTTTGCCGTTAGACTGAATTCAGCATTGATTCAGCTTAATTCAGCTTAATTCAGACAAACTTCAGACTTTCTGTTTCATGAGGGCAAAGAAGAATTTTGCTCAAAACTAACAATTTTTCCTTTTGCCACAATGTTTTCCACTTTTAGTTATAGGTTATAAATCCATTCAAATATAAAGATTTTCTATTTTCTGACAAAATATGTTCAGTCGTCTGCTGCAGATTTGCTGTATGAGGGAAAGGGAGGTTAAAACTGTGCATATGCACTGGCTCACTGGATATGCGGCTTGTATGTATGTGTACTTTATCAAGACTGGTGAAGCTCAGAGTGTCACCCAGGGACTATAAAACCAGAGTTGACATTTGTATTACTCTCTCCCCTGTTTATCACCAATCCTATCATATTTCACATCAAATGTCAACCCATGTAATACTGGACAAATACCTGAATCAAGTGTCTTCAGATTAAAGGGCATCAAATTAGTGTTTTTACTTCTTTCACCAAAAGTTGTGAAAGGCAATTTCATCTTTTCCAACAATCTAATCCAACACATAATGGTGTCTAATTAATTCTTTCTGTTCAGGCTTTAAACCCTACCTTCTAGGTAAAAATATGGAAACTTCTATAAATTCATATTACGAGTATTGAACACAGTTGAAATGGTCTGGCTCATAATGAGCAATTCCTCCTTTTGCAATATTGTTTGCTTAAATGTCTTCTGCTGCTGCAGATGCGTCAAAATGTATCTGCATGTGAGAAAGGGTTAAACACCCATGATGGGCATCTGTGATATACAATGGCAATTAATGAACCATGTATTAATGAATAATAATGAGATACATGCAACAAATCTATGAATATTAATGAAGAATTTGCATACTAATCATTTTTAATATAACATTCTTTTTAATGGCTGTTGTTAAACCTAATAGCAATGTTACCCGATTAACCACTTTTAATAAGATTCTTCCAATTTGGGTAGGGGGAAAAGTGGAGAAATAACGGAAAATAATATTAGATGAATCTGCAGCAGGGGACACTGTGGCAAAAGGAGAAATGGCTTAAAATTTGGTTTATAGCATGTCAACTTACAGAAGCAATATCTTAATTTTCAATTATATTTTCATATACCATTCTGTTTTAGAGACTTCAAAAAGCCTCTTCATTATGCTTCAATCAGGGAAAGAATGAGCATTTTACCTCCCTCTAATAGCTGCCGTCCACTACAGGCCTCCAAAGGGTTCCCGAAAGCGGGATGTTTCGGCATGTCTTCGCGATGTTCTAGAACCCTTCGTGTCCTTCCTTAACACTTCTGGAAACCTTCTCGACACTTCGGGGCCAAATCGGGATCGAAAAATCTTCGGCATCCAAATTTTAAAAGCCTCCTGTCGTCTGTGAGCCAGGGGCAGACCCACCATCGACGACGTCTTCTTCGTCTCTGTCTCAAATACAATGCCAAGGCAAGCATGGCATCCGTTTCAGCTTGGATTTGAAACTGAAGTGCAAGGTGAAGGCCTATAACATCCATGGTGTCCCACTAGCAACTGATAACAAAATGGTAGTTCGGCATCGTTTATATACCCCGACTCTCAAATTGGCAACATTTCAGCATTTCTATCGCCAACTCTTCAGCATGTTCTGCAAAGTTACCACAACCTTTCCACACGATCGAGAAACATTCGGGAGCCAATTCTAGAACTGACGGCATTCTTCCGCGTCGCATTCAGCTACTTAGGATAGGTTTCGGCGTTTATACCACAAACGTTTTTATGCAACTCCACGAGTACATGCCGAACGAACCCGATGGCAAAGCTTCGCCCATTTTATTGATTAATGATCCCGAAAGGTTCCCGAAACTAGCAACATTTTATCAGCAACCCTTCCGCAGAGCATCGGGACTGTAGTGGACGGCAGCTATAGCAGACAACATTTCATTTCATATGTATACATATTTGCAACTATTATGACATCACAATGTCGTTAATTATAGTAACCTCATATGTTTTCAAAGTAGACAATTCTAAAAACTATCCTATCAGGCAAGTCAGGTTAACCCTTTCCCACAATCAAATGATCTTGCTGCAGACGACTTAAATCAATTTAAGCAGAAATAGAGGATAGCTCTATAAATTAAAGTATAATCACTGAATTGTCAGTTGAAAACATTGTGGCACAAAGGGGTAATTGATTATGATGAGCAATTTCACCTTTTGCCACAATATTTTCAAAAGTAGTCTGCTTCAGATTTGGTGCCAAAAAGTGTCTGTATATTGGAAGGGTTAATTAAATCCTATGAGAAGGTTTTCTGTTATTATAAACCAGTGCTAATTATAAGACAAGGATTGAAGGTAATCCATCATCACCAATTGCCTTACATCAACCAATCAATGTCTTAACTTTCCACTCATGGAATACACAAGGAGCTTAGGTTTCTACACTTGGCAAGTCTTAGATACTCAAAGCAGGAAGTGGAAATGGTCTTTTTTCTTCCAGCATAATTCTGGTTGTAAACCCTTTCCCACATGCGGATCGATTTTAACACAAGTGGGCAGATGAAATTTAAGCAATTAATACCTTTGCCACAATATTTTCACCTGGATTCAATAATAAATCTTTCATTTTTAGGGGGGTATAATCCCAGTGAAACTGTTCAAAGTAGCCATACCATAGGGTTTGTTTTTTATTAACAAGAGGGCCAAGATGA
The DNA here is from genome assembly GCA_031761405.1 of Serripes groenlandicus. Taxonomy (NCBI): domain Eukaryota; kingdom Metazoa; phylum Mollusca; class Bivalvia; order Cardiida; family Cardiidae; genus Serripes; species Serripes groenlandicus. The sequence goes on along the minus strand of JASEVX010000002.1, from coordinate 82,621,343 downwards.
CCCTAAATCGATCACCTGATTGATAGTAAATTAGTAGAAATATCTGGGAAAAAGATCAAGGAGTGCAATTAGAACTTCAAGGAGTGAACACTTCTCAAGAAACAGCTTATTAGTAAAGGTCATTTATATCTTGAAATCTAACAAGAACTTCAATTAGAATTGAATTATAAAGTTTTTGTCATTTTGCACCTTTCTTGATCTGTTTTTAATATAAACCAATATGGCTTGAACAGTTTTTTTAGAGGGTCACTTAAGGATTCTTTCTACTGAATTATCTTGGAGTCTGACAAGCAGATTATGGAGGAAAAGGATTTTAAAGTTTGGTCGTTTTACTCATGTTCTGATGCTGCAGCAACCAAAGTTTTACATAGAATGCAAGTCTTTGCACAATTTTGAAAGAGGATCAACAAAGGAACATTCATGTCCATGATAAATCATGTCATAATTGCTTGTTCACTTTCAATAACAATCTTTTATTTCCACCTTGCTGTTGAGACCAGAAATGTTGCGATTTTAACTTTCCACTTCCTGTTCAAGACAACCCTTGCATAATACTCTGCCAAGTGTTACCTCCCTTAGACCATCAATCTAATAACCATATGTCATTTGAAGCAAAAAGTTAATTTTACTCCTTTTCTGATGCTGCTTGGTTGCTATGCCTTTCAACAAATCAATATGGCTTGACAAAGTATGTAGATGATCAATGAAAGAACATTTCTACAAAACTGTCTTTAAATCAGACAAGCACTTTTATAAGGATGCTTTAATAAGGAACATTTCTACCAAATTATATTTGAATCTGACAGGCAGATTCGGAAGAGAAGATTTTTAAAGTTTGGACATTTTGTCCCCTTTCTGATGCCGCAGCAACCAAAGTTCTCAATAGAATTTTAATCTTTGAACAATTTTGAAAGAGGACCACCAAAGGAACATTCCTGTGATGTTTGGTGGAAATTGTTCTTGCGGTTCAGGAGGAGATGATGTTTAAAGCTAAAAGTTAACGACGGACGACGGACACAGAGTGATCAGAATAGCTCACCTTGAGCCTTTGGCTCTAGGTGATCTAAAAATACATAGTATAATATGCATTCTGAAAACTATTCCATTTCAATAGATCAGAGTGATGAAAACAGACAGAAGTTTTCCTGTGACATCAAACTCATTTTTCCTGTGACATCAAACTCATTGTAATTTTGTTAGGTAGCTGATTGTAATGAGCCTAGAAAGTAATCACCAAAAAAACTGGGGATAGTTTGAAGTAACGAGCGTTTTTAGGTAGAGCAGAGATGATAAAAACGGTGTATTAGCAGCGAAGTGTGTCAAGTTTACATCATGCTTTACCAGAAAACAATTGGCAAATAAAACTGAGAAATGACGGACTGTCAAAACATTCCTGGATGAACCAGAGTGGTAGGGGCGCTAGATAAAGTATGCATTTCAATGATGAATCTTCAATTGCTTGATCTGCCAAAACAAATCAATCATAGGGAATCCGGTTTGTTTTACAAATAATGTTGATTTTTACAATGAATCTACATTTTCTAGAAGAGAGTGAGTTAACTAATAAAGTTTACCAAAGTTAACTGCTGCAAGTTCCCTCAGTGGTAATCATATCAAAAAAGTTCAAGCTAAGAATACGGTCTTTTTTGTGATATAAACATAGTTGCAGTTTTTCAGTACTTGAGGTATGGCCATAATTTAACCCTTTCCCTCATATAGACGCTTTCTGACGCCTTTGCAGCAGATGGCTTTTTGAAAACATTATGAGTGACAATTAAAGATGAAATTGTTTCAAACCTAAGCAATTTCTCCTTTTGACACATTATGTTTTCCACTTTTAGTCATGGGTTAATCCATTCAATGATAGAGATTTTCTATTTTTTGACAAAATATGTTCTAAGTCATCTGCTGCAGAATTGTCGTATGAGGGAAAGGGTTATTACTTTCCTCTTCAAGAGAAAAAGGGTGAAAAAAACAACAAAAGGTCTGACTGCTTTCTATTGAAAAAATGTCCAGAAAGCAAAATTAGTTTCGGTAAATTAGTAATTGACTTGGTCTAAATGAAGGAAATAACTGTATGAATGACAGTGTCCCTTTCCCACAATTATAGAAATAGCAGTTTTTCAAATATTCAAAACCAGACTAAATTCACATTTGTATAGCAGTAACCAATCAGGATTTAGATTATTTTACAATATTCAGAGCCAAGATTATGAATTGTTTGTCACATCAAATAGTATAAACTCGAATCAGATGAGATAATGGAGAAAGATCATAAAAATTACAATCTTATAGTATCTTTCTCTCTCTGAGTGGGAATGAAGGCCAATGTATGCCTAACGAAGCAGTATTGTGGTTTCATTATTGCAGTGACATTTTTCTCCCCGGCCCCATGAAAATGGCTGCAAATCAATAGCCTGTGTGGACTCTAGAGACAGATAATGAGAGATTGACCAGAGGTCGTAATAAAATGCCACAAACTATACATCCCAACGTCACTTTCATGTTGCATAGCGTTTTTCCTCTCAGTCTGTTTGCTTATGATATTATTTATTTACTTTGTTTTGTTTAGGAAATGAAAAACACTGTCAAATTGACTACCCTTTTCAATATAGATCCAAGTCTGCAGCAGGTGACTTTGAATATATACATCGAGACAATAATATGGAAACTCTCAAGTCTAAGTCTTATAGTATGAAATGAAATATGATAATTGAATTGAGTTGAAATCATTGTGACAAAAAAAGACTGTGTTCATAATTATAAGCCATTTGTCATTTTGCCACAATGTTTTCAAGTGAGATGCTGCTGCGTGAGAAGCATCAAACCGTATCTGCATGCAGGAATTTAAGGGTTACTGTCTGACCAATTTTTAGCTGATTCAGCAGAAATATAACCAGCTATGTTAACCATTTCCTAGATCTACAATTGACATGTGATGGCTCTGCAAATGACAAATATTGAAAAGAATTGTGGGAAATAGAAAAACAATCATAGTTCATAATTGTTGTCATAGTATTTTCTATTCTTTGTCCAAGTTATTACTTCATTGGTCCTTTTGATAATACATCAACTAAAATATGCTTTCCCACATATAACACTTTAATCTGCAGCAGTAGTTTGAAACTTTGAAAACATGAAATCAAAAGTATGGAAAAATTCTAGAATAAATGAAAAACTATTGAGTATTAAGTGTTGAAAACATAGTGGCAAAAGGAGAAATTGCTCGATCATAATGAGCATTTTCTCCATTTGCTAGAATCTTTTCAAGAGTGACGACTGCTGCAGAGATATCAGAAAGTATCTGTATGTGGTAAAGTTATAAGAAGAGATATATACATTATACATATAAACAGTGTTCATCAAAAGAGCAATTTGTTAATTTTTCACTTATCACTGTTGTTTTCAAAGTGGATGAATCTTAAATTAACACTTTGATACTGCGGATCCAATATGAAGCAACTGCAGTAGTAACTTAACCCTTTCCCACATACAACAAAACTACAACAGACGACTTTGAATAGATTTAGGCAAAAACACGGAAATTCTTTATAAATGAGGGTAAATACCACTAAAACAGTGTTGAAAACATTGTGACAAAAGGTGAAATTGCTCATTTAGAGCAATTTCTCCTTTTGTCACAATAATTTAAACAAGAGCTGTCGGAGGACAGCGCGCTCGACTATATGCCGCTTATTCACATAAAGCACTATTTCATTATATTGCACTTAAGTACTTTTAAATTATATATATACTCTATATGTAAAAGCAACTGAATAGATACATACATTTAAAAGTCAATCAAGTGCAATAACTCCATATTAAAGTTAAAAATCATGAATGAAAGGTATTATATGTAATTATATTCCAAATATGAAAGCCCTAGCACATGTACTTATTGAGAAAAATTAAAAATTAAAATAAAATTCCAACTTGCCCTAAAACTTAAACCACCCAAAATCATGTTTTTTAGCCCAAAAAGAAGGTCATACTCAGCATCTTCAGCATTCAATGTGAAGAAAGGTATTATATGTAATTAAATTCCAAATATGAAAGCCCTAGCACAAGTATTTATTGAGAAAAATTAAAAATTAAAATAAAATTCCAACTTGCCCTAAAACTTTAACCATCCAAAATCATGTTTTTTACCCCAAAAAGAAGGTCAAACTCAACATCTTCAGCTTTAAATGTTAAGAAAGGTATTATATGTAATTAAATTCCATATATGAAAGCCCTAGCACAAGTACTTATTGAGAAAAATTAAAATTAAAATAAAATTCCAACTTGCCCTAAAACTTTAACCACTCAAAATCATGTTTTTTACCCCAAAAAGAATGTCAAACTCAGCATCTTTAGCATTCAATGTGAAAAAAGGTATTATATGTAATTAAATTCCAAATATGAAATCCCTAGCACAAGTAATTATTGAGAAAAATTAAAAATTAAAATAAAATTCCAACTTGCCCTAAAACTTTAACTTTAACCACCCAAAATCATGTTTTTTACCCCAAAAAGAATGTCAAACTCAGCATCTTTAGCATTCAATGTGAAAAAAGGTATTATATGTAATTAAATTCCAAATATGAAATCCCTAGCACAAGTAATTATTGAGAAAAATTAAAAATTAAAATAAAATTCCAACTTGCCCTAAAACTTTAACCATCCAAAATCATGTTTTTTACCCCCAAAAGAAGGTCAAACTCAACATCTTCAGCATTCAATGTAAAGAAAGGTATTATATGTAATTATATTCCAAATATGAAAGCCCTAGCACAAGTACTTATTGAGAAAAAATAAAATTTAAAATAAAATTCCAACTTGCCCTAAAACTTTAACCACAAAATCATGTTTTTTACCCAAAAAAGAAGGTCAAACTCAGCATCTTCAGCATTCAATGTGAAGAAAGGTATAAGATGTAACTATATTCCAAATATGAAAGCCCTAGCACAAATAATTATGAATGAAAATGCCAACTTGCCCTAAAACTTTAACCGGACGCCGACGCCGGGGCGAGTAGTAAAGCTCTCATATTCTTCGAATAGTCGAGCTAAAAAGACATCTGCTGCAGAGGCGTCAGAAAGACTCATCTGGAAGGTCTCACCGGAGTCTTCAGTTTCTGCCTATAAACAGACATTTATACATTCATTTGCAGGAAGAGATTTTTCATATTTTTGCCAAGATGTTTTCAAAGTTGTCTGCTGCAATTCTGTTGTTCCGTGTATGTGGGCAAGGGAGGTTACTCCTAATTACCTTATTAATACAGGTGACAAAATGGTGGCTATTATAAATTGATTGATGCTGGAAAACGTTTTGAGCAAGGGAGAAATTGATCAAAACATACAATTTCTCCTTTTCCCAACATGTTTTCACTCCTGTATCAAGATTTTATTTCTAATATGCCTTGTATATATAAGCTAATTATCATAATTAGGTCTTTTGAAAGTTGACAAATCCAGAAGTATCATATCAGGTAAATATTTAAAATTTGTATCAAAATAATTGTTTAACCCTTTCCCTCATATAGACACTTTCTGGGCCTCTGCAGCAGACGGCTTTTTGAAAACAGTGACAAAAGAAGAAATTGCTCAAAACGAGCAATTTCTCCTTTTGCCACAATGTTTTCCACTTTTAGTCATAGGTTATCCATTCAATTATAAATAGAGATTTTCTATGCTTTGACAAAATATGTTTAAAGTCGTCTGCTGCAGAATTGTCGTATGAGGGAAAGGGTTAATTAATATAATCCTCATAAGCTAATATTGCTATGATTTTGTTTGTAAGTAATTAGAAGTAAGCTAATTATCGATAGATCTATGTTATTTATTCTTTAGAATTATATATATTATAATAATAATTTTCTCAATACTGCACTATATACTTATAAATCTGACGAATCCTTCCTATCTTACCGTATTTTTTTCTTTACGGTTACATTTAACTCAAGAGTGCGCAATGAGGTTTTACAGTTTTTCAAATCAGTGACAATTTGACTTTTACACTGATTTATGTTTCAACTCGCCCCGATTAAAGTCCCTTTTGATGACCAAAAATGAATACTTTTGGTAACAATGTGAGTTTTATGTTAATTTATGTTTCACAGTATATATATATACAGTCAAAATAGTAATGAATAACGTGTGGATGGATCAAATATTTTACCTTAACAATAAAGGTAAAAAAAAAAAAATGTTTATAACAATAACCGAAATGAAATCAAAAGTAAACCATTTACAAACCATAAACTAATTTTATTAGACGCTTTCTAACGCCTCTGCAATACATGTTCTAACGACTTTTTCCACAGGCAATGTCTCCTTTCTCCAGAGGAACTAAGTTAAAAATGGAACTACTGTAACATTGAAAGTATTGTTTTGAATCACTAAGGAGTAAAAAACAATGCAGGAAAAAGAGAATTTAAACTTGTTTAATTTTAGTAATCTCTCCCTTACACAATGATTAACCCTTTCCCTCATATAGACGCTTTCTGACGCCTCTGCAGCAGACGGCTTTTTGAAAACATAGTGACAAAAGAAGAAATTGCACAAAACGTGCAATTTCTCCTTTTGCCACAATGTTTTCCACTTTTAGTCATAGGTTATCCATTCAATTTAGGAGATTTTCTATGTTTTGACAAAATACATTCAAAGTCGTCTGCTGCAGAATTGTCGTATGAGGGAAAGGGTTAAAGGTGGTTTTTTTAAAGAAAAAACAAAGATTTTCTGCTTCAGGGTAAAAATTAATCCTTTCCAACATACAATAAATCTGAAACAGACGACATTTAATATTTGAATCAAGGTTAATAAAAATATGGAAAATCAGTTACAACAATAATAAGAATTGAAAAGAGTTTTCCAATTTAAGTCATCTGCTACAAATTCCTCAAAATACATCAGCATGGGGGTAAGGGTTATAGCTGAGCACTAATTTAGAACAAAATCTTCCATGTTTACAACAATAAATGAAAGTATTTCATACTACAATAAACCTTTTGAAGGAGGTAACATAAAACATGAGGAAATAATTCCAGGTATCTTTCCTTTGATGATTGTTTTACTAGATAAACAGTCTTTCTTTTCAACAACAGAGCTTATATTAACCCTTTCTATAATATACAGCACATCTGAAGCAGACAACTGTTAACATATCTGGGTAAAATAATGTGAAAAATTATGAAGGAAAGATTTGTTTTGTTTTATTTGGGTTTTACACTGTTTTCAACATTATTTCAGTTATATCATGGCAAGTTAGCTTAACAGTTCACTTATTCATGATCCCTGGGTAAACAAACCAGTACTAGGCTAGAAAATGTGCCAAGCCCAGGGGCACTCCACCGTGACGGTCATACTGCGACTGGGGATCGAACCCGGGACGCCCAGTTTCAAGTCTGTGACGCTAACCACTCGACCACGGCGGATTCCTATTAATGGAAAAAATAGAAATTGCTCCTTATGATGTTATATAGCTTAATAATAAGAGTCACCTGCTTTGATATAATAACATGAGTAAACTATTCTACAGACGCAAAGTAAAATATAAAATTTATAACATTCCGGGAAAAAAACCAGCAATCTTTTTTTTCTTTTTCCAGAAAATTATGACTGTATAAAGAAAGTGTTGATGATCCATAATCCAGTGGAAACTGTTTCCAGTATATTATCCAAATTATTGACCAAGTTCAACACTTGTATACCTTTTCTCTCGCAATGTTTTCAAAAATGTGTATACATCAAACACTTTAATGCTCCTAGCTTCCAACAATAAACAATCAAGAAACCTGTAGCAAGACTGAAAACATGCACCTAGGCAAAAATAGGAAAAATCTCTATAAATTTTTATTTAATAGAGTTAAAAACATTGTGGCAAATCTTGAATTTGTTCATTGTGAGCATATTCACCCTTTGCTAAATAGTTCCTGCAGACAAGACAAAATGGCACTGCATGTGGGAAAGGATTAAAACCAACTTGTACCAGCAGATTGTCCATCTGAAGGTCATTGCTGCGGAAAGTTTCGCGGTGTATCACCAAAGTTATTGATGATGCCAAAACTTGGCAGCATTTATGCCTTTTTCTGGATTTGAATTATGATATGTATTGATCCTCTGTAATAAAATGGTGGAATCAGCAGAAAACTGGCAGGAATAATCTTAACAACTTTGGCTTTACCCATTACATCATAGCTGGCTAACTTAGTCAGCTGCTTTAACTCTTTCCCATATATACAACAAATCTACAGCAGTCAACTTTGAAAACATTTTGACGAAAAGATATATAATTATTGAATAGAATTGAAAACATTGTGGCAAAAGGAGAAATATACCATCATGAGCAATTTCTCCTTTAATCGCAATGGTTTCTATAATGAATTGCCTGTTGCAGATGGTCAAAACGTGTCTACAGGTAGGAAAGGGTTAAGAACATAAATTATAAGGATTTTTTTTTATAACAGATGGGCAAAAGGAAGAAATGTTTTGATAATGTTTATAAAATAAGGTGTTTTTCAATAAGAGATATTTTACTTTTTCATGTTCAATTATGATTTTGTCAATTAATTGAAGTAAATGTCTTCTCAATTTTCCTTTTTTCTAACAAAAGTCTTCTGCTGTAATTACATTTAACATTTAGTGGTTAGTATCCGTGATAAACCATGGATTGATTCTGGTCATTTCATATTAAAGACTTTAACAAGAGCGCCGCAACGCGAAAGCCAACGCTTGTCTGCTTTTTTTTCTAATTAAAAAAAGGGGTATTTATTTATTATTGAATAATTATTGAAGCCAGAGATATGTGATTTAATTGGTATAGACATGGGTTACTGTTCCTAGGAACATTGTATTACCAAGTTTCATTGAAAAGGTTGAACGGTTTTTAAGTGATGTGAGGCAATGTTAAAGTTTCTTGAGGCCGAAGACGCAGACACTTAAAGTATGACACACTGGTCAAGGGTATCCCAATCAATACCCTGACTTTGTTTCTTCGAAAAACAGACAATGAAGCTAACAAGAGCACCGCGTACGGAACAGACGCTCGACTGATAGGGAGGAAAAAAAAATTAGCTAAACAAAAAACCTTAACCGGACGACCACGCCGCCGCCTCCGCCAACGCCAGGGTCATGACAATAGCTCTCGTTTTTTTCAAAAGTCGAGCTAAAAATGGTAGGAATGGCTTCCTTGCAGATCAGGGCTCAAGGGATGGTTTTAAGACTGATGCATTGGTGTCACTCCTTGGTAAAGAATAGTCATAGAATGAGTAAATTAACCAGGAAAAGCTGTGATATATAACCTGAAACTGTTGAAAGCGGTGTTAAACACCAACTAAAAAAGGAAACAAAGCAATAACACATCAAAAACGTATATTGAATAGTTCAAATCATAGAAGCAAATGGGAAAATTGCTCATTGTGCAGATGCATGAAAGTGTCTCTGCATGTAGGAAAGGGGGGTTAAGACCATACATTTAAGTTCCCGAGAGTACTGCAAACTCTATCCATAAGGTAACAGGTTGAAGACCCTAATAGGACGTTTTTTCCCATGTGAAGGTGCATTTTGTCTGTGTGCCAATATTCCCCAGTCAATAAGAGATATGTACAAATTTCTGAGATGTTCATATTTTGTCTTATCACCATTTTCTATCATAAAATTCCTTCCCTTGATAGACCTCAACGTTATGTAATAATCAATATGGAAACTTCTCTGGAAAAAACAAAACGCAACATCATGCATTCTGTTTGAAATCTGAAATGGGTAATTTCTATAACAGTGTTCATATATTCATCCATTTTAATCAAAGAATGGGAATTGAAATGTAGTACTTCTAAAGTATTTGTCATTTTTTTCAAATTGCCAAAAAAAGCACTCTCATGAATTTAAATGAGAAAGTTCATGTTAAATTGGCAAGCTTTTGAAGTAGGGTTTTTTACATGTAACACTGTTAGAAGAACTCTGATGTCAAAAATGAATCAATTACCTGATATGTATTTTAGATATCTTTATTGGAAATTATTTACAGAAGTATAGAGACAACACATGTTTATACCCTTTCCCGCATACAGACCTATGACGAGGGCTTGGCGTGAAACGGTTGTAACTTAAATCCTATTTTGAAAACCCTGGTTTAGGGGCAATTTTGACCCTTTTGTAAACAATGCAAATTTAGGTGCCATTGCTCAGAACGAGCAATGGCACCTAAATTTACATTGTTTACCAAGAAAAGTGATTTAACGCTTTATAAAGACTTTATGGCGAGGTGATTAACCTTGGTAAAAAAATACCAATTTTAGATACAACTGTTTCAAGCCAAGCCCTCGAATATTCAAGCATTTGAAGCATGCATGCAGCTTGCGAAAACATTATACCAAAAAGAAGAAATTGCTTAAAATGAGCAATATTTCCTAATGCCACAATGTTTACAACTTTTATCAATCATAAAAATCTATAGTTTGCTTATGGGCATTTTTAAGTTGTATGATGCAGATTTGTAGTATGTGGGAAATGGATAAAAAACATTTAACCATTTTCCGCATACAACAAATCTGTAACAGAAGACTTTGAAAAATCTCTTTAAATCATAAGTATATTATCCTCGAGTTGAAAACATTGTGGTAAAATACAGAATATACAACAACCTGGAAAATGTTAGTTCAAAATGTAGGTGACACCCAGAGTCTGAAAACATTTAAGTATCAAAAGATACATTAGTGCAAATTTGGTCAATATGACTTCAAGTCTTGCAAATTGACTAAAACACTGACCTTAAACAAACTTCCTAAAGCCAGTGCAGTTGCCAACAATTAAAGGCGCATGCAGCCAGAAACAATGGAGATTTTGCAGTAAGCTCTCTTAATTTTGTTGCGGTGAGCTAAAAAGGAGAAATGATTATAATCATAAACAGTTTAACCTTTCCAAAATACAATAAATCTGAAGGAGAAGACTGAAAACATCAATGCAAAATATATTAAAAACCTTTGTGGCAAACGGAGAAATTGCTCAATATGTTCAAACATCCGCTCTCTTCACCATGGTGGTATTGAATTAAAACTCGATGTATGTCTAGATGAGTTGTCTAGAGTTGTAGCTAAACTGGAAACTTCCAGGAACATTGTATCAGATAAACTATGTACACTACAGACTTCCGTTCGAGACAACGCCTTAAATATTGGCCAAATTCACGATGCCGATGATAGTGAAAAACGTAACTGTAAAACACGCATAAATGATCTGAGAGTGAACTTAACAGAAGATATTCTGCACGTCAAAACAAATTGTAATGTTACAAAAACTGATATTGAAAAAGAAGCAAAACGGATTAACTCTCAAATCAATACCATAAAAGACAAGCACCAGAAAGCAGATGCTACCGTTATGCAGGCCGTCAAAGCAATCAACACAGAATTCAACACGAAAATGGACGAAATGTGCGAAAAAGTATCATCAACTATTTCAATGTCATTCGATAAGCTCAATAGTACGTTACATACTAAATATCGGCAAAGAGAAGAAGAGGTTGTATTTGTGCGAGAAGAACAGGCAAAGAAATCTGTCAAATTAAAATCGAGCGATCTTCACGTTCCACCTTCCTCTGGTACGGCGCAACGAGAACCAGTACATGTTACCATCGAACTTTGCGATGAGACGGAAACGGCACCTACTACGAACTCAAATAAACTACGTAATTCTACCAATGGTTACGAGCAAACGAAACAACCCGAAACGCAAAAGTCTTCATCTACAAATGATGTTAACGACGGCTTTGACACTCCTCGCAGACGTAAAGGACGGTTTAGCGCGGCCACTCGCAGACGTTCGAAGTCTTACGTTATAACTGGCATTCACACTGATAGCGACCAGGATGGACTCGCAGATTTTCTAGAGTTTGATATGAATGTTTCCTTTACATCTGCAAAGTTCTTGATCACGGGACGAACGGACTGCAAAGTGGCGCAGATTGTTGTCGATGACGAACAAGGCGCATACATAGAAAACGAAATTTCGTGGCCCGAAGGCATATCTTGCCGTCCTTGGATAAAACGGTCAGAATACGTGCAACGCTATCAGAGCAATTAGACTTATTCATGGATATACGATTGCTTTCATATAATGCTACAGGAATAATGACTGCAATACCGTACATATTGAGTGAATTAAATGAAAAGAATGTTTCCATTTGTGGCTTATCAGAACATTGGCTCCTTGATCATAACGCTGATATCTTAAACAGTATTGATAAAAACTATATTGCTCACGTGGTCACATGTGCGAGCCCGGGCTGCTTCAATGGTCGTTACATTGGAAAGGGTGGAGTCGCAATTATGTGGCACCGGAGCTTAGACAGTTGTATTGAAACTATTAAGACTGGAAGTGATAGAATAGCAGCTATTAGACTGTGTCTTCAGCATATCTCGATTATTGTGATACAGGTGTATTTACCATCTGCAAACCTCAGCTCTGAAACCTTCAAATGTGTTGTTGACCAACTGTATGATCTATGCGCCATATATTCTACCAACAATAACATTGTAATTATGGGAGACTTTAATGCTAAGTTTACTGGAAATTTACGTCCCCGCGACGCCTATGTGTCCAGCCTATGTTCTATATTTAATCTAACTGTCGTTACTGATACTGATTTATGCACAGGCCCACCATACACATTTTACCCGTATACCGGTGCAAATCCCACACGCATAGACCACATATTACTCGATGAGGCTCTTGTGCAAAAGATGGTTAGTTGCTCCGTAATATCAGATGCTCCGTTGAATGTTTCACGGCACTTACCATCGACTGTCCACTTGAAAATCGTTCAAAACCCTAACAGGCATGTAACATCTGAAGCATTCCATAGAGTGGTGTATAAATGGAATAAAACACATGCACGTTGTGCTTATAAAACTAACTTATCGGATCTGTTGAAATCAGCTCGCATTGACTACAATGACATCGATAGTGCATATATGACTATAGTTGAGTGTATTTCGTCCGCATCAGAAAGTTGTTTGCCAAAACGTGGATATAGACCATTTATAAAACCCTACTGGTCACCTGCCTTGAAGGAGTCTCATAATAAGTTAAAGAACGCGCACCTAGCCTGGTCACAGACCGGTAAGGCGAAACATACTCTGGAATACTCAAACTACAAGGATCTTAAACGTAGTTTTAGAAGATCATTGCGCGCCGCTGCACATGATCACGAACAAACGGAACTTCAGAATATTGATAAACTCTGTGAAATAGACCAAAATTCCTTTTGGAAAATACTGAACTCCAAAAAGTCGCGCGGCAAAAGACGGGGTTGCGAAATAGTGTTTAATGGTAAAAAGGAGACAACTCTTGATGGTATGTTAAATGCGTGGTCTGCCTACTTTAGTGATCTGTATCAATTCAAAGAAAGTCCTGACTTTGATCACGAGTTTAAAACCCATGTTAACCACAAAGTAGACTCATACCTTTCATATAGAGATACTTCCATCGATTCAAAATTGTGTACTAATGTTGATACCGATGAGCTACAGACATTGATAAAAATGCTGCCGAACAACAAGAGCGGATCCATAGACAACTTAACGTACGAACACTTGAAATATGGTGGAATAGATCTGTCTGTCTGCCTTGCAAAGTTGTTTAATGCAATTTTCCACTGTGAAGTTATACCAACTAACTTTAAATCAGGACTTACAATCACTCTTCATAAAGGAAATGGCAAGCCACTTAACGACCCTAACAGCTACCGTGCTATTTCCTTGCTACCTGTTATTTCAAAGCTATACGAAAAACTTGTAATGAAACGACTTGACGAAAATATGCTTACGTCAAAGCTAAACGAGTTGCAATATGGGTTTCAAAAGAATAAAAACTGCAAAATGGTTTCCTTTATTGTACAGGAAGCCCGCGACTATTGTATTGAACGCGGAAGCCCTCTACATGTGTGTTACATGGACGCGAAATCTGCATTTGACCTCGTTTGGATACATGGGCTTATCTACAAACTGTTTAACTTTGGTGTCAAGGGCAAAATGCTTAGACTTATTTGGAACTCTTTCCAAGACTGCTCTAGTCGTGTATTAGTGAACGGACATTTGTCGAGCGTATTCAGGATCGAACAAGGAACCAGACAAGGCTCAATATGTGCACCGTTTTACTACACTGTATACGTTAATGCACTTCTGGAAGCACTCCAGGCCTCACCGTACGGCCTACGTATTTGTGATCTCCGTCTAGCTGCACCAACTCAGGCTGATGACATCGTTCTTTTATCACTATCAAGACGTGGATTAAATGAATTGCTAGCAATATGTTTTAAATACGCTAATAAGTGGCGCTACCTGTATAACCCCACAAAATGTGCTGCATCTATCCTAGACCGAAAAAGGCAGCGCCGTGGTCCGATAGTGCCTACAGTGTATGGAAGTACGGTGATTCCAGATACTGACTCATACAAACATCTGGGTATCGTCCAATCAACGTCCGGAAAACATCCATTTAATGCGGATCGAGTGAAACAAACTATCAGAGGCACGTTTATGTCTATAACCGGTATGGTGTCCGGAAGCACAGGTCCAAACCCGAGCACGGCAATGAAACTCTACAGATCGTGTGTACTACCGCGCGCTCTGTTTGGTTGTGAGCTCTGGAATGACATGACAGATACGGTTCACAAAAAATTGGAAGTAGCACACCACTTTTGTTTAAAACGAGCTCAGGGCCTTCCATTTACGACCCGGTCGGACATGGTTCTAGGCCTTGTTGGCGCTACTTCACTACATGCGTATATCGACAGTCAGAAACTGTTGTTCCTTGGAACGTTATGCCGTGTTCCCCCGAATGAAGTGTGTTACAAACTATATCTGCTGAGGTTATTTCAATACGATATCTGTAATACTACACATCTTGGTTTCGTCTCTGACATTCATCTAATACTGGACAAATATGACCTTACAGCGTACCTAGCAACGTTCAAAACATCTGGTGTTTTCCCTTCGAAACAAATTTGGAAAACTATGTGTTACCGAGCTGTACACGCACGCGAAGAATCAACCTGGGTTGACCGAATGGACGCTTCTTCGGACTTTACTACATTCAAACAGTGCCACAGTCACCTTCGCCAGTCAAATATTTGGACAGTAGCTAAGTTACACCCGTTTACATTGTCCCGCATGAAATTTCTGGCTAATATATGTTGTAAGCGACCACCAAACCAACCGGAAGTCTGTCTACGTTGTCAGCATCCGTGTCTGCAGGAAATAGAACATTTACTATTTGAATGTCCCCTAACGGACGGGCATCGACTATGGAACGAGTTCTATGACGAAAACCATTCATTAAGTTCTGATTTATGTGCTATGCTATTATGTTTACCTAGACACGAACTCATCACATACATGCTTGGCAAAATAGATGACAAACTTATCAATGTGTTAAAAGTCGAACTGTACCCTTCGTTTCTAACTATCTGTGCCGATCTCCTGACAAAAGTATACACTTAGAAATGTAACAAGACGCGTATTAAGAGCTTAGTGGTCACTTTACCAATCCCTCTGTTGTTGTTTCTATTTCGCTTTCGGAGAAAGTTCAACCTATCCACATGCTGATCCTACTTGGGAACAGTGACCGCGTCACCTAAATATAGTATGTACTATCGAAGCCCTTTGGTTAAACTTATGAAAGAGCCTCGATAAGCACATACATATTGTACTTACTGTTAAACAGCTACTTTGTACTTATATAGCATTTGAACAGGTGGAGCCGGGTCACTCTAAAACAGACCTCAGAAACTGCCGATCAGCGAAGATTACAGACTGTCTACACCTCCGCATATTAATATTAATATAGACTGACTGAGATCTCCTCTGATATTCACCTAGCGAATTATTTCATCGTTAAATCTCATTGGGTCTGTTTTGGGGTGAAAAGACTCAATACATGCCGTTTTCTCATAATTTCTTTTTATTATCTATTGTTTACTTTCTATTAGTTGTATACATGTAACTGTAATTGTAACCATTATGTAATTTATTATATGTAACTCTTCAGAAAATGGAGGCAATAAAGATGTATATATAATCATAAACAGTTTAACCTTTCCAAAATACAATAAATCTGAAGGAGAAGACTGAAAACATCAATGCAAAATATATTAAAAACCTTTGTGGCAAACGGAGAAATTGCTCAATATGAGTAATTCCTCCATTTGCAACAATGATTTCAAAAGTTGTCTGCCTCAAAATTGCACCAGGTGACCTGCATATGGGGAAGAATTAAAAAACAAACAAGGAAAGGTCCGGGGTAAGGATCGACTCTGTGCTGTTATTGACTGAATGTTAAATTGGAAGTCACTGTGTACAGAAGAACCCAGACAAGTTTATTTTTCCAGGATTTCCTAGAAATTCGATGTTTGCAGATCGATTTCAAACTTTCTGTAGTTCCATGGACATCAAAGAAACGCAAAGATAAACCATTGGCCTGATAAAGGGTGTCAATTTTCTTTATTGAATAACACATTGTAAAATCTGGACCTTTTTCTGTGCCAAATGTGGTGGCTACTTGAACAACCCTTTCCGACCTGCAGATGAATTTTGACAAATATGCAGCATACAATTTTTGAAAACATTGGGGCAAAAGTAGAAAATTGCTCAAAATAAGTAACTTCTTCTTTTGCCACAATGTAGAGGTTTTACAGTGCTAGAATGGCAAATTTTGTATAATTCAAGGGCAGTAAAACATATGTGTCTTGTGCAATTTGACCGGTTATGGAACTTAATTGGCCCAGATGTTATGCCTACTAACAAGTTTAACAGGTTTAGTGAAGATTGGATGAAATTAATCAATTTAGAGAAGTGACTCGGCTGACTTGGCCAATTATGGTTAATTTAAGGGGCATCATAAATCCAAAAGCACATTTTGCAATATGGCTGGTTTTCAAGACTTTCGTTGCCAAGATATCATTCCCACTAACTTGTTAACAAGTTTCATGAAGATGGGGTGAAAACTTTTAGAGAGGCCCCAGTCCAACCCGAGCCGCAGGTGTTCCCATAATATGGCCAAAAAAGGAGAAAGTGCTCAAGTCAAAACAAGCAATTTCTCCATTTTCAACTTCAATTTTGATAAGAACCCTTACCCACATAAATTACAACAAATTTGCAGCAGAAAACTTTGAAAACATTTAGACAAAGATATGGGACAGTATACAAATGAGAAATTATAGAATAGAGCTGAAAACACTGGCAAAAGGATCATTTGATCGGAATGAGCAAGGTTTCCATTCACGATATAACGTTTTCAACATTATAGTCTGCTGAGGATGTGTCTTATTACGTCTGTATGTGGGAAAGCGTTTAAAGAAATCAAAATACAGCTTCATGGGTGAAAAGGTTAGAATGAGCTGAGGTTACAAACCTATGGTGAAAATACTGCTGGAGGAAACAATAGAAAGTGACCACTGGCAGATATTGGTTCTATATCCAGCCTTTTGTCTATTGTTAATCACATTAACTGACCATAAACTATCAACACTAATAATTATCAAACCAACCCAACTTATTGATTATCACTCACGTTAACCCTTTCCCACTTACAACGAATCTGCAGCAAATGACTTTGAAAACATTTAGTCAAGTCTTAATATGGAAACTCTATAAATGAAAGAACATTTTATAATTATTGGATTGCTCATAATAACTCCTTTTGCTACAATATTTTCAAAAGTTGTCTGCTCCAAGGGTGTCAGAAAGCATCTACAAGTGGGATAGGGTTAAACCCAGCACCCTTTCCTGGTTAACTGATATTAGCCTCTTCCAACTTTTAAAAAACATTAGTAGAGGAGAGTTACATTAGTAAACCTAGACAATAATAAGTATTATATTATCACTTCAAGATACAGAAGAAAACATTATGGGGAATGGGCAATTTCCTCATTTTAAGCTAATTTCTGAAATGTTTAAGCCCACATGAAGACACAGTTTGAAGACTCTGTAGCAGATGACTTTTGAAACTATTTTGGCAAAAGAAGAAATTGCTTATTATGAACTCCATTCAACTATTATATTTTCATTTGCAGAGATTTTACATAATTTTTGCATTTACTTTAAAAGTTGTTTGCTTCAAATTAAGATCATTGTAACTGGCCACAGTCCTGGCGGTTTTACAGTGGCGTGGTTCTTGTTGTGACAGGTACTTGCAATAATGCTTGACAATAATTCTGAGCTCGAGATAAGGGGTGTATTTCATATCATTTTATCCTTACTTGACCTCAAAACCCTATGTTGTGGGAACTGAAAAGAATCGTCTGAATGAAAAGATTCTTTTGAGTACTCTTACCATGGGCCTATTAGGGTTTAGTGTTGTAATAAGTGAGAATATGTGTGACAAAGACCTGCTTACCCCTCCATATCCACACCTCAGTGTCCTATTAGAAGAAGTAAAAGCTGTTCAATCAATAATCTAACACCCTGGGCTTATCAGAAAGTAGCCATCAAATCTACAGGCGGGTTTCCATGGTAATCAAGGTAAAACAGATCTCTTACAAGACTATCAGATAATCTGTAACACCATCTTGATTTTTTTTTATTTCCATCCCCCTTTAAACTACTTTAAAACATGACTGTTGATTACTCCATCCCATTTTACAGTGTTTCTTACCGTTTCATGCCGTTACTAACACCCATCCAAATTTCCTTGAAATTGATAGAAAACATGCTTCAAATTTGGGAAATGTGCCCTTCTATTTTTGTTTCAGAATAAAGGTAAGTATGTTAAGTTACAAATATATGGATTTTGAACTAAAATTGTTAATTATTCATAAGTGTTTTTCTATTCAGCATGACATATGTACATGTTATTTACCATATTAAAAAAATACCTTTCTTTAATTTATGTTCAATAAATATTAATTTTACAGGAACAAGTTGACAAAGTTACTATCACATTTAAATATGCCCATCATGCAGGGAGGCATAACTCAGGAACCACTAAAGTGATTCAGACCAATATCAATAAGTTTCGTGAAGATCGGATGAAAATTCTTTGACTTGGAGAGCGGACAAAGCTGATTTCGGCAATTTTAGATAATTCAAGAGCAAGAGCCATAACCCAAAAGTTTCGGCTTGTTATCGAAGTTAATTGGCCGAGACATGATGCCATTACACATGTTCAACAAGTTTCGTTAAGATCGGATGAAATCTGTTCGACAAAGTGAGCGGACAAGATTAATTTTGGCGATTTTGGATAATTCAAGGGCCGTAACCAAAAAGTGCCTCGCACAATTTGGCTGGTTATAGAATTTGGCCAAGAAATTAGGCCCACACAAATGTTGAACAAGTCTTGTAAAGATCAGATGAAAACTGTTTGACTTAGAGAGCGGAAGTCTAATTTCGGCAATTTTGGATAATGCAAGGATCATTATCCACCAAAAAGTGCTTCGCATGTTTTAGCTGGTTATCAATCTTGGCCGAGACATTATGCCATTACACATGTTCAACAAGTTTCGTTAAGATCGGATGAAAACTGTTCGACTAAGTGAGCGGATAAGATTAATTTTGGCAATTTTGGATAATTCAAGGGGCATAACCCAAAAGTGCCACTTATTATGCCCACACACATGTTCAACATGATGACGAAAACTCCTATCCGAAGCTCATCCAACATTCTTTCAAACGTTAAACGAAAGTCAAAGTAACAAGCATCATAAGTTTTTCACCACTGGGCTAGCAGTATAGTAAAGCCAGCCAGTTGCATAGAGAGACTGATGTGTAGAATACTGGTGTAAGAAAGTCAGGAAACACATGGGTAGGTGAACTTCCATCTTCAATACCTTGACATGACTAACAATTAGTGTAAACAGCTTTAAATCAATCAATCAAACCCTGAATCAAATTAAGGCATAACAAAATCAGTGTTATCACTACATAATACAAAATTCTGGTGGCTCAAAACATTGAAGCAAAGCACAGGTCTGCATCTTGTGAAATGGTACTGTTACAGCAGTTTTGCTAAATCTTCATTATTTCTTGGTAAATGAGAAACAAGCTTAATTCTTTATGATACAATGAGGTAATTATGATATGTTTGGTGTCTTAACAGTGAGTTGATAATAATCTCTACCTACAGTCTTGTATTATACTAAAGACAGATTATCATAAAATGTTAACATCTTTAGTGGTCTAGACATAGCCATTATCCAAAAGATCAGAGTACATTGGAAAAGCAAAATCAGGAGACACACAAAAAGAAATGCACATCATTCTACACATTATGGAAAATATGCCTGAAAAGTGAAGCTATTAACCCTATCCAACATATATAACCTTTCTGCCTCTGCATTAAAAAACATTTGAGCTGTGTCAGGTAAAAAGAAGTCATTATAACATACAATGAACCTTATAATCACTGCCCGCATAGCTACACTTAGAAAAGTCATGATGACCTACATTATACCAACTTCTGGATGAAAGATTGATTAAACGCCAATTTGTGGCACTTCATGTCATAACAGGAGACACAGATTAACCCTTTCCCTCATATAGACGCTTTCTGACGCCTCTGCAGCAGATGCCTTTTTGAAAACATAGTGACAAAAGAAGAAATTGCACAAAACGTGCAATTTCTCCTTTTGCCACAATGTTTTCCATTTTTTGTCATAGGTTATCCATTCAATTATGGAGATTTTCTATGTTTTGACAAAATAAGTTCAAAGTCGTCTGCTGCAGAATTGTCGTATGAGGGAAAGGGTTAAAGACCACATATGCCTGATACAGTTTATTTCTGATTTTGTCTGCCTTAGTTGGGTGACACCTCCGGATCACTTTTCTGTTGTCATCCATTGTTTTCCATCCATCTGTCTGACACTAAGTTTCATTTAGTGACTTGACAATTAATTATTGGCTTGCAAAATGTATTCCTTTGAACACTTGTATTTCTTAATAGGTTCAAATTCCTTTCTAACTCGCCATGAACTTGTTCATGAGATGAGAACACCCATCTGACTGACCCATTAATACAGAGGGCCATAAAAAGATAACCATTATTAATAAAGCCAACTGGAGCCTGTTGTTCCCATTGCTTCACTTATTTACAACAAGTTAATTCCAGTTTTATCCCCAGTCTTAATTGATTTAATTAACAGAGAAGGGTAACAGAACAATTCCAATAACATTTATATTACCATTCTCATTAATGGCTAAAAAACAACAAAGAAGATTAGAAGAAAATTATGAAACAAAAAAAACCTGAAATTCACTCAGTAACTTTATTCTCATTATAAATCCACCTTGCCGCCTCTGAAGCAAACAAACTTGAGTAAATCTAAAAATCTTCATTGTGATTCATTATTTTCTGCATTTAGGTCAATTTTGAAATATTTTGTCTTTTAATTATATTGAGTCATATTAGGCAGAAAGGAGTGACTTACTGGGGTTTTCATTGGTATTTCAGTTATCTATCACAGTGACTGTATATTAATCATTGGGTTCCTCATGATTTACTTGCATAATTACCAGTCCTAAATTAACCCTTTCCCTCATACGACAATTCTGCAGCAGACGACTTTGAACCTATTTTGTTAAAACATAGAAAATCTCCATAATTGAATGGATAACCTATGATATAAAAGTGGAAAACATTGTGGCAAAAGGAGAAATTGCACGTTTTGTGCAATTTCTTTTTTTGTCACTATGTTTTCAAAAAGCCGTCTGCTGCAGAGACGTCAAAAGGCGTCTATGAGGGAAAGGGTTAAGGCTTGGTGACTGCCATTATAGGGGTATAAATGCATTATAAAAGAACAATGAGTGCAGCAGACTCAAGACTAAGAGGGACTATGAAAACTAGAAATATCACTGAAGGTGCGATGAATACCCCCAGCTGGTGCCTGACAATATACATATGTATGAGAAATTCAAGGGGCCATAACTCATTTAAAAATAATTTGAGTGCAACACGCCGACAATATGCACAACTAAGCTTGGTATCAATCATTCTTGTGAAGTTATATTGAATTCTGACCACGGGTTGCTGAGAAATAGTGTTCACAAGAAATGTCTATAGACCAACTATGTATGAGAAATTCAAGGGGCCATAACTCATTTAAAAATAATTCCAGTGTGACACGCCGACAATATGCACAACTAGGCTTGGTATCAATCATTCTTGTGAAGTTATATTGAATTCTGACCAAGGGTTGCTGAGAAATAGTGTTCACAAGAAATGTCCAGACCAACGGACCGACCGACCAACAAACCGACCGACAAGCGTGACTCCTATATAGCCCCCAGATACGTAGTATATGGGGGGTATAAAAACAATTTCCACCATCGGATCCACAATGTTTTCAAATCTAAATCAAAATTTGATTTCAAATTGTACAGATTTTACTTTTCCATCATCAGGTAAATGGTTTAATGGCCCCCTTGCCATACTATAATGTGCAGCTTTGTAAAGGCTATATAACAGCCATATCACAAACCAAACAATTATTGATAATCAATGTCTTAATGATTCCACTGGGGTACATACTCAATTGTTTTCTAGTATTATCTATACAGAAAGTATACTCTCCAAAACTTTTACAGAAAATGGCTGTTTGTCGAAATGTCAAGCTAGCAATACTCAGTTGGAAATTAACCCTTTCCCACATACAACAAATCTGAAGCAGATATATATGACTTTGAAAACATATTTGTCAAAAATATAGAATATAGATCTATATAAATTGTCATTATTTAATTTATAGTATTATACACTGATTGCAAATGGAAAAATTGCTCATTTAAAGAGCAATAATTTCTTCTTTTGCCTTCATCCATGTGAAAATCTGTTATACAAATAAGGACAGTTCTAGTACTATTTCAGAACATAAAAGAACAGTACTGGAATTGTTCTAATAGCTCAGTTCTAGAACATTATTGTTCTGGAACATTTTATTGAACAAATCGAGAACATTTTCAGAACACTAGTTGGCTCTGAAAGTGTTCTAAAAGTGTTCCAAATCTAATTATTCCATGATTATTAATCCTATAGTCATCGATACATTTAAAAGTTATTTAAATGTTCTATAACAGAATTACAGAACACTTTTAGAACAGTTCAGACACTTATGTTCCAAGTTCTTTTAAATAAATTCAAAGAAGTGTTTTAATATTTAATTTGTAGCAAAATACATTAAGAAATTATTAAAGACTGAGAATGAAAGAGAAAATTTGAGATGTTACAGACTAGAAAGTATTGTTGAAATGGCAATTTCTCCATATACCCCGCTGAAGACGGTAGGGACGGATTGTCGGCAATTTGACCTTGAAAATCGACAAACCAAGGTCAAGGTCAAAGTAACCATAGAAATCAATAGAACTTGTTACTGGTTACCTTCAGGCAAAATTTCAAGTGTGTAACCCTTTCCTGGAGTGCTGAGATTTTGCCTCAACCTGAAACTTTAACCAAATTAAATGTTGACGGACATCGCCAATCTATAGACCGGAATTACTAGAGCAATCCGGCCAAAAATGTCTAATCCAGGAAAGGGTAAATAAAATTTGAGTGTGCGCTCTCTGTATGATTCTTTGTGCTCCAAGAGACTTACAATTCTGATAATGATTGGTCGGTTTTCATATTTATTGAACAAATAAACTTCTGACCAATGAGAAACTTCATCTCAGAGCATGAAAAGTCTGGGCAATGGGGATGATTTATAACCTTGGGGCCAATTTTGATGATAAAAGTCTAGTCAATGGTTGACAAATATCCACAGCCGACTAGTCAGAAATGATACATCATATTAGTCAGGAGAATTTCTTTGCCAATTCATTTTGGTCCCCCGAGGAAGAATCTATATTCTTTGGCACAAGTTGCCTAAAACTGCCAATATGATATCCATATATATATATATATATGCTTTGTATTGAATTGATTGAATGTGGCTAAAACTGTTTTCTGTACTTAAACAACATATGAATATCGTAAATAAAAATCTCCTTTGCTGAGTTTAGAAATGCATCATCATCTTAGCAGCATAAATATCCAAAATGTTAGTTTTTACAATTGAAAAAATAGTTTAAATTATTAGAACTTAATTATTTAATTATAATTTGATTACCAGTAATTCATTTTTAATATTAAAGAATTGGTTCATTCTGCAATGTTAGCATCTAAATGCCAGACAGATCATTATAGCACCAAACAAGATGTGTTTGTGAAACACTGATGCCCCTGAATGGCAACATCTAGGTCAAAGGTCAAGGTCAAAAATTGTACTGACAGAAAGGTCATGTCACATGTGAAATATGGTAGCCGTACCCGTTATGGTTCAAAAGTAGTGGTCAAGGTTAAAGTTTTTTTCGACAGATGGCAACATCTAGGTCAAAGGTCAAGGTCGCAAGGTCAAACATTTTGGTACTGACAGAAAGGTCATTGTCACAAGGAATACACATGTGAAATATGGTAGCCGTACCTGTTATGGTTCAAAAGTAGTGGTCAAGGTTAAAGTTTTTTTCGACAGACAGACAGACAGACACTCACTCACTGGCCAAAAACTAGATGCCCACCGAATCGGTGATTCCGGGGGCATAAAAAACTATTGAAACGAATATGATAAACTTAAACATGTATATCATAATGTATAAATCTGAAATATATGAAAATATTCAGTCATGCAATAATAAATGTCTGTCACAATATGAATTACTACAATAATAAAGGTCTGTCCGAGCATTCCCTTTCTCATGGTAAGATTACATACCAAAGCTCTTTGAAATATTTGAAACTAGTGTAACAACAGATCTTGTGTATATATAAAGAGTACAGAACAAATTTCACTTCAATCAAATTGGGAAAAGCTCAAAGGTTTTACTCTTTCCCACAAACAAACAAATTCTACAGAAGACTTAACTTAGAAAATGTATAGAAAGGAAAGTCTTTGTAAAAAATAATAGCATAATAATTTAATAGAGTAGAAAACATTGTGGCAAAAGAAGAAATTGCTCATTACAATTAATAAAGCAATGTTTTCTTTTGTCATAATGTTTTCAAAACTTGTGTGCTGCAGATGTGTCAAAATGAGTCTGTATGAAAGAAAGCGCTATGAGAATATTTTCCCACAATTAGATTTCACATGCATTCATTTGAATTGTGTTTTATTGTATTATGTTACATTTTGTTTGAGCTTGGACAGTTGGGAATTCAGGTTTGCATGAGAAAATAACCTACTGTAAGAATGAGTGTTTCAGCTTTTAAATTAATTGTTACTCTTTCTAACATACCACAAATCATTTTGAGTTCATTTAGACAACGTCCAGGCAAATATTATGACAAATCCTTATAAAGTTATTTACAGATAGATTTGAAAACATTGCATGTGCTACAAGGAGAAAGTGCTCTTTATAAGAGCAATTTCTCTGCTTGCTACAAATTGTGCTAAAAAATGGACCGCTGCAGACGCGTCAAAATACAACTGAACATAGAAACCGCTTTACTGTCTCCTTTTTTTGACTGCAACTCATCTGGAAATGACAAGAAATTATTGCAGGAAAAGAGGAAACTGTTTATGATGAACAACTTCATTTTATCACATTCTGTTCTACAAATTATCAGTATACTCGTTCATAATACCATGATTATGTTCAATCTTCAATAAATCCTATTTTCAAATTGGATGTGACTTAATGACTTGCACATAAGGTGACTTTTTTTTAAATAAACTTCACAATTACAAGGTCTGTTGAAAAGAGACCTATTAAAAGTGTCACTATAAATCATTTCACACATTATGTTTAACCTTTATTATGATGTATGTTAAACCAACATTTTATCTTTAGCTGAGCAGACACAGATCAAACTCCTCCTCCTTGTATATGTATACCTTTTTACATTTACCTGCATAACTTGCTTGACAGGAACTTGAAAAGAATTTGGTCAAATATGGTAGCGATTACATCAAAGGGTAAGAAGTAAATTTTGCTTATCCAATATCCAGTCTGTTAACCCTTTCCCTCATATATACGCTTTCTGACGCCTCTGCAGCAGACGGCTTTTTGAAAACATTGTGACTAAAGAAGAAATTGCACAAAACGTGCAATTTCTCCTTTTCACACAATGTTTTCCGCTTTTTGTCATTATAAGGTTATCCATTCAACTATGGAGATTTTCTATGTTTTGACAAAATAGGTTCAAAGTCGTCTGCTGCAGAATTGTTGTATGGGGAAAGGGTTAACTTAAGGGTGAAGATAAACTTGGGTGGTATGAAAATCCATCCATAAAAATTGCAGCAGTGAATTTCAACTATTTCATTGTAAAAGGTAATTTCAAGATTTCTTTCTAAATTTACATATAAAGAGAAATTGCTCATGAATGTGTGTGTGTGTGGGGGGGGGGGGGGGGGGGGGGGGGGGGGGGGGGGGGAAACACATAAAACACAAATTTAAAGAATATAGCAGGAAAGCAGGAAAAGCTTTTTATAATGAATTATAGAAGGACATAAGACTACTAATCATTAACCTTAGCTTCTCTGCAGGCAGTTGACCTTCTACAGATTACAAATTATGAAAACTTCTCCTTCTCCAACAATTTTTTAAACTATTCGATCAATCATATACACATTTTTAGCATGCACTCACTTCAGATAAAGATCTTTGAACCTGTCCCACCTACAACAAATCTGCAGCAGATGAATTTATAAACATCCAGGCAAAAATATGCTAAGCCTCTATAAATGATACTTTTTTTGTTAAATAGAGTTGAAAACATTGTGACAAAAGGAGAAATTGCTTGTTTTGAGAAATTTCTTCTTTTGACACAATGTTTTCAAAAGTTGTCTGCTGTAGAGGCGTCAGAAAGTGTCTATATGAGGGAAAGGGCTAAAGTAAGTTCTAATAAGATGTTACTAAAGTAATTTGCTGCAGATATGTTGACTTGTTGGAAACTGTTATAAATTTCAGTTTCAGACAGCTAAATTAGACACCTTCCAAATGGTTCAAAACTCATTTTATAATAATAATAAATTGTCTTGCATAATTTAAATAATATCATACCATATCTCACTACATTTAACTAGAATGAGACTGAATCAACAGGAAGATTCTAACTCGAGTTTTAGAAAGGAATCATTGTTGCCTGCCAATAGGTCAGCAAGTTGTAGCAACAGATAGATTTTGTTTGTTTGCATTGTGGTTGATGCCGTTTTCAACAATTCTTCAGTGATATCCCTGCATGTCCAGGATGTCTGTAACCAGAACTACTGGTCTGGCAGTTGTAATGCAAACCCCACAATCCTGAGCCACAAGGTTAATTAATTGATTGTTTAAGTTTTACGCCACTTTCAACAATTTTCAGTTATATCACAGCATTTCCTGGGTAAGTTACCAGTACTTAACTGGTCCATTTATCCTGGTACTTCCCAGTCAGTCCTTAAATGCTAACCCCGCAACCCTGAGCGCCAAGGAGGGCAGCCATAACTACCATTTTTAAAATCTTTGGTATGACCCAGCTGGGGATCGCAACCCGACCTCGAGGCGAATGCTCTACTGCTACACCAAGAGGCGGTTCTGAGCGACAAGGAGGGAAAGCCATATGATAACTCATAAACTAACATTTTTAAAGTCTTGACAAATGGATGGAAAGATAGCAAAGAAGTGATCCATAATATTATGTGCAACCAGTGCCACGGCACAGGTCACAAAAACTGATGTAAAGGAGCTTAAGAAAAGAAACAATTAATCGGCTTGATCAATGTCTAAATATCTTGGAACAATAATTGCAATTTCCCTCTTTTTCCCGCTTTTTTTTCAAAGACTATCATCAGCAAAGATTCAACAAGTTAATTTAAACAGTAAAAAGTGTAAATTATAACAAGAGGACCATATTGGTTCTCATTATCGCTCACCCAATTTAATAGAAATCAGAGTTTTCAATGATCTCACGAAATGCATACAAGGAAAACAAGCAACACCCCTTGTGGTCAAATTTTATCAATGGATTGTAATAATTTCAACAATCTTGGTAGAGGGTAACCCAAGGAAAATTTGTGCCAAATTATTTTAATAAGAAGAGGGCCAAGATGGCCCTCAATCGATCACCTGAATTTGATCAGGAGTGCAAATGAACCTGCTAATAGTGGACACTGTTAAAGAAATAGTAAAATGGCTTATAACTAAAGGCCGGTTTTTTTTTCATCTTGAAATCTAACAAGAACTTTAATAAGAATGGAATTATAAAGTTTTGTCATTTTGCGCCTTTCCTGAGTTTTTGTAGAGTCACTCAAAGATCATGTCTACCAAATTGTTTTGGCATCGGACAAGCAGATTATATGGAGGAAAAAAGATTTTAAAGTTTTTGTATTTTTCTCCCTTTTTGAAGACGCAGCAACTAAAGTTCAACATAAAATGTAAGTCTTTGAACAATTTTGAAAGAGGACCAACAAAGGAACATTCCTGTGAAGTTAAGTTGAAATTAGTCCAGTGGACTAATATCATAAATTGAAGCTAAAAGTACAATTTCCCACTTTTGTGATGACACCTGGTTGCTATGATTTTGTAACCAATCAATTCGGCTTGAACAAATTAAGTAGAGGATCACTGAAGTAAGATTTCTTTTCAATTTTATTGAAATCAGACAAGCACTTTAAAAGAAAAAATTTTGATGCCGCCTGACTGCCATATTTTTCAACTAATCAGTATCATGGCTTGAACAATTTTTGTAGAGGGTCACCCAATGAACATTTTGCCTCCTTTCTGATGCCGCAGCAACCAACGTTCTCAATGGAATTTAAATCTTTAAACAATTTTGAAAGAGGGCCACCAAAGGAACATTTCTGTGAAGTTTGGTTGAAATTGGACTTGTGGTTTAGGAGGAGATAATGTTTAAAGCTAAAAGTTAAAGACAGACGATGGACAGAGTGATCAGAATAGATCACTTGAGCCTTCAGTCCTATCATGTACTGTTCGTACTAGAAGATTTGTTAAAGTTTAACTATAAATACATATAAGGAAATCCTCCCCCTGGTGGCCATATTGTTTTTCATTAAATCAGAATAATTTGAACAATATTGGTAGAGGGTTTTTTCACAATATACAAATATATGTATAAGGAAAAGATGCCCCTCCTCCTATCCGCCATGTTTTTCAACAGATCTGAATAATTTGAACAATCAAGGAACATTTTGTGCCAAAATATTTTCAAATCTGGCCAGAACTTTTGGGAAGATGTTTTAAGTTTTCTCCTTACATGTATAAACATTAGAGAAAACAAGCTCTTCCCCCTGGCGGCCATGTTTTTCAACGGTTTGGAATAATTTGAACAAGGAACATTTGTGTCAGAAGTTTTGGACAAAAAGATTTTTAAAGTTTTTACTTTACACATATAATATATAAGGGAAACAAGCTCTGCCCCCCCTGTCGGCCATGTTTTTCAAAGGATCTGAATAATTTCTCAGTTCTGCATGTAATTCAATTCTTTGAACAATTTTGAAAGAGGACCACCTAAGGAACATCCCTGTGATTTTCTTTTTAATTTGGTTCATTGGTTTAGTGGGAGAAGTAAAATGTTTGTAGGAAAATATGAACAGACAGGCAATGACGACAACAATGGACAGTGAGCGATCACAAGTATAATACTAAGCTCAGGTGAGCAAATAAAATTTAACATGTCATTAATGCTATGAGGTCAAAGTACAAAGACTCTATTGTTTCAAGGTGTGTCAATCCTTAGGTTGATTATAATCTAGTGAAATTTGAGTGAACATGTATTTTCCAATACTACCTAACCAAGGCCCACTGATCCTTTAACCCTTTCTCACATACAAACACCTTTCTGTCACCCTTACAACAGAAGAATTTTAGAAAACATCCTTTCTTAATTCTCTACAGCAGAAGAATTTAGAAAACATTTGACAATAACAAAAATTGCTCATAATTAACAATTCTCTCTTTTACCACAATGTCTTCAACTCTTAGTTCAATAATGATATTTCAATTTAAGTAAGTTTTAGATATTAATGCCTATATGATTTTAAAGTCGTCTGCCAATGATATATTGTGAGAAAGCAGACATGAGGCAAAAATGTGGAAGATAAATGAAGTATGATAAGTTTAAATCACCAAAATAATGGAGTTTAAACGTTCTGGCAAAAGATGAAATTGCTCATTATGAGCGATTTCTCAAGTTACCAAAATATTTTAAAAAGGCCATCTGCGTTCTGGGAAAGGGTTAAAGAGGGCCTTTAATTTGGGACAAATGAGGTGTAAAAAAAAGTAGTTTAAATATAACAGAAGATTTTTTAATGTTTCATGGCCATGGTTCACATGTTCATTAACCCTTAACCCCCGAGACATTATTACTTTTGAAATACCAAGAGTGTTAGAAGGAGCTCATTGTATCACCAGGTTTTAATTTTCAATTACGGAAAGCATGACAGACAGACAGACAGGAGCGGAGAATTTGTGAGACCTGTGTGTCCCCCGGCCAAAATAGTTGACACACAAAGTCATTATGGAACTAATTAAACTCAGATTTCTACCAAAGTGTTTGATAAAATGGTTCCAATAAGAATGGGGGTATATGACAGGACTGGTGACACAGTTTTAGACACCAAAACATGATACAGTGTCTGTTTCTTACAGTAAATCCACCAGTTGATTGGCAGCTGTGTCCACTTATCTGGACAGACTGACATCACAGGTGTTATACAGGTATATATCATTACATGTACAGTCATTATCTGACTTACCAGTACAGTTACTTTCTCTAGTAATGAAATATTTCTTATAATTATGTTTTCATGATATGATCATGTTCAGAGTCACTAAAAAATGCTATGAAAACATGCTATGTATAAAGGTTAACAGAGATTATTGTTGGAAAATAAACACCAGTGTCGTAAGACCACTGAGTGAGTGAGCGCCCTTGACTTGTCCACTGCTTAAAAGTTTTGATATATGGATTCTAATGTAAAACTTTAACCAGAAGTCAAATACTGAGATGAGCCATAATTTGCATTATATGCAAGAAAGAGTTATCTATTCTAACTTTATTATTTACAAAGCTGTGATAGCATTGTAGAAAGTTTCAATGCAAAACATCAATGATCTGGTTATGTAACTGCAGAGCTACATGTATGATGTTATATATGTATTTGCATGCATAACCTTAACCCTTTCACACATATACTCATCTGATGCTTTCTGACGCCTCTGCAGCAGACGGCTTTTGAAAACATGTTGGCAAAAGGATAAATTACTTAAAACGAGCATTTGCCAAAAGGTTTTCAACCTTTTTCAGTTGTACCTTCATTTACAGAGATTTTCCGGGTGTTTGTGAACATGCTTTCAAAGTGGTCTCCTGCAGGTTTGCTGTATGAGGGAAAAGGTTCACCAAGGTGTGACACTGCATGATGCCCACATGAGTACCATAGCTCTCATATTCTCTGAAAAGTCGAGCTAAAAATGCTTGCATGCTCTGATACTTAAGTTTCTCCATTTCCCTCAATAGTTTCACAAATGTGACTGCATATTACTGTCAACATCAAATGTCATAATTATCTATTAAAGGGATAAAAATATATTTATAACTGTTTTACTTGCAGAAAAGTTCTGTTACTCTTCAATATTAATGTTTATCTATTTTCCTTTCAAAATGACAGACAATAGAGAAAATATTGTAATTTGTAGATATGGGAACCATAATATATGTACAGTATTGGCGTTTAAAACATGGTCAACAAAAACATCTATTGCAAATGGAGCAATAATGCGACAAGTGCAAATTTAGATCAAGCCGAGCACTCATGAAGTTTAATCTGATTCTAGTTTCTACAGTCTTCTTTAGTTCATCACAGGTTTCAAAATTCCTGTAACAAAATACATCTTTCCATTTGGATCAACATATTTATAATTTGAAAAGGTTTAATTGTTGCTGATAAAAGAGTATACTTCTTCCTTTTCCAATATGTTTTCACCATGTCTAATAAAGGGACTGAACACCATAATGGTCCAAAATCGTTATATTTTATACTTATTCTAATTAATCCAAAATACGTCGATATATATGTAACGGAATGTTGTAGAAGGTCGTACAAGTCTTGTTTTTCATTATTTCATAGGCAATAAGCAGTTAAAAAAACGTCCGCTCCGTGTTTTCCCGTTTAAAAATACCGTGGAATTTCCTTTGCTCATTTGAATATGAAGTTTTTTAAAGTAAAACATATTTTTATTAGGAAATACTTACCAGTCATTTAATACCTGATGACTTCGTAGCATAGGACGGGAGGTTCGACCAATACTTACTGTCGTTCCAGGTACGTAGTAGTATATTATTCCATATTTTTCAGAACAAACATACTTGATTCCAACGGTAGTATAAAGTGATAGTGGAGATTGAATACAGTTTCAATCAGTATTCACTTTATTTATGTGTTGGATTATAATAATTAGCGAACAACTCGCTGAGAAGCCACAAGGGGACCCAGAGAGAACAAGTTATCTGACTGACTAGCCATAGAACGTAAGTAGAAAGACGAAAAGGTAGATTGCGACTTCCATACTGCCGCTTGAAGAATCTCTTCAAGAGGAACATTATTAGAGAATGCCCAACTTGTAGAGAGAGCTCTAACCTCGTGCGGACGAATCCGCAGAAACGAGAGATCTCGACTAGACAGGTCTTTATAAGCTAATTTTATAGTAATAGATATCCAGCGGGAAATAGATGCCGCCGAAATATCTTTACAACCTATAAGAGGAAGAAATAACCTCTTTCTCCGACCCCGAGTCCCTTCAACTCTCTTAAGATAATGCTTAAGAGACCTAACGGGACAAAGGGTTCTGTCGGAATCAGAAGGACCACAGGTCGCCGAAAGGCTGGGAACTGTGATCGGCGAAGGTGAAACCGAAGGTAACTGGTTTTTAGCCAGGAACCCCGGTTGACAGAGTAGAGTAAAAGAGCCATCAGACTCATTGAATCTGATGTGCCCTGTTTCTACTGAAAGAGCATGTAATTCGCTCCTTCGACGAGCTGTAGCGAAAGCTAAAAGAAAGACGGTTTTATAAGTTAGAAACTTTAAAGACGCCGATACTAGAGGCTCGTATGGAGCTCTAGTAAGCGACCAAAGGACGCAAGACAAATCCCATTTTGGAGTTAAACTCCTACAAACGGGTTTCTCTAATTCGAACGAGCGTATAAGTTCCGAGAGAAACGGATTTGAACCGATACTCTCTCCCCCAATGAACTTAAACGTGTTCGATAACATAGAACGGTAGCCTTTCACCGTACTAATTGCCAGTTGTTTTTCTTCGAAAAGAAAAAGAAGGAAATCGGCAATCCGAGTTACAGAGGGACACTCCGGATTGACCGACCTTGTACCACACCAATCTGAGAAAACTCTCCACTTGGAATCATAAACGATTCTAGTGGATCGTCTTCTTGATTGTGCGATACGAGAGGCAACTTTTTGAGAAAAGTTTCTCTCTCGGACAGAACGCTTGATAATGTCCAGGCGTGAAGATGTAGCATTGCCAGGTTGGGATGAAGACGCCGACCTGGTTGCTGAAACAGTACGTCTTCTCGAATAGGAAGTCGTATTGGATTTGCCGAGAGACAGGCCAGGAGGTCGCTGAACCACGACCTCTGGGGCCAACAGGGTGCTATCAACAGTATTTTGCACTGTTGCGAGCGAAGAACCTTTTGAAGTACGATCGGAACCAGTATGAACGGGGGAAACGCATACCCGAACAGGAGGTTCCAATCGAGGGTCAGTGCGTCCACTGCCCAAGCTGCAGGATCGTACATCGGGGATACATAAAGTGGCAGCCGATGATTGACTCTGGTGGCGAAAAGATCCACCAGGGGTGTCCCGATCCGCATGAACACTGAGTTCAACACACTCTGGTTCAATGTCCATTCCGCCGGATGAATTTTGTTCTGGCGGGATAGACTGTCTGCTAAGACATTTAGACGACCTGGGACGTGTTTTACTAGAAGTACTAACGACGTCGCCTGACACCAAAGGAGTAACTTCCAAGTCTCTAAAAAGAGAAGATGGGAGTGCGTTCCTCCTTGCCTGCGAATGTACGACACCACAGTAGTATTGTCCGTCGACAACAAAACAGTTTTGTTCGCAACGGAGGCAGCGAACTGATTGAGGGCTAGCAGGACTGCCCTCAGTTCCAAGTTGTTTATGTGAAAACACTTCTCCTCCGCTGTCCACATGCCCTGGGCTGTTAGGCCCTGCGGCTCTAAATGAGCTCCCCAACCCGCAGCACTGGCATCTGTAAATAGGTACAGATCCGGAGGTGGTGTGAGTAAGGGTACCCCTTGCTGATAGATTAACGGATCCAGCCACCACCGAAGGTGGGACTTGAAGAAATCCGTCAGAGCTATCTCCTGATCCAGTGAGTCCACAGACGGACGCCACCGGGACAGAAAAAGAAACTGAAGGGGTCGCATGTGGAGCCTTCCTAGAAAGACTAGGTCGGCTGCTGCACTCAGGGAACCCAGAAGTGACAGCATGGATCGGGCTGTTACCGCAGCCTGTTCCAGTGCGAGACCGATTTTCTGTAAAAGAGAATCGACTCTGTCCGAAGGTACTTGAATTACCGCTAAGTCGGTGAGAAACGTCATACCCACGAACGTGAACCTCTTTGACGGAATTAATTCCGACTTCTGCGTGTTGGGTATTAAACCCAATCGCAGAATGGTCCGCCAGGCTAGGGACAGATCGTGAAGTAAAAGTACACGATCCGTCCTGTGGAGAAGCCAATCGTCGAAGTATTGAAGAAGTTGGGGTCCTTTCCTGCGAAGGTAGGCTCCCACAACACTGATTATCTTCGTAAACACTCGAGGGGCGGACTTGAGGCCGAAGGGAAGAGCCCTGAATTGGAACACTTCTCCCTCTATCACAAACCGAAGGTATTTCCTCGAGGAGGAAGCTATCGGGATGTGATAATAGGCGTCTGTTAGATCTAGAGAGACCGCCCAGTCGCCTTTCCGAATTGCTACTCGGATGGAGCGGGTTGACTCCATTTTGAATTTCTCGACCGGAATCAATAGATTTAGCGCAGATAAATCTATAACCGGTCTCCACCTGCCGTCTTTCTTCGGAACAAGAAAAAGACGGCTGTAGAAACCCCGAGAATTGGGGTTGAGAACCCTCTCTATGGCATTCTTTTTCAGAAGTGATGAAATCACCTCCGACATGGCCGGATGACGTGATGACATGTCGATCGGCACGCTTGTCAGAGGAGGGGGGGAAATGAAGGGAATCAGATACCCTTCCTGTATCACAGATAAAATCCAACGATCCTCTGTGATACTTTCCCACTCCTCCGTGAAAAATGACAGGCGGCCCCCGACTGCAATCTCCGACCTTGGGATTGTCATAGAGAGGAGCGAATCCCTAGGGCTGCGGCTTCGGGTTCGTGTTAACTCTAGCGGGCTGCCGATGCTTAGTACCCTGATAAGGGCGCTTCGGTTTAGCCGCTTTTTGACCCGTGGAAGGGGTTTGTTTAGGCTGAAACGCCTTTACATCCCGTTTTGGCTTCTTTGCTGGGTTGGGTTTCTTAGAAGTACCCACATTCGCAGAATACGCTGAACGTTTCTGGCCCTGCGCAAAAGCCTTAGCTGCGTTCGCCGAAAGGCGTCGAGACTGTTCTGACGCATCAGCAACCGTCACTGCAGCAATCCTTCCATCAAAGAGTTGTTTCGACTCCAATGGTGCGGCCCTCAGGCTGTCCTTGCTAGCACTTAGCAATGAGTTAGGAGCAGCTAGCACTGCGTCCCTCCTCATGGACAGTATCTCTGTGGCGGTCTGAAGATTCAGTGCCATGAGATGCCTGTTGCCTGTGTCGAAA
Organism: Serripes groenlandicus; assembly: GCA_031761405.1. Lineage (NCBI taxonomy): Eukaryota > Metazoa > Mollusca > Bivalvia > Cardiida > Cardiidae > Serripes > Serripes groenlandicus. The sequence continues at coordinate 82,585,540 of JASEVX010000002.1, read as the reverse complement.
GCTTCGGGAATTCTGTTAGCCCCTAGGCTAGAGATATTCTCCTCTTTTAACAACAAAGACAGAGCGACTGCGAAATGGTTGTCATGAGATGACACCATTACACCCAGTCTTGCTCTGGCCTCCCACTTCTCTAGAATCTTAGTAGAGACTTGAACAGAAGCGGGTGCAGTTAACCCCAGTTTAGCTGCATCCCCGTCTAAAGCTGGCACTTTGACAGGGAAGAACTCCTTAGACGTTGAATACGGTTTAGGATTGACCCATTCCTTAGAAATGGGTCCTGGGACCGACCAGCCTGAAGGTAAAGCCTCTAGAGACCTGGTCGACTGCAATTGGTCTAACAACCTGCCCAAGTTGTTAGCTTGAGGAAGTAATTGCACTGGCGTAAAAGCCTGTACATTCAGTTCCTCTAGGCTAGAAAGGTTTTTCCGACGTGGGGGAGCGTCAACCTTAGGGCATAAAGTATTCGGCACCACCCGAAATACTTCGTCAATAGCCTGCTGAAAAGACCAACGCTCTACAGCTGGCTCCTCATCTGAAGGAGACCTATTTCCCTCATCATCGTTAGACGAAGATGTAGGGTTGTGTGTACTCCTCTGAGGTTGACCACTCGGTCTTCCAACCGGTAGATCAATGTCCGACTCAGACATGGATAATTCAGAATAATCCATGTTCTGCCGAAGATTTTGTGAAGCAGGCCCCCTCTCCGCAGCAGAGGGCGGCCGTACAAAATCTTCTGCCGGGGCCGAACTAACCGTATGGGACGGTCTCGACCTCTCGTTCACAGAATGACGCAATGTATTCTGATCCCGAGGTTGCCTATAATCGGACTGCCTATCAAGTAGGTGTCCCCCCGAGAGCAGTGAATTCCCATGAGATGGGTAATGCTGATCCCGGTAGGCCGTTGATCTCTGTCTAACACCTAACGGTTCCATATTATGGACCGGTGGCTGGTATTGAGGAGCAGCATATTGTCTTGCGACATACACTGTCCCCCCAGGGGAAGAAAAAGATTTTTCGTAACCCCCATACCCGATGGAAGACAGAGGAATAATCGAACCCGGTGCAACACCAGGCTTTAAATTATTCTGATTCTGTAGTGGAGCAGAGATCGATCGATTATTAGCATCAATTCGGTCTATCACCACAGAACCCGTGCCTAGACGCGCCATGTTTACACAGTCGTCTGGCAGTGTAGACGAGGCATTGAAAAATGCCCTACTACTCGGTTGGCCTGTGTTTACATAAGACACTGGTGTTTGTGTCGTATTCACAGGCGTGACCGATTGGCCCGTAGCACCATAACGAAATGGGCTACTGACCTGATGCGGCATGTCTCCATGCGCGCGATTTTGGCTAGTCGTCGAATCAATTAAGATAGTCTGACTGCCAGGATGAATCGGTGCTAAACGATCAACCTTTTGCCTGGCTGGGTCCTTGCAATCGGACCTTTGCCCTGTCGCATCACAGATACGTGAGCGACTACCTGGTCTAGTCATAGCAACGTGACTGACTGGCCCAGTCCAGTCCAACCCGGACTGACTGGTGAAAGGTCGCGTCATTAACAAATGACTCTTCTCCGGTTGCCCGGTGACCTGACGTGCCTCGGTATTTGGGTTTTGTTGCTCAGCCCAACAAAACCCAGGTTGACTATGCATAGGCAGGAGTGAAGCTGCACTATACAAAGTCTCCGGAATACTACGTCCCTCGACGTAAGTAACCGGTACTCTGCAGCTGTCCGAAGACCGCTGTAGCCCAGAGTATGGTGTCGGATTGGTACAACCTGCGGTTTCCCGGAAAGCTACCAAAGGCACTCCTTCTTTCGAAGGCCCAGCCCTGACACCAGGCGACAGATGGTGAGGTTCAGCGGTTAAATGATCCAGCTGAGCATTTTCCCCGCTGTTTCCGTACGGTTTCTGAAGTTTCCCGACGGAGCAACTCTCACCCAAAGCTACCATCCGAATTTCCTCAGCGCGCGGAAAAACGGCTGTGTTGAGCGGAGAAGAAGGCTCAGCATTGCCCTTCGACTCGCTCAACACCGTTGCAGAGTCCGGTTGGGAGAACCCCTCGAACTCTGCCTCACTCGATGAAGATAAAGGCACCTCTTAGGGGTCTTCTTTATCTTCCTGCTTTTACGAGTCTTACTCCGCACGACCTTTTTCCAAATGGAAATAGGCCATGTCGAGCAGTACTCGCAAGGTGAAGCCTGTGTGCATTTGGTGCACACAACGCAGGTCGGATGCGAATCCCATAGGTGCACAGCATGACCACATGGGCTCCGCATCCCTTCACCAGTAATTGACATTGACATAATTCAAAAATACTCACCAAACAGTAAATAATCCGTATATAATCCGTTTATAATCCGTTTTAATATATCCACACCACGGTGACACCGGTAGTTTGGACACGTATATTGAAATAAATTTTGTTTCAAAATTTTTTCACAAATATTGAATAGGACAGTCAATAATTCATACAGCAATAGTTAATGTACTATCGCTAACAGGGTAGGGAAAAAGTATTGAAAACAGCAAGACTTCCGCACCCGAAGACGGTAACTGAAATTAGCGGGTGGGGTAATCCACGTGCTTCTCAGCGTATCGTCTGCTACAAAACAATAAATACAGCAATAAAGTAAATAATTTACGGCTGTGACGTTAATGTAGACAAAATATCTTTGGACAATTAAATGATTATAAGGCAGGGCCTTATAAAACAAAAGAGTTAATTGGAAGAAGAAATAATAATATAAATTTTTCTTATCGACTACTCCGGTGAATCCAAAAATGAAAAGTGTCTACCCGCTCACGTGCGCGCCTGTACTTCCGGGCGGCCGTGTATGTCACGGATACGTGAGGGATATGCTAACGTGGGCGTTTTTTTTGGATAATTAAGGTGTATAGAGATGATATATCAGGTATTAAATGACTGGTAATGTATTTTTGATATAAAATTGTAGATTCAATTCGGCATTCGGCATATCGACTCATTACATTCATGTATGCGTGAGTGTAAGGAACGACATCTCTGCGAAGGAGATTTTCAATTCGGTTGTAGTGATCACGTGATAAATATACAGCAATATTTTTAGATTTACTGGGTTACTAACCCAACCCAGTAGATTTTACAATGCAAAATAACGAAAAATCTCTGCAATAGTAATAGTGTGCATATATTGTAGTATCAGTCAGCAAATCTCAATGCCGTACATGCAAAAACATCAAGGTAATAGCAATTTTTAAAAAATTTCTTATTTTTTTCGCTTTTTTCTCATATGGCATTCAGTCCCTTTAAAATGATAAAAAATAAATAATTTGCATAGACTGTCAATTCCATTTGTAATGTACAGCATAACATGTAGTTTACTTTGTATTAACTACATGTATAATTAAAGCAATTATAAACTATCATTGTTTCAGTTCTAGCAATAAACATACAAACAATTAGAACAGAAGATTATGGGAGATTATTAGCCATACTAAATAACTGTTACTTAACCCTTTCCCACATAAAACGAATCTGCAGCAGATGAATTTGAAAACATAGTGACGAAAACCTGAAAAATCTCCATAAAAGAAAGATTAATTGCTAAATAAAGTTGAAAACATTGTGGCCAAAGGAGAAATTGCTCATGAGCAATTTTACCTTTGGCCACAATGTTTTCAAAAGTCGTCTGCTGCAGGTGTTAGTATGTGGGAAAGGGTTAATGACTAGTTATGACTTTGGTATGGTGAAACCATGGCTTTCCCATCAATGAGAGATACAAAAACAGATGTATGATATCATGATTTTAGATATATGGGAGTACTTTCATCGAGTTCTTGCTGCAAGTGGTCCATGCTTTTAGACAAAAGGATCTCTAAGATAACGGTGTACAGGAAATCAATTTAACCTTTTCCAACTTGCAGATGTGTTTTGACCGATTGGCAACATAACTTTTGTTGATTTATGATACCGAAATTGCAAGCCTGAAACACCTGATTATTGCAAAATACTGTTAATTTGTAAATAGGGCTTAAAGATAAAACATATATAGCTATTATGTGCATCAGTCATAATGAAGTAGTTTCCCCCAACATTCCTGAGGATCAATTGGTTTGATTCAATCAGGGATCAAACATTGGTCTCATACTATGGATGTGGATGCAGTTAAAAAAAGTCATAATCATTCTGTGATAATACCATGGTCCGAATCTTCCATGTGGGTGGGGTGGTAAATGTAAGTTAATGTCTAGCTGTAAGATAAAGGCCGATAAAACCTTCCCTGTATAATGACCGTCCTGGCAGATCTATGGCCTGATAATGACCAGTTGTACAGACCAGTAAGAAAACTGACCATTAGATAAACAACATACACAGTTGATATACAACCTTGGTGCAGTAATTGATTCCACATTGCTCAGAATTTGATCCTTTACACATCTCCCCACTTGGGGCATTCCTTATTACATATGTTTTATCCTTTCATATTTTTTGTTAGCAACAAGATCTTATTTTGCAATAATCATTCAAATTCAATTTTTTCTCAGTAGTAGTTATTGCAATGATCTGATTTGACTCTTCAAAGAGCAAAGAATCTCAGATGACCGAGTTCTAATATTGCAGGCCAAAATAAACAATAGTAGCAACGGTGACCCTTAGTGCGTTTAAGTCGCATTTCAAAGCCTATATTGTCTTACTGGTTATATTAATTCAGCATTTAAATTCAGTCTCCTAATTCACATGATATAACTTTATTATTATAACATAAAAATAGTGTTGCAAACTAAGTTATAACCCCAATAAACCAAAAGTATTAATCTTTAAACGACATAATTATTTAAAGTTAAAGTCAGAAGAACCTTCATCATTCATGTTCAATGATCAGATCTGATCCCTGGTAAAGAAAGTTGGAGGTATAAGGGTGACTTAATTTCAGTTTTTGTCAATGGGCTAGCAGCAAAAGGGGGGGATTGAATTTCTCAAAATGTTAGGGTAAAGTCAATACTTGTTAAATACATGTTACATTTCAAAGTGTGAAATTAGGCTGAAGTAAATGTATGTGAATGCCACTTATTCACAGTCCCCACTCCACAAAACCTAGATTGTGTTTGTCAACCTTCCCTGGTAACATATATACATATATATAGCTGCTTCAAAATGAACACATTAAACCCTTTCCCACTTGCAGACGCATTTCGATGCATCTGTAACACAGACCACTTTTGAAAACGTTGTGGCAAAAGAAGAAATTGCTCATAATGATTAAATGAGCATTATCTCCTTTTGCCTGAATGTTTTATTTTTTCTTAATCCACAGTAATTACATTTTCATTGATAAAGATTTTCCCTGTTCTAGCCCAGAGGTTTTCAGAGTCTACTGCTGCAGATTTGATGTTAACCCTTTCCCTCATATAGACGCTTTCTGACGCCTCTGCAGCAGGCGGTTTTTTGAAAACTGTAAGTGACAAAAGAAGAAATTGCACAAAACGTGTAATTTCTCCTTTTGCCACAATGTTTTCCACTTTTTGTCATAGGTTATCCATTCAATTATGGAGATTTTCTATTTGTTGACAAAATATGTTCAAAGTCGTCTGCTGCAGAATTGTTGTATGAGGGAAAGGGTTAACCCATTCCAGGCATTCCTAAATGCAGACATTCTGAAACATCTATAATTAAAGCAGACAACTTTAAAATACATTGTAACATTCAATTATTCAATGCAGAATAATCTACAAATCTATTCAACAATTATACATTATTACATTCATAGAGATATTCCATATTAATAGATTAGAATGCTATCAATGTCATATTCTGTTGCTGCATATTTGCTGCAATTGTGGTAAAACTGTTAACCATTTACCAAATATATATCTTTTTTTAAGTTGTTAGGGCTTTAAAACAATTTAAAGGAAAACGATGATTCATCTTTAGAATACATCGAAAAATTTGACTTGACACCTTTACGACTTTTGTTTAATACAAAAACACTTTAGGTTACGAAGTTTTTCAGATTGACCAATTCATACTTCTCAAACTGAAACTTTATTTTCTATATTCCAAGAATATGTGTGAAGCTCTTGCTTTAATGTACTATCAAACTTTGCAAGTGACTATTATTTAAAGATATTTTCAAAGCAGACACATATATCATATCAGGTAAATGGTTTGTAGGTATTTCCATGAGCAGGAAATCTCTCAAATCAATGACCAGATGAAACTAGAGTTGTATGTTTAACCCTTTACCTCATA
>JASEVX010000002.1:82354596-82579106 GCA_031761405.1 Serripes groenlandicus | reverse complement strand
GTGGTATATTGCCGCCCCTGAAAACAAGGTCAAACATGTTTGACTGTGTGTTGACCATGGTCAAACATGTTTTGACCAAACAACTGTGGCTGCCATAAAGACCATGGTCAAACATGTTTGTACTGTGGTTTATTGGGCCTTGACAAGTTTGGAAAGGTTGACGGACATCAAATCTTCTAAAACTATTCTTTGAACCTAATAACATGACCCCTGCGAAATGATCAGTTACAGTTCATGAATTATTCTGGTTAATTGAAACACAGTTGAACCAGAATTCTATAAAAAATATTTGTTATATGAAGACATGGCTTCATCCATATGTGGCAATATAACTTTAATAAATCACCAATATAAAAATGTTGTTTATGACATAGCACAATACAATTTGCTAATTTAATAAACAATGTAACATTTAAGACATTTACCAGATGTGCCCATCAAGTTGTTCATAAGAAATTACAAAAATCTTCTCTGTGCCTTTGAAACACACCATATTTCTCCCACCAAAAAATGTAAAGGAAGTAGTAAATATTACTTACTTCTTTTTGAAGAGTTCCTGTGTTTTATGCTAGAGTTAACTCCCTTGGTATATTTCAAATTCAAGTTCAGTTCCAGTGGTATTTTTGGTTATTCTACTGGTATTCCAGTAACATAGCAGGTACCAATGAAATTCCACTAGAATTGTATTGATTTTTATCACTAGGACCTTTACTTTTGACAAGAAGATTTTAAAAGTTTTCACTATAATACATTTATAAGAACGTTTTTGGTTCTAGTGAAGTGATCTAGAAGTGTTCTAGAAGTGTTCTAGAAGTGATCTATAAATGTTCTTATTTCTCTATTCAGAATGAAAGTTTAAGTGATTCACACTGAGTTAAACACATTCTCTGATGCATTAAGTAACTAGTTATTTAATTATTATAAAATAAATCATATTTGTTTTTAATTATCTTTTGGTTTTAGTGGTTTATTCAACATCAAATGAAATTGTTAATGACCATGAATGACCATGAATCATGGTCACTACGCTGATGGAAATTCTGAGCAAAAAAACACATGAAATTTTAATTTTAAACTTTTATTTATACTGTGTTTTGACCATGGTCATAAAAATCATTGTCAAAAGTTTTGAAATCATCATTGACAACCATTGTTTGACCATGGTCATTCATGTTTGAACATGGATCATGGATATCTTTACACAGGGGACACTGTTACCCGTACCTATTAAAAATAGAAGTCGCGGGCTTCTGCCCGGCGACTAATTAAAGTCTCATTTTGAGACATTATTAAAGTGACTCATTCCTGAAAAGGTCCTCTGCAAAATGAAAAACTTTGTTGTTTCTTATAATTTAAAAGAATTTATTGTAAAACATGAAGAACGTAACCCTTTCCCTCATATAAACGCTTTCGGACGCCTCTGCAGCAGACGGCTTTTTGAAAACATAGTGACAAAAGAAGAAATTGCACAAAACGTGCAATTTCTCCTTTGGCCACAATGTTTTCCACTTTTAGTCATAGGTTATCCATTCAATATGGAGATTTTCTATGTTTCGACAAAATACGTTCAAAGTCGTCTGCTGCAGAATTGTCGTATGAGGGAAACGGTTAAAAAGAATCATTTTAGTGTTTGAATACTTAAAATACTGAAAATTCAGATAAATTGAAACACTTTGTTACCAGAACACATTACCTTTATGCTATTAGATAATCAAATTTTAACCCTTTCCCTCATACAACAATTCTGCAGAAGCCGACTTTAAACATATTTTGTCAAAACATGGAAAATCTTTATACCCCGTAATTGAATGGATAACCTATGACGAAAAGTTGAAAACATTGTGGCAAAAGGAGAAATTGCTTGTTTTGAGCAATTAAATCCTTTGTCACTATGTTTTCAAAAAGCTGTCTGCTGCAGAGGCGTCAGAAAGCGTCTATATGAGGGAAAGGTTAAACGGAACCAACAAAATAACGGAGACAAAAATGTTAACTTCCGACAAATCACACTTAGATCTGATTTTGAGAAAAGGCGTTACTCTCAGTGGATCACAAAGACTGGAACATATTGAAGTAATTGTTTAATGTTGTTGAAATAACATACATGTATAGTCATATATATATTTCATAAAGTGCAATGATGCTCCAGAGTATGCCCTGCATATATCCAGGAAGAATAAGAAGAAGTCACAAATTTATGATGATATTGGCAGTTCCAATCCTAATCTGTTTTCAAGATAAACCTTTTAAGTTCTTAGGATATTTCCAGGTTATTCTCTAGACTTTAAAGGACCAAAAATATGACAAAAATCATATTTCACTTCTTTTTAACCCTTTCCCACCTACAACAAATCTGCAGCAGACAACTTTGAACATTTCTAGGCGTAAATAGGAAAACTCTTTTTAAATGAGGGTATGATTACTGAAAACAAATATTTTCAAATATTTTCTGCTGCAAGTGCATCAGAAAGCGCCTATAGATATGAGAGAAAGGGTTAAAACTTATTGAGAAAAATCACCTTCAAAATAAGAAAAGTTTCCAAGTTCCCTGTGTTTTTTTAAGACCTGTAAAAGAAAGGAATTCAAGCACTTGTTGGAAGAGTGTGAACCCTATTGAGTGGAAACCAACAGAATGCGTGTGACATCTGTAATGAAAGTGGAGGTTTGTCACAAGACGGAGAACCATGTCTTCGCCCAATTCATTTATTGCTCTCCTATTTTGGAAAGGCAGTGTTTTTACCAGCTACTCCGGAATTTCTGCCTCCTATATTGATTTTTATCTATTCTCATCGATAGACTGGAGGTCCTAGCTATTCTCCTTTTTTATTTGCTGTTTACCCACCCTTAACATTCACTCTGACAGAAAAATATTATATGTGTATCCTTTTGAGCAATTTCTCCTCATCGGATATCCCATAATATAAAGAAAGGTCATGACTGCTGCAGAAGGATCAAATTGCATCTGTATTATAAAAAGATTAATATGTAAGGCTGAATTCACTGCTGCTGTAATGAGTTAATTCTCCTGATCAAATAAGTTTCGAAGACTTCATCTGTACTCACAGTAGGGCATCAAAAGTCAGTTACAAACATGAAAGAGTTCAGAGTAATTTTAATCGAAAAGACTCCTCTAAGCAGATGTATTATAATGGACTAAGAAATGACCAGAATCATTTCATTTGAAGACTTTGTAACCATATTTATTTTGATAAATTGATTATATTTTGAAATAATTACTTTTCAGAATTCACTGTAAAAGGGGCTTAATTATTTCATGTTCTAACATCCTTATTTGACCTTCAAACCCTATAATTGTGGTACTTAAAAGAGTTGCCTCACTCTGATTTTTTTTTTTGAATATCAACAATATAAAAGTTAATTGCTTGGTTAAAAAGGAAAAAAGCTAGTGTCCATGCAAAAAAAGTTGGCTTTTACAAATAGTGTAGATCATGACCAGCCTGTGCATCTGCAAGTCTGGTCAAGATAATAATGAAGATATACACTTTTATTTATACAAACTTGTTAGAAGATTCCGTCAACTTGTGTAGATTCTGATAGGACAGAACAATTTCTCCACTTGCCACAATGTATTCAACTCGCATGTACTTTCATGTACAGAGATTTTCAAGATTACGACGTTTGTTGTATACATGTGGGAAAGGTTTAATTTTACAAAACTAAAAGAGATCTCACAGATCCACTTGGTAAGAATTATTAAGATGCATACTTAATATTCCAAAATCCCAACGTCTCTCTTAAATCCTATATTGGGGACTAGACTCAAAAGAATCGACTCATTGAGATGATTGCAAATTGCAAATGGAGAAATTGCTAATCATTAGAAATTTCTCTTATACAGTCACAATTTTTCAATAAATATATGTTCATTTAAATAAATCTTGCATATTTTTGCAAAGACGTTTTCAGAGTAATCTTCTGCTGATTTGTTGTATGTGGGAAAAGGTTTAGATAGCCATTACAAAGAGTTTCAATGGGTAATAAAGGTCTAGGAGAGATTGTTAGGAAAAGACAATCTAATAATACTCCCACCATCTCCCCGGCTCTGGAATCATTACTTGAGCATAGAACATCCAATGAGTTCCAATTTAAAACATTTAATTAAATAGTGAACCCCTTGCAATGTAAGTTTTAAGATATACTGGAGTAGGATAAATTTAGGTCAAGTCGTGTTGAATTCTATTAAAAGCTATAGTCAATATTCTGTGAGGATCCCCCTCCATGAAATCACTTGTATTATTTATTGGGAAATTTTGACAAACACAACCAATGGTCTGATAAATAAGAGCCTGGAAAAAAAAGAAAGGTTATGCAATTGTTATTGATTGAGAATTCAGAACTGGTTATGATCAAGGCTCTCTCATGAGATCTCAACTGATTTTTGACAATGCAATGCAAAATTCATCCAGACTCAGCTGAGCACAGAGGGACTAAACAGGTCTCTGCAAGACAAAATCTCTCTAGCAGACTTAGCAGCCATTAAACATTATGTAGAGAGTATAAACAGAATCATCCTATTTTGTGAGTACCTGCAGTAGAGTGCGTGGTCATATACAGAATTAAAACATAAAGCTCTTTCTTTCTCTTTTTGCCACAATGTTTTCAATTATTATACTTTCATTTACATAGAATTTTCATACTTTTGTCTAGATGTTTTCAAAGTGGTCTGTTGCATATATGAAAAGGTTCAAGTCTATAGCAACCAGTTAATGCAAAATAGTTCTGCCATGGAAAAGGGACAGAAGGACAAAACAAGCAATCTTGCTTACTGTCTCATTATCTAGGTTACAACCAGTAGTCACGATTCTTGAACATTCTAAAACATCTTATTTTCATGTAATTTATGACTGATATACTGAAAGATATTACATTTTTAACTTTTTATTTCAGAAACTTTAAACAGCTATAGGCTTTTTGTCAACTGTTGTGGTATACTTCCAAATAAGTGGAGAAGGTGAAAATGCAAAACAAGCTATATTTTCCATATTTTTCTCTGATGGGACAAAATCATACTTCAAGTTTACTATATGACATTGTGTGTTTTAATTTGTTTTACAGATAATTAATAATTCTAAAATATCAAGTGAATGATTCAGTAAAGTGCACACCATACATGTCAGCAAACTAACTGGCTGATGATGACGAAGCCATGAACTGGTAATGAACCAAATTCACCAATAACAACAAATTGTCATTTGAAAACAAAGCAATGATAAAGATAAAGGGTTAAATCCTTACCCACATGCTAACATATCTGTAGCAGTTGACCTTGAAAACATTTTAGGCAATAATATAGAATTAGAAATTCTCTGGAGATCTAAATGAAAGTACAAATTTATGTAGAATATGGTTGAAACTGCTGTGGCTAAAACAAAAAGGCTACTTTTGCAACAAATATTTAAAGATTTGACAGAAGATGTGTAAAATTGTATCTACATGTGGAAAAGGGTTTCAAAACCCATAGCCAAATATCTTATTCATAGATTTCTCAAAATTTAAAATTATATATCTACATGCATTACTAGGAAATAATTACAATTATGAATCTTTCAACTTGTACAAAATTATTTGAGAACATTCAATTTTTAAAGAACCGTTAACTTATGATAAATTTTGCAATTTTCACAACTTAATGAATTCATGCAGAGTTTTCTTAAGATGTCTTTATCATGGAAAGAGTAAAGCCTCAGGGCTGATTAAAATCTCTCAAAGTTGTACATTAAAGATAGTCACAGATAACAAAATCCACACTGTATACTCTATTATATATGTCTGGACATGGCTTTGCCATCACAGTACTATGTGCCCTGTCGCAATGCAACCTTTTATGCTGTCACAGCATGTAGAACCTGGTAGGGAAAACTAAAAATTGCTAGTACATTATCCCTTTCCCATTGTGTAGGCACTTTCTGATGCATCGATCTGTAGCAGATGACTTTGGAACATTGTGGTAAATGGAAAACTTACTCATAATGAGCAATTCTCCTTTAGAAACAACGTTTTCAACTTTATTCAATAATTGTTCTTTCATTAATAGCAAGACTCCATTTTTCAGTTAATGTTTTCCAAGTTGCAAATTTGTTATAATGTGGGAAAGCATTATCTGACATAATTTATGTTTCTACTTGGTCAAATGTTTACCGAATCCCCAGAGACATAGTTTTCTTCTTATACATGAACTAGCCTTTTCCCACAAACAAGGAATCAGCAGCAGACAACTTACTAAGAAGACATTCAGACATAAATATGGAATTTCTCTATAAAATAATTAAAGTTTAATTAATTATCTAATAGAGTTATAAAATTTAATACTACAATGGCAAATGGAGAAATTACTATATTTATTATTTTGCCACAATGTTTTGAAAAGTCTTCTTCTGCAGATGCATCAAAACATGTCTGCAAGTGGGAAAAGGTTAACACAGTGTCCAGTTGAAATACAACTTTTTATGATGTCAAAACCAATGCCAGGAAAAGAAAAAAATATTGGTACATAACTGACAATGTTTCTACTTGGGCAAATGTTTACTGGATATCTATAGACATATACTTCTTCTCACAATGTACAGGAACATAGATAAGATAATATTATCTACATCCCTTGGCTTCAATTGTGCAAGTAGTATCTATCTTAACCCTTTATAACATACAGACACCTTATGACACAACTTCTGCAGATGATTTTGAAACATTGTGACAAAAGATGTCATTGCTCATAGTGAGCTATTTCTCAATTTGCCACACTGTTTTCAACACTTATCGATATCTATACTTTCATTCATTACCGTCTGTATCTAACTTGCAAACAGTGCCAAGCCAGATCAAACGGCATGGATCCTCTGATTGATCTGAATCCAGACTGGTTGAAAATGACTTATGGTTTGTACTGTAGGGCTCTTAATATGATGATTAAGTATTTGATGTATCAAAATTAAACTGACAGTTTATAACTGCCATGCAGTTATTTTATAACATAAAAAGAATAATGACTTACCTTACGAACATACACGAAACCATATTCATGCGAGAGGTGCCTGGCATTGGCATCCCCACCTTCTACATTCACGGCCCACTCATGGGTATAGTGCTGACTTGATTCCCCACAACGACAGGATTCTAACATAAACTGAATCAAAATAAGTCCAACAACTGAAAATTGTTTACAAAAAGTATTTCTCTTCATGGTAGCCGATATAAAGGTACCCTACCGGTGGTCAGCAGACTCAACACAAATCAACTCTCATGTAAAAGAACGAATGTAGCCATATCAAAAAGAATGATTTATTTTGCTTCTACGTCCAGTGTTATCTTGGAAAAGTTTGAAAAACAAGAAGAAACATCAACCGTATTCCATTTCAAATTTTGAAATTCCATACAAATTATAAAAAGAACAAAACACAATCTAAAACCAATTCTTGGGTACTGTCGGTCCGATGTTGTTACTGTCAGTTCATCCACTGGAATACTATGAATTAGATACAGATGGCGCTTATGTTTACCGGAAGTTTACATTAGTAGGGGGCATCTCAAAGTATGTATTTGAAATAACGGTACACACGCAAAGAACGTAGTAATGAGGTTGGTTGCATCCGACTTTGTTGAAGACTATAATTTCTAGATAATATGAATGAACCTTTTCGAAATTCAGAATCGAATTTAACTCATGTGTAAACTTGTTTTAGGAAAACATCAGATAGCCATTCTCTGTAAGCATTTGCACTCCCATATAGAGAGTGTGGTCACGGATTTTGTTCAAACTTCACACATTTTCTCAACTTGATTATAGAAACCAAAAATGGCACAATGAATAAATATAATCAGAAATTCATATTTTCTACCAAAATCTATCATTTGATAATAAAAAAATGCATTTGTGTATCAGTTTGTACAATTCGCTCACAAGAGGGGTTTATTAAGGGGGAATAACCCATTTGTTGCCAGATTTTGATTGTTTTTAAAAAATGAATGCGGCCTTGTGAATAAAAATGAATCATGAATTGTTTTAACATTAACACCTCTTCTAACAAAAAATGTCAAAAGCTATGGAGAACAGTGCCTCTAAAGTATGTTACCATGGCTACAAAAAATATATTTTTTAATTTGTTCCCAAAATAATAAATTGTTTTAATTCAGCTCAAACTCAAATAATTGATAAGACAAGTCGGCACTATATGTGCTATTGGCCAATCAAAATACATACACAATAATTGAACATGCACAACAAATTGATACAATATATAAACATATGTATAATATAACAATTCATATATAAATACTATTTTGTTATGGTTGTGATTCAAATAGCAGGTATTGATTTGAAATAAGTCCTCATATTTGAAGCTTTATTAATATATCTAGCAAGCCTTATTTGAAAATTACAATTTTTATCTGACATTAATCGTGAAAATTTAAACAGTGTTGGAAAAGAAGGTATAAGATACTTATTTCTGATATCCATTAATGTTGGACATGTTAAGATAAAGTGATATTCACTTTCCACTGCAAATGTATTACATAATTCACAGTATCTTTGATTCCTTGCAATATTAAAATTATTTTGCAAAATTTGATATGAAGACTATCTTCATCTTTGTAATTCTATATCCCCCACACCTCGGCCCCATACAGAATAATAGGTGTAACCAATTATCAAATAATGAGAGCTTTGTTTTAATGTCCATGGTTTTAATGTTTATAAAAACTATTGCCGACATTTGGTTTAAAACTAAGTAATTGATCCATGGATATCATCACCCATGTAAAAAGGTTGCAGGGAAAGTGGCTTTAAATTGTGTTACCATGGCTACACGATGTATCCGTTTTCAAACGGTCGCAAAAGCATTATTTGTTTATGTATTTACACAACTATGCAATATAGTAAATATTAATGTTCTCATGGTAACAGGATGCCAAGATAAACATTTGACATTTGACATTGCTTAAACTATTTCATAAAACGAAAAGGAAGATATGACTTGGTAATTATTGTTTCTCCTAATTATTCTGGTATTGACTTAGCTACACATAACTCTTATTATACATCTGTGACTATCTTGTTCAGTACCTTGTCAGACGATTGTCATAAGAATGTAATTTGAGTCACGTCAAGCGAAAAAGGTCCTTGTTACAATGAAGAACAATGCAGATTAATGTGAACTGTCAGAACAGAACCTTCATTGTTCGAATACATCAAATTCAGACTTCGGACAAAAACAATACGAATGAAAAGAAATCAAAACACGCATATCTTGTGTGATTTTTTACACAAATGCTCCTCCATGTGATGCTGTAGATTTGGCTACCTCCCCTTGTATAACACTATTGCATATATAGGTTAAAATTATTTACAACGAGCCCATATTCAGTTTACATTGGTTTCCTCCCCTTCTATCCCAATATCGCATATACAGGTGAATTATCAATCTGACTAAAGTACACGATCTGACCAAATGCAAGATCTGATGACGATCCATTCGATTTCATCTTCTTGTTTTATCGGATTTCCAATATCGCTATTTTTAGATATTTTTATTTGTCCTCAGATCCTATGCGTAGAGTTAATAGGAGATGATTTTAATGAGATTGGTAAATTATGTACAAAAAGGATCTAGTTGAGATTGGTTACCTCCCCTTACATAAAGCTATTGCACATTATGAACAACGAGCCCCTATCCAGTTTTCATTGGTTTCCTCTCCTTATATCTCGCTATCGCATATACAGGTAAAGTATGTACAAAGGGGATCCAGTTTATATTGGTTTCCTCCCCTCATATCCCGCTTTCGCTACAATGCGTATCCAGTTTATATTGGTTATCTCCCTTTATATAACGTTATTACATATGTACAAGTATCCACTTTAAAATTCTTATTTCCCCTTATATAATGCTATCGCATATATATAAATGATGTCTTCACGAATATCCAGTTTAGATTGGTTACCTCCCATATGTAACAGGTAAATTATGTTCAACGTGTATTGAGAGTAGCGTGGTTACCTCCCTTATATAACACTATTGCATACAAGTACAACATTGCTACAAAATGCAGCAAAACAGGTTGCGCGGTGGAGCGAAACAGTCTCTAGACGAAAAATACATTTTTAAAACATTGTGGCAAAAGTGGAAATTTCTTCTTTTGCTACAATTCCATGCCTATTTGATTATTATACTATCCTTCATACATCTTTCAATATATATATATATTTGCATAAATGTTTCCAAAGCCGTCGAGTTAATTAATACATGTACGTGTAGTACTTAAATCATTGAAGTTGATGAGCTAGTAAACGACTGCGATGCATTTAAGAAAATCGGTAGCCAATGCAAGTAAACACAATTTCGAAATTTCATTGCTATTTACTAAGAAGTTGTGAATGTTCTTCAATAGGAGTCTCCCGGTAGCTCAGTCGGTAACGACGCGGGCTGTCAATCCAGGGTTTGTGAGTTCGAATCCCGGCTCGGCCAACTTTCTTTCCGACGTTTGACAAAAGTCATTGCGACATGCGTCATTCGTCTTCCACCAATGGGCTAAGTCTAGTTTGAAAAGCAGCCAGTTGCTTGGGAAGATTGTTGTGTGGAGTACTGGTGTGAGAAAACCAGGAAACACATGAGTAGGTGAACTGGCCGCCGTGATATGACTGAGAAATTGTTAAAAACGGCGTTAAACCCCAATCAATAAATAAATAAATTCAATGAAGCCGGACAGACAGGACTAATTAATCGGAATAGATCTACCTGCGCCTTCCGATCACGTGATAATCCCACTATATAGTACGTGAACACATCACGGAGAGTTTCTATGTAGTGACAGAGTATTTTATTAATAAACTTCAAAACATTGTGAACAAGAGGCCCAAGAGGGCCAGTATCGATCCACTGCCATAAGACAAACATTAAATCTCCAAACCGCCCCGCCCCCTGGTGTCCATGGTGTTTGACCAATAACCATGGCTTGAAGGAATCTCGTATAGTGTCACCAAAGGAACATTTCTGCACAATTATTTGAAAATCGGCCAAATAGTTTGGATGTGGAAGATTTTTAAAAATTTCACTAAAGCCAATATAAGGCTTACAACATGGATTGGTGGAATCTGATACTTTCGTCCGAGAAGATTGTTTTAAGCCATATAAGGCACAATAACACCGCTAGTTTTCGAGCACTCAGCATGGCTTGACGGATCCTGATAGAGGGTCACCCTAGGAACATTTCTACACAATTATTTTAAAATCGGCCTTACTCTTTCGGAGAAAAAGATTTGTTTAGCTTCACTTTAACCATATACGTCAAAATAGCCCCATCCTCTGACGACCGTGTTTTTCGACCAATCTATATGACTTGAAAGCATCTGATAGAGGGTCACCCAAGGAACATTTCAATTATTTGAAAATCGGACTGACATTCGGAGAAGACGATTTTTTAAGTTTTCACTATATCCATATAATGCACAATAGCCCCGCCCCCTGGTGGCCATGTTTTCCAAGGAATATGATAGAGGGTCATTCAAGGAACATTTCTACAACATCTAAAAATCGGCCAACCAGTTTAGGAAGAGAAGAATTTGTTTATAGAAGTTTGCATTGATCCAAAATAAATGAAGGAATTTAATAGAGGACATTTAGGGGATGCTTCCTATGAAGTTTCATTCCAATTAGCTAAATGGTTAGGGAGAAGTCGTTTGAAGCAAACGGTTGACGCACGCAGGCACGCACGCGGGCACGCACGCGCGCACGCACGCACCCGGGCACTCATTCACGCACGCGCAACGGACTAAGGTCGACTGGCTTTCAGCCGGTGGAGCTAAAAATGGGGAAAGTACTCATCAAGAGCCATTTTTCTTTTGCCTCAATGTTTTCAAAACTCTTTTGCTGCAAATGCGTCTTCATGTGGAAACGAGGGGTTACAGTATGTTTTACCGCAAAATTACAAGAATTAAACATAAAATATCATCTAAAAACCTTCAACACATTTATTAGAAAAAGTATTATATTTTTTTCAAAACCAATAAACAGTTTCTAATTAAGACCTTTCGCATGTTTACTCTTAGCTTGTCTAGTTTTACTCACCAAAAAGTCAATTCTGTACGGCGAGGGTAAATAATGCAGCAAATGCAGCTGAAAAAGGATTATTGTGGCGATTGTGGTAACAATAGCCACTGTACTATGACACAAGAAGAACAATATATAGGGAGATTTCGGCAGTCAGTCAGAAATGCTAATTGAACACGTTTACCGCCAAGTAGTTCCATAATTTCTGCAGAGACATTGTTAACAATAATAGTGTCAGTGCTATTTTTGGTATAAGATTGATACTAAGATTTTAGAACTATCGAACTAAGATGTAATAGAGTTAAAAAATGTAAATATTAGCCTTCTTCGTGTCTGGAGACAGAGAATATTATTGCTCGAGACATACCGCTCAAAACAAGGAAAAGCTATATTAATGTAGGTAATTACTTTACAAGAATAGAAAACATTGCGGCAAAAGAAGAAATTGCTGGTTTTCAAAAGTTGTCTGCTGCAGAGGCTCCATAAAGCATCTTATGTCGGGGGGAAAAGGGTTCATTACAGGGTCATTCGTGAAGAAAATGAGTAATATGGAAATAAAAATATGGTTGCTATAGACAGGGTATTGCTTTAGCACAGGTTTGACTGTATATGAGAATAATTGCAAAGACAGACTCACTTTCAAGTCAATTTTCTCCAGTTATGCCAGGGCTATATCCCCTTAATTAGTGAAATTTAGTTTGATATTATTTGTCTGATCTCTAACTGGAGCACTCCTAACCCAACTCAGGGGTTGTAAGTACGAACCCTTGCACGGCCAACATTCTTTCCGACGTTTGACAAAGGTCACTGTTACAGGCGGCATTCGTCTTCCACAAATGGGCTTACAGTGTTTGTGGTAAAGCAGCCAGTTGCTCGGAAATAATGTTTTGTGGAGTAGTCAGTACTGGTGTGAGAAAGCCAGGAAACACATTATAGAATATGATGCTCCAATAAATGTATCAATAGGAGCAGCTCTTCCTTTGCACATGTGTTGATTGTTGGAAAGGGATGTTCAGTAGCCTGTTGTTTATTGACTGTTGATAACCATTTTACTGTCTGAAATCACTTGTTGTCGAGTCCGCTTTTGGTGAGCTCGACATATAGCTGTCACAATGGCGGTTCGGTGAATGCGTCCGTGCGTCCATGAATCTGTCTTTCCGACCCGCATCTTAACCATGCATTATAGGATTTCTAAGCAAATTAACACAAACGTGCACCATGATGAGATGTGTCGTGCACAAAATGCAGGCCTGTACCTCAAATGAAAAGATCACTCGTAGAGGTCAAAGATCAAAATGAGTACCGTTTAATAGGACTGACTTCTCCGGCTCGGACATTGTCAACAGTTTAGGGGTTTGTTGAGACACTTTGCTTGTAAGAATCAACAGCTTTCATTTCATTTACGTTTTCTGGACCAATTAACTACTATGTCATCACTAGGATAATTAGGATGATCTTAGTCCTGTTGATTTTAATATCTGCATGTGGATACATGTACTCCGAGATACTGCTTGTTACTTTGCAGTATTTTCTACACGATCGCCACTAGGGTGCATTCGGCGCTTTGATTAAATTAGCGTTCACGGTATGCATAAGTCGAAGATTCTCACGAATAGAAATGTTATGCATTTATCTATATTTTATCTTACCTTTGTATGTAATTTCCTTTTCCATTCAATGTATCATTCCAATTTTGTTTTTAGATCCACATCCAAGTCGCCTATCTCTTCTTTGCATAATTATCAAATTTAATTCAGAGAATCAGCGACAGAGTTGTTATTGTTTGGGATTTGAGATCGAGCGTCCCGGCGATCCATGGACTAGAGGAACGCTGAGGATGTGTAACTGGAATGAGGTAAAGGTACAAAATTACAAATACATTGTTGTAGAAGACCGACTTTTATAGCGACGTTTGCAGAGTGGTTGGCTTTATCAAGCAACGAACATCGCGGTTAGTGTCTGGAGGGATAGGTCCACAATGACTTATCTCCGTCAAGGGCCCGGTACACGCTACACATTTGGTGGCAGATGTGGTAAATGCATTGGCATCACTATCATCTCCGAACCCCGGTTTGAAGGGAAACGGTCCGTAGTGATGTTCCACTTTGGTGGACTTCTAGTGAGCATTTATATAACTTCAGATTGAAAACAAGAAAAAGGGGAAGAAATGTTACGGGAATGGGGTATAATACCACTTCTACTGCCTTGCTGTAGAAGTTTGCTTTTAAAGCGACGTTAGAAGAATGATAAGTTTTTTCACGAAGTTAAGCAACGTACATCGCGCTACTAGTGCATGTATGGGTGACCCGGGTATATGTTACAAATTGGCATGGTAATACCGACGTGACGTTTCTGAACTTCTGCGTAAAATACTAATAATCAAACCAACATCAAATCTAAGGAAGCAAACCAAATACTATCTTACAGTTATGTCTGTTCCATGTTATTGGCGGCTACATAAACAAAGTAGACATGCATTCATGTCGCATATTATGCAAATCTGACAGAGCTGATCCACAGGAATCAGACGGTTTGTCTGGTTTATGACGTATTCATGGACGATGTATCAATAGCAGGTTTCCTGTCTAACCGTGTGAGTACCGGATACCAGCTCGTATGTTATGGGTACTGTCAACATTATATAGTAGAGCCGAGTGTAGCGATTAGGGGTCTGTCTCAATGACTCGCCGGACAGGGAAGGTTCTCGTGTTACTGTTCCCAGACTGTTCCTTTGCTTTAACCCCTTCCCCTTATACAACAAATCTTCAGCATACGACTTTTAACAAATTATGAAAAGTCTATACAAATGTAAATATAACTGTTGAATATATTTGAAAGCATTGTGGCAAATGTAGAGATTGCTCATTATGAGAAATTTCTCCTGTTGTCATTATGTTTTCAAAGGTCGTTTGGTTGATATCAGTCCAATGATATGGGAGGAGATTTTGTTTAAAGCTTAAAGCTCATTTTATCCCCATTCTGATGCAGCATGACAGCTCAAACCAATCAATATATGGCTTGAACAAATTACAAATGTATCCTGAAATCATAAAGCTTAAAGCTAATTTTATCCCCATTCTGATGCAGCATGACAGCTCAAACCAATCAATATATGGCTTGAACAAATTACAAATGTATCCTGAAATCAGACAAACACTTTATTATAAAAGGAACCATTAAGTTTTGTCATTTTGTCCCTTTTCTGATGCCGTCTGGCTGCAATGTTTTCAACCAATCGATACTGCTTTAACAAATCATTTTCTGATGCCGCCTCGCTCTTTTTTTTTAACCAACCGATATGGCTTGAACAATTTTCGTAGAAAGTCGCTGATGGAATATTTTACTAAATACCTTGAATCGGACAAGAATTTTGAATAATGGGCATTTAACTCCCTTTCTCAGAAACCACACACACAAGAGTTCTACACATATATTTGAACATGATTAAGAAAGGGATCGCCAAAAGAATATTCTTTTTTATTTTGTCCAGTGGATATTTGAAGCTAAACGTTCAATTTTCCCCTTTTTAGATGCCACCTGGTTTCTACGACTTTCAACCAATCAATAAGACTTAAAACATGTAGATGGTCACTGAATGAACAGTTCTGCTAAATTATCTTAAAATCAGACAAGCACTTTCATAAGAAAGTAGTCTTAAAATTTTGTAATTTTGCCCCTTTCCTTATACCGCCGGATTGCTGTGTTCAACAACCAATACATATGATTATCTTTGTAGAGAGTTATCCAATGATAACTGTTTACACTATTATATTGGTATCAGACAAGCTAATTCAGAGGAGATTTTTTGTTTAAAATTGGCAAATTTCACCCTTTCTGATGAGGCAGCAAGTTCTCCATAGAAAATAAATATAAAGCGCAATTTCTCCATTTTTAACAATATTTCAAAAAGTCGTCTGCTGCAAAGGCGACACAAAGGGTCTGTATTTGGGTAACGGTTGATATCTCAGGTTTATTTTCTCTTTATGTCTCCTTTTGCCACACTGTTTTCAAAAGTTGTCTGTAGTAAATGCATCTGCAAGTGGACAAAAGTGCTATTCAAGTTACATAAACAATTCTACTTTGTCACAAGGAATATTACTATTTCTGTTACTAGAAGGAACAAAGGAGTACAATTTACAAACGTAGTTTGTTCAGGCGGTCGTACACACATACTGGGGCGTAGTGCTATCCTCATCCTTTAATACACTTAGTTTATTTTGAATATGACTTTTGCTTATGTTTGCATTCGTAATTCAGTCTAGAATGTTTTGCACTATTTTCTTGGCGTACTGATATAAATGGTGTTCTCAGTCATTTACATCACGTCACTTCAAAATCTCACTTGTAACTATTGTAGCCTTGCTTAGGTAAATCTACCAAAAATCTCTATGTTAGACGTTGCGCATGTTTTCCTCTCTATTTCATTCTTCGCGTCACTGATGTTTTTCTAATAAATAGTTTTTAAATAGAAGCAGAATAAAAAAAAAAGGGTTCTTCAGATTAACATTTTTAAGCATATTTTGTGAAATGTTCTTTCTTTAAAGTACTGTTATGACCTTTCGGTTCATCAACTTTTCTACATCATTTCTAAATTTCAGTTGAAAAGTGATTATCCGAAAATGGTGTAAATATATATATACTGAATTAAACTGAATTACATCGGTTCATTCAATATGTAGTTTGTTGTAATACAACGTTTGATTTGGTTATCGTTCAAATATAGGCTGCTTAAACGACTTCTTTTCTGAATCTTAAAAAGCTCGTCGGCGTTTCTATGCTTTGTACGACGAACGTTTACGTGGCGTTCAAGTGCGTTCTATGCATGCTTTTTGGGTGATATGTCTGATGAAAGAATTGAGTTGTCAAACGAGCGGGGTGAACAGAGCATTGACACGCTGCAAAATAAAATGTGTGTACGCAGAGACATATATGTCTCTGGTGTACGTTGGTGATTTAGAATTGTAGGCCTAGGACTATTCTCGAAAAGGTCACCGATTTAGGCCAGTCTCTGAATCCGAACATATATATTTTCCATCCTGCCACTTTTGCATTTTATATTATTTCATCCTCACAAACCGTAGTGAACGTTTTCATTTGGTGCACCGCACCGCACCCAGTGTGAGTTTATCAGTATTTTAACCTAACAGCCGCATTTGTGGAGCGACCACCCTTAATATGTGTATATTTGACCTTCATTGATAAAGTTTGAGATAGTCCCTCAATAAGGAAGTGGTGATTGTTAAGCATGCGCATTATTGACATCGGACGCTTTTTTACCTGTCAAAACTGACTGTTGGACGATTTGTGAAAGTTTATATATGTGTTAAGGATATAGTCATGCTGTGATTTAAGGTAAGCACTAACACTTTAATAAAGTTCCAATCACTTATTGAAGCTAATTAGTCGACAGTGATTTCTGTGTCATTGTGGCTGAGTTAGCATGACCTTATTTGTAAGTTAACTTTGATGACACACCTGTATTTAAATATAGATCATTGTTAGATGTAAGCGTCCCAACACCCTTTACAACAAGCATTGGGGACTGAGGGTCACCTATCCTCGGGGATCAGTGAACATTACGTGTATCCTATGTAATTATCTACTCAAAATATATTTTGGTATGTAAAACATTGAGGGAAAAAACAGTTAAAACATTATTTAATTTATGTGATATGTAAAGGACATTTATCTGGTGAAGACATCAACTATAGCCCATTAGCATATTTGGCATTAAAGTTCTAAACCTACTTCAAATTTGCACCACTCAAAGAATAGTCAACTTGAAATATGATATTAAGCTAGAATGAAAACATTGATGTAAAAGGAAGGAATATTCCCATTTTTAAGCAATGTGTTATGTTTCCCACAGTTTATCCAAATACCTTAACCCTTTCCCGCATATAGACGCTTTCTGATGCCTCTGTAGCAGACGGCTCTTTGAAAACATAGTGACAAAGGAAGAAGTTGCTCAAAACGAGCAATTTCTCCTTTTGCCACAATGTTATCCACTTTAAGTCATAGGTTATCCATCAATTATAGAGATTTTCTAGACTATTTTTCGATAAAATATGTTCAAAGTCGTCTGCTGCAGAAATGTCATATGAGGGAAAGGGTTAAGTATATTCCAACCTGCAAGATGACTTTTGGAAATATTGTGTCAACAGTAAAAATTGCTCATTATGCAAGAATGTTTAAACTATTCATTAATCAAACTTTCGTTTGTACACATTGTCCATGTTGTTGCCTTGATGTTTTCAAAGTGACTAAGTCATCTGTTGCAGATTTGTTGTAGTATGGAAAGGGTTAACCCTTTCCCTGATATAGACGCTTTCTGACGCCTCTGCAGCAGACAGCTTTTTTGAAAACATAGTGACAAAAGAAGAAATTGCTCAAAACGAGCAATTTCTCCTTTTGACACAATGTTTTCCACTTTTAGTAATACTTATAGGATATCCATTCAATTATAGAACATTTCTATTTTTTGACAAAATATGTTCAAAGTCATCTGCTGCAGAATTGTCGTATGAGGGAAAGGGTTAATATTAAGTGTGGTTAAATATTTGATAATTTGATGGCACATGGTTCTAGGTAAGGTAGAGTTTGTAAAAGCTGAATGACTAGCTAAATATTTTGATAGATCATGTCGACAGTTTATTGGAATGGTATCTTGGTGTCATCTACTAAGAATGAATGTATGAATGTATATTGTTTTACGGCGCATCGACAGCTAAGGTCATTTAGCGCGCATTTAAATTTAATTATTCATGATCCCTGGGTAAACAAACCAGTACTAGGCTAGAAAATGTGCCTTGCCCAAGGGCACTCCACCATGACCGTAGTGTCGCGACTGGGGATCGAACCCGGGACACCCGGTTTCGAAATCCCCGACGCCAACCACTCGACCACAGCGGATTCCTCATCTACTAAGAACAAAATTGACAGCTGCAAGGTGGGAGTGGAGGTATGCTTTTAGATAAACTGATGAATTTGCTTGTTTTGAGAATGTTTTCCTTTTCTATAATATATATATAGTCTTAAACTCTTATGAAATGTCTTCATAAGAGGTGTTGATGATTGTCTGCCTGGGGAATGGGTTTAAAACTGCTGGGTTGAATAGTCATCTAGTTGTAAAAATTTAAATGAGTATACATTTGATCTTAAAGATCTAGTATAGGTGGGGCAATTCATGTTTTTTAACACTTTCCCACATACAAGACACTTTCGTATGCCTCTGCAGTAGACAACTTTTGAAAACATTGTGACTAAAGTAGAAATTGCTCAAAACAAGCAATTTCTTCTTTTACCACAATGTTTTCAACTTCCTTTGTCAGATCAATATTATAAATTATCCTTCCATATATAGAAAGTTTCCTTATTTTTGACATTTTTTTTTCAATATCGTCTGCTTCAGATTTGTTTTATGTGAGAAAGGGTTTAAACTCTTTATTTGATTATTAAGCCCTATAGGATAAGGGTTAACACTTTCCCACATAGGACAAATCTGCATATTATGGAAAATCTTTTGAAAATGAAGGTATAATTACTGAACAGAGTTGAAAACTATGTGGCAAAGGGAGAAATTGTTTGGTTTGAGCAATTTCTCCTTTTGTCACAATGTTTTT
The DNA here is from genome assembly GCA_031761405.1 of Serripes groenlandicus. NCBI lineage: Eukaryota > Metazoa > Mollusca > Bivalvia > Cardiida > Cardiidae > Serripes > Serripes groenlandicus. The sequence continues at coordinate 82,559,425 of JASEVX010000002.1, read as the reverse complement.
AGAAGTCTTCTGCTGCACCTCTTAACTTGCGAAGAGGTTAAAGGCAGATATCACTAAAATGTTCTCTCAGGTAAAGGGTTAAAATCACCAACTTACACTCAATCATTATTTCAATCAAAAACAAAGAATAGTTTGAGAATCCAATTTGTTTAATCATATTTGATGCATATTAATAATTTTAAAATTGACAAAACATGTTAACTATTTCTATGCCTGGGGCTTTTTATGTCACAAGTCAATTATCACAATACTACAGAGCTAACTAATAGAATTATCCCTTTCAAACCATCAAGACAAAAATGTGGAAAATCTTTATAAATGTAAGTATTATTATTGATTCAAAACAGATTGGGAAAAGGAGAAATTTTCATTCTGAGCAATTTCTCTTTTTGCCACTATGTTTTCATAAGTAATAAGTAATCTACTGCTGATATGTTTGTATGTAGTTAACCCTTTCCCTCATATAGACGTTTTCTGACTCCTCTGCAGCAGACTGCTTTTTGAAAACATAGTGACAAAAGAAGAAATTGCACAAAACGTGCAACTTCTCCTTTTGCCACAATGTTTTCCACTTTTCGTAATAGGTTGCAGAATTGCCGTATGAGGGAAAGGGTTAACAGGCTTTACCTGTTTCTTGAGCAGCTTTTTTATTTTTTCCACAGTTTTCTGGATAATGTGAAAATAACACTCTTATTAATTAATTAACCCTTTCCCTCATATAGATGCTTTCTATCGCCTCTGCAGCAGACGGCTTTTTGAAAACATAGTGACAATTTTTAAGAAGAAATTGCACAAAACATGCAATTTCTCCTTTTGCCACAACGTTTTCCACTTTTTGTCATAGGTTATCCATTCAATTATGGAGATTTTCTATGTTTTGACAAAATACATTCAAAGTCGTCTGCTGCAGAATTGTCATATGAGGGAAAGGGTTAACACTTTCCCACGTATAACAAATCAGCAGCAGACGATCGAAAACATTTAGGCAAAGTAATGGAAAATCTCTTTAGATACCATGGTATAGTTTTATTATATAATGAACTAGCTAGTGTTCTGTTTCAGTGATATAAGTGAAATACTGGTAAAAACAGTGTATAACCCCCCCCTTGAAATGAAATCCAATATTTTAGTTTTATATTGATGAATAACTGTTTCAGGAGCTTTTGTCATGTTGTGGCGCTTATAATTTTTAACAAAACAGAGTATAATATATCTGTTACTCAAGAGCCCAAATTCCTTAAATGACTTAAATTTCATTTGTAAACAAGGTATTTACCTTGACTCAATTGAATGGAACACTGACTATACACACATATTTAAAGTAAACTTTACATAGCTTCACAATAGAAAAGCCAAAACAAAAACACAAAGAATTATACAGAAAGAAAAATACTGTCACATTGTCCTCATTAAGTATGTTTGTGACAGACCTTTCCTTTTAAAAACCCTTTCTAACATACAACAAATCTGCAGCAGACGACTTTCACAGTATTAATGCAAAATTGCAAAAAATCTCTATGAATCATCAGAACTTGCATAATTATTGGAAAGAGTTGAAAACAATTGTGGCAAAAGGAGAAATTGCTCATTATATGCAAATTCTCCATTTGCCATAATATTTTAAAAAGTTGTCTTCTCATCTGCAGAGGGCATCAAAAAGCGTCTTGTTTGTGTGAAAGGGTTAACCCTTTTCCCACCTGCAGACGCATTTTGACACAATAGCAGCAGACAACTTTTGAAAACATTGTGGCCAAGGGGGAAATTACTCAAATCATGATGAGCAATTTCCCCTATAGATGGCAACAATGTTTTCAACTTTATTTAAAAATTATTTTAGCTATCTGTTATGGAGATTTTTCAGGTTTTTGTCACTATGTTTTTAAAGTCGTCTGCTGCAGATTTGTTGTATGCAGGAAAGGGTTAACCCTTTCCCTCAGTCATATAGACGCTTTCTGACGCCTCTGCAGCAGACAGCTTTTTGAAAACATAGTGACAAAAGAAGAAATTGCTCAAAACAAGCAATTTCTCCTTTTGTCACAATATTTTACACTTTAGTCATAGGTTATCCATTCAATTGTAGAGATTTTCTATTTTTTGACAAAGTATGTTTTCAAAGTTGTCTGCTGCAGATTTGTTGTATGTGGGAAGGGTTAATAGGTCTAGATAACCAGGGAGTGAAGAAGGTCTTTTCCCCACTATATCTCTGATTACCCAAATAAACCCTATGTTATGGTTATACTCAATAGATTTGTCTCAGAGGGAGAGATGGTACCCACGACATAGGGTTTGATGGTCAAATAAAGGTTTTCAAATAGATACCTGAGTTATCTGGGTTTCTAGTTTGGTAATAAGGGTTAAAGTGAGCCACTTGAAAACCAGCTTTTAGAGATTTTCAAATTGACAACATTTTGGATCAGAATAGTAATTTAATTCTGAGTGTATTTGCAGTCAAAATAACTGTCCAGAAATGTCTTAACTCTTTCCCTCATACACACAAATTACGATTCGCTTATTCATGATCCCTGGGTAAACAAACCAGTACGCTAGGCTAGAAAATGTGCCATGCCCAAGGGCACTCCACCATGACCGTAGTGCCGCGACTGGGGATCGAACCCGGGACACCCGGTTTCGAAATCCCCGACGCTAACCACTCGACCACAGCGGATTCCGTGTGGTAAAGAAGAAATTGCTCATAATGAGCAATGATTTCAGTCCTATGCAATAAGTTAAACTGTTTTGTATAGAGATTTTCTACATTTTGCCTTTCATGTTTACAAAATAGTCTGTATTGTAATTTCCTTATATGTGGGAAACCAGGGAAATTGTCAATCTACAAATTGGCAAACAGGGATTAGACACAATTATCAGACTTTGCAAAATATCTACATGCAAGCTGTATTTAGGCTTGAAGCTAATGCAGACATATTAATCAGACGGGCCACTTAAACCATGGTATTGCTCCTTTTGTGGTTCATTCACTCTGCATAACACCCCATTTCTGTTAAAGTTTTGTATTACTTTTTTCTTTAAATATATCATTGAAAAATCATTAGTCGCCGGGCAGAAGCCCGCGACTTCTATTTTTAATAGGTTTTCTGAAATCGCATGGGAGGGGGGATTATTATTAGAAAGAAACACATTTAGATGTCTTGAACATATTACAATTGTGTTTGTTTAAAAACACTAAGTAATGACACATCTAAAGTGAAATAAATATTCCGATGTTTTAGGTATTTTCAGTTTCTTTATTTTGACTCGCATTTATGTTTTTTTGTTTTATTTACGAAGACAAAACAGTCCCTATTAGCTAGACTGGTATACTTTATTTTACACTATATACTACATGTAATCAAAAGTCGATAACTACAAACCTTTACGTCGCAGTCTAATTTGTTTACTTACGCGCACCTGCGTGACTCGCGAATACCAACTGCGTAGATTAATCTCCTTTGCAGAGAGCCGCTCTTTACACTCACTTACAAATAGTAAATTATAGGTGATTTAAAATGTTTATTTGGTTCGAAACAAATGAAGAAACGAACAAACCAAGATAAAACTGGTTTTAATGGAAAAATGACTTTGAACGAACACTCTCTGCCTATAAAGAGAGTTTCAAGAACGACACCTGCGAATAAGAAAGAATCGGGTCTTTCGTACAAAATTATTTCGTCCTTGACAATTTTAAATGTGTCATTTAATTCCCTAAAGGCATATTGCTTCCGATCTGCATATTGTTATGCATCATTGACACAAGGGCGCTCATCATAATATAATTTTAAAACATGAGTAGTTTGTTGTTTTCATTATAAAAAAGGAAGGAAAGAATTAAAATAAATTAACATGTTGTAGGGGCTAAGTTTATGTTCGAAATTAAGTTTAAATTATACAACAATTTCAATGAGATTTAACTGTTTAGTTGATATTATATTTCGAAGGTGGTCTAATTTATAAATATTGGACTACATTTCAACATTTGTTAAAGTATGCTATAATTAGGATGCTAATTAAGCTAATATCATTTTGAGAAAAAGAGAAAACTCATGTCTTCAGCGATTTAACCCTTATCTCATTGTTTTAAAAGTAGATTGCTGCAAAGGTGTACACTGTTGACTTTAAAAGAGGAAAGGTAAAATGACGTGCTATTGCATGCAAATCCTAAATTGTCTGTTTTGTGGTTTTATTGAAAAATAATAAAATTCAAATATTCTGACAAACATCTTGAAAAGTGTATGTGGAATTCACAAATCTTATAATTATTCCTTAATGAAAGCACTGTTTACATACTAAGACTAATGATTTGCAAGATTACTCATTTCCATTACTGTTTATGATCAATAATTAGTTGGTTGTGTGTATGGTCAACCTACTTTGGAATGGAGATTGATCATAAACAATGAAAGGCTTCAATTATCATTCACTTCGTTGACAAAACAATGCAAGTTATGATACATTTTTCACTTGACCCCACCCCTGATGTTCCAATATGCCCCTCAGTTGATAACTGTTTATTCAACTACTATAATATTAGTGTTATGCATAACTGCACTATGGATATCCCGCGACATTGATGCGTTGCATCAACTTTCTCTTGTCTGTTTAGTTATAATGTGCATTTAAAATTCACACTGTGTACTTCATTGACTTAATATATAATGCTGTCTGACAGCAGTATTACCATAATGCCCACTGACAGCCGTATATATACATAATGCCCATTGACAGCTGTATATACAATAATGTCCAATGACAGACCTATATACAATAATGCCCAATGACAGTAGTATATACCATAATGCCCACGGACAGCCGTATATACCATAATGCCCACTGATAGCAGTATATACCATAATCCCCACTGACAGCAGTATATACCATAATGCCATCTGACAGCTGTATATAGTACCATAATGCCCACTTGCATCAGTATATATACGATAATGCCTACTTACATCTGTATATACACTAAATGCCCACTGACAGCCATATATACCATAATGCCCACTGACAGCCGTATGTACCATAATGCCCACTGACAGCTGCATATACCATAATGCCCACTGACAGCAGTATATACCATAATGCCTACTTACAGCAGTATATACCATAATCCCCACTGACAGCAGTATATACCATAATGCCATCTGACAGCTGTATATACCATAATGCCCACTTACATCAGTATTATTATATCATAATGCCTACTTACAGCTGTATATACACTAAATGCCCGCTGACAGCCGTATATACCATAATGCCCACTGACAGCCGTATGTACCATAATGTCCACTTACAGTAGTGAATACCATAATGTCCACTGTCAGCAGTACAAATGTATATACCATAATGCCCACTGACAGCCGTATATACTATAAGTTCACTTACAGCAGTGTCTACCATAATGTCCACTGTCAGCAGACCATACTGCCAACTGACAGCCGTATATACTATAAGCTCACTTACAGCAGTGTATTCCATAATGCCCACTGTCAGCAGTATATACCATAATGCCCACTGATTGACAGAAAAAGGTTATAATATTGGACACAAAGTCATCTGGTAAATGGTTAAAAGTTAATTTATCTTTATAAGTTCCCTTCATACAAACGCATTTTGATAACAATGAGGCAAACAGAAAAAGTGCTTGTAATGGGCTATTTCTCCTTTTGCCATATTGTTGTCAACTATATTCTATGAACAAGCATTCAATTTTATAAAATTTGCTAAACCTTTGCATAGATCATGTTTTCAAAGTTGCTGCAGATTTTTGTGTATACAGGAAAGGGTTATGTTGCAGTCAGGTTATCTTTTTCTGAGCTCAATGATGAGTTGGTATAAATGACAGTTTGCTTGACGACATAAACACGTTTGATTTTTAGAAAAATTCAAACAAATAGAGGTGGAACTATTTTCAGCTGAAAATGTTTTCAACTCAATTTAATTATTTAATTTTCATTGATACTCACTCTGGGATTTTCCATATGTTTTCAGATATGTTACCTGCTTTTTTATGTTGGAGAGAATTACCCTTTCCCATTTGCAAGCGTATGTTGATGCATTTGCAACAATATGATGATGAGTTGAGAATTTGCTCACGATGAGTAAATTCTCCTTTTGCACAATGTTTTCAATTTTATTCAATAATAATAACAAGACGGATGTTTGATGCAAAGCATCAAAGAGAAGCCGCAATATTTCGTTTCACATGAAGAAATAAGAAAAAAGATCATTGAAATCCACAAACATTAGAACAATTTAATCTGTAGTCAGTAATGCTGATATCGATTATTGAAGATATAAGTTTTATGTAGGATATTTAACCTGGCAGGGTCTTAGTTTTAAGTGAATGAGATAATTTAGAGTTAAGCTGATCATAAAAAGTGACATATAATACTAAAGATAAATGGACAAGAGGTTATGATAAATTTAAATTAGTACCAAAAACAATCAACTATTTGTATTGAACACATGCCCTGTTATGATAATGTTTTATAAAATAATGCTGACACACAGAAAATCTGTTTTTCGTTTGTATCGGTAAGTCATGATAATGGATAAGGGTTTCCCACATAAAACAAATCTGCAGTAGACGCCTTTGAAATTATCAAGTAAAAAAAAATCTCTATAAATGATCGTATGATAATTGAAAAGTGTTAAATTATTGTGGCAAATGCAGATATTGCTCATTATGAGCCATTTCTCCTTTTGCCACAATGATTTCAATGATGTTTACTCTGACAGACTTTAAAATCATCAAGTACAAAACATAGAAAATCTCTATATATGATAGTAAGATAATTCAAAAGAGTTGAAATTATTGTGGCAAATTGAGCAATTGAAAATCAAAGCTGTCGGATTACAAACGAGTTGACGAAACTGATGTGAACTGGCGTGTTGTGATTAGCATTCAGAAAATCAAGTAAACATATTTCTATGTACACGTAATCCGAAAGACTGACAATAGCTGCAGCGACTTTTGAAAACATTGTGACAAAAAGAGAAATTGATCACAAGAAATTTATCCTTTTGCTACAATGTTGTCTACTTTATGTCCATAAATTATACCTTCATTTAGCAAGATGTTCCAATTTTTAGCTCGCCTATTCGAAGAAATAGGGGAGCTTATGTTATCACCCCGGCGTTGGCGTTGGCGTTGGCGTTGGCGTTGGTGTTGGCGTTGGCGTCCGCGTTGCCAGCTTGGTCAAACCTTTGCGTGCAAGACCTTTTCTCAGACACTGTGTATGCTGTTGCTTTGAAACTTCACACACTTATTCAGGATCATTAGGGGACCTTGTATGTCAAGTCCCATAACTCTGGAATGGATTTTGACTGAATTGTGCCCCTTTTTGGACTTAGAAATTTGGTCAAACCTTTGCGTGCAAGGCCTTTTCTCAGACACTGTGTATGCTGTTGCTTTGAAACTTCACACACTTATTCAGGGTCATTAGGGGACCTTGTATGTCAAGTCCCATAACTCTGGAATGGATTTTGACTGAATTGTGCCCCTTTTTCGACTTAGAATTTTGGTCAAACCTTTGCGTGCAAGGCCTTTTCTCAGACACTGTGTATGCTGTTGCTTTGAAACTTCACACACTTATTCAGGATCATTAGGGGATCTTGTATGTCAAGTCCCATAACTCTGGAATGGATTTTGACTGAATTGTGCCCCTTTTTCGACTTAGAATTTTGGTCAAACCTTTGCGTGCAAGGCCTTTTCTCAGACACTGTGTATACTGTTGCTTTGAAACTTCACACACTTATTCAGGATCATTAGGGGACCTTGTATGTCAAGTCCCATAACTCTGGAATGGATTTTGACTGAATTGTGCCCCTTTTTGGACTTAGAAATTTGGTCAAACCTTTGCGTGCAAGGCCTTTTCTCAGACACTGTGTATGCTGTTGCTTTCAAACTTCACACACTTATTCAGGGTCATTAGGGGACCTTGTATGTCAAGTCCCATAACTTTGGAATGGATTTTTTTCAAACATTTTGATTTTTTTTTAAATTTCTTGTATTTTTGAACTTTTTTTTTTTATTATTTCTTGTTTTAAAAAAATTGTGTTTAGCTCAATGTTAGAGTTTTGTTTACTTTTTGTCTTTTACACTTGCCTTGATAGTCAAAGCAGGGGACACAGTGAGACATTTAATTACGCGTAATTCTTGTCTTTCTTTTGTAAATTCAATTTCAACTGAATTATTCCACTTTTGGATTTTGGACTTTATACCCATGCTATAACTGTTCTGAAGTAGGGAAAGGCTTAACATAGCAACTAGTTTAATTTTTTTTGAAAACGTTAAACCAGTGCTTGAAAATTTACTTGAATTCATTTCTCAAACTATAAATTTACCAGTTGATATAAGAGTTGAAATGCTGTCTACATTTACAGTGATAAGTTAAATACAGTTCAGTTAATCCAATCACACTTTGTTTGTAAGAACCAGAAGATTTCATTTCATTTAAGTATTCTGGATGTTCACATCGCATCCGTGATAAAACATGTTGTTGGCTAGGCAAAATACACCGATATCGTGTTTACCGCGATATTCATGAAATGTGGAACTGCAACAGCGAAAAAGAACGAAATTGATCTTGAAACAGATATTTCTGTGGTTTAAATCTTTTCATGTCTGCATTTTGCGATGACAATTGTACTCAAAGTTAACTTTGAATGCAGTATGTACTGGAACATGGAAGTCAGATTATTAAAAGCAAAGCAAATGAAAAATGTATGTGAAATTGCGATAAAAATGAAAATCTATAAATAGACTATAGATTAATGGTACTGTCTTTTATTTTAGCTCTTAACTTAATTGATTCGGGAACCAGAGTCGCTGCGTGGCCGCTTACGACATTTACACACTAGACCAAATTGAGATCGGTTTAAAACGCGTTGGTGATCGGATTAAATCTAAAACGTCGGACTAAATATTAAGATTTAGATTTAGACAAATATCTAAATTGAAAAGTTTAGTGAATACGGGACGAGGCTTCTTCGTCTAATTACTGCGTAATATATCATAGCATGTAATTTTAAGGAACCAGACTACATTTACAAATTCAATAGAAGGGTTCTCTATTTTACTGTCTAGAGTAGATACAGTATGAATTTCGCTTAAGTAAAAATGTACATACATTCAATTAATATACTGGCCTTTGTCTTTTGTTTTTAATTTGTAAAACTCACACATGTATATAGAGTGTAAAAGGGATGTTTTAAAAGTCATTACCTTAAATTAATGTACTTAGAAAGGACAAAGAGAAATCATGATATGTGGTCACGCTGGCAGGTCTAAATATTCTCCTTGACCGAAAATTAAAAGCATCCCTACAGGAAGCCGCCTCCTGGCGGCTTCCAATAATTTCATTTAAAGAGATTTTACGTAATACTGCCAAAATGTTTTCAAAGTCATCTGCAGCAGATAATTATGTTGTAAAGGATTTATACTTTCAGTTGTTGAGATTTTCAATGATTTTGCTTAGATATTTTCAAAGCTAACTTCAGATTTATTCTATGTTGCCAAGATTTGATTTTGTTGTATGTGGGAAAGAGTTATCTTATGTTGTGGACACACAAAAGAATAGTCTCACTGAGACAATAGTGATTATATATCACCCTCATGAAAAAGTGTGGTCTGTATTTCATCTGAATTAAGCTGAATTTTGCTGAATTATTTCTGAATGTGTGCTGATAATCTGAAAATGCAAAAGCTGAATCATGTCTGATACACTAATTCAGAAAAAATCAGCCTTGTTATGTGTCTTTTTAATATTCAGCGGGTTGTTCAGACAAGTTTCTCAAACAATTAGTTATTTAACAACTTATATATTCAGAGAAATATTCAGACATTCGATATCAGATAATCTGCCCATGTAGACATATTACTCAGACTATTTATATTCAGAGAAATATTAAGACAATGTTCAGAGAAATATTAAGACAATGTTCAGGGAAATATTAAGACAATATTCAGAGAAATATTAAGACAATGTTCAGAGAAGTTACTATAATACTATATTCAGAAAAATATTCAGAAATTGTTCAGGCAAGTTACTAAGACTATTATAAATCAGAACATTAAATTGCGTATAGATTTGTCAGAAAATATTCAGTTGCATTTCAGATTTTTCGTGAAACCTTTTTACAACCAATTTCCTCACTCACTAGAGTAATGTCTGAGTTGTTCATTTGTAGTCAGAGTGTCAGCCTGTCTGACCATTACACTGGACACTGAAATAAAAACAACAATAGAAGATTGATCACATTATATGATCTGGTTTAATCATATTATATGTATAAAAACTACAACATAGGCAAATGGCTGCCTCTGTGCTGTAAATATTATTATGGACCACTAACTTCAATAATTCTCTCACTAACTGAGGCACAGTGGTTCTAACCATGCTACTGACAATGTTAGCATTTATCTTTTTGAGTTATACTGCCGTCACACCGGACTGGCGTCCTTACCGCGTCCTAAACTGTCATATTTTGGAGAACGCCGATGGTCGCATTGAGAACGCCAATGATTTTTCTAAAATAAATCCAGATTTCGAGTCAGCCGTCACACCGGAGTTCTGTGCTCTGCGATCTGTGTATGTACACGGCGTTCCCAACACGACCTTACCGCGTTCTTACTGCGTCCTTGGAGTTTCTATTGAGTTTACACGGCGTCACTGCGGCGTCCATACGGCGATCAGCGGCGACCCCACTGCGACCCCACTGCGTTCTTAGCGTTTCTACCACGACCTTACCGCGTTCATGGCGTTCCCACGGCGACTGCAGGGCGACCCAACGGCGTCCTCGCTGCGAGTATAAAACTCCACTGTTCTTTCGGACATCACCGAGCCATGGTCTAACCCAGCATCTTCTTAGCCTTGCCCTTCTTCTCCTTCGCCGTCTGATCAGTTTTACAGCTATGACATGATCATCTGCCTGCTGCTGCTGCTGGACAATAAGTATATGTTGCAGTGCGAGCAAGTTCATCATTTATTCGGCCCTGATGATGGTGAGTACGAGAAATACACTGATAAAGATAGGATGAAATATTGGGTTTTATAGCTCTTCGAGGGCGAACAGTAGGAACGCGCTAGGAACGCAGTGCAAACTCCGTAGAAACGCAATAGTCGTAGTAGGCACCCCGTAGAAACGCCATTAACGCCGCAGGGACGCATTGAGAACGTTGTAAGGTCGCGGACAATAGCTCAAATCCCGAAATATCCGCCCTGACATCGCGGTAAGGACGCCATAGACGTGATGGGGTCGTGGTAAGAACCCCATAGACGTGGTAAGGACGCAGTAAGGTCGCCATTGGTTCCCCCGATCCTTTTCTCCGCGTTTACATGGCGACTCTACCACGTCTGTACTACGTTCCTTTGGCGTTGTTCGGGTTCCTACTGCGATGCTACGGCGACCATGGCGACCTCAGGGCGATCCCACGGCGTCCTGAGCCAGGACGCGCTCAGGACGCCGAACCTCGGCGTTTACTTTGAACATGTCCAAAGTAAACGCCGTCGCTCTGCGACCTTCGGCGTCCTTGGGGTCCCCACGGCGTCTTGATGCGTTCTCACCACGACCCTACGGCGTCCATGGCGTCCCTTCCACGTCCTGGGTCGCCGTAGGGACGCTGTAGGGACGCCAGTCCGGTGTGACGGCTGTATTACAGAATAAGTACTGGTCTCTCTCAGCAAGATAGATAGTTAAATTTCAACTTTTATTTCCAGGGTATCCTAAACATTTTGAAAGCAATTTTTTTGGCAAATGTCACTGAAATCAACTAACAATGCTGTTATTCAAAAAAAATAACAAAAAGAGGGCCAATATTGCTCAACTGACTACCAGTGCCTTGTGACCTAAGAAAGTCACTGGTTGTTAGGGAAAGTCACTGGTCACTAAATGTCATCAGCTACCAGGAACAGTCAGTGGTTGGCAAGGGAATCACTGGTCATTGCAGGAAGTCAGTGATTGCTAATATAAAGATAAATGTTGCTTAGTTGCTTAAAGGATGTCAAAGGATGGTATGGATGTCAATTTTAGGTAATGAAGTCACTGGTGGCAAGATGATGCTAAAGGTTGCCAAGGAAGTCACTGGTTGCTATATGAACTCCCTGGAAGCTAGGGTTTTTCCTATAACTTTTTATACAGATAATGATCGATCGATAAACCACCACCCTGAACACACTTGGTAGAGGTCCACTAGACAATACTACATACTACATACTAAACATCTATGCTCTAGACCTTGCGATTTTAAAGTTTTTCATATATCAAGTGACCCTCAGGCAGGGTAAATTTTGATCCTGGGGTCATGAGTTGAACACACTTGGTAGAGGTCCACCAGGCAATGCCACACACAAAATATCTCAGCCCTAGACCTTGTGGTTTACTAGAAGATTTTTAAATGTTTTCTTATGTTTGTCTATGTATAAAACAAGTGACCCCTTGGGCCAATAGTTTAGGTTTTTTCCTATTTGTTGTCGTAGAAACTATAGTTCTGCATGGAATAGAATTCTTTGGACAAATTTGATAGAGCTAGAGGAAATCTTGTTTGAAGCAAATTGTTGACGACACATGATGACAGACACAGATTGATCCTACAAGTTCACCTTGAACACTTTGTGCTAAAACTATGGTCCCAATAATGGTGATGAAAATAGTACCTATCCAAAATTTCTGTCCCAAGTCTCAAAGACATGAAAGATACTTAATTTCCATAGGGCAAGTGTAAATTAAATTTATTTCATTTCTGTTTCATTCTGAACGGAAAGCATACATGGAATGAACTTTTTCTTGCATGATATTAAAAAGTTGAAATTACCCAAAAAAGTTTTGTTTTATTGGCAAGCACAAAAAAGTCGAGCATGCTGTCCTCCGACAGCTCTTGTTCAGACATATTCTATGAAGCTGAAACAGGTCTGGATCTTGTCAGCACTCAGTTCACTTTTTATTCAGACATCATTCAGTTGCTAGATTTGGTTGTTCAGCAATGATTCAGTCACCAATTTTGCCGTAAGACTGAATTCAGAATTGATTCAGCTTAATTCAGACAAACTTCAGACTTTCTGTGTCATGATCGAGCGACATTGCGTTCAACACCAGCCATGCAGGCATTTAACCCTTTACCTCATACAGACACCTTCTGATGCCCCTGCAGCAGACAACTTTTGAAAACAAGCAATTTCTCCTTTTGCCACAATGTTTTCAATTCTTTTCAATAATTAAATTTTCATTTATATAGATTTTCGATGATTTCTAAGTTGTCTGCTGCAGATTTGTTGTATTGTGGTAAAGGGTTAAACTTTTAGACTGTTTTAAAAAATTATGTTCATAGGATGCATTTTGTAAGGAGGAATTCATTTGCAATTCATATTTCTTAACCCTTTCCCACTTGTAGATGCATTAGATTACTTTTGAAAACATATAGTGGCAATAAAAGAAATTGTTCATATTAAGCAATTTCTCATTTCGCCATGATGTTCTCAACTTTATTTAATAATTTAATTTTCATTTAAAAAAGAGATTTCACTCATTTTTATAAAGATGTTTTCAAAGTTGTCTGCTGCAGATTTGTTGTAATTTAAGTGGGAAAGCGTTAATCTAATAATCTTCTTCCTCTCTGTATTCAATGAATTAAACCTTTTACTTAACATACCATATTTGGCTTTTCCCCAATTAACCCTTTCCAATATACAAGAAAGTAGCAAGTCAAAAATATAGAAAATTACTTTAACCCTTTCCCTCATATGGCAATTCTGCAGCAGACGACTTTGAACGTATTTTGTCAAAACATAGAAAATCTCCATAATTGAATGGATAACCTATGACTTCAAGTGGCAAACATTGTGTCAAAAGGAGAAATTGCACGTTTTGTGCAATTTCTTCTTTTGTCACTATGTTTTCAAATAGCCGTCTGCTGCAGAGGCGTTAGAAAGCGTATATATATGAGGGAAAGGGTTAATAGTATGATTATAGAATTATAAGAATTTAAATCATTGTGGCAAATGGAGAAATCGCTGAGCATTATGAGTAATTTCCCCTTTTGCCACACACAGACACGGAGTTCAAAAGTCGTCTGCTGCAGACGGGTCAGAAAGTGGCTTTATCATAGGCAAAGGATTAAAATATTTCTGGTTTGAAAATAATAACATTCTCAATATATATATTGAAAATTTGAGTAATAGCCGAGTGAAAGCAGATTTGTGTGACTGCAGAGTAGGAAATAAAGCAGTTAACAAAAGGTGTCAGTCAGCTTACTGTCAGCAATTTTGCCATTTCTCACAATGTTATCATATTTCTTCTGCTACAGATATTATTTTATAATGTCTTGAGTCCTCTGTACAGAGCACAGGATTATAACCTTTTCCAACATACAACAAATCTGCTGTAGACGAATTTCAAAATATATTGGTAAAATCATGAAAAATCTTAAGAGCGATTTCTCTTTTTGCTAAAATGTTTTCAAAAGATGTCTGCTGCAGAGGCGTCAGAAGGCGCCTATATGTGGAAAAGGGTTAAAATTAAATTGTAAAATATAGATGATTATCATTTGAATAGCTTTCTGCGTGGGAATGTTGAATGATGCATGGCATTGTAAATTTACCCTTATGAAACCGGAATTTGAATTTACTTTGTCAATCACATAATGCAGATTAAGATCAGTTATATCAGGGAAGTTTTTCTTTATCAATCATGCACCATTTAACCCTTCCCTGAGATACCATGAGTGTGCAGCAGGCGACTTTTCAAACATCCTCACAAAAATGTGGAAAATATCTATAATTTAAATTATAATTATTGAATCGAGTAGAAAATATTGTTGCAAAACTTTTAAACGAGAAATTGCTTATAATGAGCTATTTCTCCTTTACTCACAATGCTTTTTAGGAGTTGTCTGTCACAGATGTGCCAAATGCTATGCCATATGGATAAGGTTTAAAATTAAGTTAGTTTGATATTTCTAGTGGTGTCTGTAAGGAAATTTAAGGTCCAATATGTGGTGAATTGGAAGCACAAATATAATGTATAAATTTTGTACACTGAAACATTGTTTGAATTGTCAGTTTAATGGTTAAAAACACTCCTTCCCACATATATAAACATTCTGACACCTCTGCAGCAGACGACTTTTGTAAACATTCTATCTGACCTGGATTTGTTTGTATCTGCTTGAAGTATTGTATTGTATAGACAAGAAACTTTGTAAGTTAAAGTCTAATAAAATATTCTTCTTCTTCTTCTGTAAACATTTTATCTGAACATTGATTTTATGAACAAATTGAGACATTCCTTCTTTGTCTATGTTAAAAAAATCCTCTTCAATACAAATTTAGTGGGGGAATTTTCAAAACAGTGTGAATATTTGCATGATCCCCTCTTCTAGAATAGACACTTTTAACCCATATTGAATCTGATGACACTGCATAAAAGGCTGACTCGAAATGACCCTATCAACACTTGAATATTCATGAGCAGGTGATCTTTTTTTGTCCAATAAAATCACAAGATAAAACCAATGCTCTGAATACTCAACAATCTCCACTACTCTATCTTGTTTATTTATACGAAGTAATCTCCCCTGTTTTATACCTAACCCTTTTGTAGGCGACACTTTGATTGGCTGACATAAAGATCTATCTGAGACAGACTGTATTTTATAATGCATAAAATCTATATACCATTCAGCTAGGATTAGCTCAGGTTAAATGAGATTGATGTTAGGGTGAACCTATATACATGTATAGCATAGTGACATAACTGATAATTAACTATTGATAGCATTTTCATATAAACCTTAATTAATTAAGCTTGCAGACTAAGCATTCTGACACATATGAAATAACTTTTGAAATTTTAGTGGCAAAAGTTGCTCATACTACAATACATGTAATGAAAAATTTCTCCATTTGGCACAATGCTTTCAACTTAGATTAATAACGAGGATTTCAATTTAAGATTGTTATTTAAGTTGTCTTATGCAGATCTGTCTAGCTGCAATAGCTCAATCAGTAACATCCATGGCTTTTAGTCCAAAGGGTTCCAGCCCCAGCTTGGCCATTTATTTTTTAGCTCATTTATTCGAAGAAATAGGGGAGCTTATGTAGTCACCCCGGCGTTGGCGTACGCGTTGCCAGCTTGGTCAAACCTTTGTGTGCAAGGCCTTTTCTCAGACACTGTGTATGCTGTTGCTTTGAAACTTCACACTTATTCAGGGTCATTAGGTGACCTTGTATGTCAAGTCCCATAACTCTGGAATGGATTTTTACTGAATTGTGCCCCTTTTTGGACTTAGAATTTTGGTCAAATGTTTGCGTGCAAGGCCTTTTCTCAGACACTGTGTATGCTGTTGCTTTGAAACTTCACACACTTATTCAGGGTCATTAGATGACCTTGTATGTCAAGTCCCATAACTCTGGAATGGATTTTGACTGAATTGTGCCCCTTTTTGGACTTAGAATTTTGTTCAAACCTTTGTGTGCAAGGCCTTTTCTCAGACACTGTGTATGCTGTTGCTTTGAAACTTCACACACTTATTCAGGGTCATTAAATGACCTTGTATGTCAAGTCCCATAACTCTGGAATGGATTTTGACTCAATTGTGCCCCTTTTTGGTCAAACCTTCGTGTGCAAGACCGGGAATTTTGGGTTATAGTTAGGCATTCAGGCCTTTTCTCAGAAACTATATAATTTATGCTGTTGCTATTAAACGGTTTTCTTTCTTTTGTAAATTCAATTTCAACTGAATTATTCCACTTTTGGATTTTGGACTTGAACCAATGCTATAACTGTTCTGAAGTAGGCCCTGATAGGTGAGCTATATTGTCCACCGACAACTCTTGTTATGATTAATTATGACTAGCTTCTGCCACCAATAGGCTGAAAAAGTCTTGTGTTTTCAAGGTAGCCCGTTGCCTGGTAAGAATGTTGTGTGGAGTAATGGTCCAAGAAAGCCATGTAATCATGTAAGGTGAACTGGCCACTGTGATATAACTGAAATACGGTTGAAAATGGCATGAAACTCCCTATCAATCAATGAAGGAGCATCATCAAAACTAGATTGACAGCAGCGGCTTTTGATAAGGGTATTTTACAAGGTGTAAACAAATTTACATTTATACAATATATTCATCAAAATGCATCTGCATGTGGGAAAAGGTTTCCTCTCCCACCTGCAGACGCATTTTGACGCATTATATCAGCAGACGACTTTTGCAAACATTGTAGCCAAAGGTGAAATTGCTCATGATGAGCAATTTCTCCTATGGCCACAATGTTTTCAACTTTATTTAACAATTAAGCTATCTTTTATGGAGATTTATCAGGTTTGTGTCACTATGTTTTCAAAGTCGTCTGCTGCAGATGTGTTGATTGTGGAAAAGGGTTAAAGAAGAGAATGTTTAGCAACTACATACAAAGGGGTGGGAATGTCACCTACTGTGATAAGCCCCTATCTTATATTTATAACTCAATGACTGAACTGCAATCAAATAAATTTAGGTTACATACCTGTGATACAACCCTTTCCTCAGGGACATTCATACACATTTTGATACCCTTTTGTTGAAACATTTGAAAACATTGTGCATAAAGAAGAAATCAGGTCTTAATGAGATGGAATGTTTACACACTGGACTAAATTGCTTATCACGTTTGCTTTGGTTTTAGATGAAAGACTATTCATTCAGTTATGATCAGATTGTTTTGCACCATATATTTTCAAATTGGAAGATATAGTTTTCAATTATCATAAAAGGTCAACTACTTGTCCATCTCTCAGCTGGAGATTCAAATATTTCAATTCTTAACTTTTTATTTGGATAGAGAAACTTTAAATTTTCTGCTGTTAACCCTTTTCCACAATTTGCCCCATCTGCACTAAAACACTTCTGAAAAAATAGTAACAAAAGAAGAAATTGAGTTTAAAATGAGCAATTTCTCTTTTTGAGATAATATTTTCAATTCTTTGCAATAATCCTGTTTCTTTCATTCATAGCAATTTTAGGTCCACCGGCTAGCTTATTAAATGTCATGGCGAATTGTCCTTTGTGCGTGCATCAACTTTTTACTTCAAACAACTTCTCATGTTTAGCCGCTGCTCGAATTGGCATGAAACTTCCCAGGATGCATGCACCCTCTCAATGTCCTCTCTCAAATTCCTTTAAATGTTTTGAATGCATTGCAATCATTTTGTTTCCATGGCAACAGAAAGAAATATCTTTAACAATGTTCTCCACCAAAACCAGTTGACTCAGATTTCAAATAATTTATAGAAATCAAATTCTTTCAATCCATGTTAATTAGTAAAAAAACATGGACGCCAGGGAGCTGGACTGTTTTGCCTAATATGGCTATAATGGAAACTTTGAAAAGCTTCTTCTCAAAAAGTATGTGGACGATTTTAAAACAATTTAGAAATGTTCCTTGGATGACCATCTTTCAGATTCCTTCAAACCATGTTGATTGGCAGATCTGTAGATTGGTTGAAAAACATGGCAACCAGGGGCCAGGGTTGTTTTGCCTTATATGGGTCTAGAGATTTAATTTTTGCCATATGCAGTTGCATGAGCTATAGTGACCCATCTTGTTCATATCATTGCATAGATTTGTTTAAGTTTGTCTGCAGTTTAATTCTATGTAAGGGGAAGGATTAAGAGATGCAGTCTGAAACATTTCAGAACACAAAAGGCGCTTAATTAATTGTACAAAATAAATTTTCCGCAGAAACCTTCTGTACTTTTTTTCTTCAGATGTTTATAATAAAAATATATTTAGGGTGTTTTTGGAGTTGTTTTGCCTGACTGTCTGCTGCAGATTGGTTAAAATGCATCTGGAGGTGGGAAAGAGTTAATAAATGAACTAAAGAGATGTGTGCAACTAAATGATTATTCAGAAATGAGGAGATCAATTCTATCAGGCCCCCATAGGAATTCTCTTTTAAATGCCTGACATTCCTCTAGTAAACATTCTCTCCTCCTGATCAATATGTCTTGTCAACTGTGTATTTCTTACTTTCTTTTTCATCTGATTTGTAGTTTTGAATGCCCCTACATGTACATGTTCCTGATACAGATTCTTGCTGATGCTTCTGCAGCTGACGACTTTTGGGAACATTATGGCAAAAGGAGAAACTGCTCATCCTGAGCAATAATTTCTTTTTTTGCCACAATTTATTGAACTCTATTAAAAAGTTTGACAGATGTTATCAAAGTCATCTGCTGCCGTTTTGTTGTATGTGGGAAAGGGTTTAAAATACAACAACAAACTTGAGGAAAATTTAATACTATGTATGTGGGAAAAGGTAAAGGGTAGTCTTGGTTAAGCCTCATTCTCACTGTCACGGTTCTCAGGTCACAGTATCAGTTCTGGACACAGTATCGCCTGGTGAAAAAATAGCTGGTATATATTGCATTCCCATATTTATGTAGTTGACCAAGAGTGCCTCCCCGGTTTACATGTAGAAGCCAGATGTCCATGTTAGACTTGTGAATACCCCAGTTTGTTGGCACGGTTAATTTACGGTGTCACCTCAGCATGTTCTTCCAGTCCAAGCCAGTGTGTCAAAAGTAGAGCAATTGCTCATTATGGGTAATTTCTGTTTTTAGATCACCTGTGAGCCAAAGGTTCAAGGTGAGCTTAACCACAGGACCAATATCAACCAAACTTCACAGGAATGTTCCTTTGGTGGCCCTCTTTCAAAATTGTTTATAGATTTAAATTCCATTGAAAACTCTGGTTGCCACGGCAACAAAAAAGGGGAACTTAACCAAAACTTAAAAAATCTTCTTGTCTGAAAGAAGAAGGCCAATGCCTTTGATATTTGATATGTTACTAATCATCTAGTGAACCTTTACCAAGATTGTTCAAATTATAGCCTTGGGGTAAAAAATGACCCCTCCTCGGGGTCACTTGTTTTACATAGACTTGTATAGGGAAAAAACTTTAAAAAAGTAGAAGGTCAAGGCCTTTGATATTTGGTATGTAGCTTCATCTAGTGGACCTCTAACAGGATTGTTTAAATTATAGCCCCGGGGTCAAAAATGGCGCCTCCCTTGGGGTCACTTGTTTAACATAGACTTGTATCTATAGGGAAAAAACTTTAAAAATCTTCTTTTCTAAATGTAGAAGGCCAAGGCCTTTGAAATTTAGTATGTAGCTTCATCTATTTGACTTCTACAAAAATGTTTCAATTTATAGCCCTGGGGTCAAAATTTACACCTCCCCGGGGGTCACTTGTTTTACATAGACTCATATAGGGAAAAAACTAAAAGGAGAAGGCCCAGGCCTTTGATATTTGGTATGTAGCTTCATCTATTGAACCTCTACCACTCTTGTTCAAATTATAGCCCTGGGGTTAAAAATGGCTCCACCCTAGGGGTCACTTGTTTTACGAAGATTCGTATAGGAAGAAACTTTAAAAATCTTCTTGTCTGAAGGTAGAATGTCCAGGCTTTTGATATTTGGTATGTATCTAGTTGATCTCTACCAAGATAGTTCAAATTATAGCCCTGGGGTTAAAAATGGCCCCATCCAGAGTCACTTGTTTTACATAATATTATACTTGTATAGGGAAAAACTTTAAAAAATCTTGTCTAAAAGTTGATATTTGAAATCTAACATCATCTAGTGGACCTCTACCAAGATTGGTAAAAAATGGCCTGAACCTGGAGATCACTTATTTTACATAGACTCGTTTAGATAAATACTTTAAAAATATTCAGGTGATCGATTTAGGGTCATCTTGGCCCTCTTGTTTTTAAAAGTCGTCTGCTGCAGAGGCGTCTGAAAGCGTCTGTAAGTGGGAAAGGGTTCAAACATGATTTTCTTCTATTTTCAGAGATAAATTTTTCCAGCTAGGGACAAATGTGCAGCCCTCTAATTGATAAACCTGTATAGAATGATTTCATATCAGGGGAGGTAAACTAGAATGTCAAAATGTCGAAGAAGGATCATAAGCCATCAAAGATGAAAAACCTATTTAAGTTAGGTTTCAGAAAGAGCACAACAGATGTAAGTTTGTATTTTTATTAGCTCACCTAAGGTGAGCTATTGTGATCACATTTTGTCCGGCGTCCGGCCGGCGTGCGTTGTGCGTCGTCCGTTGTGCGTCGTCAACATTTGAGCTTGTTAACACTCTACGGGCTACAATTTGCATCCAATCTTCATGAAAGTTTATCAGAACGTTCATCTCCATAAAATCTTGGACAAGTTCGAAACTGGGCCATATGAGGTCAAAAACTAGGTCACTAGGTCAAATTGAAGGGAAATCTTGTTAACACTCTTGAGGCCACATTTTCAACTTGAGCATGTTGAAACTTTATCAGAATGTTTGTCTTGATGATATGTAGGTCAAGTTCGAACATGGGTCCCGTCAGGTCAAAAAGAAGGTCACTAAGTCAAATTGAAGGAAAATCTTGTTAACACTCCAGAGGCTGCAATTTTTGCTTCAGCAGTTTGAAATTTTGTCAGAATGTTTGTCTTAAAAATATCTAGGTCAAGTTCGAATATGGGTTATGCCGGGTCAAAAACTAGGTCACTAGGCCAAATTGAAGGAAAATCTAGTTATCACTTTGGATGACGCATGTTTTGCTTTAGCAGCTTGAAATTTTGTCAGAATGTTTGTCTTAAAGATATCTAGGTCAAGTTCAAATATGGGTCATATTGGATCAGAAACTAGGTCATTAGGCCAAATTGAGGGAAAATCTTGTTAACTCTGTAGAAGCTGCATGTTTTGCTTCAGTGGCTTGAAATTTGTTCAGAATGTTGAGCTGAATGATATCTAGGCCAAGTTCGAATATGGGTCATGCCGGGTCAAAAACTAGGTCACTAGGTCAAATTGAAGGAAAATCTTGTGAACACTTTGGATGCCACATTCTTTGCTTCAGCAGCTTGAAATTTGGTCAGAATGTTTGTCTAAATGATATCTAGGCCAAGTTCGGATATGGGTCATGCCGGGTTAAAAACTAGGTCACTAAGCCAAATTGAAAGGTAATCTTGTTAACACTCTGGATACTGCATTTTTAATTTCAGCATGATGAAACTTAATCAGAATGTTTTTCTTGATAATATGTAGGCCGAGTTTGAATATGGGTCATGCTGGGTCAAAAACTAGGTCACTAGACCAAATTGAAGGACAATCTTGTGAACACTTTGGATGCCATATTTTTTGCTTCAGCAGCTTGGAATTTGGTCAGAATGTTTTGAGCAAGTTGAAACTTTGTCAGAATGTTGTCTTGATGATATCTAGTCCATGTTGGAATATGGGTCATATCAGGTAAAAAAATATAAATCACTAGGCCAAATGAAGGAAAATATTGTTAACATTGTGGAGGTTGCATTCAGAATAATTGTCTTGATGTGTTTTGCATTGCAGTACATTGTATAATTAAGGTGAGCGATCCAGGGCCATCATGGCCCTCTTGTTATTATAAACCCCAGGTGCAGATGACTTTTCATGTCTTGGCAGCAGTTGAATTTTTTAAAATATTTTCAGAATTGGAGAAATGCTAATTCATTCCTTTTTACAGTGCGCATCCTTTTTTTTAGCGTCTGTACGGTCAACATCCATTATAATCGTTTCGATTGCAATAGTCTGTCTGGTGAAATTGCTTTGCAATAATGTACCCGACTAAAATCTACTATTTAAAGGCTTGATTGTAAATCATAATTTCAGGCCATATGGTTCATTGATAAGGCCCTTATGATTCAGTTTGACCCTTTCCCACATGCAACAAATCTGTAGCAGAGAACTTTGAAAACATCTCTGCCAAAAAATGGAAAATCTCTATAAATGAAATTATAATTATTAAACAGAGTTGAATCTGAATTTTTTAATGAAATTATAATTATTAAACAGAGTTGAATCTGAATTTTATAATGAAATTATAATTATTAAACAGAGTTGAATCTGAATTTTTGAACAAAATAGATTATGGGGAAACGAGAAATTGCTCATTAAGGCATCATTCATGTAGTTTCGAACACATTTCTGGTTCACATTATGATTAATTTCCCCTTTTACTATAAGGTTTCTAAAAGTCATCTATGCAACTGTTTCTATATGCTTTCTATATGCTGAAAAAGTTTCAGATGACTAAGATGGGAGCTGATATTTAATATAATATATTGTCAGAAAATTGGGAACAATTCTGTAGTTCACATACAGATTGATTTTTAGCTCTACTGGCCAGAGGCCAGAAGGGCTTATGTCGTGGCGATTTGTCCGTCGTGCGTGCGTGCGTCCGTCCGTCCGTCCGTAAACAATTTCTTGTTAACACAATACAGTCTTCCCTTTTGATTGTATCTCAACCAAACTTATACAGTAGTTAGATATCCATGAGAGCTCGTTTTTTTTCGAAAACCAGCCAGATCCGCCATGTATGACTGGATTATGGCCCTTGAAATGGTCAAAATTGCTATAATAGAGCTTGTTACACGATACAGTCTTTATTTTTATGTCGTGGCGATTTGTCCGTTGTGCGTCCGTAAACAATTTCTTGTTAACACGATACAGTCTTCACTTTTGATTGTATCTCAACCAAACTTATACAGTAGTTAGATATCCATGAGAGCTCGGTTCCTTTCGAAAACCAACCAGATCCGCCCATGCAAGACTGGATTATGGCCCTTGAAATTGTCCAAATTGCTATAATTGAGCATGTGAACACAATAGAGGCTCTATTTACTATCTGATCTTCACCAAACTTAGATAGTAGTTAAATATTGATTAGAGCTTGGTAAACCAGCCAGATCTGCCAATGCAAGACTGGATTATGGCCCATGAAATTGTAAAAATTGCTATAATACAGCTTGTGAACACAAAAGAGCCTCCATTTACTATCCGATCTTCACCATACATACATGCTCTGGATTGAAAATGACCAAATAACCATACCAGTAGAGCATAGGCCCTCATGGGCCTCTTGTTTATTGTATCTCAACCAAACTTATACAGTAGTTAGATATCCATGAGAGCTCGGTTCCTTTCGAAAACAAGCCAGATCTACCCATGCATGGCTGGATTATGGCCCTTGAAATTGTCAAAATTGCTATAATACAGCTTGTGAACACAATATAGAGCTTCCATTTACTATCTGATCTTCACCAAACTTAGATGGTATTTGAATATTGATGACATATTGGTTCCTTTTGAAACAAGCCAGATCAATGCCAGTAGAGCATAGGCCCTCATGGGCCTCTTGTTATTAAAATATATTGTGCAATGTACAAGATCTAGAAGAATGCAAATTTCTTGTGAAGTAAATGTTGGGGTAATACGATGACATATCCTCCAATGTTAAGCTGATAAATCTGCAATGTAAATATTTACATTCTGTCAATGATTAGGAATTTATCAGTCTTCATTGTAAAGAAAAGATAACAAAATTAAAGAAACCATTTCACTTAAGTTTGATTTTAAATGGAATTAGTAAAGACTGTTCATTTGTAACACCTAGTTTTCAGCATTAAATCCCTTGATAGATTTTTTGTTTTGATGTGCAATGTTCTTTACATTTAACCTTTTGAAGTTTGCCTTAAATAATTGCATAATATCACGTACATGTAATGCAGATAACCGGTCGAAAGTTTTGATGAGAAGTTTGTTAGGTTTTTGATGCCCAGGAACAAAATCATGGGGATATTAGTGTTGACCTGTACAGTGCTACATTCTGTAGCAATGTTTGTGTTTCCATTGAAATTGGTTTCAGTTCATTGTCTTTAGAATGCGTGCAGATATTGCAGGATAATGCAAGTGTAGATTGATGGATGGATTATGACAATTAAGATACAGCTAGCTAGGTCATGTTTTTGTGCTGTCAGAATATGCTGTCATTAATGCGGCTCATTTTCTTTGCAATGCATGGATATTTTGGAATAGTTTCTGCTGGTTAGTTGTCAAAATACAGATTAAGTTTGAATTTATTTCTTGTCTAATTATTCTAAGAAGAGTCGTTGCCTTTTAGACTTGCAATTTATGATGTCACTACTGGGTGTGTGGCAGGGCTTCGGAAGACCGAAATTCAGCCGGTTTGGACCGTTCTTTAAAATCGCCAGACTGGTTTCAATCCTTAAACTTTTAAAAAATGCGGTCCACATATTTATAAAATCTCTTTAAAAACTACGCTAAATGTCACTGTGTACACGAAAACCCAACAAAATCCTAACAAGTACACACGGTCTTTGTTTCTAAAACATCAGTTACCCTTATAGAGTCACTTACCGTGACTTAAACAAGATAAGCTGTCCAGTAATCGGTCCAGGAGGGTGTGACAATCGTTTATGTAATTACTCCCTTCTGTTTGATAGATTATGCATGGTTTAAAGGCTTCTTTAAAAGTGTTTGCTAATTACTAGTTGATCAGTGTAACATTTTTTAATCGGTCCCAGTCCAGTCTGAACAACTAATTGATATGTTATTTTTATTTGCGTATCGGACCGTTTGTAATTTTCAAACCATTATGCAACATAAAAGGTGCTTAATATGGAAATGTTATTGATGTAGATAATTAGAATTCGATGTTTTATAACTCAAGAATTTCATCGTATATATAATGCAGAAGTTTCAAGTCCATTTGTCTTTCGATACTTTGTTGAAATGGCTCAAAGCAATTTACCTGCGATGTTCATAGAAATGTTAGATAGCTTGTGGCGTTGTCTGAGTTCGCACTTGTTCTGAAAGAAAGCTTCCAAAATCGGTTTCAAAAAATTGAAATAATGGGATGCCCTGTCTATTTTTACATCAGAAACATTTCAAAGTCACTGTGTGGGATATGGTCATCACATGCATTTATGTTGTTTGGACACATTTTATAACTCACAAATATGTGACAATGGAGATTTATTATATTCATTTGTCCAGACACACATTTTAGTGTTCACAATTATAGGCTTAGAGGGTGAAATAGAGATGAAAGCGCATTGAAAATGTCCCATATAAAAGATCTAGAGGCCTGTTGTAAAGTTTCTAAACTAATGAAAGACCTTTCTATATTTGTGCCATGCTTGTTATTGGCATAATCAATCAGTGATGTCCAATATTAACTCTGTTTATTACTGGTATAAAACCGGCCACATCACCCAAAAACTGACCTTTTGGCCAGATAAAAAACAATTAACTCTTTCTAACTTGCAGACACATTTTGTCACATATGCAGAAGACAACTCTTGAAAACACTGGCAAAAGTATAAATTAATCATGATGAGCAATTTCTCAATGTTTTCAAATCTATTCAATAATTGTATTTGTATTTTCATTTAAAGTAGTTTTCCATACTTTTTCCTTGTTCATTTCAAAGTAGTCTTCTAGAGATTTGTTCTATGAGATCCAGATCAACTTATACAGAGGTACCGGCTGATCAGGATATTCCATGTTCGTGATCAATTTGTGCAAGCACCCTGGAAACCTTACGAAATGCTTATGACTAAAAATACACTGCATGTATACATACAGTATTCAAGTGACTTGACTCAAATACTCTCATTTGTAGAGGTTATTAGTCTGTCATATAATGTTTAAATTTCTCACTTGTGTCAAGTTAAATTGTTATTGTATAAGGCTTATATTATATATATGCTACTTTTACCTCTTCCCAAACATAATGAATGAATGAATGTATATTGTTTTATGGCGCATCGACAGCTAAGGTCATTTAGCGAGCAATTAAATTTAATTATTCATGATCCCTGGGTAAACAAACCAGTCATAGGCTAGAAAATGTGCCTTGCCCAAGGGCACTCCACCATGACCGTAGTGCCGCGACTGGGGATCGAACCCGGGACACCCGGTTTCGAAATCCCCGACGCTAACCACTCGACCACAACGGATTCCTTCCCAAACATAAACCAGCTTCTAGATATTAATGGAAAGACACATTTTGATCTTAAAACAGCAAGAGCAGAAAAGTTTTTGGAAGATAAATGGGGAAGTAGAGTAAATAACAGGTCTTTGGCCAACAATATATCTCTTTTTACACAATAAAAACCTGTGGTGTAGGTACAAGATAGAAAAGTCTTAACCCTTTCCCTCATATAGATGCTTTCTGACGCCTCTGCAGCAGACGGCTTTTTGAAAATATAGTGACAAAAGAAGAAATTGCACAAAAAGTGCAATTTCTCCTTTTGCCACAATGTTTTCCACGTTTATCCATTCAATTATGGAGATTTTCTATGTTTTGACAAACTACGTTCAAAGTCGTCTGCTGCAGAATTGTCGTATGAGGGAAATTTGGGTTAAAGAGATGATTTTTTTTTAGTACCAACAACATAGGCTTTCTTTATCTTAATCAAATTAGGATTTGTGAAGGTTAGACAGGCCCCTAATCTAGAGCTCTGGTTTTGTTATAGCTGCAAAAGTGGAATCAGTACAAATCTGTTTATCGTTTTTGTTTATCCCTGTATACGCTATTAGCAGAAACTTGTTTATTTAATGGCACATTGTTTTTTTACCTTATGCCTTGGTTAAGAATTGTGTATGTTATGTCACAAGCTGAAGCAAAAGTTGTTGATTGTTTGTTATCTTGGTGCACTTTGTACATGAGCGGCAATAAAACTGAAAGAATCAGTAGCAGTGAAACTAGTGGCTTGGAATGTTCAGAGTATTCAAAAACCCTCTCCCTCATAATTCTGAATATAAATGAAATAGGCGTCAGTCAGTATTTGGAATAGGTTAAACTCCTTTCTCCTGCTTTTCTCGTTATATATATATATACCAACAAATTACTATCAATAAGCTGTAATTAACAGAGGTTTATAAATCGTCATTTTCATCTGAGGTATTGTGATAATTATTTGACACCAAACACAGCATAGTCATTTTGGGTTCATTGCATTTTAATTTTCGTAGTCACTGTACATTCTTGAGTGTTCATGTGAGTGTATAATATAAAGCAAGACTAATTTTATGAACATTTATGTATCTTATTTACATATTTTCAAATGTAGTCTAAATGATGTAATCATGAGTCTGCGATCAATTATTTATCCTGATTATTATTTCATTTCAGTTGTCAGAATGGAACAAAAGTGATGAGAAGTTAATGAAATCAGTGGAAGTTGGTGATTTGAGTAAAATTGAGCATTACCTGCTCAAGAAGACTGTTAACCCAACCAAACTTGGACCTAAAGGGCTGTCAGTGTGAGTATATTGGGATTTAACCCTTTCCCACATACAACAAGTATGCATCAAACGTTACTTGGAAAATATCAAAGTATAATTATTATTATACAGTTTAATCTTTCCCACATTCAGTTGTATCTGATGCCAAATATTTAGCTTAACGGCCATGAGCACAAAGTGTGTAGGGGGTCCTCACTCCTCAGGGGAGCTATTGGGATCACTCACCGTCTGCCATTCCTCAACGTCTGTCCATTCACATTTCCTATAAACATCTTCTCTTGTTTTCCTTTTATGTATAATAATAGTGAAAACTTTAAATCTTCTTGTTCAAAAGCACTAGCCAGATTTGAAAAATATTTGGCACAAATATGTTCCTTTGGTGAGTCTCGATCTACTATAAACAACTTCTCTTTCTTTAGGTAGTCCTCTTTCAAATTCGTTCAAAAAATAAAATTCAATGTAAAACTTTGATTACACAAGTGTTCCTTGGGTGACCCTGTAACAGGATTGTTTAAATTGTTTTGATCCATTAAAAATCATGGCTGCCAGGGCACGGGGTTTGTTTGGTATAAATGTTCCTTTGGTGAACCTCTCCTTTAATTAAACAACTTCATCTATTAAACAAATGAACTATTTAATTTTAATTCAAAATGATTTCACAGGGATGTTCTTTAGGTGGTTCCCTTTTCAAAGTTGATCAAAGAAATAAATTCCATGCAGAACTTTGGTTGTTGCGACATCAGAATTATCGGTAGGATAAAATGCCAAAAACTGATTTGAAAATTATTTTGCACTAATGCCCCTTTTTCTAAGACATGCCAAAGTTGTGTTATAAAATATTTAATAAAGTTGGTATGAAAATAAACTTGTCTTAAAACACTTGTTAGAGATATTATCTTTTAAATTATTAACACAAAATCATCCTAGTTTAGCTGTTCAAAGCAAAACATGTTGCGATTGAAATAAATTGAACAGAAAGCAATTTGTTAAATTACATTTCAACTTCAAACATTATTAACTTTGATGGCCTTTATTGATATGTGCAGATGTGTTCAGACTGTTAATTCTACATTTGAAACTCATTGATAATTAAATTTACATTTTTACATGCAATGTTGCTTTAGGAATTATAATCAAATGGACTTTTAAAGAGATGAGTTTTAATTTGTTTAAACAGTTATGAAAATGCTGTTACTGGTATAAGATTAACCCTTTCAGCCATACAACCAATCTGCAGCAGACGACTTTGAAAACTTTTTAACGCAAAAATATAGAAAATCTCTTTAAATGATGGTATAAAATAGCAATTTCTCCTTTTGTCACAATGTGTTCACAACTAGTCTTCTACAGACTGGAGGTGTCAGTTATTGATTATATGACTGTGGGAAAGGGTTAACCTAGATTATCTTAATGTATAAACTTATATGCTGGTGATAGATTTTAATCCTTTCCCTCATATAGACGCTTTCTGACCCCTCTGCAGCAGATGGCTATTTGAAAACATAGTGACAAAAGAAGAAATTGAACAAAACGTGCAATTTCTCCTTTTGCCACAATGTTTTCCACTTCTAGTCATAGGTTATCCAGAATATTTTCTGTACAGAATCCGCACAGGCTTTCTGTATTTGCTTCTGTACACAATCTGGTTCCAGTCAACCCAGACTATTTCATACAGGTTACCATTGTAGAACCGTTCTGAAACTGTTCTAGAACATACATGGAATGGTTCATGAACAGTTCAAGAAAAGAACATGAATAATTCATGAACAATTCATAAAAAATTCACAGGGGTCATGTTATTTGGTTCAAGATTAGTTTTAGAAGAGTTCATAAACATATACATTCATGAAATATTCTTGATCTACATAGTTGCACCAGAATTCTATAAAAATATTTTTTATATGAAGAAATGGATTCATCCATATGTGGCAATGTGATACTTTAATAAATCACCAATATACACATGTTGTTTATAACATAGCACAATATAATATGCTAATTTAATAAACAATGTAACATTTAAGACATTTACCAAATGTTGTTCAAGTTGTTCATAAGAAATTACCAAAATCTTCTCTGTGCCTTTGAAACACAACATATTTCTCCCACCAAAAAACATAAAGGAAGTAGTAAACATTACTTACTTCTTTTTGAAGAGTTCCTATGTTTTATGCTAGAGTTAACTCCCTTGGTATATTTCAAATTCAAGTCCTGAGTTCCAGTGGTATTTTTGGTTATTCCACTGGTATTCCAGTAAATAGCAGGTACCAATGAAATTCCACTGGAATTGCATTGATTTTTTTCGCTAGGGCCTTTTTACTAGAAGATTTTAAAAGTTTTCACTATAATACATTTATAAGAACTGTTTTGGTTCTAGAAGTGTTCTAGAAGTGATCTATAAATGTTCTTATTTCTCTATTCAGAGTGGAAGTTTGAGTGATTCACACTGAGTTAAAAAGTCAGTGTAATGTAATTAAATTGACTGGGTAAAAATATTATTTTTTTTTTTTATTCAATCATGAGGATTTAATAAATGTATTGAAGTGGATATTCATTACATATTCATGACTTCTTCTTGAGAACACTTCAAGAATGTTTTAAGCATCTAATTTGTTTAAAATGCTCATAAAATATTCATCAGTTATTTTAAGAATATTTCATGAACCGTAGAAGAATAAAGATCTTCATAAAAATTCATGATTTATTCTTAAAACAGATCATGAATATTTGAAGGCTTTTAAGAATAGTTGAATAATTCTTGATATCTTCATGAAGTGGATCACACCTCACTTCATGAATAAAACTTCATGAAGTTAGCTTAAGAATTGATTAAGGACAATTCATGAAGATTGCTTGAAAGTAGAAAAAAATCATGATATCATGAATTCCTTTTCGCAGGGGAGTGTATAGACTAGAAGTAATGAAACTTTCCATACTGTTTAATTATAAAAAATATATCCAAATGTTGCCC
Organism: Serripes groenlandicus; assembly: GCA_031761405.1. Lineage (NCBI taxonomy): Eukaryota > Metazoa > Mollusca > Bivalvia > Cardiida > Cardiidae > Serripes > Serripes groenlandicus. The sequence goes on along the minus strand of JASEVX010000002.1, from coordinate 82,528,349 downwards.
ACAAACAAATATCATTATGATTCATTGAGAGCATAATTATCGGACATGGTTGAAAACATTGTGGCAAAATAAGAAATTGCTCATAATGAGTAATTTCTCCTTTATAGCCACAATGTTTTCGAAATTCGTCAGCTGCATGCAGATGCATCAGAAAGCGTCTGTTTATGGGAAAGGGTTAAGGGTGGGTATGGTATGCCAAGTGATGATTTTGTCAACCCAGGTACAATAAAAAAGGGATTTACATCATGTCTTACATAGATTTACTGTTGAATATTTTACCTTATATGGTATTTACCCTTTAGCACATGCAACAAATCTGAAGCAGATTACTTTGAAAAAAGTCCAGCCGATTAACTAAGGGAACTCTCAATAAATTAAATCATTATTATCAAATAGAATTGTTCAACTGTGGTAAAAAGGAGGAATTGCTCATTATCTACTTTTGCTACAATGACTTATATATGCCTTAACAAGTCTGTGCTGCAGATGAAAGTGTGGGAAATTGAGGGTTGGTATTCAGTTATGTCTCCTTTGAAAGAAAAAATTCTTTAACCCTTTCCCACATATGTAGACGCTTTCTTTCTGATGCCTCTGCAGCAGATGACTTATGAAAACATTTTGACAAAAGGAGAAATTGCTCAAAATGAGCAATTTCTCCATTTGCCACAATGTTTTCAACTTTCTTCAGTAATTATTGTAACCTTCATTTATAGAGATTTTCCCCGTTTTCGCCTTCAAGATTTCAAAGTTATCTGCTGCAGATTTGTTGAATCTGTAACATCTGATGGAATGGAGATATTGAAAATTGTTATGGAAAAAGAAAGATACTTATGTTTTTATCAGAATTTGTTTATCCCGATTAATCTTTCAAACTTTGTCCTGAGGCATCTGAGCTCCTTTGAGTCAAGAAAAAGTGTAAACCTATTTCCTGTTCTAGCTTATTGAATATATATAAATTTGAAGAGAGAAAAGGAGTTAAGTGCAGTTAGGTGAAATAGTGGAGAAAAAGGAATTCTTACCCCAACATTATTATATATACACAACCATTCTAAAAGATTATTCTATTTCAGAAAGGGATATCCTTAATTACATTGCAGAGCTGTTAACAGAATCTGTAAACACAGCCTAACAAGGCTTAAACAAAATAAACACATTACTTGGATGTGCTGATAATTTAGACATCTTCTTTCAACCCTTCATAATAACCATTTGATATTTCCTGCAGTGTTTTCATTCTAGCTCACCTATTCGAAGAAATAGGGGAGCTTTTGTAGTCACCCTGGCCTTGGCATTGGCGTTGTTGGCGTACACGTTGCCAGCTTGGTCAAACCTATGCGTGCAAGCCTTTTTCTCAGACACTGAGTATGCTGTTGCTTTTTGGACTTAGAATTTTGGTCAAACCTTTGTGTGCAATGCCTTTTCTCAGACACTTTGTATGCTGTTGCTTTGAAACCACATTTATTCCGGGTCATTAGATGACCTTGTATGTCAAGTCCCATATTACTCTGGAATGGATTTTGACTGAATAGTGCCCCTTTTTGGTCAAACCTTTGTGTGCAAGACTGGGAATAATTTTGGGTTATAGTTAGGCATTCAAGGCTTTTTCTCAGAAACTATATAATTTATGCTGTTGCTATTAAACGGTTTTCTTTCTTTTGTAAATTCAATTTCAACTGAATTATTCCACTTTTGGATTTTGGACTTTTACCAATGCTATAACTGTTCTGAAGTAGGTCCTGATAGACGATGGCCCTGATAGGCGAGCTATATTGTCCTCCGACAACTCTTTTAGTTTTACCACAATGTTTTCAAAAGTTGATTGGTGCAGAAGCATCAAAGATAAATCCCTATCAAGTAACATGTAAAATTTAAGATTACTTTTATTTCAGATTCCATGTTGCTTGTCAGTTAGGTCGAGGCGATGTTGTTGCTTTACTTATATCGCAGGGAGCTGAAGTCAATGTGCTTTCCATACAAGGTAAACATTCTCCCATTTTCACCATTTCACAATGATATTATCTTTGAAAACTTAAAAGAAAAGTAGAAGAATAAAGATAACAAATGTAAAATATTTTATATCATTTATTATAATGCTCCTTGAGTTAAGAAGCTTGATAAACTTTTATTTCCAACATACAACAAAACTGCTGAAATCTATAGGCAAAAGAATTGGAAAATAAAAGTAAAATAGTTAAATAGAGATTAAAACAACTTGTAAAAAGCATGGACAACCTCTAATTGAGAGCATAATCATTTGACAAGAGTTTAAAAGCATTTTGGCTAAAGGAGAAATTGATCTTCATAAGCAATTTCTCCTTTTGACACTATATATATATACAGTCGAACCTCGTTAATCCGGACACCTTTGTTCCCCACTAATATTTCCGGATAAACGAATTTTCCCGATTAACGAATCGGAGGTAATATTTACCTAAACTCCGTACATCGTACTAATTACAACGGTGTAAGATTTACCACAGCGAAAGCGGACCTGAATCTCTTCAACCTATTCATTTGTACATTTTCATATTAACCAATGTCGATAACTAGATTTGATGTAAATGAATATGTTTTTAAGAAATAAACTAGTTATTTTATATGTTCTGTTTTGCTTGTTTATACTTTACCGTTGAGTAATAATAATAAATTGACAATTGGGATAGTAGACTTTCTGTTTGTTTGTGGCCCTAAAAACGTCATGTCAGAAAACCACATGAAAACTGCGTCTTCCATCTGTTGTTGTTTAGGCTCTCTAATTCTACGAAGGTCTGGGGAATCTCCGACAATAGCCAACCATTTCTCTTTCGTCTTCAATATGTCGCCGATTGTAGATTTGCCCATGTCAAGTGACAAAGTTGACAGAACGTGGGCTCGTATGTCTTGGATAGTAGACTTCGGATTATTGATCTTGTACTGACAAATTTCTCGTTTTACGGAGACTGAATAGTCATTTTCTCTTTCAAATGATGTCTTGTGTAGGTCAATTAGAATTGATATAGGCAGATTGCAATTGGGACAAACATTTTATAATACAAATTGAGTAAAACTTCCAAAAAGCAATAATCACCACTTAAGCAATAATTGACTAATTATCGGCTATCATATCAGTATTTCACACCCATTATTGTATACGGTACACACATGTTAACACCTATTAAGACAAACTGGCATAACAGAAAACAATGACACGCGACAAGATTAACGAAATCATCATAATCCAGACTAATTGACACTTGAAATGTGTGAAAGCGATCTGTTGCCATCTGTAACCAATGAACGTCACGAAAATTAGTCAACGCTTCAAAAACGTATGTATACATTACCTATTGGATTTCCGGACTAACGAAACGGATTTTATATGTAAATGGTCGTTCCGTTCCCGATTTTTTTTGTCCGGTTCCGGAACGCGAATTTTCCGGATTAACGGAGAATAATAAAGCATGAAAAATCCGTTCCATGACTTTTATGTCCGGACCGCGAATTTTTCCGGATTAACGGCGTCCGGATTAACGAGGTTCGACTGTATATATGTTTTCATCTACTGCAGATGTGTCGAACTGCATATGAATGCAGGAAATGGTTTATACTGCTTTGATCCATTTAACCCATTCCACTATAATTATGCATTTTGATGCATCTGCAGCAGACACCTTTTGGATATATTGGCATATAGGGAAGTTCCATAAGCAATTTCTCCTTTAGCCACAATGTTTTCAACTCTATTCAATAATTTAACTATCATTTATAGAGATATTTCCTATTTTTGCTGCTATGATTTCAAAGTCGTCTGCTGCAGATTTGTTGTATGCGGGAAAGCGTTAACCCTTCCCCTCATACAACAATTCTGAAGCAGACGACTTTGAACATATTTAAAAAATAGAAAATCTCTATAATTGAATGGATAACCTATGACTAAAAGTGGAAAACATTGTGGCAAAAGGAGAAATTGCTTGTTGTTAGCACTTTTTTCTTTTGTCACTGTTTTCAAAAAGCCGTCTGCTGCAGAGGCATCAGAAAGCGTCTATATGGCGGAAAGAGTTGAAGCATTATCTAGGGGATGGGGATGCAGGTCAAAAAACCTTGAAAGATGTAAACATTAACAACCCTGATATTTCAAGGTTGCATGGATAGAATAGCAGCAGACGACTTTGAACATATTTAAAAAATAGAAAATCTCTATAATTGAATGGATAACCTATGACTAAAAGTGGAAAACATTGTGGCAAAAGGAGAAATTGCTTGTTGTTAGCACTTTTTAGATCACCTAGAGCCAAAGGCTCAAGGTGAGCTATTCTGATCACTTTTTGTCCGTCGTCCGTCGTCCGTCCGTCCGTCCGGCGTTAACTTTTAGCTTTAAACATCATCTCCTCCCAAACTCCAAGGACAATTTCCGTGAAACATCACAGGACTGTTCCTCTGGTTGGCCTCTTTCAAAGTTGTTCAAAGATTTAAATTCCATTGAGAACTTTGGTTGCTGCGGCATCAGAAAGGGGACAAAATGTCCAAACTTTAAAAATCTTCTCCTCCGAATCTGCATGTCAGATTCAAATATAATTTGGTAGAAATGTTCCTTGGGTGACCCTCTATAAAAATTGTTCAAGCCATACTGATTGGGCGAAAAACATGGCAGTCAGGCGGCATCAAAAAAGGGGCAAAATGACAAAATTTGAAAATTCCATTTTTATGAAAGTGCTTGTCTGATTTTAAGAAAATATAATACGAATCATACTGTAATGATCCTCTATTTAATTTGTTTAAGCCGTTTTGATTGGTTACACAATCATAGCAACCAGGCGTCATCACAAAAGGGGTAAATTGAACTTTTAGCTACAAATGACAACCAACTCCTACCATTCCAATAGAACAATTTCCACAAAACATCACAGGAATGTTCCTTTGGTGGTCCTCTTTCAAAATTGTTCAAAGATTAAAATTCCAATGAGAACTTTGGTTGCTGCGGTATCAGAAAAGGGGACAAAATGTCCAAACTTTAAAAATCTTCTCCTCCGAATCTGCTTGTCAGATTCAAATATAATTTGGTAGAAATGTTCCTTGGGTGACCCTCTATAAAAATTGTTCAAGCCATACTGATTGGGCGAAAAACATGGCAGTCAGGCGGCATCAAAAAAGGGGCAAAATGACAGAATTTGAAAATTCCATTTTTATGAAAGTGCTTGTCTGATTTTAAGAAAATATAATATGAATCTTACTGTAATGATCCTCTATTTAATTTGATTAAGGCGTTTTGATTGGTTACACAATCATAGCAACCAGGCGTCATCTCAAAAGGGGTAAATTGAACTTTTAGCTACAAATGACAACCAACTCCTACCATTCCAATAGACCAATTTCCACAAAACATCACAGGAATGTTCCTTTGGTAGTCCTCTTTCAAAATTGTTCAAAGATTAAAATTCCAATGAGAACTTTGGTTGCTGCGGCATCAGAAAGGGGACAAAATGTCCAAACTTTAAAAATCTTCTCCTCCGAATCTGCCTGTCAGATTCAAATATAATTTGGTAGAAATGTTCCTTGGGTGACCCTCTATAAAAATTGTTCAAGCCATACTGTTTGGTCGAAAAACATGGCAGTCAGGCGGCATCAGAAAAGGGGCAAAATGACAAAATTTGAAAATTCCATTTTTATGAAAGTGTTTGTCTGATTTTAAGAAAATATAATACGAATCAAGAATGTTCCTTTGGTGGTCCTCTTTCAAAATTGTTCAAAGATTTAAATTCCATTGATAACTTTGGTTGCTGCGGCATCAGAAAGTGAGAAAAATACCCAAATTTTAAAATCCTTTTCCTCCATAATCTACTTGTGCGATTGCAAGATAATTTGGTAGAAATGTTCCTTAAGTGACCCTCTAAATAAACTGTTGAAGCCATATTGATTTCGTTGAAAAACAGGGCAGCAAGGCGGCATCAGAAAAGGTGCAAAATGACAAAAACTTTATAATTCCATTCTTATTAAAGTTCTTGTTAGATTTCAAGATATAAATGGCCTTTACTGATAAGCTGTTTCTTGAGAAGTGTCCACTCCTTTGCAGTTTCATTTACACTCCCTGATAACATTTTCCCAGATATTTGCAGTTAAATATTTGCTACTAATTTACTATCAATTAGGTGATCGATTTAGGGCCATCTTGGCCCTCTTGTTTCTTTTGTCACTGTTTTCAAAAAGCCGTCTGCTGCAGAGTCATCAGAAAGCGTCTATATGGCGGAAAGGGTTGAAGCATTATCTAGGGGATGGGGATGCAGGTCAAAAAACCTTGAAAGATGTAAACATTAACAACCCTGATATTTCAAGGTTGCATGGATAGAATAGCAAGTCATATCAAAGACTTTAAAAATGGTAGTAATGGGTTGCCTCCTTGGCGCTCAGGTTTGCAGGGATAGCATTGGGACTGATGCATCGGTGTCGGTATAAATGATATCCATAGTACTGGTTGATTGATTGATTGATTGGGGTTAAACGCCGTTTTTAACAATTTCTCAGTTATATCACGGCGGCCAGTTCACCTACTCATGCATTTCCTGGTTTTCTCACACCAGTACTCCACACAACAATCTTCCCAAGCAACCGGCTGCTTTTCCACATAGATTAAGCCCATTTGTGGAAGACGAATGACGCATGTCGCATTGACTTTTGTCAATCGTCGGAAAGAAAGTTGGCCGAGCCGGGATTCAAACTCACAACCCCTGGATTGACGGCCGGCGTCGCTAGCGACTGAGCTACCGGGGCTCGGCCATAGTACTGGTAAATTATCCAGGAAATGCTATGATATAACTTAATCAAAGTACTGAAAGTACTTAAATGGGGATGTTGGCTAAAGAGTGTTAACAAGAGTTTCCTTCAATTTGACTTAGTGACCTACTTTTTGACCCAACATGACCCATGTTAGAACGTGACCTAGATATCATCAAGAAAAACATTCTGATAAAGTTTCACCATACTCAAGCTAAAAATGCAGTATCCAGAGTGTTAACAAGATTTTCCTTCAATTTGTCCTAGTGACCTAGTTTTTAACCCGGCATGACCCATATTCAAACTTGACCTAAATATCATTTAGATAGAATTCTGACCAAATTTCAAGCTGTCTTAGAAAAAAATGTGGCTTCTACAGTATTAACAAGATTTTCCTTCAATTTGGCCTAGTAACCTAGTTTCTGACTCAATATGACTCATATTCGAACTTGACTTACATCATCAAGACAAACATTCTGATAAAGTTTCAACATGCTCAAGTTGAAAATCTGGCCTCTAGAGTGTTAACAGGATTTTCCTTCAATTTGACCTAGTGACCTAGTTTTTGACCTCAAATGGCCCAGTTTCGAACTTGTCCAAGATTTGATGGAGATGAATGTTCTGATAAACTTTCATGAAGATCCGATGCAAAATGTAGCCTGTAGAGTGTTAACAAGGGGAAATGTTGACGATGCACGATGGCCGTATTTCCGTATTTTTCATTGCAGGGATTTTCTCAAAAGGATTTTGAGCTATACGCGCTTTCAAGCTACTCGTTTTCCATATATTTAAAAGAAACATTTAAGATCCATATATCTAACTTAAATTTCTAAATTATGTATACAACTTCATGGATTAAAACTTTACATTATGTACGTTTACTTTGTATAAATGTGCATACTGTTTAGCTTGTTGTGAAACGTATTTAACTGATCCCTGGACAATCAAGACAAATTGTCCATTTTGAAAAAACAGAGGGTAGCACAAAAAAATTACAAATTTACACTTCCTGTAAGCTGGGCATGACAATATACGGACGTATTCAGCATAGCTGAATCCCCCCCCCCCCCCGCATAAACACTAGTTAATGGGGCTTTAAACACCATTCAAACAAAACAAAACAAACAACTGATGCAACAAAAGCTTAATTATCTTGACAAACAAAGTATCCTGTTATATTGCTTTCTTTGTTGATTGGTCAGATTTGAGAAACAAAATTGAAAACAAATAAACCCTTTCCCGCATACAGGCGCTTTCTGTCTGTCACCTGTAGCAGACATCTTTTGAAAACATTGGCTAAAGTAGAAATTGCTCACAATGTTTTAAACTCTATTTAATACCGTAGTTAAACTCTCATTTATGGAGATTTTTCACATTTTCACCAATTTATTTTCAAAGAATCCTGATGCAGATTTGTTATATGATATCGAGGGAAAGGGTTTATTTAGATACCTTCTTTTGTATAAGTCTGTTTGCAGTTAACCCTTTCACACATGTATGCGCTTTCAGAGGCATCTGCAGCGGATGGCAAAAGGAGAGAAATTGCTAAATTTGGGTTATTTCTGTATTTGCCACAATGTTTTCAAATTTTATGCAATAAGAATATTTTCATTTGTATGAAGAGCTTTTCATATTTATGCACAGATGTTTTCGAAGTCTGTCTGCTGCACCTTCGTTTTATGTTGGAAAAGGCTAAATGAAATCCACTTTAACCCTTTCCCTCATACGACAATTCTGCAGCAGACGACTTTGAACGTATTTTGTCAAAACATAGAAAATCTCCATAATTGAATGGATACCCTATGACAAAAAGTGGAAAACATTGTGGCAAAAGGAGAAATTGCACGTTTTGTGCAATTTCTTCTTTTGTCACTATGTTTTCAAAAAGCCGTCTGCTGCAGAGGCGTCAGAAAGTGTCTATATGAGGGAAAGTGTTAAATGGGCAAAGATGTTTGTCATTTAGAAATGAATCAGCGCGTATGGCTAGAGTGCATGAGGTCACAGGTTCGATTCCCGGCAGGGTAATATTAAAGACTTTCAAAAAGTAGTAATGGCTGCCCGTATCATCCCTCAGGGATGCAGGGTTAATTAGTACAAGGTTAAACTTACACTTGAAACGCTGTGATATAACTGAAAATCTGTGGAAAGCCGCACAAAACACCAAACAATCCAAAACCTTACTGTACCCCTGCAACTGGTACCAGCTTCAGTGATTTTAACCCTTTTCCACATACAGATAATCTTCAGCAGATGACATTGAAAACATCTAAATTATGGATAATCTCTTTGAATGAATTGAGCAATCCATAGCCCTCTTGGTCCAGAAACAGGTCAGAAATGCATGTCATGGTTTAATTGCATTACTCATTCTGTGTAAATAATAATAGTAAATCTGTATGTTCTATATATCTGATGATTTACTGTGATGTTAATGATAGTGCACCTGTCATGGTTACACCAATAGATCTGCTTTATCACAACTTTTTTATTGTTATAGGTAACACATCACTGCAGATAGCTTCGAGGGAAGGATGGCCTCACATAGTGGAGAAATTAATAGAGGTAATTGCATGTAATATGATGGAGATGACACTTGGAATGTCAAAGCTAAACTTACAGACAAAATAAAAATAATTATGTATTCATAGTTTTGTTTAACCCTTTCCCATATACAGCAAATATTCAGAAGATGACTTGTTAGACATCTAGGCAAACACATGGAAAATCTCAATAAATAAATGTATGATTATTGAATGGAGGTGAAAACATTAAAGCAAAAGGAGAAATTGCTCATTATGAGGTTTTCTCTAGTTTTGCCTAGATGTTTCAAATTTGTCTGCTGCAGATATGTTGTATGTGGAAAAGAATTAAAAAAAAAAAGTCGGGTAAAGGTTCAACACTGTTAACCCTTTCCCTCATACGACAATTCTGCAGCAGACGACTTTGAACGTATTTTGTCAAAACATAGAAAATCTCCATAATTGAATGGATAACCTATGATAAAAAGTGGAAAACATTGTGGCAAAAGGAGAAATTGCACGTTTTGTGCAATTTCTTCTTTTGTCACAATGTTTTCAAAAGGCCGTCTGCTGAAGAGGCGTAAGAAAGCGTCTATATGAGGGAAAGGGTTAATACCATTGCTGAATTTCTCAGACTTTCAACAGAATTTCATCTCAACCCTTTTCCACTGGCAGATGCATTTTTGATGCCATATCTGCCATAATGGGAAATTTCACCTTTTCACTGTTGTCTGCTTCAGATAAATTGTATGTGAGAAAGGGTTTAACACTATGTAAATCTGTCCTTTGTCAGCCCAGGATGAAAATTAGCCTCCAGCATAAATGGAGCCTTGCTACATTAAAGAAATCAACAACCTTCAGGGTCTTAAGATTTAACCCTTTCTCACATACCTTTAACCCTTTACCTCATTTAGACACTTTCTGACGCCTCTGCAGCAGACAGCTTTTTGAAAACATAGTGACAAAAGACGAAATTGCTCAAAACAAGCCATTACTCCTTTTGACACAATGTTTTCAACCTTTAGTCATAGGTTATCCATTCAATTATAGAGATTTTCTATTTTTTGAAAAAAAATATGTTCAAAGTCGTCTGCTGCAGAATTGTAGTATGAGGGAAAGGGTTAATCTGCATCACTTCCCCAACTACAACAAATCTTCAGCAGATGCTTCTAAAAGTATCTAGGCAATCACACAGGAAAACTCTATAAATGTAAATATACATGTAATTACTGAAAAGAGTTGGCAACATTGTGGCAAAGAGAAATTGCTTGTTTTGAGCAATTTCTACTTTTAGTTGCCATAATGTATCAAAAGCGTCTATATGTGGGAAAGGGTTAAAGTTGCCTGCTACAGGTTTTATTTGGGATAGAGTGAACATAGGGATTGACATGAATTGACCTACATAACATTACATGATAATTTAACATGACCTAGTACTCATGTAATAAATTGAAAAAGGAAGTTCTTCAGACATTACAACAGTTACTATTTATGACAATTAGGGGGAAACACTTTGAGCAATAATTATTGTGATTGTCTGTTAACTCCTTGTAAAGGCAGAGGTTGTTAGACAACATTTACACGATTGTTATATGAGTCCTCAGTCTTGAAAATTTCTAAAGCCTTTTCCCACATACAACAAATCTGCAGCAGAAAACTTTGAAAACATCTGCACACAAATGTAGAAAATCTATTGAAAACATTTTGGCAAAATAATGAGATTTTTTTTTCATTTTGCCACAGTGCTTTCCAAAGCATCTGGTTAAAATGGGGGTGCCAGTGGGAAAGGGTTAATGAAATAACTTAAACATTTGAATAATTTAAAGAATAATTTTAAGGATAAGGGAAAACATGGGATACGAAATTAACTTCTTGTTTTGAGCAATTTCTGGGTTGTTTTTTTCCACAGTTTTTTCTTGTATTCTGTAGCAGAGGCCATGCATGCATGGCAGAAGTTGTCTGTCCCTAGGCTGGTTTTTAACCCTTTCCCTCATATAGACGCTTTTTGACGCCTCTGCAGCAGACGGCTTTTTGAAAACATAGTGACAAAAGAAGAAATTGCTCAAAACGAGCAATTTCTCCTTTTGACACAATGTTTTCCACTTTTGTTCATAGGTTATCCATTCATTATTATAGAGATTTTCTACTTTTTGACAAAATATGTTCAAAGTCGTCTGCTGCAGAATTGTCGTATGAGGGAAAGGGTTAAAAACGCTTTTTGTGATCCCTCCTTGGAGCCCATAGTTGCAAGGGTAGCATCATTTTGATTGATGTACTGATGTCAGAATAAAATCGTAGTTTTAATTGGTTTTGTTTTATTGGGGTTGTGAATTTGAACATTATTTCAGTTATGTCACTGCGACAGTTCACTTATTCATGCTTCCTTGGTAAACCTTGTTAACCAGTAACAATATATACCAGATATGTACTTAACCCTTTCCCTCATACGACAATTCTGCAGCAGACGACTTTGAGCATATTTTGTTAAATAATGGAAAATCTCTATAATTAAATGGATAACCTATAACTAAAAGTGGAAAACATTGTGACAAAAGGAGAAATTGCACGTTTTGTGCAATTTCTTCTTTTGTTACTATGTTTTCAATAAGCTGTCTGCTGCAGAGGCTTCAGAAAGCGTCTATATGAGGGAAAGGGTTAACTATGACGGTTGCACTGGGGATCGATCCCGGGACGTCTGATTCCAAATCCCCCAATTCCTCTCACTATTGGTAACTTGACTGAAAAATCCTATGATATTACAGAAGATCTGTTGAAATGCTGGTAACACCAATCAAAAGGAGAAATGAAATTTTAAATAATGCATTCAATCAATATATAGTTGTGACTGTTGTGATACACCCCAGACTTTATAACCTTTTCTCACATACATCAAGTCTGCAGTCAACGCCCTTAAAAATATAAGGTTAACATACGGAACATCTATAAAAAGGAAAACACAATTAAATAGTATGGAAGACATTTTGGCAAAAAGAGAATTGTTTATTATGAGCACAATTTCTTCTTCCCCCATTATGTTTTCCAACGTTGTCAGCTGTGCACATTTTAAAATGCATCTGTATGTGGGAAAGATATAACCTTTATCTAGCTGAATTCATATAATTGACTTCATCACCCTAGATATTCATCGCCCTAGATATTTTGTATATTATCAAAATTTGTGGTATGGATTAATAAATGATAGCAAGTACACATATACCAATATTGTATGTTTCAGGCTGGTGGGGTGATAGACCACAGAGATGGGATGAGTTTGACGGCCCTTCATCACTCCTGTGTACGGGGACAAGTACCATGTGTTCAGGCCCTCCTTAAATACGGGGCGGACCCTAATGTTAGGGATAAGGTAGGTAGATAAATAGATGAGGATGAAGAATCAACCCAGATTGTGGCAAAAGGAGAAATTGCTCGTTTTGAGCAATTTCTTCTTTTGTCACTTTGTTTTTAAAAAGCCGTCTGCTGCAGAGGCGTCAGAAAGCGTCTATATGAGGGAAAGGGTTAAAGATCACCAAGTGTATAAAATAAAAACTGTTCATATAAGTGGAAATTGCATTGCAAGGATGGTCAAAACTTTAACCCTTTCCCAAATATAACCAATTTGCAGCAGACAACTTCTCAATAAATGAAATCATAATTATCCAATAGAGTTGAAAACATTGTGGCAAAAGAAGTAATTGCTTATAATGTTTCCCAAATATTGTCTATGCAGAGGCGTCAGAAATTGTCTGTATGAGGAAAAGGGTTAATCTTGTCTTTCTACTTTTAACCATTTGCTACTGACAGCAATTTGAAGCTTCTCTGCAGCAGAAAAAGTTTGGAAAACATTGTGAAAAAAGGAGAAACTACTCAGAACAAACAATTTCCGCACAAAGTTTTTAACTCTGTATTTAAGTGAACTTGCAAAAAAAATCCTCAAAAGTTTTCTAAGCAGTTGACTTTAAAAATGCCTTATTAAGCCTTATTAAGTAAATAGTTTTTCAAAATCAATACTTTATATGTTTTGTTTTCAGACAGGAAAACCGCCGTTATTTTATGCAGCCTACTCTGGTTTTCTACCAATCTGCAAGGAACTCCTAGATAAGGGAGCCATCGTCAATGGGACTGATGAACAAAACCTGTAAGTGCTTTTCCTACAATATTCATGGCTCATGATATATGAAATTTTATACCTGAAGCAAAATTTATTATTATAGAGTTACGGTTTACCACTCACTAATTGGAAAAAGTTTGTTGAAGAAAACTTCAATCTAGAATTTTTATGGCCTGCCCTAGACGGATGTCTTCTTGCCTGTCGGTCCATCTGTTTGTAAATCATGTCTTCACTTACTGATCAATGTGCAGAGGATACATTAATGCATTCCTTTGAACATTTTTGTAATGCATTTATACTGACATAAAATATACAGAACCAGGGGAGATAAATGTTGACAACTTAAATTTAGTAGTAAGATTTACTGCCCTTAACTCCCTTTCCCTCATACGACAATTCTGCAGCAGACGACTTTGAACATATTTTGTCAAAAGGTAGAAAATCTCCATAGTTAAATGGATAACCTATGACAAAAAGTGGAAAACATTGTGGCAAAAGGAGAAATTGCACGTTTTGTCACTATGTTTTCAAAAACCCGTCTGCTGCAGAGGCGTCAGAAAGCGTCTATATGAGGGAAAGGGTTAACTCCCTTTCCCATCTGCAGCAGACAGCAAAAATACTCATAATTAGAAATTTCTCCTTTTGCCACGAAGTCTTCAACTCTTTTCAGTAATTATACTTTCATTTATTTGGATTTTTTACATTTTACTTAGATATTTTCAAAGTTATCTTTTACAGATTTGTTGTATTTAGGAAACTGTTAAGCTTCTCCCATATGAATACGCAATTTGCTGCAAGTTATTGCCCTTTAATTATAGGAATTACCTAAAATTGGTCTTGTCTGCTCAATAACTTTAGAAGCCTTTGTCCAATCACCACTAAATTTGATCAAAATGTGTATTGGCATGATATCTTGGTTAATTTTGTGAAAATTGGTCATATCAGGTTAAAAATTATTACTATACTTGGTCTCAAAAAGACAGGAAGGGCGTATTTTGTGACAGTTGGCGCTCTTGTTCCACAATGTTTTCAAAAGTCATCTGTTGCAAGGGCGTAAGAAAGTGTCTGTCTAATGGAAAGGGTTTAAGTTCATTTTCTTATACATTTGATTTATTTTTCAGAACCCCTTTAATGGCAGCCTCTAAACAAGGGAAAGCAGATGTGTGTGAGTTTTTGCTAAAGAAGGGAGCAGATCCAGCATTATTGGATTTACATGGTGAGACAGTTTTTTTTAACACGGTCCCATTTGCAGACACATTTAGATGCTTCTGCAGCAGATAACTTGAGCAAACATTGTGGCAAAGGGATAAATTTCCCATGATTAGTAATTTATCTATCCCTTTTGCCATTATGTTTTCATATAGATCTATTCAATAATTATACTTTCATTTAAAGAGATTTTTCATATTTTAGCTTAGCTGTTTTCAAATTAGTCTGCTGCAGATTTGTTGTATGTTGGAAAGGGTTAAACAAGTAAGAATTTTGCTTTTTATATCTTTTTCAGAATTCTTTTTGCAAGAATTTCTTCTTTATCCCTTTCCGATACAACAAATCTGTAGCAGACGACTTTGAAACATAGTGACAAAAACCTAAAAAATCATGAGCAATTTCACCTTTGGCCACAATGTTTTTCAAAAGTCGTCTCCTCTATTGCGTCAAAATGTGTCTGCAGGTGGGAAAGGGTTAACTAGTATGCTATATAACATTTATAACTCAACACTGGCTTCTTTCCCACCAGAACTGCAATCTTTCTATGATACACAATTTAAATCCTAGCATTTACACAGCATATAAATATTGACAATGATTTTAGAATCTACTTGATTTTCAACTCTATTCAATATTTATGCCCCTTTCATATGTCGGTTAGTAGACCAAAGCTTGTCTGATTGATAACCAGATAGTTTTTGGACCTACAGTACTCAAACTTGGCAGGGAGGTTGGGCATGACTTGAAGATGACTTCTATTGATTTTGAGGTCATCTGTTCAAAGGTCAAGGTCACAGTGACTTTGAACAGCTCCCATATCAGGTCATGCATATTTGATTCAATTTTCCACATGTTCCTGACAATGCTCAGGGGGGTATAATGTTTGACAGACATCTTTCGTAATACATTTTCTTTGAAGAGATATTCCATATTTTTGCTTAGATATTTTCAAAGTCGTCTGGTGTAGATTTGTTTTATGTGGGAAAAGGTTAAGCTGTATAGTTCATGTTTAGACTTAATTGTTTGTAGTTGTCTGACATGTGTTCCTGCAGGTAACACACATATTCCTTGGAACAAACTCTTTTATCCAAAATGCTACCTTTCCAAACAAAGTTTGTCAGGGAGTATAAATTGCTGCATAGATTAGACGGTTGGTTGGTAAATTAGTGTGATATATGAATTTTGTTGCGCAAACTACTTGAAGAATAAAGATATTTCAGGGACGTAGATAACGTCCCTGGATATTTTAACAATTTTCCCCATCAACAAATCCTGCAGCAGATGACTCTGAAAACATGTGGACAGAACTTTGAAAAATCTCTTGATATGAAAGTATAACTAATGAATAGGGTTAAAAACTTCTACTTTTGCCACAATATTTTCAAAAGTCACCTGCTGCAGAGGCATCAGAAAGTATCTCTATGTGGGAAAGGTTTAAAGTATTTGTGATAATTATGAATTGTAGTTATGCAATACAAACATTTAGATAATTTCCATTCAGACATTTGATAGTTATCTCCTTTTTAATTTTGACAGGTCAAGATGCATTAACCTATGGACTCAATGAAGGTTACGATGATTTAAGCGAGGTATTTCGTAAAGCACCCACCAGGGCATCATGGGATGTCCAACAAAAGGCCACAGATAAACCTGGTATGTCACATTCTTAGACTTTCGGATTTATTTACTTACACTTAATAACTATTGAATGTGAAAGGGATATGATAAATTATTATTCAGATATTATAAGTTTCACAGTTATCCGGTTTTGAAAACATTCCAGCATGTAAATCTAACATCTAGCAAAGTTACAGTAGAATTTGATATAAAATTGAAAACATGACAGGAACAGAAACGTTTTCTGCTGGAAAGTCGTCAAAAGTCATCTTTTATCGGATTTTTTCCTATAAATGATAATTTTTATGAAACCTTCATGACTAAGTTCCATTGTTTGTGACTGCCTCGGTTGTGTAGTGGAAGATTGTCCATCTTGGATGCAGGAGGCTACGGGTTCTACACCCGGTTGGGTCATGCCAAAGACTTTAAAAATTGTAGTAATGGCTACTCTCCTTGGTGCTCAGGGTTGCAGAGATAGAATTACGATTAGCTGGCTGGTGTCAGTATAAATGGTCAAGATGTACTGGTAACTTACCAAGGAAATGCCGTGAAATAATTGAATAATCTTTTTTAAAGTGGCGTAAAACACAAAACAATAAATTAATAAATCCGTTGTTTGTTTAGCAACTTCTTACAACTAATATTAATCATTCTTGTCGTCTGATAAGTATTTGTTTTGTTACCAGATGGGTCTATTCCTAAGCCACAAGTTGAAGAAATTAAAGTGGTAGTTCAGCATGCAGAAGAAGCTCCTGAAGATGATAAACAAGATAAGGTATGGTATATTTTAACCCTTTCAAATATACAGCAAACAAATTTGTAAACATCTAGGCAAACATATGAAAAATCTCGCTAGATGAAAATGTAATAACTGTTATTTCTCCTTTTTGTCACAATGTTTTCATAAATTGACTGCTGCAGAGTCATCTGTTAACCCTTCCCCTCTGCAGATTCATTGTAAAGCATCCGAAGCAGATGACTTTGGCGATCATTGCGACAAACTCTATACAATAATAACACTTTTATGAAGAGATTTTACATTTATTTGCTTAGATGTTTTCGAAGTCGTCTTCTGCAGACAATAACATTGAAATCTGTATAAATGAAATTGTATTTATTGATTACTCCTTTAGCCACAATGTTTTTAATAACTGTCTGCACAGATGTATATAAATGATATGTCTGCATGTGGGAAAGGATTAACAGGTTCTAGACTTGAGTGGTTAATTATGATGCATCGTTATATTATATAAGAGGTGTTTCTTCTTTTTGCACAATTCTTTCCAAACTTGTCTGTTGGAGAAGCAAAAAGTTAATTTATTGTAGGACTGACCTTGACCGTTAACCCTTTCCCACATACAGGAAATCTGCAGCAGACGACTTTGAAAACAGCTAAGCAAAAGTATGGAAAATCTCTATAAATGATGATATAAATATTGAATAGAGTTGAAAACATTGTGGCAAATGCAGAAATTGCTCATCATGAGCAATTGCTCCATTTGCCACATTGTTTTCAAGTCATCTGCTGAAGATACGTCGAAACGCATCTGCAAGTTGTAAAGTTCGAGACTTTTAAATTAGTAAACCCACAAGTTTCAGTTCTTAATCATCATACTTTACAGCTGGCACACATATATCACTTAAAAGAGGCACCTAATAGCTTAATCCTTTCCCACAACAGGTGCCTTCTGATGCCTCTGCAGAAGAAGACTTTTTAATATTTCAGTAAAAGTGAGAATACTCATAATGAGCAATCCCTCCTTTTGCTACAATGTTTTCAACTTTTTTTAATAATTTAACTCTCACTTATGGAGAATTTTCAGGTTTTGCTGATATGTTTTCAAAGTCGTCTGCTGCAGATTTGTTGTATGTTGGAAAGGTTTAAAATGACATTGCCTTCTGAACCTCTGGTCCAAGTTCAACCAACCTTCACAAGATATTTCCTATATCAAAATGTTTTATCATTTAAATTCTATGTTGTACTGTAGCATCAGAAAGGAGGAAAATGAGAGAAAAAATCTCCTCCTCTGCATCTGCTTGTCTGTTTTCAAGAGCATTTGGCAGATATGTTCTTGAGGTTACCCTATGCCAAATTGTTCAAGCCATATAGATTGTTTGAAAACATGGCTGTTAGGAGGCATCAGAAAATGTTAAAATGACAAACCCTTATGGTGCTTCTTCTTTGAAATTAATTTGGCAGAAATTACCCTTGAGTACCACTCAACAAAAGTTGTTCAAGCAATTATAATTTGTTGAAAATCATGGCCATCAGGTTGCATCACAAAATGTGTAAAATGACAAATCTGTAAAATTCTTCTTGCAATTATTAGCTCAACTATTTTTCATAAAGGTCGGGCTATTGTGATACCCATGGCGGCATCTCCGTCATCGTCACAAAACTTAAACCTTAAAACATAACTCCAAAACCGTTCCAACATTTTCAAATTTTTCCTTATATTAGCACTTAAACATTTATTATTAAGCCATTGCTCATGTGATAAATTTAGGGCCATATTTACCCTCCTTTTTTTACATAATAATTTATTGCAGAGGCATCACATATGTTCCTGTTTGTGATTTCAAACATATGAAATATCATAATAGAATTGTGTGTGTTTTGGGTAGATGCTAGAATTATACTTTTTTGTTTCTGTAGGAAAATATGGTTGCCAAGTTTGTAGCTGAAGCCACGCCAGAACCTGTTCATAGAAAAGTTGACCCTTCTACAGAAAATGCAGAGGTAATCCAAATTCTTGCTGTTAAAAGATTAAAGGTAAACCAAATGAAACACTTCTTCTTACTGACCTAGAAGTTACTTTCTTTGCTGTGAATCCTTGTAGTTCCAGCCAGCATGTATGTATGTATTGAGTTATTTCGTTGCATGTATGTTTAAAACATGCTTAATAACTTAGCAATGAGACTACTTTCAATGTTGAATTTTTAATCACTAACTGCGGCTAGTTTGATAAATTAAGTTTATTTACCAAATCTAAATTAACCCTTTCCCACATATGACAAATCTGCAGCAGACGATTTTGAAAATGTCTTCTCAAATATATGGCTTGTTTAGAGCAATTTCTCCTTTTGTCACAACGTTTTCAAAAGGCGTCTGTTGCAGATGTGTCAAAATGCGTCTACAGGTTGGAAAGGGTTAAGGTCAGACCATCTTATTCATTTAGTTTAACCGAAATAGGGTATTGTGCATTGTTAACAGTGATCTTTCTTAGATCCTAATAATCCTTCCCACATACAATAAATCTCAAGCAAACAACTTAAGAGTTAAGTTACAGTTAAATTCATTCTTTCTACATGCTTGTTGGATTAGAAGCTGATCCTTAGTTATATATTAAAAAAGATGTAGATTGTTTCTTCTTTTTTGGTTTTATCTACTACTTATTGCAGTTAATCTTAATCCTTTCAATGCTGAATTTTTAAGATGGACTTGTCCTGCTATTCATTTGGTAGAGTCCATAGCAATTCTTTGAATACATGTATCAAGATTTAAAGCGATAAGCAGCCAACTGAATAGAGCCTGGTCACGGATGACTGACCAAGTGCTATACTGGTGGCACAGGCTTCACAAGATGGGTTCCATCAGACAAAGGGATAATTATCTCCCTTGTTTGATGTCCTTACGAATGCCTGCTTTGTAAAATATCTGGATGTTTGAAATTTACAATTTAGATTCAAAATATAAAAAATTATGGGAGAAGGAGTTATTATTCATTTTGATCAATTTCTCCTTTTCCACAATCATTTTCGATATTTCTGCTACAAAATAATACAATTTCATCAGTATCAGGGAAAAGATTGTTTCATCTCATTTTGTCCTCCTTTCCACCTATTTCATTTAATTATTTTTGTTCTATAAGTTTTTAAAATGGACCCAATGAAGTTCAATCAGAAATTACTTCTTTCAAACTTTTGCTCTAATGCTATATTAACCCGTAGCCCAGAATAAGATGACCTTGGAAATCTCTACAGCTGAAGATGATAGATCCCTTCTTCCAGTATTTACTACTATCTCTCAAATGTTATCTTATTGTTGTTCAGATTTTCCATTTTTACTTTCAAATGGTTTCAAAATTTAAGAAATACAGTATAATATAAGGTGTTAATTCAGTTTGGCCACGTTATTTTGGCTTCTGTTTTATAATCTGCATTGCAGTGTGAATTAATTTAACAATTTACTCGACATGTTGAAGACAAGATTTGATGCCTCTGCAGCAGATGAATTTTGAAAGTATTGCGAAAAAAGGAGAAATTGCTTTTAAGCGATATCTCTTTTTACCCAAAATATTAACCAACCATACTTCCTGTTCCAAATTCGTTGTTGAAATTTATTTTTCCTAGTAGACTCTAAAAAATATATTGTGGAACTGGAAGGTTTGAAGATGTAAAAGTTAAGTCTTCACCATTGTTAATTTCCCGTATAATCACCTTATCTGGTTAAGGTAATTCATGTATACTTTCCCACCTGCAGATGCATTTTAATAAATCTTTAGCCTGTAATTTTTTTGAAAACATTGTGACAGAAGGAGAAGTTGCTTACAATGGGCAATTTCTACTTTTGTCACAATGTTTACAACTTTATTCAATAATTTTATTTTCACTTAAAGAGATAAACCAGTTCTTTGCCTAGATATTTTCAAAGTCATTTGTTGAAAATCTGTTGTATATGGGAAAGGATTAAATTAAAAAACTCTTGCCTAGAATTCATGAATACATTGTATTAGGAAGATAAAAAACCCAACACATTAGCCATCAGTTTATACATCTAGTTCCCTATTTATTCAATATATCTTTGCATTTTATTATTACTCTACATTTATTAATATGTTGTAATCATTTATATACAGCATATTACATAAAATACTCATATAAAATATGCTACCAACAATAACCAAGAATATTGAAAATGATTATTTATGTTTCAACATGATGTTAAAAGATTGGAGATATTTCTTTTTCAACTTTTCAATATTTAATATCATACACATGAAAAAGAGGTATTTTATCAAGTTATTTCTATTGCTTTTCCCACAAATATTTCAATTCTTCATTTCTACCAGGAAAATCGTCAAACATCAATCTCAAATATTTTCATGTCTAGTCTTAATTTGAATATGTTTTACAAAATTTGTTTTAGATTTCCCAGTTAATCCATTTTTCACGCACATGTTGCTTTAAGAATACACAAAAGGGCTTGCATGTAGGGTATTTATGCACATATTAACCATTCCCTTATATAGGCAGGCTATAATACCTCTGCAGCAAACTAGCTTAATTTGAAACAAACAAAAAACTAAGTGTAAAAAGGAGTATTTCATGAAAACCAGAATAATCTCCTATTTCCATTCTGTTTTGAGCACTGTATCTGAATAATGCTCACATTTCGAGATTCTGTTTTCAAAGTAGAATGACAAATTAGGTTTAACGATTAACAACCTTGACCTAAATTAACAGGATGATTTGGATGAGGAAACTTTAGCAGAGCGTGCTGCGTCCCCGCCTCAGTCAGTCATTGACCAGCGAACACTCGAGGCTTACAAGGTTTGTCATCATTCATTCTTCATCCGTCATTTATACAACACATTTACAATCATTTAAATGTTTAACCTTGGATATACAGTTTTATAATGTCACTGCATAAGACGTGGTTACCTGAAAAAGAGTAATGACTCAAAAAGAGCATTTACTCCTTTTCTTGCAATTCTTTCAACCATGTGTGAGAACAACACATTCTTCTTATGTAGTACCATTGTTTTTCTTCAGGTGTTTTTAAAGCAACAGGCTTTTAAAATATCATATCAAATACATGGTTCATTTCATTTAGATGCTACTTATACTACCCATGCGAACAGACGATGTTGGTAAAATTAGCATTATCATTGGCTAGTCCTACTGCAATAATCATTTGTAACTCAACATGTTTGAAACTGTGATGATCATTTCAAATTTACAGTTGATTGTTAAACTGATTTTCATTGTTTTCTTACTATGCCATTTTAACCCTTTCTTTCCCACATACAACAAATATGCAGCAGACAACTTTGGAACCTATCTAAGCAGAAATATGAAGAATCTATATAAATGAAAGCATAATTACAGAAATTAGAGTTGAAACATTGTGGCGAAAGTAGACATTGCTCATTATGAGCAATTTCTTATTTTGTCACAAGGTTTTCAAATTATGTTTTGCAAAAACGTCAAAAGTGTGTGCAGTTGGGAAGGGGTTTAGAAGAAAAAAAACATAAAATTTGAAAACAGAAATTCTTGTTATATTACGGTATGCAGTCTTGAAAACATTTTGAGAAAAGGAAACATTGCTTGTTTGAGCAATTTCTTCTATAATCCATGATACTTTCATAATTCATAATTCATTTGCTGCGAAGGCATTTAACCCTTTCCAACCTATAGACGCATTTTAATGCATCCGCAGCAGACGACTTTTGAAAACATGGTGACAAAAGGAGAAATTGCTCAAAACAAGCAATTTCTCCTTTTGCCACAATGTTTTTGACTATTTTCAGTAATTATACCTACAATTATAGGGATTTTCCATGTTTTTATGTAGACATTTTGAAAGTCATCTGTTACATATTTGTATGTGGAAAAGGGTTAAATATAGACTCAAATGAATATGCTTCCTCTGAAAGTTTTAACCCTTTCCCTCATACGACAATAATCTGCAGCAGACGACTTTGAACGTATTTTGTCAAAACATAGAAAATCTCCATAATCGAATGGATAACCTATGACAAAAAGTGGAAAACATTGTGGCAAAAGGAGTAATTGCACGTTTTGTGCAATTTCTTCTTTTGTCACGATGTTTTCAAAAAGCCGTCTGCTGCATAGGCGTCAGAAAGCGTCTAAATGAGGGAAAGGGTTAAATGGAGTATTATTAGACTTTATTCACCTGATCCTGACATGTATGTATGAAAAGATATATATTATGTTGGCGTAAGGTATTTTTCATAAAATTTAAATGTTTGCCTCACCTTATATATTTAAATAAAACTAATCGAACATTGATGAGAATGTTTATACATCATAATATATATATTTAGATACATGTATATATCTTTGCATAGAAGTCAGGATCAGTTCAATATTGTCTATTGATTAACCCTTTTCCAAATATCATAAATATGCAGCAGACGACTGAAATTATCGAGTCCAAAATATAGAAAATCTCTATAAATGATACTATGCTTTTTAGATCACCTGAGCCGAAGGCTCAAGGTGATCTATTCTGATCACTCTCTGTCCGTCGTCCGTCGTTCGTCGTTAATTTTTAGCTTTAACCCTTTCCCACATACAACAAATCTGCAGCAGACGACTTTGAAAACATACCCGAAGCAAACTTGGAAACTTCCTTTAAATGAAAGTACAATAATTGAATAGTGTTAAAAGCATGGTGACAAAATGAGAAATTGCTCGTTTTGAGGAATTTCTTCTTTTGTCCCAATGTTTTCAAAGGTCCTTTGCTGCAGAGGCGTCAGAAAGCGTCTATATGTGGGAAAGGGTTAAACATCACCTCCTCCTTAACCATAGGACCAATTTCAACAAAACTCCACAGGAATGTTCCTTTGGTGGCCCTCTTTCAAAATCGTTCAAAGATTTAAATTCCGTTGAGAACTTTGGATGCTGCGACATCAGAAAGGGGGCAAATTGACAACATTTGAAAATATCATCTTTTTGAAAGTGCTTGTCTGAATTTAAGAAAATTGAATAGGAATCTTACTTCAATGATCCTCTTCTTAATTTGTTCAAGCCGTATTGATTTGTTACAAATCATAGCAACCAGGCATCATCACAAAAGGGGTAAATTGAACTTTTAGCTACAAATGACAAACCAATTTCAAACTTCACAGGAATGTTCCTTTGTTGGTCCTCATTCAAAATTGTTCAAAGACTTACATTCTGTGTAGAACTTTGGTTGAAAGTGAGAAAAATACCCAAACTTTAAAATCCTTTTCCTTTATAATCTGCTTGTCCAATTCCTAGATAATTTGGTAGAAATGTTCCTTGAGTGACCCTCTACAAAAACTGTTTAAGCCATATTGATTTCGTTGAAAAACAGGATAGCAAGGCGGCATCAGGAAAGGCACAAAACGACAAAACTTTATAATTCCATTCTTATTAAAATTCTTTTTAGATTTCAAGATACAAATGTCCTTGACTGATAAGCCTACTATTTTTTTAACAGTGTCCACTCCTTTCAGTTTCATTTGCACTCCTAATCAAATTTCCCCAGATATTTGTAGTTAAATATTTGCTACTAATTTACTTTTACTCAGGTGATCGATTAAGGGCCATCTTGGCCCTCTTGTTTAAATGAGTTGAAATCATTGTGGCAAATGGAGAAATTGCTCATTATGAGCAATTTCTCCTTTTGTCACAATGATTTCAAGAGTCATCTGCTGCTGAGTTTTCAGAAAGCATCAGTATGAGAGAGGGAAAGGGTCAACAGTAACAGTATCTCTAAAGGTTTTTTCCTCTTTTTTATATTCATCTCATTGATATAGAATGATCTTGTGGTATGTTAACAGAGAAAAAATGGCATGGGTTTTCTGGATCAGTGGGGGGTGTACATTTTTTTT
Source organism: Serripes groenlandicus (assembly GCA_031761405.1). Lineage (NCBI taxonomy): Eukaryota > Metazoa > Mollusca > Bivalvia > Cardiida > Cardiidae > Serripes > Serripes groenlandicus. The sequence continues at coordinate 82,503,543 of JASEVX010000002.1, read as the reverse complement.
CTCTCCAAAATATTGGTAGATATCCATCTTAGTCTGATATGTTATTTATATACATTTTTTGTTTTTTTATTGATAACATTTAAATTCTTATAACCTCTACATTTGAATTATTATATCCTCTTCGAAGAAGAGGGGGTATATAGGAGTCACTGTGTCGGGCTGTCTGTCGGTCGGTCGGAAGCCATATTTTGTCCGGCCTATTTCTTACAAACCACTGTTTGGAATTCAATAAAATTTTACATGAAGCTTCTATACCAAGAGGAGATGTGCATATCCTAAAGGTCTTACAATTGCATGTTATTTTACAGAGTTATGGCCCTTTTACTTATTAAGTTATGCTGTTGGTCGGTCGGTCGGAAGCCATATTTTGTCCGGTCTATTTCTTACAAACCACTGGGTGGAATTCAATAAAATTTTAAATGAAGCTTCTATGCCAAGAGGAGATGTGCATATCCTAAAGGTCTTACAATTGCATGTTATTTTACAGAGTTATGGCCCTTTACTTATTAAGTTATGGTGTAGGTCAAGATGCTGTTTTGGGGGTATTTATCATCTTCAGTGATAGTTCTAGTTTTCTATATATTTTACATGATTTACAATGCAGGTTCTTTTCTGACAATCAAAATTACCTTGGGCAAAGTTTTAGGCTCATAAGGGTTTGCTTATTTAAAAATTCAAATTTCAGCTTACACCAGTTTTTCAAAACTTATTAGATTAAACTTTTTTGTCGCTTGGGGATGTTGTTTCACAAACACATCTTGTTTATAGTTAACCACTTCCTATGCAATAACTTGTCAGTGATTATAAAATCTTGATAACTTGATATTGTTTGTGGTTTCGGTCACCTCACAGGCACATATTTGATACAAGCAACACATAAGAAATCAATTTACCAAATTTAAATCTCAGTGAGAAATAACTGGACTCACTGGACTAAACAAAAATACTAGAGCTGCAGTTATAATTTTCTAAATTTCTTTTCCTGCATTGTTTTTCTAGTATAATTATGTGCAAGCTAGTGTAAGCCAAGTCACATGGAAACTGACTTTTGGGACTTTCAAAGCCTTAGATCAGCCTGAACATCCTCACATTCTGATCAGGAACTTCCCTGTGTCCTATCTGATCATACACACCTCCTGGAATAATTTGTAGAAGACTTGGGACTAACCAATGAATGTATGGGAATGCAGTCTGACAGATGATACCATTCATGTTTAAACCCTTTCTCTCATACAGATACATTCAAGGCAATACTGCAGTAGCTGACTTTTTGAAAACATAATGACGAAGGGAAGAAATCATAATGCCACCCTGTTTCCAACTCTTTTCAAGAGTTATACTTTTATAAATAAAGATTTACCATATTTGGGCCTATAATTGTTAGGCTGAAATGGTCAAAAGTCAGATGTTTTATATGGGCTCATTGTTTAAGATTATCAATAAGTAGATTTTACACTATTTATGTTGACACTGTCTTATCACACAAAGGAACAACTATGGAGGATTCAACAGATCTTTTTCTGAAACCCTATATTGTTGGTCCTCAATACAGTTTTCTCAGCGAGACAATCCCTATGAGTACTCACAACATAGGATATAGAACAGAAACAATCATTCACCCTTTCCCACATGCAATTAATCTGCAGCGGACTACTTTGAAAACATCTAGGCAAAACTATTAAAAATCTCTTTAAATACAAGTATGATTATTAAATTGATTTGAAAACACATTGTGGCAAAAGAAGAAATTGCATGTCACGACTTTTAAAAACATCGTGGCAAAAGATGTCTGCAGCTGATGCGTCTTTAAGGGGTTAAAGCCTGTTGCATTCTTCCCTTATCTTGATTACCGACATGTTTCACATATATATAGTGACTAGTCTACCATTGCATTATTGACCTCTAACACTCACTTAGGATTTCATCTCATTACTTGTGTCACATTAGGCTCGCAGAAAGACGGTAAGTGTGTCAGGTTTGTTGCCATGGTAACATCATAATCATCATTTTTATCATCCGTCTATGGCGTCTAATCATACACATCATGATAAACAGCGTTTGATGTTGTGTTCAACTGGATGCGTAATAACAGAATTCTTTGCTTTTGAACCTTGTTTAAATCTGCTATGTTGTTATCTTTCACAATGACGTTGCATGCAGAGTGACTGGTGAGCTCAGTGAATTCAATACAAAGAATCAAATCCCCCATGGCTTAGTAGTTTAAGAATGTAGTAAAGGAGATTAGGCGATCAAGTTTCCATGCCTACTTGTGACACTCATGAGTCAATACCCTTGGTCAAGGTATATTTCCTAGCCTGCTACTGGGAATTCACCAAGGGATCGTGGATAAAGTGTACTGTCACCATGTTATAACTGAATTACTGTTGAAAGTGGTGTATAAACTCCAATAAACAAACACACGTCAATTTGACCCCACTGAGATATTACACAAAAATATCTTGGGAATGATAGCTTTTGTGATCGCCCTTCGTCCGTCGTCTGTCCTTAATTTCTTGTGAACACGATAAAGTCTTCATTTATTATCCGATGTTTACCAAACTTATTCAGTAGCTAGATATCCATGAGAGCTCGGTTCCTTTTTGAAGACCAGCCAGATCCGTTCATGCATGACGGGATTATGGCCCTTTAAAATTGGCAAAATTCTCCCACATGCAAGTTAATTAAATAGAGTTAAAACATTGTGTCAAAAGAAGAAATTTCTCATTATGAGCAATTTCTCCTTTTACCATAATGTTTTCAAAAGTCATCTGCTACAGAAGCATCAAAAAGTTTCTGTATGTTGGAAAGGGTCAATAAATGGAATTCTTATATACAGTCTGCTTACAAATTATCTATGAGGAGTTTGGAACTATCTTCAAACAGTTTCTCGTACAAGTAACTTATTCCCTTCTTTTAGTATAAAATTGTATTTGTGAACAATGTTGATGGTCTAAATTGAAATTAAGAGTTAATCTGAGGTGATCGATCCAAATGAAAAAAAAAGAGTTAAATATAGGATGACCAATTGTGTTTTATAATGCACTATGTGTTAGGCTAGCATGAAAAAACTATCTACATAAAACATACTTTTGCCCTCAATGCGCTCAAATCTACCTGTAAACAACAACTTTACTTCCTATTTTCACCTACATATTTACAGAAACAATTGAGATTTATTCAAATAGTGTTAAAGGTTTGTTTTCCCAGGTCAAGATTTCTATGATTTCAATACAGAACAGCATTATGTTTTATATGTTTTAGATTACCAAGACTAAGGGCATTCTATCAATTCCTGCAGTAAGATTCTGTTTTCGTATTATTGAAGTTAAAGACGATTATGAGCATAACTCCAGGAAAACCGACCTTAAAGGTGTTATTTAACCCTTTCCCTCATACGACAATTCTGCAGCAGACGACTTTGAACATATTTTGTCAAAAAGTGGAAAATCTCTGTAATTAAATGGATAATCTATGACTAAAAGTGAAAAACATTGTGGCAAAAGGAGAAATTGCACGTTTTGTGCAATTTCTTCTTTTGTCACTATGTTTTAAAAAAGCCGTCTGCTGCAGAGGCGTCAGAAAGCGTCTATATGAGGGAAAGGGTTAATAATGACAATTAAGAGTAGAAAAAGATCTACTTTGCACATCTATGCAGTGAGTATCAAATTTTTGTCAGAACTTTCCTGAGACCTTCTTGACTCATTAGCAAACAGTGTAGACCCAGGTCAAGCTGCATGGATATGCATGTTGGTCTAGATCTACACTGGTCACACATGTCCTGTGGCTGGTTTTTCCAATAGTGTTGCTCATATTGTGTTACATATTATATAACTTGCCCATCTTGAATTAAAAATCCTTTTTATAGCTTTTTATATAGCAAAACCATGACTACCTTCCCAACTGTTTCCTGTATATCATGCATCAATAATACTTACATAAGTATTCCCAAGACATCAACTGCTTACTCTTTCATCCTTTTGATGTCACCTGCCTTGACAGGGAGATACATTGGGATCAATCACTATGCCATCATCTGTCCATCCGTCCATCCACAGAGGTGTAGATAAGGAGGGGTTAACAGCTCTTTTCCCCACAATATCTTTCTTAACCCTTTCCCTCATATAGACGCCTTTTGACGCCTCTGCAGCAGACAGCTTTTTGAAAACATAGTGACCAAAGAAGAAATTGCTCGTTTGAAATTGCTCAAAACGAGCAATTTCGCCTTTTGCCACAATATTTTCCACTTTTAGTCATAGGTTATCCATTCAATTATAGAGATTTTCTATCTTTTGACAAAATATGTTCAAAGTCGTCTGCTGCAGAATTGTCATATGAGGGAAAGAGTTAATATCCAACCAAACCATATGTTGTAGGTACTCAAAAGAATTGTCTAAATGAGACGATTCTTTTGAGTACCCACAACATAGGGTTAGCGAATAAAATAAGGATTTTAGAACAAGCAAAACACTTCTTATCTAGAGCTCTGTGTTCATCAAGCTTTAACTTACTGACATGTTTTTAGACGATAAATGTGTTTCCTCAAACAGTCTTTTTAATCCTTTGGTAGGACATGAATGGTTCCAACCCGGTAGCCAAACTGACTTAACCCTTTCAAACATACAACCAATTGGCTACAGACGACTGAGAAAACATTGAACTTAAAAAAACAAAAAAAATCTTTCTAAATGAAAGCGTTATTACTGAATGGAGTTGAAAACAAAATGATGAGCAATTCTTTGCCAAAGCATTTTCAAAAGATGCTGCAGATGTGTCAGAATGTGTCTGCGTGTTGGAATTTAAGACTTCAATGACTGAAATAATGTTAGTATTGTCAGAATTCCAACTACCTACTGCTGAAGCAAATTGAATTTTCAAAGTCCATTTGCTTAAACCTTTAAATCACCCCAAGTCCGGTTATAGAAAAGACCTTACTTCAATGTTAAATAATACTTTAATTTGATCAAAAGAAACAACCATAATTTCACACACAAAACTTCCTTTCCTTGATCATGTCACATGTTAACCTTGCACAACTTTGACTTTTATACACAATTTGCTTTTTGACTATTAAAATTGTAGTATCCCTTATACCTTTCCCATATACATACAACACAACTGCAGCAGACAAAAAAACATCTAGGCAGAAATCTCTTTAAATGATAATTTAATAATTGAATGAATTTAAAAACATTATGAGCAATCTCTCCTTATGTCGTCTGCTTCTGATGCGTCAGAAAGTGTCTGTATGTGGAAAAAGTTTAAACCTGTGATCTGCTTTTGAAATATTTGATTTTAGTTATGCTATATGACATTTCATTTGTAATTATAGTGAATAATTAGTATTGGATAATCCCATTAAGAAAAAATAATTTCATTGTGTAATGTATCCTGTGTTTCAATATTTAATGCTTTTGAGTTCAGTTCACCTATCTAATACTAGAACACAGAGCTCTAGATAAGAAGGGTATTTCACGTCCCCAAACCCTATGTTGTGGGTACTCAAAAGAATCGTCTCAGTAAAACATAGGTTTTGGTGGAGTCATAAGGGAGATATGGATGGGAAATCACCAGTTCATTCCTCACCTTATCTAGTCCTCTGACTAGAAACAGAAACAGTTGACAAGTTTGTTTTATGAAGACAGTTATCAATATGTACTCAGTTGTTCCTGCTTAATGTTATCAAAAGATTGCAAAACAAAACGTGGCAGATGTTCCATATTTGCAAAACACTTACAATATCCTTTAACCGTGCTTTTAGAAAGGGTTAAATCTTATTAACTAATGAATAATTGTTTTGTTGGGAATGTTTTGTTCATAGAGTTCATCTTGATATAATTAACTGTTCTTTCACATAATCATTTACTGATAAGCATTTGATAAAGTTAATAATATGAATGGTTAGTGAATTATCATAAGATTTTTTTTCTTTTGTTGTTATAATTATGCTCATATTATTATTTTATTTCTGTTTTATGTTATTCAACTTAAATGTTTCAGGATTCATATTTATAAATACTGACATGAACCTTTTTCCACACATACCCACATTTTGATGTACGAAAGCAGAGGACTTTTGAAAACATTGTGGCAAATGGTCAATACTTTTGCCTTGATGCTTTCAGATGTGTCTGATCAGATGTATTGTATGTAGGAAAGGGTAAAATAAATATCTTATAATAACGTTTTTCTTGAAAGAACCAAAACGAAACAAATCCATTGTGAGAATAAGAATAACTATTTTCTTTCATTTCAAAATTATATTGGTTTTGAATTGTGTCTTTTATTATTTTCTTGATATTATATAATTATTGTAGTCTGCTTCAAAAAACATAGAAATAAGTTGTAACACATAATGGAAACATGGAAGCGATAATACAGAGATGAAAACATTGTTTGGAATGGTGCAAATTTGCTCATTTCTGATATTTAGCAATTCTGTCTTTTCCCTCAATGTTTTGGAAAGTCACCTTCTGTAGACAGTCTCAGATATAAGCATGGGCCTGTTTCAGGAAAAGGGTTTGGTTAACCCTTTCCCTCATGTAGACGCTTTATGACGCCTCTGAAGCAGACGACTTTTGAAATCAGAGATTTTCTAAATTTTGGAACTGATCATTTCAAAGTCGTCTGCTGCACATTTGTTGTATGTGGGAAAGGGTTAAAATAAGAATTCAGGTAATGGGTATAAAACTGTAATCATGGCTTATGTATATATTCTCCTTGATGATGTTCATTATACTGTTTGTAAACATAGTGGTACAGCGTATGGTGGAAATGGAAATAAATACATTTTGATGCATTTACCTCAGACAACTTTTAACCGTTTTACCTCATACGACAATTCTGCAGCAGAGGACTTTTGAACATATTTTTTTCAAAAAATGGAAAATCTCTTTAATTGAATGGATAACCTATGACTAAAAGTGGAAAACATTGTGGCAAAAGGAGAAATTGCTCATTTTGAGCAATTTTTTCTTTTGTCACTATGTTTTCAAAAAGCCATCTGCTGCAAAGGCGTCTATATGAGGGAAAGGGTTTAAGACATTGTCGAAAAAGGAGATATTTTTCATAATTTAAACTCTTAGTTATAATACATTTTACTTTCATTTATAGAGATTTATCATACATTTGACTAGTCACTTTCAAAATTGTCTGAATGCAGTTTGTTGTATGTGAAAATGGGTTTTACTGGAATAGTTTAATTTCAAATTAAAAGTGGCATCTGTAATTTTATTATCTCTATGTCAACCTTCCTATTTGGTAAGGATTAATACTGAATGACAAATCAACTTGTGATAAAGGGATCAAATCAAATATATCAATGTATATGCACAATAGAGGAATTTTACATATTGTCTGTTTATACCTTGAGACATTAAATTTTCATAGTTACAGAATCTTTAATCACATACAACAAATATGCAGCAGACAACTTTGAAAATTTCTTTGCAAAAATATGAAAACTGGATCAAAACTGACAGAACAGATTAGAAAAAATGTGGCAAAAGGAGAAATAATGTTCATATTGAGCAACTTCTCCTTTTGCCACAATGAATGTTTTCAAAAGTCTTTTGCTTATTATAATAAATATGTGTCAAATTGCTTCTGTATACATTTGGGAAATGGTTAAACCCTATTTCATTCAATGAAATAAGAAACTAACTATTTAATTGCTTTGGCAGGAAATAACATGGTAATGGGTTGTAAAAAGGTTAGCAACTTGCTCGCATTTTTAAAACAAATCAAAACATTATAAATCAAAGGTATACTATGCCAAAGAGTTATGCAGTTAAGATCATCATGAAATTGACAATCTCATTGGATTGAGAGCGTGATTGGATTGAAATTGGAAATTTTAAGAGCGGATTAAAATTTAGCGCTCTGATTGAAGGATTCATAATGATTGCAACAATTCAATTGAGCGGTTTGATCATAATGAACGGCTGAATCCATTTACTGATATTTATTATATGGAATAAGTTTGGACCTTATTGTTAACAGTCCGATGTATATATATATATGTTAATAGATTTGATTCCAAAGAAAGAATTAAACAATAAAGCAGAATTTTTGTATGTATAGGAAGGTGTTGATCAAATTATGAAAATGTAAGATGTTCTTTTTACAGAAAAAGCAGCAATGTTTAACCTTCATGCTTGATTGCATGTTAAATGAAATATATATAATGAAACAATATTAATTTCTGCCAATGAAATCGTAAAACGAATTTTAATTGGGAGGAAAAAAAAGTAATCATAATTATTACAGGGATGGAACGTTTTTAGATTGTATTGGGGCATGATCGGAACGGAATGAATCAGATTTGATTGGAACGTAATCAGAAAATTTGTTAAGTTCATGATATTTTAACTGTAGTTCTGATTGTATAAAGACAACTTTTGATGCCTGTACAGGAGATTTTCAATGTAACGAGACTTCTTTTGCAAACATTGTTAGAAATGCAGGAATCGCAGCTGTCAAAGTTTTTTACTTTTCACAAATAATTATCTTAGGAATTATAGCACCACATAGATAATTTTTCCCAAATGCAGATGCAACTTGGCACATTTGCAGCAGACAACATCAGAAAACATTGTAGCACAAAGAGAAATTGATTTTATTATTTACAATTATTCATTTTGCCACAATGTTTTCAACTAGATACAATAATTATGTCTTCATATATAATTCATCTGCTGCAGATTCTTTCTATGTTGGAATGGGATCAATAGCTTCAGATTGTTGCACTCCCGCACCTTTTTGCTCCTAGGAGTGAAGGCAATACTTCAGGATACATGTAGAGGCTAGATAGAGAGTTTCCTATTTTTCCAAGTCTAATACCATATACTTGTTGTATATGTTTCAGGAACTTGAGGAAGAGAATGAGCAGATGAATGAGGATCTAAAGAGCATGAGGTTCAAAAATAAACAGTTACAAGAGGCTTATGATGGACTCAAGAAACAACTCTCAAAGCCAGAAGTACCACCTGTGGTATGTACACAGTTAAACCTGTCAAACATGTAGACACATTTAGATGCATATGCAGCATATTCATTTTGAAAACATTGTGGCACTAGAAGAGATTGCTTATGATGAGCAATTTCTTCTTTTGCTACAAAGTTTTCAACTTTGTTCAATAACTGAGTGGTGCTCCAGGAAAGCTTAACGAAATTATTACATATCTGAAAAAAATTATGCCTGCCAGGCGCATTGCCAGGCATACTCCCATACTCACTGGAGTACTTCAAATTCCAAAAATGAAAAATTTAAATGGCCTATTTTTGGCTTCAATGAGGTTATGTTTTCTAAGTCGTCTGCTGTATATTTATTGTACGAGAGAAAGGGATAAATATTAAATGAGCCATGTAATACGCAAATCAACAATACAAGGTTTTTAATTTAAAACTAGTGGCATTTATGTTTAGATAATTGAACTTGTATAGTTGTTTTTAGGCATAACTTTTTAGAGCTCCAGATAAGTGGCGTTTTGCATGGTCTTAAATCCTTATATGACCCTTCAACACTATGTTGTGGGTACTCAATGAGGCGATTCTTTGGAGTACACACGATTAGCTACCTTTTCTGATTGGAAAACTTATTTTAAATTTTATATTATTTTATAGCCTTCTTTTATTGCTATGTGTTTGACATGGTTTCGTTAGATTGGCTTAAACGTGTCTATGTAAAGAACAAGGTTAACCCTTTCCCCAATAGAGACTACTTTAAATGCCTCTGCACAAGACGTTTTTTTAAAAATCATATTGTGGAAAGGAGAAATCATTCCAAAAAAGCAAGTCCTTCTTTTGTAGGTGGGAAAGGATTAAAGAGCGAGGATTGAATAAACAAATTGTTAAGTACTGTACATAAAGCATTAAATCTCATTTACTTTTGTTTATTTAAAGGATCAAGAAGAGGTCCAGGAATTGGAAGATGAACTTTCTGCACTGAAATCCCAACTGTCTGAGGAACAAGATAAAAACATACGCCTCGTTGATAAAGTAAAAAATGTCAGGCAAAAATATAAAGGGGAGGTAAGTCGTTACTTTTTTCAGTAGTTTGAAAGTCCATCTGAACAGATACATTTTGATGGCTTCATTTAAAGTGGTTATAGCCACACATCCTTTGCCGAGCCCCGGTAGCGACGTGGGGTGTCAATCCAGGGGTTCTGAGTTCTAACCCCAGCTCGGCCAACATTCTTTCCGTCGTTTAACGAAAGTCATTGTGACAAGCGTCATTCGTTTTCCACCAATGGGCATACACTTTAATATGTGCAAAAGCAGCCAGTTTCTTTGATAGAATGTTATGTGGAGTACTGGTGTGAGAAAACCAGGAAACATGTGAGTAGATGAATTGGCCGCCGTGATATAACTTACAAATTGTACATAAGGGCAACATCAGAGGCATTAGGACCATCTTTGATTGCCTTTAATGTTATATAGCCATAGATGTAACTTCTATTCAATTAACCCTGTCCCACATACAACAATTCTGCTGCAGACGACTTTGAAAACATTTAGTCAAAAACAAGGAAAATATCTTTAAATGACGGTATAATTACTGAATAAAGTTGAAAACATTGTGGCAAAGGGAGAAATTGCTTGTTTGCTGCAGAGCCGTCAGAAAGTGTATGGTTTATTTTCAATACACCAGTAACCGTTTCTCACATTCAGACACATCTGAAGCTCATCATAAGCTCTATTCAATTATTTTAGTTTCACTCAAAGAGACTTTCTATATGTTTTGCATGGATGTTTATAATAAGCAATTTCTTCTTTTGCCACAATGTTTTCAACTCGCTTCAATAATTTAACTTTCCTTTGTAGAGGGTTGCCATACTTTTGCTGAGATGTTTTAAAGTCTTCTGCTTCAGATTTGTTGTATGTGGGAAAATGTTAACCATGTGGCTATCCCATGTGAAAATGCATTTACAGCAGAAGATTTTTGTTTTTAAAGCATTGTGACAAAATAAGAAACTGCTCATAAAGCAACAATGTTTTCTATTCAAGAGATTTTCCTTTATTTTGTCTTTACATGTATGTACTCAGTCATGTGGGAAAAAGGGTGACATGTTTACCTGATGTTCTTTATTGATTGGTGTCTGCTTTGTCAAATGAGGAAAGATTGTCAACCTTAACAAAATTGCAAATGTATTCTTTTAATAGAATTGAAATTATTGTGGGTAAAGCACTTTTCTAAGCATTTTTTCTTGTTTCAAAAGTTTTTTAAATGTTTTTTAAAGGTTGTCTGCTGCCGAGAAGTCATTTGAAAACTGTTGAAAGCATTGTCCGTTACCAATGATATCAGTTAATTGTTGTGTTTATATGTTGTAGCATTGTCCGTTACCAATGATATCAGTTAATTGTTGTGTTTATATGTTGTTGCATTGTCATATACCAATGATATCAGTTAATTGTTGTGTTTATATGTTGTAGCATTGTCTGTTACCAATGATATCAGTTAATTGTTATGTTTATATGTTGTAGCATTGTCCATTACCAATGATATCAGTTAATTGGTGTGTTTATATGTTGTAGCATTGTCCATTACCAATGATATCAGTTAATTGTTGTGTTTATATGTTGTAGCATTGTCCGTTACAAATTATATCAGTTAATTGTTATGTTTATATGCTGTAGCATTGTCCGTTACCAATGATATCAGTTAATTGGTGTGTTTATATGTTTGTAGCATTGTCCGATGCCAATGATATCAGTTAATTGTTGTGTTTATATGTTGTAGCATTGTCCGTTACCAATGATATCAGTTAATTGTTATGTTTATATGTTGTAGCATTGTCTGTTACCAATGATATCAGTTTATTGTTATGTTTATATGTTGTAGCATTGTCCGATACCAATGATATCAGTTAATTGTTGTGTTTATATGTTGTAGCATTGTCCGTTACCAATGATATCAGTTAATTGGTGTGTTTATATGTTGTTGCATTGTCCGATACCAATGATATCAGTTAATTGTTGTGTTTATATGTTGTAGCATTGTCCGTTACCAATGATATCAGTTAATTGTTATGTTTATATGTTGTAGCATTGTCCGATACCAATGATATCAGTTAATTGTTGTGTTTATATGTTGTAGCATTGTCCGTTGCCAATGATATCAGTTAATTGGTGTGTTTATATGTTGTAGCATTGTCCATTACCAATGATATCAGTTAACCCTTTCCCTCATACGACAATTCTGCAGCAGATGACTTTGAACATATTTTATCAAAAAGTAGAAAATCTCTATAATTGAATGGATAACCTATGACTAAAAATGGAAAACATTGTGTCAAAAGGAGAAATTGCTCGTTTTGAGCAATTTCTTCTTTTGTCGCTATGTTTTCAAAAAGCTGTCTGCTGCATAGGCGTCAGAAAGCGTCTATATGAGGGAAAGAGTTAATTGTTATGTTTATATGTTGCAGACTGAGAATTCAGATGATGACAGTTGGAATGACAGTGATGATGAATTGTTTGAATCTTCCTCACTTCGTAAGTACAGACGTTTACTAAACCATGGCTATAAGAGAGATATCGCTTTTTAAATAGTCTAGGAAAATGAAAACTTAACACCAAAACTCTTCTGTCATTATATTATTTACAATCATCAGCTTTTTAACCCTTTCCCACCTATAGACGAATTTTGACGCATTTGCAGCAGAGGACTTTTGAAAACATCTTGACAAAAGGAAAAATGAGTAGACATTTTAAAAGTCATCCACTGTATTTTGTTTGTCGTTTGCTGTATGTGGGAAAGGGTTAATCATACTGTCAGATATAATTTGTTCACACACACTATCTTAGTCCTTTCCTTGCCTCATAAGATGAGGATATTTTACATCTTATCAGACTTTGAAAACATAAAAATTGAGGAGCTTCTGAAAATTAGTTATCCTTAAGGCTTTGAACTCTGTCAAAAGTACGTTGTTTTTTTCAAAATGTGAATACTAGATCACCGGGGACCTGCCAGGGTAATTGCCCCTTAATTATTGAAACTTTGCTTCGTCTACTCACTGACTTCAACAAACCTTTTTTGCACCAAACTAGGGTCATAATGTTTATGGGGACAATATGTAGCACAAGTTTGATTTCCCAGCCTGATCTCCTGAGACAAGCCCGTGTAATGACCCTTTCCTTTGTGAAATTTTGATAAATTTATGTTGTCAGCTCTTCTTCATGATAAATCCTTATCCAATTTTCACTATTCTTGGCTACAATCTTTATAACCCTTTCCCTCATACGGTAATTCTACAGCAGACGACTTTGAACATATTTTGTCAAAATATAGAAAATCTCCATAATTGAATGGATAACCTATGACAAAAAGTGGAAAACATTGTGGCAAAAGGAGAAATTGCACGTTTTGTGCAATTTCTTCTTTTGTCACTATGTTTTCAAAAGGCCGTCTGCTGCAGAGGCGTCAGAAAGCGTCTATATGAGGGAAAGGGATAAACATATATGACCCAGTGCACAAAAAAGGGTACAAGTTGGCATTTCTGAACAGTGTCGGTTCAGATCATCTTGTCCACCTGCTCAGTCTTATCAGATTCTGCACAAGTCAACAGAATCTTCTAACAAACCTTTGTTAGTTATATTTGAACAGTGTAGATCTTAATCAGGCTTAGTAATATGTGAACAGTATAGATCTTAATCAGGCTTAGTAATATGTGAACAGTGTAGATCTTAATCAGGCTTAGAAATATGAAGTGTAGATCTTAATCAGGCTTAGTAATATGTGAACAGTGTAGATCTTAATCAGGCTTTGCGGTTGCCAGCTGGTACTTTTTTCCCATTCACAGACTCGCATATGAGCCATTCCACGAGAAAATCAACATTATGAATTCTGCGTAATGTATCCACCCAGATCAGCCTGCACAGTCCATGCAGGTTAATCCATGCTGACACGTTCCGTCTCAGGGGGATAGAGCCTCATCATAGAGGTATAGAGTAATGATTCCTGAAACAGAAAATCCACAGGAGGTGAAAAGTGTCTCTTGGTTAGCGTGGCATGCTTAGGTTGATTTGGGTCGTTACTCTACGCAGAGTCCACAATGTTGGTTTTCTCGTTGAACGGCTCATATGTATTGTTAAAGGTTTGCATTCTTGTTGACTTGTATGTTCTCCAGCAGACCACTCCAAACAAATTCCTTAGGCTCAACTTTTTTCTGCATACTTTCAGCCCGTAAGCTGCAGATTGTAGAGCACAAACCTCAGACATTGCTTCTGCTTCAGAACCAAGTGGCCCAGTTACGGAAGGATAACAAACACTTGCGAGAGAGATTACAGGTCAGTTCACGATATATAAGTGATACTTATTGATACACTAACACTTCACCACATACAGCAAATCCACAGCAGATGATTTTGAAAACATATAAGCAAGAATATGAAAGATCTTTTTAATAAATGAAAGTATAGGTATTGAATTGAGTGAAAAAAAAATCATTGGCAACAGATAAATTGCTCATTCTGAAAAGTTTCTCATTTTGCTATAAATGTTTCAAAAGTCTCCAGCTGCAGATACATCAAAATGTGTTTGCATTATGGTAATGGGTAAATTGCAACCATTGGTCATGCCTTACAGAGTGGGTACAATATGGATAGTTTGATTTGAATTGGTCTTGCATGTTTCAAATGGATAAATGTTGTATATATATATATATATGAATATATATCCATGGATTGTTGTTTTAAACAAACAATTTGTGAAAGGGATAACACCATATGAACCTCTTTAGATGTTTTCAATTTAAGAATAGTCTCAACATATTGTGCCTATTACTGATGTTTACTTCCAAGCTACTCATTTATTTTTTTCAATTTATAGGCAATACCATATATACATATTTATGCATGCAATGGTGTTGGGGTCACTGCCCATGATAAGGGTACAGGTTGTTCTTTCAGAAATTTGGGAGTTAACTAATTGTGATGTGATATCGAGTCTACTGTTTTGAAAACATTCGAGGTAAAATGTCCATTTTCTCTGACAGAGAACGGCCTGTACAATAGACAGTGACTGTATGCCGGTTCAGTTGTGTGTATGGTTGTGGGTATTAATTAACCCTCCCTTTCCCACATGCTTTCAATTCACAGCAGAAGACTTTGAAAACATGTAGTCAAAAATGTAGATAATGTCCTTTAAATGCAAGTATTTTTATTGAAAAGAATTAAAATAAAATTGTGAAATTCCGCATCAAAACAAATCTTATTCTTCTGCCACAATGTTTTTATCAGCTGCATATGTGTAAAATGTGTCTGCAAAGCAAAAACATTGTGGGCTTAGGATACGTTTTATTTGCTCATTTGAGTTTTATTAAGAAATTAAAAAGATAAGCTATTATCATAACTTGGTCCTAAACATTACAAGCTCATAATGGCTATGAAACTTGGAACTGAGCAACTTTGCTGACATACCAATGGTAATCTGTAATTGGTAAATGTTTTTTTTTTTGCCGAAAGTAGAAACTGCACTGCAGGTTTGGAGTAAAATTGTTCCCGATATATTATTTGTAGAATCATCTGCTTTGAAAACATCTGAGGGAACCAAATTTAATAAGGAAATATGGTTCTCACTTTTCATGACAATATTTTTCAAAAGTAATCTGCTGCAGTTTCAGGCATCCAATATCATTTGATTTAGGGAAAAAAGTTAATAACTAAATACTGAAGGTATTAAAACTGCGATGTTTCAGAAAAATGGAACGACCTTGAACACCCTATTTGGGTGGAGAGTAAGTATTGGAGATTTGATCTGACGTTTTGACGATTTTATCATTTTGGTTTTTTATTCGTTATAGAACATCATTCATTTTGTAGATTTTCCCCCTTTTTGTCTTTTTGTCTTTTTTTTTTTTTTTTTCTTCATGCATGCCCTCTTTCAAAGAGTTGGGCTTACATTAAAAAAATAAACTTTTCTCCAAGAAAATGATTAAGATTTTAGCCAAAGTTTAACTAGTGCATACTTAGTTTTGTTGTCTGAAGATTATTAGGGGCATACAGTTTGATTCACAGCTAGTTTATCAGGCTTCATCTAATTCAAACTTGCGATATTCTTAATTACAGTAGATTCAGCTTAATTACAGCCTAGAATTAGAAAAAACAAGTTACCTATTTCTGCAGGGTAACACATTAGATCCATTCTCCGTCATCTGAACGCAACCCTTTGACCTATTGGCAAAAGGCACATGTATGTTTTAGATTTCTCTTGTTTTCAAAGTAAACTGCAAAGTAAATTGTTAAGTTGTTGAATTGAAGTTTTCTTTTAAATGCAAAATCTGTTTTTGTCTCACAAACGATTCATGCTGAATGGTTGTATATAACTACATCTTTTTACATGATTTATTACAACAATAAAGGATTAAGCCCACATTAAAGGCTCTGTAATTAAGGGGAATCAACTGTGTTGCTTTAGATAGTGAACAATTTGTTGTCATAAAAAAATTACTTGAAATACTGCATGATAAGGATGTTTACATGTATATAATTCCAACTACACAACAATAGCACACCCCTTTCAGTAGTTGGGCACTTCTGATGCAAATGACCTGAAATATTCAATTAATCATTTTGTTTACCTATAAACCCAGCTCTCTGCGATTTGAAAATACTCAATCAATTTGAAGTTAAACACCCTCTTCCCCTGTTAATGTAAACATCTAAAGCAAACAAATTTTGCTGTGATTAATTTGTCCTTTTCCGTATTCCAGTTTTACCTAGAACACAAAATCGAGCACAGCAATTCAGTTATAAAAGATATTTTAGTGTAAAATACTCTCCTGAAATGGAACTGTATACAGATAGTTGTTGCTTTGTCTATCCCTTTCCGGCCTACAACAAATCTTCAGCAGACGACTTAGAAACCATATCGGTAAACATGTGGAAAATCTCTATAAATGAAAGGATAATTATTATATAGATATGGAATTACCAATTTCTCCATTTGTCACAATGTTTTCAAAATGTTATAAGCTGCAGATGTGTCAAAATGTTTCTGTGTGTGGGAACGGGCTATGCGTTCAATGGTCAGTTTCTTCGCCTCAAACATCTTCTTTGGGCCTTGCCATTGTTGGCTTAACCCTTTCTTAATATTTAGAAGCTTTCTGAGCCATTTTTCCTTTTGCCACAATGTTTTCAACTCTGTTCAATGATTATGATTAATTTATAGAAGTTTCCATACCTTTTTTTGCCTATATGTTTTCAAGGGTCGTCTGATGCAAATTTTCTGTATGTGGGGAAGGGGTTTAACTCCCAATGAAACTTCTTGGAAAGATTTGTTACATAGACTAGTTATACAAGGGTCGACCGTTCCATTGACATTCTTGTAGTTCTCTTACTTCTTTAACCCTTTCCCTCATACGACAATTCAGCAGCAGACGACTTTGAACATTTTTTGTTAAGAAATAAAAAAATCTCTATAATTAAATGGATAACCTATGACTAAAAGTGGAAAACATTGTGGCAAAAGGAGAAATTGCTCGTTTTGAGCAATTTCTTCTTTTGTCACTATGTTTTCGAAAAGCCGTCTGCTGCAGAGGTGTCTATATGAGGGAAAGGGTTAATAGGTCCTATATTGTGGGTACTCTTTTGTCTGTACAGTTTTAATATAGGTAGAATTCTTCATCCTACATACTCTTTTTCTCTCCCATATTTATTGATTTAACCCTTTCCATTTTGCAAATGCATTTTGATGCATTTCTAGCAGAAGGCTTTTGAAAACATTTTAGCAAAATGCAATTACTTTTGTTTCAATGTCTTCAGTTATCTGCTCAGGATTTGTTGTAAATGGAAAAGGGTTAAGTTCATCATAAATAAATCCAGTTCAAATGAAGATCAACATTAACCCATTTACAAGATATGTGCAGCGGACAACCTTTAAAACATTTACATGGACAGTCACTAGAAATGATTGATTGAGGTTTAACGCCGTTTTTAACAATTTCTCAGTTATATGACGGCGGCCAGTTCACCTACTCATGCATTTCCTGGTTTTCTCACACCATTACTCCACACAAGCAATCTTCCAAAGCAACTGGCTGCTTTTCCACATAGACTTAACCCATTGGTGGAAGACGAATGACGCATGTCGCATTGACTTTTGTCAACCGTCGGAAACAAAGTTGGCTGAGCCGGGATTCAAACTCACAACCCCTGGATTGACAGCCCAGGTCGCTACCGGGGCTCGGCACACTAAAAATGAAAGTAGAATTATTGAATAGTGTGGAAAACATTATGAGTAATTTCTCTTTTTGCTACAATAATATCTGCTGAAAGTTTGTCAAAATGCGTCTGTATGTGAGAAAGGGTTAAAGATATATGCAGATAAGAATCTGTTGTAAAATGTGAAAATTGAAAATAAAACTTTGATATTGAATTATAAAATCATTTTGTCAAGAACATGCAGCCTAATTCTGCTTTTAACAGAGTAACTGAATTCATTTGTAAGCAGTAAGGAAGTTCATGGTTGAAAGTTTCACTTTGCAGCAGACAACTATTGAAAACATTGTGGCATTATAACTAGAAATTGGTCATCATGAGCAATTTTTCCATTGGCCACAATGTTTTCTACTTGATTCAATAATTGTAGTTTCTTTTAATTAAGAGTCTCCTTTTTTCCCCGCAATCTTTTTAAAGTTGTCTGCTGCAGATTTGATGTATGTTTGAATGGGTTAATACAATGCGAACAGAGAACACTTTGACAATTATGTGCATTCTCACAGTCTCCCTAGAGCTGTCGAACCCCCCAAGATGTAACTTTAATAAGATAAACTTGAAGTGGTATTTACACATTCCGGTTTTCAAGAAGTGGTGGTCAGTTTAGTAAAATGAATGTTTACAGAAAACCATCTCATTTAACCGTTATTCTGATATTTGTCACAGCAGACGACTTTGAAAACATCTGGACAAAAATATGGAGATTCGCTTTAAAAAAAAATGTGGAGAAATTGTTTGTTTCAAGCATTTTGTCTGTTTGATTTTACTTGCCTTGGGAGGGAGACATATTGGCTATATATATATATATAGCAACACATGTGTTCCTTCGAAAACTCTTTTTTCAAAAGTTATCTGCTGTCAGAAGGATTCTGGTAAAGATTGAAGTGCCATTTTTGTTGCCTTTTGCAGGATCTCTTCCTTTGATGTACATGTAGTTAGTTGTCGATATTGCTATTACACTTTAGGTTGTTTGACTATATTTTGTATTGAAAATAACAGGCTTTTTTATTGATATATTAACCCTTATTAATCCCTACATATTCATACATCTGCAGCAGACAACTTTCAAAAACATTGTGGTAAAAGGTTACTTGCTAAATTACCCCTTTTGTCATGATGTTTTCAACTCGATTCAATAGTTATACTTTCATTTATGGAGATTTTCCATGCTCTTGCCTCTATGCTTTCCAAGTCATCTGCTGCAGATTTGTTGAATATGAGAAAGGGTTAATATAGATATGCTTATTGTATCATTTTGATTTTGCTTTGTTTTCTTTGTCCCAAATCAGTCTAGTTATCATGATATTATTCAGCGTGGTCCTGTCCTGCTGCCGAGGGCTTGGCGTGAAATGGTTGTAACTAAAATTGGTATTTTTTTACCAAGGTTATTTACCTCGCCATAAAGTCTTTATAAGCATTAACCCTTTCCCTCATACAACAAACCTGCAGCAGAAGACTTTGAACATATTTTGTCAAAAAGTAGAAAATCTCTATAATTGAATGGATAACCTATGACTAAAAGTGGAAAACATTGTGTCAAAAGGAGAAATTGCACGTTTTGTGTAATTTCTTCTTTTGTCATTATGTTTTCAAATAGCCGTCTGCTGCAGAGGCGTCAGAAAGAGTCTATATGAGGGTAAGGGTTAAATCATTTTTCTTGGTAAACAATGGAAATTTAGGTGCCATTGCTCGTTCTGAGCAATAGCACCTAAATTTGCATTGTTTACAAAGGGGTCAAAATTGCTCCTAAACCAGGGTTTTCAAAATAGGTTTTGAATTACAACGGTTTCACGCCAAGCCCTCGAATTACACACCAGAAAAAAGAATTTACTCATATTGAGCAATTTCCCATTTTCCGCAATATTTATATTTTCAGTCTACAAATGATGGGTTTAATGCAAAACATTTCTATATCTTATAACGAAGAAGCAGTTTACCCTTTTCCACATACAATAGATCTGCAGCATACAATTCTGAAAACATCTAGGCAAAAATGTGAACATACTTTAAATGTGAAAAAATAACTATTGAAGAGAGTTGAAAACATTGTGGCAAAAGGAGAAATTGCTCATTATGAGCAGTGTCTCTTTTAGCCAGAATGTTTTCAAAAGTCATCTGCTGCAAGTGCCTCAGAAAGCGTCTATATGTTGGAAAGGATTTAAAAAGATTTTATAAGATGTAGAAACAACCTTTTGCATGTCTCCAGATAGGGCTTTATTATATAGTTATTGAAATGTGAATAGTCGCAGTCACTAGGTTCTCATGCTGGTTAGTAATCGCACATTGAACTGTCACCCAAGGCACCTAAGAGTAAGTCAAAGTTGTAACAAGTATCGATCTCTTTAGACCTTAGATGCACTGCTCCTGAATATGATTTTGCTATTGTCGATACATGACAGAATGGCGAGTAACCAATCCGATTCAGATACATGTCTTAGTTATAATTGCGTTGTCTGCTTCAGCAGGTCGACACAGTCATATAGTCTAATAGAGATCACTTTTCCGTAACATCTCTGACTCTCTGTCAGGTATTCTTTAAGTGACTTATTGGCAGACGATACATGTGTTCCTTCCAACACTCTAGTTATTTTAACCCTTTCCCTCATATAGACGCTTTCTGACGCCTCTGCAGCAGATGGCTTTTTGAAAACATAGTTACAAAAGAAGAAATTGCACAAAAACGTGCCATTTCTCCTTTTGCAACAATGTTTTCCACTTTTAGTCATAGGTTATCCATTGAATTACAGAGATTTTCTATTTTTTGACAAAATAAGTTCAAAGTCGTCTGCTGCAGAATTATCGTATGAGGGAAAGGGTTAATGACCAATTTAGTCCATGTTACTTCTGGACTTCAGAGTATATTTTGAAAACTTTTACACACTGCATGCGTTGTTCACTCTTTCACACCGAGTATTATATTATCCCTGTTGTATTATAACCTACAACATATTATGTTCTGTTTATTAAATATAGATTGATTTTCACTTTATTATCTTTTTCTCACATGCAGACACATTAGCAGCATAAGATTTTTGAAAACATTGGGGGAAAAGGAGAAATTTAGCAATTTCTGACCTTTTGCAACAGCGGTTTAAACTTAGTTGAATGTTATAACATGTACTATCATTTATATTGATTTCCCACAATTTTGCTTAGATGTCTTCAAAGTCATCTGCTGCAGATTTGATGCTTTCAAAGTTGTCGGATACCGATTTGTTGTATGTAGAATAGGGTCGACTCTGCAGCAGACAACCTTTGAAAATATTGTGACAATAGGAGAAATTGCTCATGATGAACAATTTCCCCTTTTGCCACAAGATTTTCAACTCTATTCAATAATTATTCTTACATTTACAGAAATAAATTTCCGCTTAGAATCTTTCAAAATCGTCTGCTTCCGATTTGTTGTATGTGGGAAAGGGTTAATTTTAAAAGTCACTGTGACTATGAAATGTGTTCACTGTGAGATAATTATTAATTTTGACAATCTTTTTCGGAAATGTTCAGTATAAATTAATAGAAATACTAGATAACTAGAGTTTAAGGACGATTTAAGATGGAAGTTTGAAGTTATTATTGTATTATCTGAAAAACTGAAAGTT
This sequence comes from Serripes groenlandicus, assembly GCA_031761405.1. NCBI lineage: Eukaryota > Metazoa > Mollusca > Bivalvia > Cardiida > Cardiidae > Serripes > Serripes groenlandicus. Next base: position 82,481,731 of record JASEVX010000002.1, on the reverse strand, counting down.
AAAATTTGAAAGAAGTTTGAAAAAAATGTGGCAAAGGTTGAAATTGATTATTTCTCCTTTTCCAATAATGTTTACAAAAGTATCTGCTGCAGATTTGTAAAAAATTGTCTTTATCAGTTTAAGATTTAAACCTTTCTTGGAAATTGAATAACATGAGATCCAGTAACGTGATTATTATTTTCAATTTAACATATCATATGCATGATGTGTTTTCAATTTTGAATGACCAAATGTAGCACACATTGGAATTGGTTAAGTTATTAAAGGCTGTGTTCAATTTTTTTTAACTTTTTGTATTTGTAGGATAAGACGGGAAGTGTGTCCTCCCTAGCTTCCATTGAGGATCCCTTTAGTGCTGAAGTTGAGAAAATGCGACATCGAATAGAGGAACTAGAAGCAGATAAACAAAAGCTTAACAAACAGGTAAACAAGCTGTTTAACTCAATTTACAACATGCAGATATGCTTTGAAGCATCTGCAGCAGACGAATTTCGAAAACATTGTGACAAAAAGAGAAATTGCTCATAATGAGGAATTTGTCCTTTTGTCACAATATTTACAACTGTATTTAATAATTACACGAACTTATTTGGTTTTTTTAGCTCACCTGAGCACAAAGTTAATATCACATGTTGTCCGTCGTCCGAGTGTTTTCCACAATTGCCTTATTAACACTACAGGCTACATTTTGCATTCAATCTTTTTGACAGTTTATCAGAAGATATATCTCAATCATTTATTGGACAAGTTCGAAACTGGTCATGTGAAGTAAAAAACTGAAGTAGGTAACAAGGTCAAATTGAAGGAAAATCTTGGTAACACTCTGGAGGCCTCGTTTTGAACTTGAGAATGTTGAAACTTTGTCAGAAAATTTGTCTTAATGATGTGAAGGCCAAGTTCAAATATGGGTCATTTTTGGGTAAAAATTAGGTCACTAGGCCAAATTTAAGAAAAAAATGACCACCTTGTTTGATGTAATGGTGGAGTGTCCGCCTCGGATGAGAGAGGTCGCAGTTTCAATCCACAGACGGGTCATACTAAAGCCTTTAAAACTGGTAATAATGTCTGCCTTCCTTGGCGATCTTGGTTGCGGGGATACATGGCTCAAAATTAGTTTTGAAATATTGAAAATAAAAAGCTATCGACTTTTACTCCTTCACAAACTTGTGTTTATTGTCTGTATAAATAACTTATCATTCCTAAGCCTTTTACTTTTACTCTTTCCAAAAATGCAGATGTAGAGGATATTTTGATATATTGTGGCATTATGAGCAATTTCTCTTTTTGCGGAAAAAGATTTTTTCCTTTATTTAGTAATCAAACATAGTACTCTCATTTATAGAGATTTTGCCCTTTGCATATTTTTACCTTTTCCCACATATAACATTTCTGCAGCTGATGACATATTGGCAAAAATATTGATAATCTCTTTAAATCAGTATCATAGAGCATTATAAATGAATAAAGTGGTAAACATTGTGGCAATTGAGAAATTGTTCATCATAAGCAATTTCTTCTTTTGTCAAAATGTTTTCAAATGTTCTTTTTTTTGCCCATGTACCAGAATTTGTTTGTAAGTGAGAAAAGGTTAACCAGATCTTAATTTATACTCATGGATTCTAATTTTGTAAATTTTTCAAAAGTAGGTTTGTATTGCTGATAAAATGCACCCTTTTCTAATTACAGATAGAAAAAGGGAATATTCTACCTGAAGAACACCAACAAAACATTGCCATTTTAGAACAAGAAAATTCAGATCTCCACACTGAAGTAAAACGATTAAGAACAGAAATGAATAGCTCAAAACATTCCGGTGACAGTGAAAAACCAGTCAATTTGTTAAATGGAGATTCAGAAAGTACTGATATTCATGAAGAGTTGATTAAAAGTGCAATTCAAAGTGAACAGACCAAGTCTGTTGACAGTCTTCCAGCTAATGATTCGAGACAGGAATCAATGGAAATGAAAAAACAAAACGAGAATTTACAGACAGAGAATTCATTATTGACTGAAGAATTGGATAGTTTGAGGGACACCTATAGTAAACTTGTGATCGCTGGTGATAACCTCCAAGATCAATATGATCAGTTAGTGTTAGAGAAAGAACAGGTTCATGAAGAGTTTGATTTGTTAGCTAAGGCAAAGCAAGAACTGGCTAAGGAAAACGAATATCTGCTATCGGATGCCAATGCCATGCATGATGATATTGACAGACTTGTTCAAGAGGTAGAAAAGGTTCATGAATCTAATCAGAATTTATCTAAAGAAAAAGAAGATTTGGAACATCGATTAAATGTAGTAAATGTCGGAGGAAAAGCTAGTGACTTTGCTAGAATAACTGAAGAAAAAGATAAATTCAAAGAAAAAGTGAGTGAATTTGAAAGTATAAATGAAGAATTGAAGAAAAACCATGACATTGTGTTGGAAGAAGTTCAGAGTTTACAGGGAACAGTGCAGCAAATAGAGTATGAAAGGGACCAATGTCAGCAGGAGTTTGATTCCTTACAAGATGAGTTTGAAAATATCCAGGGTTCTCACGAAGGTTTACAACAGGACTATACCCAATTAGAGCAGGATTATTCAGATTTACTGGCGGACAAAGAGAAACTAGAACAGGATTTTATGGATGTCCAGACTGCAAGTGTTAATGTAGAACATAATAATCCAGCTCTAAGTGCTGAAGTAGAGAAAATGAAACAAGACAATGCAGATTTGATCATGGAAAAGGAGCAGTTAGAAATGACAATGACTGAACTGTCAAAATCAAATGCATTAATTCAGGAGGAATTGAACATTCTTAAAGAAGCTCTTAAACTTCATGAATCAAAAGATAAAAAGAACAGCGATCCTTCAGTTATTGACAGAAAGCCATCACACTCCAATTCCTCTTCCTTTTCGTCTGAAAATTCAGATAAGGCTTCCATAGATGCTGTCATGGAGAAAGATCGACGGATACGATCTTTACAAATTCAAATTTCCCGTCTTCAACAGCAGCTTGCCGTAGGTTTTTAATTAATACTTCAAGTTAATATTATGCCTCTCTCTAAATGGGTTTCGGGGTTTGTTTGATTTTTTTTTGCAGTGAGTTAATTTATCTTTGTTTGGAGTGAATACATATATCCTGGTAAGTCAGACAAGGGGGAAGTGCAATATCATTGAGTACTTGGTTGAAGTTTCATAGTTCTGTTCGAATGTTTTTATTTGCAGAAAGCGAAGAAAAAGAAAAGTTATAGAGGATTTGTTAAGGTATATTTCAAACTGAGAGTTTTGGCATCTTGAGGTTGGGTTCAAGCACAATTTTGTTTCTTGCCAGAGTTACTTCCTTCGATAAAGGCAAACATTGAACATCCAGTTTTTTAATACATATTAATCTTTCCCCTAATTCACTACATCTGAACACATCTGCAGCAGATGCTTTTGAAAACATCAGGGTCAAGATACAGATAATTGCTATAAACAAAACTATTATTATATTGAGTATAAACGATTGTGGTCTAAGGAAAAAATTGCCATCCTGGGCAATTTTCCATTTACCACAATGTTTTAAAAAGTTGTATATATACAATGTTGAAAATGCATCTGAAGTTGGGAAAGTATTAAATGAATTAGATATTAACATGATATACATTTATTTGTTTAACATTAAGCTTATTTGAAGCATCCTGAATTTTTGGTAAAATGTGAGTCTATTCTTCCAAAACTTTCTTGGCTCATAGGTTGAAAGACCCTGACATAAACATGTTCAAGCTGTTGAGATGAAACTATACGAACATGCATTATAATAATATTATTAAACAATAATTTAATGGCTAGAAACAATCTTATTGTAGAAGTAGGTCTTAACTATGGTCAGGTTGCACTTAATAGATAGAGCAATACTTGTCTTATTTCCTCAACATCTTACATGTTGATAATGGAGTAAAATACTGGATATCACCCAACACTGCCTGCTTAATTTACAAAGCACAGAGTATGTCAAATTGGACAGAGATGTTGTTTTCAATACTCCAAGGCAGCTTTCTTTGATGATTTGGGTTATATCAGCATTTTTTTAAATTTCAAAAACATTAAATTACAAGATCAAATAATGATACATGTTTGCCTTTAGTATTGTAGAATCTTGAATGCATTGCTTTTTAGTTTGTGCAGATAGTAAATTATAGCTTTGACAGTTATCAAAGATAAGTTCCCATTTTAATATATTTTTTTGAATGCTACTAAAAAATAATTAATAATTGAATTTTTTACTTGTATACAGCCTGCCTTTTCAGGGGGGCCACCCCAATTCTTCATTATTTTTTCCAGTCTTAACAAACTTTCAGGCAACACACACTCTTGCTCCTATGCTGTTTTTGTAAAATATGAATATGTATGTACAATTGCATAATTTTCCGGGCGAATTTCAATCTAAAGATAAGAATAACCTGAATTAATATTTTTAATAAGAATATTCAAAAAAACAGATTTTAACATAAATTTGGCAAAAAGGTAGAACATAACCCTTTCCAACATATAGATGCAATCTGACACCTTTGAAGCAGATGACTTTTGAAAACTCTATTCTCAAACTGTTATACAATAAGATTTTCCATATTTTTCTTCAAAATATTTCAATGCTGTCTGCTGCAGAGAGGGAGACCTGAGTTCAATCCCCATTTATGTAATGCAAAACATTTTAAAATGGTAGTAGAATCTTTCCACTTTTGGTCTCAGGACTGCATGGATAGCCTTACAACTTATAGACAGACTATATTTGAGCCACATGAGCCACGTCTAGCTATTCTAAGCCTAATGACTATCCTCTTAAAGTCTTTGGCATCATTTAAAGTAACAACTGGAGCTACAATTATAGTTTTCTGGTCAGAATATACATATAGATGGACAGTGCAGACTCTGGTAAGACTGCACACAACTGCATTCCAATCCCAAATTTATTGATGATTGACCATGGACATGTTATAAAATGGGAATACTTTTGAGCATGGTACACAACACTCATCAAATAAACTATCAAAGATTAAATGTTTATCTAGGTTTGTTTCTTCAACAATTAATTATACCATAGATTTTATTTAGATTGTGCATGACTTGGGTTCCGCCATAATCTAATATTAGGGTCCAGTTTACCTTTTCCCACTTGCAGACTCGTTTTGAAGAATCGGCAGCAGATTGCTGCAAAAGAAGATACAGTATAACTCAAAATCTTTTTCCAATGATTATGATCCTTTCATACAAAGAGATTTTCCATATTTTGTTTTGTCTTTATCTTGTCTGCTACTGATTTATTGCATGTGTGAAAGGGTTAATCATATTATATCAAGTTTTCATACTGTGTATTATGATATACTATTTTTTTCCCTGAATATTTCTAAAGTCTTGCAAAAAAATATGTCTAACCTTCGTTAAAGGTTTTACTTGGCGATATTTTATTGTTTCATCTTCTTACTACCTAGAGTGTGAAGTTTGCATGTTAAACTGTATATTTTGGTTTTATTGTCAATAACCAAAGGTTTTGCAAACTTATGTTTTATGGAGGTAGTATATAGCATGCCTTGAATTATTCATTCACAATCCCTTATTTGAATTTTCATTATAGAATTGATTTTTTTATCAATGTATACACATAAGAAAAGAAAAAGATTACTTATAAACATTTAAAAAAGTCCTAACGAACCAATGCATTGCACTTTCCTTTTAGTCTAGTTGTATGCATTACAAATAAAGGCAGCTTGGGACTTGAAACAACAAAAAACCCAAATATAACCCAAAATTAATTATTGTTGGGCAAGTAGTATAAATTCTTGGTAATCAAAGTGATAAATTTCATGCATGCAAAAGTTAAATGCTAAAATAACATCAAATGTCTTGACTTAATTACTGTAATACTATGACCTGTTTGGTTTGATAGGATTTTGCCTCTGAAACGCATTTTATTTAATGCAAATGCATGGTTTAGAGCTGACTGGAGTGAAACAATATTATGTAAATACTAAAGCATGTTAATTTCATTGGAAAAACATTTTGCCAAGTACATACAAATGACACAATTTTATGTTATTTTAAAAAGAATATTTTCCAGATATAATCCAGATATAAATGATCTTCTGATGCTTTTTCAGTTCCTCCAATCTAGCACTGTTTCAACTCCGTTTTTTTGCAATGAGAAACATTGTTAAAGATCTGTACAAGCTAGTACAATGTCATATCACACTATATTTCTATGATTGTCCACAAATCAACATGTTTCAGACCTATATAAGAACAAAAGCAATTTTTAGCTCAACTTTTGAAAAAACAAGAGCTATTGTCATGACACTGGCGTCGTCGTCGGCGGCGGCGTGGGCGTCCGGTTAAGGTTTTTTGTTCAGTTCAGCTTTTTTTCTGTTTTCTATCAGTCGAGCGTCTGTGCCGTACGCAGTGCTCTTATTCCCTTTCCCTCATACGACAATTCTGCAGCAGACGACTTTGAAAATATTTTGTAAAAAAAAAAGAAAATCGCTATAATTGAATGGATAACCTATGACTAAAAGTGGAAAACATTGTGGCAAAAGGGGAAATTGCTTGTTTTAAGCAATTTCTTTTTTTGTCACTGTTTTCAAAAAAATGTCTGCTGCAGAGGCGTCAGAAATCGTCTATATGAGGGAAAGGGTTAACACTTTACAGAGGAGCAAATTCTTTTAAGTTCCCATGATGTTTTCAACTGTAACAAAAGTATGCTTTCATACCTAAATACTACAGTATTTTCTAAGATGTTTTCAAAGCATACAACTCAAATTATATAATTATTGGGTAAATGTTTATAAATCTGTTCTGTTTTGTCAAGTATATGGTATTTGGCTATTTGCATGCAGTATTGGAATTCCATATAAGGTCAACTAAACATTGTTTGATGAACCCTTTCCCATATACAACAAATCTGTTGCGGACGGCTTTGAAATCATCTGGACAAAAATTTGTAGAATCTCATGAAACATATGTATAATTATCAAATGGAGTGAACAATATTTTGGCCAAAGAAGAGTTTGCTCATCATGAGGAATTTCTCCTTTTGTCATGTTTTCAAAAAGCTGTCTGTTGCAGATCATTCAAAATGCAAATGTATGTGGGAAAGGGTTATGCTATTGATAAATTCATTAGGTTCTGTCTCATCCAATATGGAATTTCCATGCAGTGTTATTTTCAACGTTGGGTATATCACACTGTGTAACCAATACCATTTCCCCATTATTATTTCAGGAAGCAGATAAACATTATAGAGAAGTCATCAGTACTTATAGAACACATCTTCTTTCTGCTGTACAGGTAACACTTTTATTCTAAATAGGAGAAATCATACAAAAATCTAACAGCAGAGGACTTTATAAACATCTAGGGAAAGTTCAAGAAAGTTTAAGAAAGTTATTTAAATGAAAAAAATAATTAGTTATGAGCACTTTCTCCTTTTGGGAAAGAGTTAATTAATGATGGCTGCTGCAAGGTGGTAAACATCGAAAGGTGGAAAAGGATACAAAATATACTAAGAATATGAACTTGTAAAAACATCTTTTCTTTATCTACAAAATGACCTTTCGCATGCTAAGATCTGTAATAGAGCTGAGCCTGGAGTAACCTGCCCCTACCACAATTGGTTAACCTTTTAAACATAGTTTACTACATTATTTATGCATTGATTCTGAACAACATGTTGTAATGGTCCACTGTAGAATTTACAAAAATCACTTGTATATTTACTATATAAGCGATATAAGATGAAGGGGACCAATCTAGTCGACATCGTTGGTTAATGCCAGACATACTAATTAACTATAGTATGCCGGGTACCAGACTATGATGGAGCTGTTTTCCAGGAAAACAAATCTCGAGGGTATTTGTTATGTGTAGATAAAGATCATTCTGTGCATGTAAACTTTCTGATAACAAATGAAGGCTGTTTATTAGAAGTTTGGAAGTGATTGTGACTGCTGGACAAATGGTGCAGATCCAAATTTGAATGTGTGGATGGGCAGGATGTTCTAAACAAACCACAGGTCACAAATCGATGGTTTCATGCAAAATGGTTGTAACTACATCTTGAACAAGATGTTGTTACAACCATTTTGCATGAAGCCCTAAGGTTGGTTCACCAGGCTATAATATCATAATATGATGCAGTGTCAATTAGAGATCTTATTGCATCTGCAGGAGCTATCAGTCTGTCTATGTTATGTGGATTAAAATGCATCTGCTGACAAAAAAACTAGAAGTGTATCCCCACTTAACCCTTTCCCTCATATAGACGCTTTCGGACAGCTTTTTGAAAACATAGTGACAAAAGAAGAAATTGCACAAAACGTGCAATTTCTCCTTTTGTCACAATGTTTTCCACTTTTCGTCATATGTTATCCATTCAATTATGGAGATTTTCTATGTTTTGACAAAATACGTTCAAAGTCGTCTGCTGCAGAATTGTCGTATGAGGGAAAGGGTTTAACCCTGTTCCATATACATAGTCTAATATACAGCAGAACACTTTTAAACAATTTTAAAAATGAAATCATAATTAGTGAATTGAGTAAAATAAATTTTCTACTGCAGAAGAGTCTGTATGACATTGTGTGAAATGGTTAACCCTTTCCCTCATATAGACACTTTCTGACGCCTCTGCAGCAAATGGCTTTTTGAAAAAATAGTGACAAAAGAAGAAATTGCAATTTCTCCTTTTGCCACAATGTTTTCCACTTTTTGTCATAGGTTATCCATTCAATTACAGAGATTTTCTGTTTAGCTCTACTGGCCAAAGGCCAGAAGGGCTTATGTTGTGGCGATTCGTCCGTCCTTAAACAATTTCTTGTTAACACGCTACAGTCTTCACTTTTGATTGTATCTCAACCAAACTTATACAGTAGTTAGATATCCATGAGAGCTTGGTTCCTTTCAAAAACCATTCACAGATCCGCCCATGCATGACTGGATTATGGCCCTTGAAATGGTCAAAATTGCTATAAAAGAGCTTGTTAACACGATACAGTCTTCACTTTTGATTGTATCTCAACCAAACTTATACAGTAGTTAGATATCCATGAGAGCTTGGTTCCTTTCGAAAACAAGCCTGATCCGCCCCATGCATGACTGAATTATGGCCCTTGAAATTGTCAAAATTGCTATAATAGGGCTTGTTAACATGATACAGTCCTTATTTTTTATTGTATCTCAATTAAACTTATACAGTAGTTAGATATCCATGAGAGTTTGGTTCATTTCTAAAAAACGGCCAGATCTACCAATGCATGGCTGGATTATGGCCCTTGAAATTGTCCAAATTGCTATAATACAGCTTGTGAACACAATAGAGCTTCCATTTACTATCTGATCTTCACCAAACTTAGATGGTATTTGAATATTGATGACATATTGGTTCCTTTTGAAACAAGCCAGATCAATGCCAGTAGAGCATAGGCCCTCATGGGCCTCTTGTTTGACAAAATATGTTCAAAGTCGTCTGCTGCAAAATTGGCGTATGAGGGAAAGGGTTAAAATGGTACTACACCAGAGATATACAGTAAGTCCCCAAATCGCGAGATGTGGCTCATATTTATGTATCTATTTATTACAGGGGCACATGGACCCAGAGGTGAAACAGGCCCTGTATAACATCATAGAGTTAAGAAGCCTGGAACAGTTCTGTTGATCAAAGCACATGCAATGGGTGGAATATGGAGAGAGGGACCAACTGATCCAAGAAATGGGAGAACTTATCTTTCGAGAATTGAAAACCGGTTTGACTGAACACATGTTTCATTGCTGGTCAGTTCATCACAAAAGTTGGCTTAAACTGAACTAAAGGTTACATTATGGAAAAGTCTGTCAATTTTAAAGCAGACAACTTAAAAACTAGCATATTGAGTAAGCATCTTAGTGTTGTCAAAATTCTAAAATGTTGACTACAGGTGTCTTAGTGTTTAATTCCTATTGAAAGCAGATGGATCTAATTTTGGGGCCATTGACTAGTAAGAACTGAATGGTTTCATCAAATTTCATGACTGTACCATGCCTGCAAATTGAAAAGCTTTAATCCATTCCCACTTGCACACTGCTTTTGAAAACATTGTGACTAAAGGAGAAATGTTTACTAAGTTATCTGCAGCAGGTTTATTGTTTGTGGGTAATGGTGAAGTGTTGCCAGAGTTTTTGTTCTGAAATTGATATTAAGAGTACAACCGTAGTATTCCTTTAAAGCAAGGACGTAGATCTACATTCCTGTTTAAAGGTAATTTTGTGTATGGGATATTAATTAACATTTTTCATATATGACAAATGAACAGAAGACAACTTCTGAACTTCTTATAAATCCCTATAAATGAAAGTATTATTATTGAATAGAGTTGAACACATTGTAGCAAAAGGAGAAATTGCTCATTATAAGCATTTTCTTCTATTGCTACAATGTTTTAAGATACTTCTGCAAATTAGAAAGGGTTAATATATGTGTTTAACCCTTTCCCTCATACGACAATTATGCAGCAGACGACTTTGAATCTATTTTGTCAAAAAATGGAAAATCTCTATAATTGAATGGATAACCTATAACTAAAAGTGGAAAACATTGGGTCAAAAGAAGAAATTACTTGTTTTGAGCAATTTCTTCTTTTGTCACTATGTTTTCAAAAAGCTGTCTGCTGCAGAGGCATCAGAAAGCGTCTATATGAGGGAAAGGGTTAAGTTGAAAGAAAAAAATTGTTATACATTCAGTATAGTATAGTATGAACGATGGGTAGGCTCCTATCTTGCCAGTACATTATCAACAGATATTGCATTGGTAGTTTTTAACCCTTTCCCACACTCAACAAATCTGCAGCAGAGACTACTTTGAAAAGATGTAGGCAAAACTTTGGAAAATCTCTTAAAATGCAAGTGTAATTATTGAAATGAGTTGAAACATTGTGGCAAAAGGAGAAATTGCTCATAAGTAGTAATTTCTCCTTTTACTACAATGCTTTCAAAGTCGTCTGATGTAGACGTCTGATGTAGATGCGTTTGCATTAGGGAAAGGGTTTTTAGTGTTTGTATCATCGACAAGGAAAGATTTTTGTGTGTATTGTCTGTTTTAAAAGAATTATCATTTTTGCAATAACTTGGTTTAAAATCAACTTCCATAACTCATTGCCAAGTGGAAATAAATGTTAATGCATCTTCAGCAGACAACTTTTAAAATCATTGTGGCAATAGGCAATGTTACTAATAATACTATATTTCCCTTTTCCCACATTTTTCAAAGACGTCCGCCGCAGATTTGTTACAAGCTGGAAATAGCTTTGCTGGTAAACTTGCTGAAAAGCAGTCGTCGGGTTAATTTGGAAACATTTTCTCTGATGATAGAACAGGCATTGTCTTTGCATCAAATGACTTGAAATATTTGTGAAAAAGACTATATCTTCAAATTTGCTACATATAATTGTAATGCAGCAGATAGACAAATTTCGGATCATACTGTGTGTCTTTTACAATTTGTCAATGAAAGATGTACAAGCATGCTGCTGCATTTCATAGATTTCGCAAATAACACCATGTCTTGTTCATCATTATAGAAGTACACCAGAGAATTGATGCAAAAGCTGATCAAATTCTTGGCTTCACTCACATTAGGTTAAGGTTTTCTTAACCCTTACAAACATGCAACAAATCTACAGCAGAAGACTTTGAAAACAGTGACAAAACTCTCCATAAAAGATAGCTTAATTGTTAAATAAAGTTGAGAACATTGCTGCCATCATCATGAGCAATTTTACCTTTGGCCACGTTTTCAAAAGTCGTCTGCTGCTATTGCTTCTGCAAGTTTACATGAAAAGAAATGTTTATTTTGTGCTACCATACTGATTAGAACAATTCTACGCAATTTTTTATAGATTTTTTTAATGTCGTTTGTATTCCTATCTTCAATGTCGTTACATATATTTTTCATATAGATTGAATGTGCTCATTTTTGTCAATTACTTTTCACAAGTATTTTGTACAACAAACCTTTTTCCCACTAATGAAAAAAAATAAAATTATTGGAGTTTTACGCCGCTTTCAACAATATTTCAGTTATATCATGGCAACAGTTCACTTATTCATGATCCCTGGGTAAACAAACCAGTACTAGGCTAGAAAATTTGCCTTGCCCAAGGGCACTCCACCATGACCATCGTGCCACGACTGGGGATCGAACCTAGGACACCCGGTTCCCCAACATTAACCACAGCGAATTCTCCCCCCTTATGAAAAGTCTGCAGCAGATGAATTTGAAAATATTTAGGCAAAAATATGGCAACTCTCTATAAATGAATCCAGTTGAAAATATTGCAGCAAGATTGTGTCAATAGGTTTTAAAAGTCATCTGCTATAGATGCACTTGCATGTGTTACTTGTCACTGATATGGATGACTTTTGAATACATTGTTGAAAAATGGGAAAAATAATTTTCCATTTTATGATTGAGATGGCTTCAGTACTAACCCTTTCCCACATACAGCAAATCAGCAGACTTTGAAAATATAGTGACAAAAACCTGAAAATCTCCATAAAAGATAGCTTAATTGTTAGATAAAGTTGAAAACATTGTAGCCAAAGGAGAAATTGCTCATCATGAGCAATTTCCCCTTTGGCTACAATGTTTTCAAAAGTTATCTGCTACTATTGGTCAAAATGCGTCTGCAGGTGGGAAAGGGTTAAAGAGTTTAATAAGGCATCAATCATTAAGTTATTGACTTTTAATTAGGTAATCAATGGCTAACTCTTTGAGTGCTGGAACCAATTTTGTGAAGCCTGTGTCACCAGTATAGGCCAGCAAGCACATCATCGCCATCTGAACAGGCTCTTTTCTGTTGGCTGCCTAATTCAATTTCCCCCCTTGATATTCCTAAAATTACCTATGGACTCTTCTTAATGCAGAGTTGGACAAGATCATTAAAAAAAAACAGCATTGAAAGGGCTAAGAATCTTTGAGTGAAAAGACGTAACCTCTGGAAATATTTATTTATTCACTTTAACTTCCGTTTCAAAAGTCTGTTCTGGGAGAGTATATAGTTATGAACTTATCTGTAGCAGAGAAATGGTTAATTGTACAAAGTATCAATGGAAAATGTGTGACCTCATGAGAAATCATTTGGTAAATAATTCCTTCATGCCCATAGCATAAATGGGGAAAATATATATCATATTTAAAGACTGTCAGTGAACAGCGTTTTTAGCTTACCTGAGCACTTTTGCTCAAGGCGAGATATTGTGATCATCCTGTGTGCGACTTCTACAATGACTTTATCCCTTTCCCACTTACAACAAATCTGCAGCAGATGACTTTGAAAACTCTTTTTAAATGAATCTATGATTACTGAAAAAAAGTTGAAAACATTGTGTCAAAAGGAGAAATTGCTGGTTTTGAGCAATTTTTCCTTTTGTCACACTGTTTTAAAAAGTCGTCTGCTACGGAGGCGTCAAGGGGTTAAACCATTGCGTCCATTTTAAAAATTATACAAATAATTATATCCCCCACCCAGGGTGTATGGGACATCTGTCAGTTGGTCCTTCTGGAACCATTTCTAAGGCATGGTTGGATGGATTTGATTATAACTTGGTGGAAATAATAGACTGTAAGTTTCACTAAGCTTGCCTCAAAGACATCCGAGTTGTGTCCCCTTGAAATTATTTTTTATATGTACTGTATGTCATTTAATTAACGTGAAAAGGGGAAGCATCTACCACATACACACTTTAAAATCTAATTTAGTTTGGTGCAAGTTTTTAAATCAAAGGTTTATCACAATTATCTTTTGAAAACTAGAAGCCACAATTTTTATCCAATCTTTTTGAATATTCATCAAATCTCGGTCAAGCTCTAAACTTGGGTCACCAGGTCAAGTTTTAGAAAACCTTTTGAACCCTTCAAATATCTCATTTGTAATCAAATCTTCATTAAAGTTCATCAGAACATTCATTTCCATTACGTCTAGTCTAGTTCATGTTTGAAACTTGGTCATGTTGGTAAAAAACTAGGTCACTCTGCCAAATTGAATACAGAAGGGCACCCTACATGGTCTAAACATTTTTTTTAAAAATAATGTTTTTAGTAATTGGTAAACCAAGGTAATCCTAGCATTCCTTTACAATTGTCTTTGGGAAGGGATCTCAATACTGCAAGCAAACTTGTTAAACTATATTCATAACTGTGGTTGCTGCTGGTTTCAAGATAATTCTGAAGAATTTATCGTCTAGTGACTTTCTACAAAAAGTGTTCAATCAAATTGATTTGTTGATAAAACATAGTCACTATCAGAAAAGGAGTCAACATACAAAACTTTCAAAGTTGCGAGAAGTTTTCCTCTACAGAGCATCTTTTAACGGAAAATAACCATGGCCCATAGGGGTTAGGACATACTAGGCTTATAATGCAGGTTCACTTTATTATAGAGTAGGAAAGCTAGCTTAAATTGCATTACATGTATATAGGATTATTCAATGTCATGATCTTGAATTGAAACAATCTCAGGTGGGCGATCCATGGCCTCATGGCCATCTTGTTTGTATTTTTTACTTTCAATGTTGTTACATTTCTATTCAAAAGGTTGTGCAGACATTTATATTCATAATTTTATGTTGTGTGATTTATTCATAATACATTTTATCATGTGATTTTTAATGAAACCAATATAGTTATTATAAACATAATAAATATATATATTTTTGAAAGTAAACATGTTGTGCTTATGTTTTGCAATTCCTCTTTAATAGGTTAGCATATACGGTAAACTAGTAACACATCCTTGAGCCCGTACATGCAGGTCACGTGATCAACAGACAGCACATTGTCCTGTGCGATTTAGCCAAACGATTGATGGGATTGGAATTATTTTTAAAACGGCCGCCATGAAGGGTCAGCAAAAGAATGAACATGTTTGCCACAGATTACTTCTATCAAAGGAGTAATAAGCTGCTTAAGGCTCATATAATGTGCCTGTAAGATGAAAAATGTAGCACTCAATAGCATAGTATACCATTTAACCCTCTTGCAGCAGACGATTCTTGATCATATTTTTTTTTCTCGTTTTACCACATTCTTTCTCAACTGAATCCATGGGGATATTTATGATTATGTTGCTTCTAGAAGTTTGCATAGTCGTCTGCTGCAGTTATGTTGTACTGATGAAACGGTTATTATAAAGACACATTGGACATACCGTTCATGTTGAAATATGTAATAATTTTATATGCGACATGCATATATATAGCGATAAGACACTCGCGTAAAAAACCCAAAGGAAATGTTACACCCAATTCACATCAATTGAAGCTATCAAGGATTTAAGCCAAGTGACAAGGAGATTAGGTTTACACATCACTTGTGTCTCCACTATCTCAGTTTAGTTTTATTGGGATAATATCAATTTTATCACGGCGACAGTTCTCTCATTCATGACCCCTTTGTATACACACCAGTACTAGGCTAGGAAATGTGCTTGCCCAAGGGCACTCCACCATAGTAGCCGCAACTGGGACACGAACCCAGGACGCGCGGTTCTAAATTCCCAACGCTAACCACTCAGCCACTTCCGATTCTATTCCACTATCTCAACCAGACCACGAACAATTATCACCGTCATTTGCTAGTTTAAGATCATTGACTGCAGAAGTGTTAACACATGATATTTCAGTTATGTGCTGCAGAAACCTTTGAAAAACGGACAAAATGCGTATTTCCCCTTTGTTAGAGTTTACAACACAACTCGACAGTTCCATTTTTACGTGTTTCGTATTTTTTTTTTAGAGATGTTTGCAGTCGTCTAGTGCATGTTCGTTGTAAGTGGGAAAGGGTTAAATCGTCTAGTAACATAACTGTGATGGAACTGGTTTAAGGTCCTTGAAGATTGTAGTTTATGCGTTATACTTATTTTTAGCTCGACTTTTCGAAGAAAAGGCTAGCTATACTACTCGCCTCGACGTTGGCGTCGGTGTCACACATTGGTTTTGTTTTTGCACCATTTCACTTGTTTGTCAAAACCATTACAGGTATTGCTTTGAAACTAAACACTTTTTCACCATAATTACCTCCATCAACAGACAAGAGTTCATAACTCTGTCAATGTTTTTGTAAGAATTATGAAACTTTTCGTACCACCTCACTTTTTTTTGCAAAACTATTAGAGATATATCTTATTCACTTACAATACTTATTAACCATCATTACCTCCATCAACAGACAAGAGTACATAAGTCTGTCAAGGTTTTTGTAAGATTTATGGCCATTGACATAGAATTTTGGTTAAGTTTTTTGTACCAAATGGCAATTCAATTTTTTCAAAACCAATACAGATATTGCTTTTGACAACACTTTTTCACCTCCATCAACAGACAAGAATACATAACTCTGTCCATGTTTTTGTAAGAATTGTGGCCCTTTTTTCGACTTAGAATTTTGGTTAAAACATTACAGATATAGCTTATACACTTAAAATACTTTTTTACTATCATAACCCCCACCAACAGACAACAGTTCATAACTCTGCAAAGTTTATTTTAAAGAATTATGGCTCTTTTTCGATTTAGAATTTTGGTTTAGTTATTCATACCAAATCAATTAGAGATATAGCTTAAACACTTACAAAAATGTTTTTCCCATCATAACCTCCACCAACAGCTAAGAGTGCGTAATTTAGCCAAGGGTTTTGTAAGAATTATGACCCTCTTTCGACTTATAAAGTACATTGCTTATATGATCAAGTACCTGGTTATGTTTACTGTACCACCCAAACAAGTTGTTTTATTGGCAATCACAAAAAAGTCGAGCGCGCTGTACTCCGACAGCTCTTGTTATATTTGGTGGTTGTCCAGACAAATATAGATCAAGAGGGTCTTAGTGGCCCTGGATCGCTCACCTGAGTTAAGCTTACCACATAGTCAATGACAATAGCTAATTTTGCGGTCAGGTGAGCAAATTCTAGTGTTTACAATATTTCCCCTCAATTTGGCTTAGTGACCCTGTTTTTGACCCAAATTCGAACTTGACCTAGATGTGATCAAGACAATAATTCGGACAAGATGCTAAAAATATGGCTTCCAGAGTGTAAACAAGATTTTCCTTCAATTTGGCCTCATGACTTGACCTGACATGGCCCATATTCGAACTTTGCATAGACATCACCAAGACAAACATTCTGACAAAGTTTCAACATGCTCAAGTTAAAAATCGGCTTCCAGAGTGTTAACAAGATTATCATTCAATTTGGCCTCGTGACGTAAGTTTTGTCCGGACATGACCTAGATTTAAATTTAGTCTAGCTATCATCATAACAAAACATTTGATCAAGTTTCAAACTATAGAGAGTTAACATAATTGTCTACAATTTGGCTTATTGACCTAGTTTTTGAGCAGACCAAAGCTGAGCCTAGAAATCAACAAGACAATTATTCTTACAACGTTTCAAAATGCTCAAGTTAAATATGGCGCTATCAGACTCTAATTTGGCCTAGTGACCTAGTTTTAGACCAGACAAGGCTTGGTTCAGATATATCATAAAGACAAACATTCTGACAAAGGTTGAATCTGCTTTAGCAAAAAAATGTTACCAAGCTGTTTCTCAAATTTGGCCTAGTGACCTAGTTTTTAGACCGGACATGACCATATATTTGAATTTAGCCTAGATATCATCAAGACATTCTAACAAATTTACAATCTGCTCAAGTTAAAAATGCGGCTTCCAGTGTTAACAAGAGTTTCTGCAATTTGGTTAGTGACCTAGTTTTCCACCAAATACGACCCCTATTTGAACTTGGTCTGGATATCATTAAAACAAATATTCTGACAAAGTTTCGGTCTAGAGTGTAACCAGTTTATTTCTCAAAGTTGGCCTAGTGACCTAGTTTTAGACTTGGCATGACCTATATTCGGGACTTAGCCTAGATAGCAGCAATTTAGACATTTATTCTGGCAAAGTTTCAACATGCTCAAATTAAAAATGAGCCTCCAGTGTTAACAAGAATTTCCATCAATTTGATATTGTGACCTAGTTTTAAACCTGATATGATCTATATTCGAACTTGGCCTAGAAACAGCAAGATAAACAAACCGAATCAGTTTCATGAAGATTGGATGACAAGCAATATATTGACGACTAACGACGGACAAAAGGCAATTTTTAAATACAAAAACTAAAAACGGCATTCAATATTAATACTAATCCGCGGTTGAAAATGATCATCTAGTGACATGGTCAATGACGTATATGTTTATTGACATTTTTATATCAAATTGATGACATACATTATGACGTCATATATATACCACGATACTATAAGGTTATAACATTTTGCATTGGAAAACATTGTGTTAGACGAGTTCATTCGGAATAGTTACAGCCAGCTGTTGTTTTAGATATTCGGCTTTCACAGTACTTGATGCAGAATCAAGGGATCTCCTTAGGTACAGGAGAACATTGTGTTACACGAGTTTCTGCGACATAGTTACCCGAGCTTGCGATGACATACCATTATGACGTCATCTTAAAAAAGAAGAGTTTTTATGTCGTATATATCTCAAAAGATACCAAATTGTGTGCAGCACACACAACCTAATTATCATTTCACATTTGACTAGAACCATTTCGGTATAAACTGTTAGTAATCTTCTTCTGTCTGCTGCACAAAGGCGACACTAGTTTTCATGTTCTCTTCAACCAACCAATTTTAATACCGCATTCAAAGGTGTTTTTTCAACAATATCTGAAACTAGTACAGGACCTTTTTAACAACCATTTCGAAGTCGGTCTAATTGATTATTAATCGGACAATATATTCTGTTACATCGATCTGCATTATTGGACTTCACTAGATCTCGTCAATATTCATTGTTTTCTAAAAACCGACAGATGTTGGCAATTAATTAAACACTTTTGTGTAACCCATTACAGACAAACATTGGTCATTGAAACAAACTACGTAGGTTTACAAATGCAATTCTGTCTTCGTCTTCAATTAATACAGATAACTAGAGGGTTTCCACATTTCTTGACATTTCCACAATATCCTTACCGTTGAAGAGCAAACTATTCAGTACAAACTCATGTAACTTGCTTGCATTTACCCATAACGGATTTTTACTGGCATACAGTCTATATGTTTTGCAATTAAAATATAAAAAAATCCGCAGTTTCTTTGGTTTGCTTGAAAGGAAATACAAAATCACTATACTCGAAAGGGCTGTCTATTTCAATGAAACCATTCATATAACAAACGAGGTGTGACAATTCATCACAATATTTAATTATGACCCTCTTTCGACTTATAAAGTACTTTGCTTATAAATAATATGATAAAGTACCTGGTTATGTTTACTGTACCACTCCAAAAAGTTTTTGTTTTATTGGCAAGCACAAAAAAGTCGAGCGCGCTGTTCTCCAACAGTTCTTGTTATATTCGGTGGTTGTACAGACAAACATAGATCAAGAGGGTCTTAGTTGCCCTGGATCGCTCACCTGAGTTAGGCTAACCACATAGTCAATGGCAATAGCTGTTTTTGACCCATATTCGAACTTGTCATAGATGTTATCAAGACAATAATTCTGACAAAATGTCAACAATATGGCTTCCAGAGTGTTAACAAGACTTTCTTACAATTTGTCCTCATGACTTTGATCTGACATGGCCCCTATTCAAACTTGGCATAGACATCATCAAGACAAACATTCTGACAAAGTTTCAACATGCTCAAGTTAAAAATGCGGTTTCCAGAGGGTTAACAAGATTTTCATTCAATTTGGCCTCGTGACGTAAGTTTTGTCCGGACATTGCCGAGATTTAAATGTAGTCTAGCTATCATCATAACACAAATTCTGACCAAGTTTCAAACTACTAAACAAATGTTATCTCTAGAGAGTTAACACAATTGTCTACAGTTTGGCTTATTGACCTAGTTTTACTTATTGACTTAGCATGTTCGAATAGAGCTGCTCGATTTGGAGGAATAGCATCGCATGACCTCTGCATTCTGGCAAACATGTCCAATCTGACAACCGTCAATGTCTGCAGCAAAACTTGACCTGCAATACAATGTGATGACTTTTCAAGAATTGTCTGGTCTTCATATCCAATTTCAGGTGGATATACACTCAATTTGGAAAATACATTCCACGTTTGCCATGCATACCCTTTTCCTTTCCCACGAACAGTTGACACAACATCACATCCAGTGAGCGTGGAAGAAAGAAATACTTGGGCCGATTGAATGATTGACATCATGTACGGGAATCCAACTCAGGTTTGGTCCTTGACTAAATGCATCCCACAGCTTTTCCAGACCAATATCTTTCTGGACTGGAAATACATCGACAGCAATGACAAGAATATCTGTATCACTAGTTCTACCATAAGACGTTTAAGGCCCTCTGCTTCTGATGCATTTGTTGTGTTCTAGTAACACTAGAGGAAGAGATAAAAAGATGCCAATAAAACAATTTTGAGTTTTCTTTCCAATTTAGAGCATGCATTCAACACAAATGTCAAGTCAATCCAGAATCTTTGACGTACCCGGGGTATGGTCTCCCATCATACCGTATAAGGACATACTTCCCAACGCACAAATCAGGTGACGGAATGACGGTACTATTTGTGCTGTTTTGAACTGTTTGTTTCAGTTATCATGATCTTTATGGTTTTACCTCGGATGTATCATGTTTTTCATTATGTGCAGTTATGAAATATGTCCCCTCTTCAATGTTTCATCTTGTATCAATTTCACATAAGTTTTCGATCCCTTTGACTTGTTGACAAAACCTTGCGCTGTTGTTATGTCCTGACCGTATTTAACAAGATCATCTGCCTGTCGTTGTCTTGATCCACCGACAGATTCAGGAATTGCTTTTCCGTATCCCGACTCGAAAAATGCTCAATTTCGTTGATGTGAAACCACTGTTGCTTGGCTCAAGGGTAAGTAAATATAAATTAGCTTTGTGTTTATATTGAGCAGTTGGCCCGCCTCTAAAAAACTCAACTGAATTCACATTTAATTGTATGTAAATATTTCCTTAATGTGAGCCCATATAGCACCAGGACCATCATTAAGCGACTCCGGAACTGTACACATGGGTTTCGCTATGGTTTTGTCCAATATAAAATCCCTGTATGGCGAGTTATTTGTTTTTTAGAGGCACCGAAATGCATACTCTGCATCTCCTTAGACATTTTGCAGACATAATTCTTCCGAGAAGTCTACATGAATAAGGCATTCATTATCTTTTAAACTGTCTTTCGTAACTGTGTAATGTTTATATTTCTAAATGCCCCTCAAATTTATCAGCTAACTTGCCACCATTGCTACTGAACAGTTCCTTCACAATAAATAAGACTTCTGTTCAATGGATTTTCCCTTTTTTATTGTCCTCATTTCTGTTTTGGTTTGCCACTGATTCCATATGACATCTTCATGATTTAAACCATTGTCTATAATTGCATTGCATGTACATACAGCATTTGTTTGGGTCGCATACATTTTTTACAGGGGATTCTAGATTATCTGTATTTACTGCTTTGGCTTTATATAAAGCTTGACATATCATACTCGCATTGTCACACATTTTACACACGCATGTATTCCTATCTCTCTCTGTAGGAAATAATACCCAAAACGGCCGGAGTCTGCAGAACAGAGAATAACTTAGTTTAGTATTATTCTCAGACAGAAATTTAAGATGCAGGTCTTTCAAACTGTCACAAAGAATTCTACGTTGCTTTTGTTTCATTTGTTTTGTTTATACCTGTTACTATGCGTGGATTATCGTGCCTTAGGTAGAATGCTTTCACTTCTTCACATATTCGGCGACTTAGGTTTGTTTTGTTTGCATTGTTTTTCTTACAGTTTCTTGTTGATATTAAAAAGCTTGTACGCCTCTATTTTCAGCTTGTACTTCCTAAGTATGGGCCCTGAAATAAGTTTGACAACTTTTGCTCTTGTTAACACTCTACAGTTTACATTTTGCATCCGATCTTCAAAAGTTATCAAAACATTCATCTCCATTAAATGGACTGAATCCCATATGAGAAAAAAGCGAAAAAAAAAAGACAATTGTTAAAAATTGCTATTACCTTGATGTTTTTGCATATAAGGCATTGATATTTGCTGACTGATGTACTACAACATATGCACACTATTAATATTGCGGAGATTTTTCGTTATTTTGCATTGTAAAATCTACTGGGTTAGTAACCCAGTAAATCTAAAAATATCGCTGTATATTTATCACGTGATCACTACAACCGAATTGACAATCTCCTTCGCAGAGTTGTCGTTCCTTACACTCACGCATACATGAATGTAATGAGTCGATAGTGTTAGAGAATGCCGAATTGAATCCAGAAATTCAAATGAGCAAGAGGAAATTCCACGGTATTTTTAAACGGGAAAACACGGAGCGGACGTTTTTTAACTGCTTATTTCCTATGAAATAATGAAAAACAAGACTTGTACGACCTTCTACAACATTCCGTTACATATATATCGACGTATTTTGGATTAATTAGAATAAGTATAAAATATGACGATTTTGGACCATTATGGTGTTCAGTCCCTTTAAATATTGGACGGGCCATATGAGGTCAACAACTAGGTCACTAGGTCAAATTGAAGGGAAATCTTGTTAATACTCTGGAGGCCACATTTTCAACTTTTCTTTTTGCTCAAGCAGTTTAAAATGTTGTCAGAATGTTTGTCTTAAAGATATCTAGATCAAGTTCGAATATTGGTCACATTGGGTCAGAAACTTGGTCACAAGGCCAAATTGAAAGAAAATCTTGTTAACTCTGTAGAAGCCGCTTTTGATGATACAGCAGCTTGACATTTTATCAGAATGTTTTATCTAAATGATATCTAAGCAAAGTTCGAATATGGGTCATGTAGGGTCAAAAACTAGGTCACTAGGCTAAATTGAAGGAAAATCTTTTGATGGCACATTCTTTGCTTCAGCAGCTTGAAATTTTGTCAGAATGATTGTCTGAATTATATCTAGGTCAAGTTCGAATATTATTGGGTCAAAAACTAGCTTAATAAAGGAAAATATTGTTCAAACTCCGGAGGCCTCATTTTTACTTTGAGCAAGTTGAAACTTTGTCCATGTTGGAATATGGGTCATACCAGGTACACAAATATAGATCACTAGGCCAAATGAAGGAAAATCTTATTAACACTGGAGTTTGCATTCAGAATAATTGTGTTGATGTGTTTTGCATTGCAGTACTGTGTTTTCTCTTTCCTGCTGCTATGTCGGAAGCATATTTTTGTTTACGTTTAGTAAGAAATGCTTCCCGGCGAGGAGGGTCCGCGTTCCTGTTCAAGCGAAATTTTCACTGACGTTGAAAAAAAAAAATTGTATTTAATTATATTACAGTTTAATTTAATTGTGTTTTACAATCACTCAACAGCTACACAGTTACTCTCCTTAATGAATTTGAAAAAATGTTCCAAAAATAAATAAATCGGGCAGCCATGAGGTAATGGGAAAAGATTGTTGAATACGAATGTATAACTTAAGATTTGTTGGAAAGGAATAAAAATCATATTATGGTCTTTCCCCTCCGTTAAAATCATTAAAATGATCTATGCTGCAAAACAATTTCAATGACCTCTCAAACGGGACCAGCGTAGGATCAAAGATTGTTTACAATAACGGAACAATTCATTATAAAGACTGTCAGTCCGAATTACCCTGTATTTGTTCTTCGCAATCGACTCTGATCGACCCTTTTGTCAGCGTAAAACAAACCCTTTTCCTGTTGCAAACCAATTCAAACTACATTGGCTTATCATGCTATAGCATATGTTCAATTGAATTGTATGCAAAACTATTCTAATCTTCATCTGCATTATTTATTAATTGTTAGCAAAGACAGTTCAACGAATACGCAATAACTTAGTGATATTAGTTTCAGAAATACAGCAGGTTAACGTTTAGAGGATATTCTGATGCTGTGATGGAGTAGACTTCAGGTAGAATTACATCTTAATTAGATACTATAATACCCAATCCTTCCACCATTGACGGCCGTCGTTAGGGAAATGCAGACTTGTACTTTCCAAATAACTATCCACATTTATGGATAGGTTGTTATTAACAAGAAGGCTTAAATATAGTTAAAGATGGACCGAATTGTGGCTAAAGACGCTGCCGACTACCCGCGGGGTGATGGAATCAAAATTTCTTGCACCATCGTTTCGACGCATGAATGCATCATTGCGATAAACGTCATTTGCAAATGCTTCATCATATGATGGAAGAAAGACAAGTGAAAAATACATTTTTAAAGTTTCGATATGGTGGAGGCGAGAACTTGCGCACCTGTCTCTATGATATATGGTAGTCTTTTTTATCACATTAAAATTGCAATGTAACTTTGTAATGAAACTATTCTCTGCCGGATTAAATTGGTCATGATACATTTTTAAACAAAATGTCAATGGAATGAAAAAGGTAGCAAATGACAAATCATTTGTTTATAAAAGCACAATAATTAAATTGATATTGAGGGCAATGCTTGGTTTGTGATTGTGTGACGATCCACACCAATGCAATATACGAAACAAAAGAAACAGTTATAAACTTTGAATTGGGTGATAATATTCAAACTATATAACAAAAATAACAGTTTGTTTAAAACGAAACAATGTAAACTTTTATTGATTCGATTGTATCGAAATTGTTACAGATACAAAGGACCAAAATAATATATATATGCCATACGTAATATAGCATTATTTGCAGAAATGACATTGTTGCCTTAAAAAAACTGCAAGTCCAGTAAAAATTGCCAGTTCCGGTATTCAATATCAAAGTAATGAAGGTAGAATTGCAATCGGTTTAAAAGAGATGCAGAAGTGCATATCTAAAAACATTTCAACCATTACAGACAAGTAATGATACATCAGGCCAAACTGAAATATATCAAAGATCATAAATTCTTGTTGGTCTTGTGAGAAATTAATTGACCCCAACCCCGAACATATCATTCAGTGCACATTGTATCTTGTTTATTGATCATATTATGGTTCGATGGAAATCCTTCCATGAACATTCATTAATTCTACCAAAACAGTTGTGTTTTGAATAATTGTCTGGTTGTTCATCTCCAGCATTATACTTTACTTTTAGTGTCTGAAATTGATTGCAAGCTTCTATTTTGAATACAGAAAATGTGTACAAAAAGGTTTTGCATATCCAAAACAGAGGACAATCGTGGCCTTGACTCGGTCACCTGAGTAATAGCCATGTAACTACTAATGTCGGAGAAGATTTAATCAAAAACGTAAAGGAAACTGCTAGGAGTGGACACTGTAAATGTACACTTATCAATAAAGTACATATGTTATGATATTTAATCTTTGAACAGTTTTTAAGAGGCCCACCAAAGTAACAACGGGAAAGAAGTTGGGTTGATATCAATCCAATGGTTTAGGAACTAAAAGTTCATTGTACCCCTATTCTGATGCAGCATCGCAGCTATCTTTTCAAACCAATCAATATGGATTGAACAAATTAAGTAGAGCGTCATTTTCGCTCAATTACAAATGTATCCTAAAACCAGACACAAACTTGAATAGAAATAGAATTAAGTTTTGTCATTTTGTCCCTTTTACTTATGCCATGTTTTTCAACCAATCAATACAGCTTATGCAATCTTGTAGAGGGTCACTCAAGGAATATTTGTACTAAATACTCTTGTAATCTGAAAAGCGGATTGTGAGATTTTTGTTTGTTTACAGTTTAGGCATTTTACTCCCTTTCTGCTACTGCGGCAACAAACGTTGTATTTAGAGTTGTTTAGAGTAACTTCTTTTGAAAACATCTGACAACAGAATACACTAAAAAATATTGACTTAAGAAAATAATTTGAAGACATTAAAGCTACTGAAATCCAGATGGCACGAAAAAAAAAAAGAAAAAAAAAAATCGAATTTGCCCTAAATGTTATTCTTTATGTTATACAAGTAAAACCAGGGTAGAAAATGTATCGTTTTTTATCAATAAAGTGAACTGGAGTCGTTTTCAATTGTCCCGATGAAGGGGTTTCCTATTTAAAAATACTTACCCCGTTACTGACATTTTGCGATGGAAAAAGTATCGAAAACAAGAAAATCTCACCGATTATAGGGGTATGTAATATGTCGGTTATCATATTTTAATGCCCCAAATACAAAAATAACACTTATTTTCTTTTTTCGACAGTTGGGTATCTGGAGTTCAGTCGCTTTAAGGAAAAAAGAGTACTAAGAAAAATTTAAATCTAAAAAGCCTTCCAATTTCATGCTTAGCACTTCTTTTTTAATGCTGATAACTTCCTTCTGTTGATTTAGAAACCCCATCTCTAACGCAGTCTCCTGATCTATTAATTGTGTCTGTAAAATTTGTTCCTTCATCAATTCCATTTTTAAAGTTAATTTCTCTTTTTCCATCATTATTCACTCATTGTCTGGTGATAACGTCTCTTCTACCAGGAGTTGGCCTTTCCTTTTTGTGCCTGAAATTGAAAAGGAAAGTAGATTAGAATCTAAACAGTTGAAAAGCTGCAATGCCACCAGACATCAACAGTGGTCTGCTATAGAGGCCCCAGAAACATGTTGTATGTGTGAAAGGGTTAACTTTTTTTTTTTTCATGCAATTCAGTTAATGATATGTTACACATGTTATTTTAACAGAAAACAATTGAATATTTATTATTCAATATTGGAACAGGTCTTTTTACAAGAATTCTTTCTGTCCAACATTTAGTTACATGCATACTAAAGAATTGATATTGAATGAAAATAATCCTGTTTGTCTTAATTTTTGTTCATTTTCATTACAGCTATTACACAGTCTAGCTTTCAAGAACATTTTCAGTTATATCTTAGCAGGTCGGCCATAGGATGATCACAATAAATAACCTTGAACACTTTGCGGTGAGCTGAAACAACTTATATTTTCGCTGGTCTCGGCAGTAAGTGGATTTTTGTTTTGTTCGGGTGGTTGATCATCTACAAGTACAAATAGAAAGAGCTATTAATGCCTTGTAACCATTTCGATTCACATACAGTCATAATGATGAATTTGCTTTCAGACAAACACTTGCAAAAAAGAAGATTTCCAACCTTGGAACAATTTGAAAAAGGACCACAAAAGAAGCATTTCTGTGAAGTTTGGTTGAATTTGTTTCAGTGGCGTAGGAGAAGGTGTTTGAAACAATAACATTAAACATAACAGACAAACAGTGATTAGAAAAGGGATCGACAGATGAGGGACTGAGAGATATCCAAATAGGTCAATTGATCTTTGAAAAAAATCCTCAAAATACCAATTGCGATAAATGACTTAAAACGGCATTTAATTTCTATACATGTACGTACTTAGTCCAGATATGATCACTAATTCACCAGGGGGATTACTTTCAGTATTCGTAACTGGCACAATGGCATCAGTACCTGTAGACGCTCCACTGTAATAGCAGACAGTATTTATGAAAGTTACATTTGTGTTACTAACAGATTGTGATGCCTTTGAAGCAGATGACTTTGGAAAACATTGCAGGAAAGGAGGAATGTATGGAATTGAAGAATCATGTATGTATGTATATTGATAGATAATATAAAATGTATCATCCTGTAAAATTTTCATTATTTTAGAAATTAAATGTTTCTCTATTTTTCATTACTTCTATTTGATTCAAACGGAATGTTAAACTATTAACTTTCTTGTCATGTGGCATATAATATAAATAAAAAATATATAAACCATTTTTACCCTTTCCCAATTGCAGACAATGTTTGACATCTATGGAGCAAACCACTATTACAAACGCAATGGAAAATACTGCAGTTGATTCTTTAACCCTTTTCCACATATAGACGTGTTCTTTGGCCTCAACAGCAAACGATTTTGAAAATATTTTAACAAAAGGAGAATTTCTTCTGTTGTCAAGATGTGTTCAAACTATATCGAATGGTTAAAGATTCATTTTTAGAGGTTTTCAATAGTTTTACAGAAATGTTTTCTAAATCATCTGCTACAGAATTGATGTATGGGGGAAAAGGTTAATTATATTTATGAATTTGAAATCATAACACATACCCCAACGTTTCACCATCCGTGTCCACTGGTGAAGGCCCTGCTGCCAATGTGTTGAATCAGTAGCTCCTCTCCTTGGTTGAAAGTCTCAGCTGGACCCCCACCAGTTTTATTTTTCATATCTAACATTAGTTTTGTTGAAATTAATCAATAAATAACATGTGATCTATATTTGTTACTATTTTTTAAAAATCTGCAGCAGACATAATTAAACACATTGAGGCATAAATATTAAAAAAAAATCAAATAATGAAATAAAAAATATATGTTAATTATGTTTTTTAACAACGAAAGACTAATAACTAAAAGTCTCATTTATATAAATACTTCTTAAATATCTTGAGTCTAGATATTTTCAGTCTGATACAAACCAACATTCCCCCAAATAGCTCTACATACTATTATAAAATAGTAAGTACTGGTACACTGAACATGTTATCATAATATGTAAACAATAATGACTTACTTTTATTTTTGAAGTTTTGAGAACTTCTTTTTGCAATCTTTGTCGTCTCTCTTTTGTAAGAATAATTGGCTGAAGAAAATGTGAATGACAATATCTATGAAAATTGACATTTAATTGTTTTAAATATTTAACTACATATTTCAATAATCCTGTGAAATAAACTGTTGCTATTGTTCCTTATGTATCACTGTTAACAAGTGAAAATATAATATGAATTATAAGTATAGGCTAATGCATGTACGAAACACATTGGAAGAGATGTAATATATAAGTGGTCATCTTTATTTGCTTCTACATCAGGTATCATTGGTATAAATAAAGAATTACTTGTGATGCACAAAATGATATTATGTGCTCCAAATTTGTTGTATGGGTGTCACTTTGTGTAATTACTTCCCTTTAACAGTCAAACAGGTAAGTTTGTTTACATCATATTTGTTCTTTATGTTATGCTCGAAGAGGAGAGAGATATACAGACGTATAAACTACGGAGGGAGGGTGGTTTGGGTTGGAGGTATGGAAGATAGAGCGGCTCTGTTTATGAGAGAGGTAGTCACTTTATGCCAGCGATTTTATATTTTGACTGTTGGCATCCAATGCAACATGCAACGACGTAGAGAGAGAGATTCTTTTTCATAATTTCTCTTACCTGTTTAACACTGAGGCGACCTCATTCCATGCTCTTTTGCTATAGACGGAGGACTTCACAGCACCACTACCTGACATTGATCCAAACAGTGATTCCTCGCGGTCAATATCACAGCTTGGATAAATACCAACTCCTCCACCTCGACTTGTACTGTTTGCTTTTTTCCATTTTGACAGTTGACAGACAGACGAGATTGTGCTCATTATATTATATGCACTTATCTTAATGGGATGTGTACACGTCGTTATGGTATGTGCAATATACGTTCTGATATGTACACACGTCATAATGTGATGTGTTCCGGTCACTATGTCTTGTTTATTCTCAATTTCGTTATGTGCATAATTGATATGTGATGTTTATCGATCATTATACACTGTCTTTTCTCTATTTCGTTATGTGATGTTTTCCGGTCATTTTACCGTGTGCACTATCCAATTTGTATTTGCATAATTGAGTATGCGATGTATAACGAGCACTATCCCTTGTGCATTCACCAATTCGATATATGTACCGATCATTACTTAAAGCGACTGAAATCCAGATGGCACGACAAAAAAAAAAAAAAAAAGATCGAATTTGCCTTCAATGTTATTCTTTATGTTATCCAAGTAAAACCAGGGTAGAAAATGTATCGTTTTTTATGAATAAAGTGAACTTGAGTCATTTTCAATTGTCCCGATGAAGGGGTTTCCTATTTAAAAATACTTATCCCGTGACAGGGTAGAATTTGCGATGGAAAAAGTATCGAAACAAGAAAATCTCACCGATTATAGGGGTATGTAATATGTCGGTTATCATATTTTAATGCCCCAGATACAAAAATATTATAACACTTATTTTTTTTTTCGACAGTTGGGTATCTAGAGTTCATTCGCTTTAATGTTCCGAGCAGTTTGTATTGTGCATTCTCCATTGCTTGATGTGTACCGAACATTGTGTGATGTATTCCGATGGTTTTGTCTTGTGCATTGACAACATTTCGTTATTTGCATATTGTAAAGACTACACAGATAATTATTTAGTTCCTACGATCTGTTCAGCATAAGCGTTACGCGTTGTAAGAACAAATGGAGCATATATTCAATGTTTACATACTGTTTATGTGTGCCCTGGTGACGGGTTTTACGCCGTTTTCAACATTATTCTAGTTATATCACAGCGACAGTACACTTATTCATGATACCTGTGTAAACAAACCTGAACTTGGCACTCCACCATGAACGTCGCGCCGCACCTGGGGATCGAACACGGGTCGACCGGTTCCGAATATGTAGCATCAGAAGGGGGGGGGGGGGGGGGGGTTGTAATGGCCGATTTTAACAAGTTGATCAAACCATATTGATTGATTGAAAAACATGACAGCCAGGCGAAATTGGAAAAGGGCAAAATTACTTTTTTTTTAAATTCTATTCTTATGAAAGAGGTGGTTTGATTCCCCTTTAGTAACCCTCTACGTATCTTTAACGCCACGAGGCTTGGTTGAAACGCATAGCATACAGGTGGCATGAGAAAAGGGATACAATTAACTTTTATCTACAAATGACATATTTTTCCCTATCGACTTAACCAGTTTCAGCTAGTTTACACTAAAGCCAACAGTAGGCTACCAGCCCAGCCCCTGTCGGCTATGCTTTTAGACCAATCATTCTGTCTTGAAGGAATCTGATAGAAGTCATCAAAGGAACATTTCATAATATTGAAAATCAGCCAACTAGTTTGGGAGGATAAGAAATTTCAAGTTTTTCCCTTTGATTGCCATAGAAACCAGAATTTTGCATTGATACGAGAGTAAAATACGATAACCTTCTTTTTAACAGGAGTACAGGCAGCATCTTTACGATCTGTGTGAGAACTGTACGGCGACGTGGGTATACAATTCAGTAGCCCTGCGCTTCTGTATCAGTTGTCAGTTTGATATCATAATTGCAACATTACAGTCATGGCTCGTCTACTTTCTCAGTGGTGCAGAAACATTGCATTTATTTGCAGAAATGGAGGAAGATGAACTTTTGATCGCACAGGTGCTTAAAAATGGAATAGAAGATACAGAAAAGCTTATAGGAGATATTTGGTGTGGCCGTGGATCCAGAGACGGATAGACTTTGGAAAAAAGCGTCATGTGTTTAAATTTGCAACTGAAGACAGTCAGTCAATTATTAATTTCATGAAGTTTCACCTCAAATGTTCCTAGAAACCTTTTGAGAGATTGACTGCAAAAGACACCGAAAGGCCCTAGGACCTGGTCTGAAGCCTGTCAATTGTACAGCAAACTATGTCCACATTGCAGACGTCTTATCCTTGTGTTGTATACCTCCATTCATTTGTTGTACAGTAAAGGTGGCTCTTTTCAACTTCGAATTGACACCTTAACTTACTGCATCACCATCATCAGATTCCATGATTGGCTGTATGTCGTTCTCACAATCAGGCTCTCACAGGTCATTCACAAGTGATGTAGGTGGTGACTTAGGCTCATCCTCGTGTTCCGCAATCGACTTCTTTTTACCGGCATTCTACCCTTCCTCTTTTGGGGTATGAGTGTTAAAGTGATGTGGATTGACCGAACTGACGAAAAGTTATACACATCAAAAATTAATATAACTTGCCAGAACTCGTAGCAATGTCGGACACGTTCACTTTTGTACAGAAGGGGTCGTATGGAACGCCTTTACTGTCTTAGTATGTTGTATTGTATTATACACAGTACATTTTCCTGTATACGACGTACATATTTCAGTTGACATGATACTTTGTTCTATAATATATGGTGGTTATTTAACAATACGCAGTGCAAAATCATGTGTGAAATGCAGTAGAATAACCACTATATGTTGTGCAAACAACGTCATATGCAATACAAACAGCATTATATGCAGTCAGTTTGTCGATACGTGTGGTGCTATTTTGATTATATACAGTAGTTGTACCTTTATATGCGGTTCATTTTCATTGTGAAAGATAGAGATACACACATTATCACCGTCTAGTCCATTTTAAAACAATCTATAATAGAAGTGTACACATTTTCAGAATATACGAGGTGCGAAATGCCGTCGATGCAGGCGCACTTTGAGGCCTGAAGCGGACAATTCTTGAAATCATTGTGGCATGTGGCAAAAGGATAAATTGCTTATCTTGAGAATTTTGTCCATTTGCCACATTGAGTTCAACGGAATTATTTCCGGAAAATTCCGAGTATGACAGATAGATCGCCGAACAATCTATAAATAGAAGTGTCTCATGTTCTGAATATTAGTTTAGTTTAAACATATTTTATTGCCATATAAATAATACACAAGATGATTTGCAACATTCTCGAGTTCCTTCCCCTTATTACTGTGTAAAGGAACTATCATAGGAAATCGGGAACTAGACTACTCTGAAATCTGCTCTAGACGATGCTGAAATTAAAAATGTTTTCAAATTAGATGACTCTTCAAATATCTTCTGCGGTAAATGTGTAGCCATTTCCCACATAAAACAAATCTTCAGCGTACGAATTTGAAACATTGAAGCAAAATTATGGAAAATCTGTGTAAATGAAAGAACAATTTTAGACTAGATTATAAAACAATTATGACATAAGCAGGAATTGCTTTGTAAGACCAATATTTCCATTTGCCACACTGTTTTCATAATCAATTCCACATCTGCAGACACGCGAGAAAGCATCTGCTTATGGGAAAGGGTTTTGATTCCTCTTAGAATTGATTGATTAATTGGGATTCATGCCGTTTTCAACAATTGTTCAGTCATGTCACGGCTGTCAGTTCACCTACTCATTTCTCACACTAGTACTCCACACAACATAATTTCCAAGCAACTGGCTGCTTTTCCTCATAGACTGTTGTTAGCCCATTGGTGGAAGACGAATGACGGTTTTCAAACCTCGGAAAGAATGTTGGCCGAGATGGGGTTCGAGAATTTCAACCCCTGAATTAACAGCCTTCGTCGCTACCGGGCTCCTCTTTGAAATACAGTTTATATTGTAAGCACCCCAGCCTACGACTCGAGCGGTAATTTTATCAGGCTATTTATCTTTTCAGGATACCGGAGTAGAATTGCACGTATAAACAAGGCTCTTTTAGTAGCTTTTAGAAATGCACCAAGCATACCCAGTTGCTTTAATTTGTAGCGAATATAATAAAGTTGGAGATAATAAAAAGCATGGCTAATTTCCCCTATGTAGTTGTTTCTATAAATACTTATGTTAATAACCTTTTGGAATGACGAAGCTCGATGTTTCTGTTTGGTGATTCATTGTTGTCTTAAATTCATAGGTCGGTTTCAAACTTGACGACTGGTGAAAAGGACTGGTGCGTTGCGCCTTTTATAGCCATTGGATGCTGGCGAGCTGCAATCCAATCAGAGGCGCTCTTTCAGATGCCAGCATACTGACAACTCTGAATGAGTGCTTCGGTCGGATTTGACAGCCGAAGAAAACAACACTATTACTTCTATACTATTAAATCGGTATGCTATAAGGGCAGAAACTGAAACCACGGTAGATTAGAAATAATCCTATTAAATAATCATTCATTTCAACATACTTAGAAAACATCTGAAACGACGAATCGAGTGCGCCAGCATCGGCCCAGCATTCCGCAAAATAAACGAACAAATAGTTCTTCGCCAGCATCGATAAATAGCTGGGAATAAACTATTATACTTTCAATGTAAGTAATAATGTAAAACTCTTAATACATTGTATAATTAAGTGCATATCCTAAACATGGCTGAAAAGTAAATTCATACGCCGTGACCGGAAAATACACATGGCGCCACCAGTCTAAAATAGAAATAGATAACAGCAATGCTGGCAGTTCAAATTCTGGGGTAATAAGTTAATGAGAATCATAAAATCGAGACTAGATTAGTCGTACATATCATAATCCATTTAACTATGTCAGCGAATATGGAAAATCGGGCTGTTTCAATCAAGTAAGTGTCAAACTAATATGTACATATACCCGGATACACCTATATTCGGGTATGCCTGTGCAGGCTATAACACTTCCCCCACCTTAAAATATAAACTTCTCCTGAAGTTTGAATAGATTGAATAAATAACGACAACTAATGTTGATGACCATGTTTGATAATTATTTGTTAACTTCAATGTCCTCTTAAGTTGATTGTCATGTCACCGAATTTAATTGAAATTTAATTGATTGCGCGTCAGATACTACAAACATTATAAGTTTATTTTATTCACTTCGGATATGGACGGAATTAAACAGACAAGTACATTCACAGGTAAGTCCTTAAAACTTAATAAATAAATTACTTAATACACATAATTAACACTTGAATATCTTATTTATCACAGTCCTGTTAATATAAGCTCATAATCATCGTGTTCCTTGAAATCATCTGGAATGGAAAAGTATAACATCTATCTTCGGAGGTTGGTTTGTTGGTTTACATCTAAGTTCTAACGTGCAATATATGGTTCATCTTCAATTGTCTTGTTGTAGTCGAAGAGGGACGTGGAGATCACGGGTCAGAGTACCGGTGTCACCGCCTTCATATGCTTGAACAAGGGTTTCCTCAGTTTGAAGACAGCTATACGTCTGACAATGTTGATTCAACATATCGACGACGGCGCTGTCTCTAACAAGGGTTGTTCCAGGGAGTACAAGGTGGTTGTACATGAATAAAGCTCACTCCTGGTCTGGCCTGACCAGGTAGCTTCTAGGAAGATGGCTGCCCATTCTACTGCAAACAGTTTACGGTTAGCAGACATTGATTTCCAACCCTTTGGTGGCCAGGATAAAGTAGGGTTGAGAAAGACGGATTCCTTTGGGACTGCACCCCATTCACGGCGTCCGGGTGTTTGGCTCTTTCTTGCAGGATGCGAGCAGGTTCAGATATCATTTGAGGAACTGTTGAGGTTTATGAAGCGGTGGTCAAGGCGGTCACAATGTTGGCTGGAATAGCAGGGGAATGACCAGTTGTTGAGGTAATCAATGCAGGGGTGGTTTCTGACTTAGAAGATAAAGGGGCGAGGATGGCATCAATCAAGGGTGTAGGTTCCAAAGATGGTGGTGGGGGGTTCTGACTTAGAAGATAAAGGGGCGATGATGGCATCAATCAAGGGTGTAGGTTCCAAAGAAGGTGTGGTTTCTGACTTAGAAGATAACTGGGCGATAATGGCATCAATCAAGGGTGTAGGTTCCAAAGAAGGTGTGGTTTCTGACTGAGTCGTCTACAAAGGTGTCTTGAAGGGCTTCCTGAAGATAGTCGAGGTTCACAGGCAGGTTGTCAAGTCCAACAGGGTGGTAATAAAAGGGGTATCTCTCAGGAGAAAATGAGACTTCTTCAGATTGGATGAACGAAGGGTAATCTGGGTCATAATCCTCGCAAAAGAAAATTGGCGTGTGCGAACGGAGGCCTGGTGATTGTCGGGGTGAGGGGTCTGTAGTTGGCTGAGGGAAGTGTTTGTCAACGCAGGAGTGGCGAACTGGATATGTGATGCTGTAGTTGCAGGCAAAAGGGTGGTCATGGTGTCTGGTTTGAAGAGCTTGCTCTGATCAGGGGTGCTCGAATAAATATTCTGAATAACAGATGGTGGCATTTCAAGGAGAGCGGCTAGATTTTCCGCGGAAATGTCTGCTGAAGAGGTCATGGTCCAACTGACACCGGAGGGTACTATAAATCGCTCTAGCTCCATCATGGAACGTATGAGCTTGGAGCCGATGTCTGGGTCCGAAATTGATTCCTTGGACAACTTTGCCTTGTGCAGGATACCATCAACCGCGAAGAGAATCTTCCTGTCGTCCTGGTTGATGCATATCTGCTTCAGAATACGGGTAGGAATCTTTCTTTTCCTATTGGACGTCTGGGGTTGGTTGTCCTCTAGTGTAGGGTCTAAGGAGGACCATCCTTGCTTCCAGTGCTCAAGGTATGTTCATATGTAGACTGCTGTTTAAATTAATCATCTAATCCATTGCTTATTTTACATTTAAAAACAACTGGCATTGCACTAAATCTATGGCTCGTGATATTTATATAAGTGTCATTCACTCTTAACTCGACTTCTTTCATTAAGTGATCTCCATATTTTATCACTGATGCATCACACAAAGTAAGTAAATAGCGGGTGGGTGATCAATCCGCCCTCATTACTTAAAAGGGGCCCAAAACAAAACAACAAATACGTGCACGCTTTACAGCATCAAAAGTCGAGTTGTAACACTTATCTCTAAACATATCCTATGTCCAACCATAGATGCAGATGCAACAAATACCATACTTAATCAATCTATTCTTAATTATCTAGATTTAGACATCCATGCATCTACCTAATCGCTATCGTTGGGGATGTGGGGCTCTATGTGAATGTAATGTGAATTGATGTGCATGAAGCGAGGACCGTTTAAAGTGATTCATGTCTTTCTAATTCGCAGCTAAACTCGTGGTATGTCGTACACATTTTTACACGGCGAGAAGCAACGCCAAACGATAACATGTCCTCTACATGTGTACGGGATTGGCGATACCCCATCAGCATGTGCACGAGGTGAACTATAAACTGTTAGTAAATACTTGCCAATCGTTGACGATTAGTATTAGTATCAGTATCAGAGGTATAATGTGGCATGCAAGCTTTATCGAAATTACAACCTCATAGACAGACTAATAAATTACATGTTCAAATTTAATCAACATGAAGACTTAAAAAATAAATTGTCAAAAGAATGTTCATTTTTTATAACATTCACAAACTTAATTACCCAAAATTGGTCTTGTCAGCTCAATAACTTTAGAAGCCTTTGTCCAATCATCACCAAATTTAGTCAGAATGTGTATTGGCATAATATCTCGGACAAGTTCGATAACTAGCCATATCGCTATAGTTAATCAAGAGTTATCGCCCTTTTATTTAAGAAATTACCTAAAATTGGGATTGTCAGCTCAATAACTTTAGAAGCCTATGTCCAATCATCACAAAATTTAGTCATAATTTGTATTGGCATAATATCTCGGGACAAGTTCGATAACTAGCCATATCGCTTAAGTCAATCAAGAGTTATCGCCCTTTTATTAAAGAAATTACCTAAAATTGGGATTGTCAGCTCAATAACTTTAAAAGGCTTTGTCCAATCATCACAACATTTAGTCAGAATTTGTATTGGCATAATATCTCGGACAAGTTCGATAACTAGCCATATCGCTTTAGTCAATCAAGAGTTATTGCTGTTTAATTATAGAAATTTCCTAAAATTGGGATTGTCAGCTCAATAACTTTAGAAGCCTGTTACGCACCGGTGGTCTTCCGGTTTTTCTTCTTCTTCGAGGGGAAGGTAGTAGTTTTATGTGAAGATTGTTCAAATATATATAGCTATACAATACGACAGGGAATTCGCCATTTAATGAGTATAAATACTCGTCTGATACTCCAGATGGTATGAATTAAATGGTATAGAAAATAAATTTGACTCCACGGAATATACTTGCAAAACAGGATAAACTAAGAAGGCTAGTTTGGAATGTTAAAAGATCAGTTAGTCTAATTCACAGTTTAACGTTTTTAATTACTATATATATATACCTATAGCATACCAGGTATGCACCAGGTTAATAATGATATTTAAATGAGTATACAATGTACATACAAAACAAGTTCCTAACAAATACGGAGGTTTAAAACACAATGTAATAATACTGCAAATAAAACGCCAGTTTTAAATAATAATAAATAATAATTTACCTTAATAACATGAAAGATGGAGCTTGTTTGATAGCCAAACCGGTTTACTTAAAAGAGTGTCAGAGTGAAGTTATATTTTAATTCCGAAAAGCTGCAGACAGTAGCTCTATTTGTAACGTATTTTAAAAGATTACATAAACCGCTGCCATTTCTATCCTTTTAGTTAATTTTGTTCCGAAAAGATGCTTTAAAATATTCTAATAATACAAATAAACAAAACAAACTAAGTTAAAATTATAATAAGAAATGAGACGAAGATAAACCTAAATTGTACCTAAAATGCTGCGTGGAGTCCCGATACTGGTCGGAACGTTTGCTTATATAATGATGTTTCCAACATAATAATTTGTTAAATTCTCAACAAGTTATTTTGTCGGAAAGCGTCCAACAAGTCTGTCGGAAGAGTTCTACCAGGGAAAAGTAGCCCTTTATTAATATGGTTTTTACCCTTAAATTGAATGAAAGATACTGTTTTGTAGGTAAAGATACGCAGATAATTGCATAACACATACAACCCGTACCTTCGAGTCGGTAAATATATAGTATTAATGTTGTACTATGATTTGAAAGCCGGCGGTCGATATAGATGAGTATAAGTTTGGTGCAAAAAAGGGATAGTCATCGTGACGTCATAGGAAATATTTCATAGTGCAATGCGGGCACCTGCACTGCGTCATGATAACTAATCCCATGACGCTGTGCGGGTACCCGCAACCACAACAACAACATAGTGGCTACGACCCAGCACAAGCGTTCAAACAGTAGTATACAGCAAATATAAACATAATAAAACCAAACAGTTATCGTAAAGTATCATAAATGAATGTTTGTAGTTCACAATTATTAAGAAGAGTTGACATTAGCCAGTTATGACCTGAGTTGGTCCCTTTCAACTGAAATTAGCGTCACTCACTTATGGCTGAGGACCGGGTCGTTACAAGCCTTTGTCCAATCATCACCAAATTTAGTCAGAATTTGTATTGGCATAATATCTCGGACAAGTTCGATAACTAGCCATATCGCTTTAGTCAATCAAGAGTTATTGCCCTTTAATTATAGAAATTATCTAAAATTAGTCTTGTCAGCTCATTAACTTTAGAAGCCTTTGTCCAATCATCACCAAATTTTGTCAGAATGTGTATTGGCATACTATCTCGGACAAGTTCGATAACTAGCCATATCGCTTAAGTCAATCAAGAGTTATCGCCCTTTTATTAAAGAAATTACCTAAAATTGGGATTGTCAGCTCAATAACTTTAGAAGCCTTTGTCCAATCATCACCAAATTTAGTCAGGATTTGTATTGGCATAATATCTCGGACAAGTTCGATAACTAGCCATATGGCTTTAGTCAATCAAGAGTTATTGCCTTTTAATTATAGAAATTATCTAAAATTAGTCTTGTCAGCTCATTAACTTTAGAAGCCTTTGTCCAATCATCACCAAATTTTGTCAGAATGTGTATTGGCATAATATCTCGGACAAGTTCGATAACTAGCCATATCGCTTAAGTCAATCAAGAGTTATCGCCCTTTTATTAAAGAAATTACCTAAAATTGGGATTGTCAGATCAATAACTTTAGAAGCCTTTGTCCTATCATCACCAAATTTGGTCAGAATGTGTATTGGCATAATATCTTGGACAAGTTCGATAACTTACCAAGTTATCTTAGTCACTACACACTTATGTCCCTCGAAATGCCCAAAACTGTACTAACAGTGTCTGCATTCTAAATTTGCCTGATGTACAACCAATTATCACTATACTTAATTGGTCTCAAAAAAACAGGACGGGCGTATTTTGTGACATTTGGTGCTCTTGTTTTTACTGTGTTTGATGGTCTTTTACTGCCTGTACGTTGAACATATTTTTTTCTTAAATACATTTTGTATCCCATTGTCTGCAGCAGCATGTTACTAATATTATGACACGTGCAGTCAATAGCTCCTCTAACGATGTTGGATTTGAAACATTTTCGAGGGAAAGTCCTTTCTAAATAGCACCACCTTGGTGATGTAGTGGTAGAGCGTCCTCCTCGGTGCGGAAGGTCGCGGGGTCATACCAAAGACTTGAAAAAGTTGTAATGGCTGCCCATATATGTTTATTATTTTACTACGAGACGCACAGAAAAGAAACAGAAAACGATAATTGGTACCAACATGCAATGCAGTCAATGCTGTGGGGTATGGAACATTTTCTGGGATAAACACCTATACTTAATAGCCATGGCGCCTCTGTCTTCTGTTCAACGTACTGACATTTCTCTTCACGTATCAATAATACATGATCATTCTAATCATTGTTAGCTCTGAGGAAGACCCAGTGGTTATCACGGAACAGTTCTCTACATATAACTGAAGATCTTGTACATTCCCTCTATTTCACATATGAAGTGCAGAAACAAATATCACAATACCTTAGATCAATAGCTTACAAACGTCTGAAATGCACGAATTCACGAACGGTTGTCCTCAACAGTACACATCTCGGCACTGCTTTGGTGATATTAGTCACTCCGTTAGTTATTTCAGTTACGCAATGTTAGCGATTTTTTTTTGAGACATCTAATGCAAATGGGCCACAGAATGCAGCTGGCTGATTTGTAAAGGCTCAGGTAAATATTGCTGTAACTCGAGTACAAGTCCAGGTTTAAAACGCAAGTCACCTTTACCATTTTGCATAGAAAACATTTAGGCATGCGACTATGGAAACGCGTTTTTGTACTGCTTGAAAGTGTACCGCGTAATGGAAATAGCCGATTAAAACGTATCAAGGAGGTCAGGACCATACATCAACTCATTCCAACCAGGGACGGATTGATTTGTACACGACGACTGTCATGGATGCTAAAAACCGCATTTGTAAAACGATTTGATGGGAACATACAGGTAAACGTCTTCATAACGTTCGAAAATGGAATGAATAGCTATTAGATTGTTTTAACATTTTGAAAAAGAAAAACGTGTGGCATTCTACGGGATGAACTACACACATTGTTTAGCTATTTATAGCATACTTTCAATTCAACAAAGAACTCTTTGAATTAACGTCGACACCAACACACATGTGTTTATGCGATCATAATTTTCTTTATTAACATCTTCATTATTATAATCATAATAGTTATAATGATTATGATGATGATGCTTATTATACTAATGATTGATGATGATCATCATGAAAATCGCAGTTGTAGATCTAGTATAAGAAGTAGAAGTATTATAGTAGGAGCCGTGCAAGTGATACTTTCTGGACTTCTATGTATTTTTGTTTTTCTTTTATATATTTAGAAGTATCAACATCGAACGCGAAACGGTAGTAATAAAAGACGAGGCTGGTGATCTTATATGATAAATACCATTGAAATATCAAGTTGCCTTCAGATAGCATTGTTGCGGTTTTGGTGGATTATGACACGAATCCGTATTTATGGTACGCTCAAAATACATTATATATCTGAAACAGATAATGTTGTTGCTACCCTTTTTAAGCGGTAGCAACATCATTCAGGGTATTTATATTGATGGTGATAAATAAACAAGACATTAATCAAAATTATTCATGGCTATTTCTGTTAAAATTAACTTTTCAGAATTTAGAATAAAATAGGCCAAATTATGCATACCTCTCAATCTTTGCAATTGCAAATAATTTACAGTTTAACATTCTAAAAATACTGTTGTCATTAAATATTAAAGATGTGGCATATTATGACACATTAACCCTTTTGACTCTTTTGTATTTTTAAATAAAGATGGAAATAAAATAAAATTAAATAAATGTAGCGGTATTTCTTCAGATTTTTCTTTATTTGAAAAAAGCTGAAGTTATGCAATTTAATTAAAAAATAAGATATCAAACAGTTTAGACAACTACATGTACGAACAAATTAAAGACACCGCATTACACCATTTATGTACAGATAAGCACTGCGCATTCTTATTAACGCGACGCGAATGTTTTGCGCTAATTTTGACGATACAAACGAAGGGAGCCACACCGATCTCAATTTCATTGAAAATGGCAAATTAGTTAATTATCAGTCAACGGGCAAATGTGAGGTATACACGGTCCATCATGACCCCACTTCCACACACATGTTCTTTAAGTGGCAGTATAATAGTGACCTTACCGTTTGACTATGTTTAAAATGTTTACCAGAATTAACCAAAGTATTCGGATGATACACGGCCAATCAAGAACACACACACGCGTGCGTGCACTTGCCATATTGTTCTGTTTTGTTTTAATATTTCCCTAACCGTAACGACGTTTTTATTCTTCCATACATCTTGTATTGATGAAGGTAAATATGAACACGGACCGGACCCCTTATGTTTATCATACAAAAACATCAGAAAGCCTATCAAATATAGATCGAAATCTACGTTATATCATCAAATTCTTTTACCCACTTTTGTAAGGCGAAGTTGCGATTTGTATTCACATTGATCTGAATTTTGGACGGGACACTGCCTGGTGTGACTAATATGGAAATGGTATAACAGTTAATTGAAGATGTTTTTCCGTCAGAGATGTTCTCATTTTCATTAATAATTTATAAACATCCCGCAGATGTTGTGTCTACTACGCCTAATATTTCATATCGTATGTTGCTCAACTACCAACAAATAAAAAAAGTTTCCGCGGTTATCTC
Organism: Serripes groenlandicus; assembly: GCA_031761405.1. Classification (NCBI taxonomy): domain Eukaryota; kingdom Metazoa; phylum Mollusca; class Bivalvia; order Cardiida; family Cardiidae; genus Serripes; species Serripes groenlandicus. The sequence continues at coordinate 82,439,152 of JASEVX010000002.1, read as the reverse complement.
ACTAAAAAGGAAAATATTGGGAAATAATATAGTGTATAGGTTGTTTGTCTCGGGTAATATAAGCAGAAGTGTCTCTCACAAATGATTTTGATTCTTAAAGGGACGAGGGTGATTATAAAGTCAAATTGATCATTTAAGGGCACTGACCCATATTCTGACCCGGTAAGACAACCAAAAGAAGTTGGCACGTTATAATTTGCATTGATATATAGTATATTTCTTGCTAGACACGACGGTCTACCATTATCCAACTCATCGAAAAACAAGTAAACAGTTATTTAATCCTATCTTAAATATTTGTTGGGAAAAGAAAAACAATGTTGAAAGAAATATCTTATCTCTCATGGTGTTCAACTCAAAATCAATTGTTTGACACCCTTTTAAACATTTCGAAGGTCTTGCGTAGGAGATATGACTTCGGATGACCTCTACTGATTGTAATGTAACCCTTTCAAATGCCAATGGGACAGTGACATTGAACAGCTTCAGGTAGTCCAATTGATAACTGCAGAGTGCTCGGGCTTAATGTCCTCAAACTTGGCAGTGAGGTTGTTTTTGACAAGGTTAGACATGTACATACTTTTGTTGTAAACCGTTATTTCTGTTTTGTCAAAAGGGCAAACTGTTTGATAGATGTCTCTTGTTTCATTTGTAGAGATTTTCAAAATGATTGCCTAAATATTGTTTTTGTATTTGGAAAAGGAGCGCATGTATAATGCCCAGCTGCTGCACTTCCTTTCGTAGTGCGACTTGGTTGAGTGTTTGCCTCCATGTCTAGTTTGAAATACATGAGCGCTACAAACTACCGACAGTTTAATCAAAAGTGTTCACTACAATGATAAATTCCAGCATACCAATGAACAAATATTATATCATTCGTGCTCGACTAGAAGAGACGTTAATTTCGATTAATACGGGTTGTAGTAGCCCGGCAATTCATGTAATCAGCTGTAATATCCCTATAAATATCGGGTTCATATGGAACGCCGGCACTGTCTTTAGACGGGATGAAACTCCATTATTATGTCTGTTTGTTATTACATTATGTACATCGATCTTTACATGTTGTGCAAACATATTTATATTATGTCAGTATATGGTTATGTGTTGTGGTTTTTTACTTATATTCTGACAGTTTTTATTATATTATGTAGTTACATCTTTACATTATGTAGATACATCTTTATATTATGTCGGTACATCTTTACATTATGTAGATACATCTTTATATTATGTAGATACATCTTTATATTATGTAGATACATCTTTATATTATGTGGATACATCGTTATATTATGTAAATACATCTTTATATTATGTAGATACATATTTATATTTTCAATAACTCTCCTAGTTTAATAGATTGAAGAAGATTGGCCAAGGAGGCCTGTTGCCATGCCGAGGCCATTTTAATTGTTTGCTTTACGGGCGTTACCCTTTACGGATCACATTACCGTCACATTCCGTACATTCGCGCTTTAATTTCCGGTGTCAAGGCGGAATATCACCCTGCTTAAACTATCCACAACATATAACAACGTTTGTACATCATATAAAGTTACCACAGATAGCACAAGATGTAATAACGTCACGACAGAATATAAGAAAAACAACTAACTAAACAATATAATATTGCATGGACATTATCTACTACTTTGTTAATCATGGGCAAATATGAATGGGGTGTGTTTGTCGTTTACCTTCCGTCCGTCCGTCCGTCCGTCCGTTCGTCTGTCGTCCTGTGCCATATTTAAGGCATTGGTGGATGGATTTGATTAAAACTGTATGGAAATGTTAACCTACATATTGAAAGGCTAGACGGCAAGTGAAACAAAGATTGCTTTAAAACACAAAGAGTTATGTCCCCTTAGACTTATATTGTGTATGTACTGGACATCATTTAAATTACTAGTTATCTACCTTAAATAAACTGTGTTCGTCTCAAATTCCTTATGGAAACTGTAGAGAACATATTTTATATCAAATCCGTATCTTTATGAATATTTATCGTCATCAAATCTAGGTCAATCTATACACGCGATTACATGTATGTGGAGTCAGAAACTAGATTACAAGGTCAAGTTTCAAAAGACTCTGAACACTTCAGAGGTTCAATGTATGTTCAAATATGCATTGAAATTCATAAGAACATTAATTTCCATCAAATTCAGTTCTTGTTCAAACATTTGTCATGTTGGATCGAAAAATAAGTCGCACATAGTCCAACAGACCCACTATATTTCCGTAGTGGGTCAGTAACAAACCCAATAATGTATTTATTTCGTCGACCACTTTAAACTGAACTATACTGTAACTTGTTGATATTTGTTGGTAGCATAATATGACGTCATGAGTAAAAGATCTATCAATATTGATTAAATAATTGGAATAGATATATTATTTAAAAAGATACACCGGTTCAACATGAACATATTTATTTCAATACATTTCATTTCTTTCTGGATAACTGGTAACATTTGAGAGCCACTTTACAAAATCCAACCTTTGAACTGACTTTTTTACTTTACTCATCCCCTATGGAATTTACTCACCCCCTATAGAAATATATATTTCTGCACGTGACACGCTTTAACCAATGAAATTGCTAGAATTTCGTGTGAGGCGAAATAATATATAATAATTTGTGCACACACTATACTAAAGTATGCACATAATGTAAAAACGTATGGACATAATGTAATAAAGTATGGACATAATGTAATAAAGTAAACACATAAAGATGTATCTACATAATATAAAGATGTATCTACATACTATAAAGATGTATCTACATAATATAAAGATGTATCCACATAATATAATAAAGTATGGACATAATATAAAGATGTATCTACATAATGTAATGATGTACCTACATAATGCAAAGATGTATCTACATAATATAAAGATGTATCTACATAATATAAAGATGTACCCACATAATATAAAGATGTATCCACATAATATAAAGATGTATCTACATAATGTAAAGATGTATCCACATAATATAATAAAGTATGGACATAATATAATAAAGCAAGCACATGATATAAAGATGTATCTACATAATATAAAGATGTATCTACATAATATAAAGATGTATCTACATAATATAAAGATGTATCTACATAATGTAAAGATGTACCGACATAATGTAAAGATGTATCAACATAATGTAAAGATGTACCGACATAATATAATAAAAACTGTCAGAATATAAGTACAAAACCACAACACATAACCATATACTGACATAATATAAATATGTTTTCACAACATGTAAAGATCGTTGTACATAATGTAATAACAAACAGACATAATAATGGAGTTTCATCACTTCTAAAGACAGTGCCGGCGTTCCATAGGTTCAGGTTATCTCTGTTGTGTAGTGGTTAGGCCAGGATTCAAACCAAAAACTTTAAATTATAGTAATTCCTTTCCTCCTTTGTGCTCAGTTTAACGGTGATGGCATAAAGATAAAGTCAGGATAAATGATATCGTTAGTACAAATAATGTACCCAGGGTATGCCGTGATATATTTGAGAACACAAATATTGTTGAAAGCTGCATTAAACACCATTTAATTAGACACAAAGTTGCTTTCAGTATTTAAACGTTTACTCTTAACCTACAGCATAGCTCCAGATAAGAAAAGTAGTTCACATCCCAACATCCGCAGTGAGAATATTCTTTTGAGTACAAACAACATAGGGTTTAGTTGAGTCTTAAGAGAGACATTTGTGGGAAAGACCAGTTTTTGAGTCATAAGAGATATGTGTGGGAAAGACAATGATATTTGTGGGAAAGACCAGTTTATGAGTCAAAGGAGAGATATTTGTGGGAAAGACCATTTTTTGAGTCATAAGAGAGATATTTGTGGGAAAGACCAGTTTTTGAATCATAAGAGAGATATTTGTAATATTAAGAAAAGTAGTTCACATCCCAACATCCGCAGTGAGAATATTCTTTTGAGTACAAACAACATAGGGTTTAGTTGAGTCTTAAGAGAGACATTTGTGGGAAAGACCAGTTTTTGAGTCATAAGAGATATGTGTGGGAAAGACAATGATATTTGTGGGAAAGACCAGTTTATGAGTCAAAGGAGAGATATTTGTGGGAAAGACCATTTTTTGAGTCATAAGAGAGATATTTGTAGGAAAGACCAGTTTTTGAATCATAAGAGAGATATTTGTGGGAAAGACCAGTTTTTGAGTCATAAGAGAGATATTTGTGGGAAAGACCAGTTTTTGAGTCATAAGAGACGTTTCTGGGAAAGACCAGTTTTTGAGTCATAAGAGAGATATTTGTGGGAAAGACCGGTTTTTGAGTCATAAGAGAGACATTTGTGGGAAAGACCAGTTATTGAGCCATAAGAGAGATATTTGTGGGAAAGACCGGTTTTTGAGTCATAAGAGAGACATTTGTGGGAAAGACCAGTTTTTGAGTCATACGAGAGATATTTGTGGGATAGACCAGTTTTTGAGTCATAAGAGAGATATTTGTGGGAAAGTCCAGTTTTTGAGTCATTAATAGAGATATTTGTGGGAAAGACCAGTTTTTGAGCCATAATAGAGATATTTGTGGCGAAGACCAGTTTTTGAGTCATAAGAGACATTTGTGGGAAAGACCGGTTTTTAAGTCATAAGAGAGATATTTGTGGGAAAGACCAGTTTTTGAGTCATAAGAGAGACATTTGTGGGAAAGACCAGTTATTGATTCATAAGAGAGATATTTTTGGGAAAGACCGGTTTTTGAGTCATAAGAGAGATATTTGTGGGAAAGACCAGTTTTTGAGTCATAAGAGAGATATTTGTGGAAAAGACCAGTTTTTAAGTCATAAGAGATATATTTGTGGGAAAGACCAGTTTTTGAGTCATTTAGAGAGATATTTGTGGGAAAGACCAGTTTTTGAGTCATAAGAGAGACATTTGTGGGAAAGACCAGTTTTTGAGTCATAAGAGAGACATTTGTGGGAAAGACCAGTTTTTGAGTCATTAAGAGAGATATTTGTGGGAAAGACCAGTTTTTGAGTCATAAGAGAGATATTTGTGGGAAAGACCAGTTTTTGAGTCATAAGAGAGATATTTGTGGGAAAGTCCAGTTTTTGAGTCATTAATAGAGATATTTGTGGGAAAGACCAGTTTTTGAGCCATAAGAGAGATATTTGTGGCAAAGACCAGTTTTTGAGTCATAAGAGATATTTGTGGGAAAGACCGGTTTTTAAGTCATAAGTGAGATATTTGTGGGAAAGACCAGTTTTTAAGTCATAAGAGAGACATTTGTGGGAAAGACCAGTTATTGATTCATAAGAGAGATATTTTTGGGAAAGACCGGTTTTTGAGTCATTAATAGAGAGAGATATTTGTGGGAAAGACCAGTTTTTGAGCCATAAGAGAGATATTTGTGGCAAAGACCAGTGTTTGAGTCATAAGAAAGATATTTGTGGGAAAGACCGGTTTTTGAGTCATAAGAGAGATATTTGTGGGAAAGACCAGTTTTTGAGTCAATATAGAGATATTTGTGGGAAAGACTAGTTTTTGAGTCATAAGAGAAACATTTGTTGGAAAGACCAGTTTTTGAGTCATAAGAGAGATATTTGTGGGAAAGACCAGTTTTTGAGTCAATATAGAGATATTTGTGGGAAAGACTAGTTTTTGAGTCATAAGAGAAACATTTGTTGGAAAGACCAGTTTTTGAGTCATAAGAGAGATATTTTTTCGAAAGACCAGTTTTTGAGTCATAAGAGAGATATTTGTGGGAAATACTGGTTTTTGAGTCATAAGAGAGATATTTGTGGGAAAGACCAGTTTTCTCCTCCTTATTTAATCCTCTACTATAGTGAGCGTCATTTATGCAAACATTTGGAACGTAAGATGCTTATACTGACATTCTCATACGTGTTCTCAAATATCGTAATGTTAGTCAAATCGCTTGTCATTCTGACTAAAACATCTGATTTATTGTGCCGTAATTTAGTACATATTACGGATGATGAAGAGACAAGCATGAATACAAAAGTAAGATTGGCTTCTCATAAAATTCATCTTAGGATAACCTTTCTATTCAGGGGCGTAGCTTCCTTTAGGCACTGTAGGCACGTGCCTACACATTTTTTCTCAAAATGCCCCAAAATGCAGCTGCGGCGATAGACATCTGCGTAATGTCCGCGCAGACTGATTCGGTCGACACATTCCGTCTTAGGGGGATAGATGTATAGAGTAGTGATTCCTGAAACAGAAAATCCACAGGAGGCGAAATGTTGTTCATTTTCTCACGAGACGGCCTACACATTGATTATTGCAAAGCTACGTCCCTGCTATTCACACGAAGCTGTTTATATTTTAACCGTACTCGACAGAAGTCAATCAAAGGACATTTGCCAATAGTAAAGCTCCAATTGAATAATTTAATTTGACTGCACATTTTAAGTTACTGTTGATGCACAGGACGATCTTGATCTACGTTACGGGTGCGTCGCTCATATTAAGATGAGCAACTATTTTGTCGATATGATTAGATATGTCATCGCCTGACACCCTATACCAATTTACAAGTCTATTTCCACATTTCTATAATGACATCAAATTATCAGTCATTATGAAACAATTAGGACAATTCGTCAGAGATAAATGGTTTTAAATGTCGTTCATCTTTAATATAGTTAATTAGCCAATTTCCATCCGATAGTTTACGTGTATTTAGAATTAAATACTAAATGTATATGAAATACAGTGGGAATCAAATATACAACTTTGAAAATCAAGCTCCAGTGATGTTTGATACTATATGGTGCTCTACACCTGTAACAATACTATTTTAATTACATAGCGACATTTCTTGGATAAATTACTAGTACTCTCAAAGCTCATCCTGACAATTTTGCATTAGCAGTAATTATATAATCATAAATCTGAGCACCAAGACAGGGTAGCCTCTATCACCATTTTAAAGGACTTCATTAAGACCGACGATCGATTCTCCATGTTCCCTTTCATGATGTGGACGCTCTCGAACAGTGGGTCGATTTTACTTTGTTAGCTGTACAATTGTATTACTTATAGTGATTACAGAAATAATAGCTTATAAAAACACGAATTTTTAGCGGCCAAAAGATTATGTTGACTAAAATATGGGCTTATATACTCGATCAAACCTGATCATACTTCAGTTGTCATCACATTGTACCAACTGTCAATGCAGTGTCATTTGACCCCTTAAGTTGATAACATACTTATTTTCGATTGACATACCGGATAAATCCTGTTCTATGATAACCAACCCTAAACTACGGTATTTGTGATAAGTGTTGTTTCCCTAAACGACGGTATTTGTGAAAAGTTGTTATGCAAGCATCCATGTTGAATCGGATCAAATACACTTAACTTTCTGAAAAAACTCAAGGGGACCCAAGGACATTGCATTCTTAATCTACATTGGTTGTATTTTCGCTATTGTTGTTTTCTGGAACGGCACAATAACATTGCCCTATTTAATAGGCGGTTTTTGAAAACAGTGTGTGAAAAGGCAATTTTGCTAATAATGATACGAAAAATCGCAGTAAGGCGATGAATGACCCTAGTTGACCTGTGACATGTTCAGTGGTTTGATTGTAAATGCATACCAACGGTGAAAATTCATGTCATTTCTGACAACTAACAGGATGTGTTGTTTGATTAAAGCGGTGTTTATGTGCGTTAGTGGTTCTAGAAATGTAGGTTGCATACACGTTTTCATCTACTTCCCGCTATCCGTAAACAGTTTTCAACTTTGGTAATATATTGTTTATCATTTTAATAGGTGTTTGCGAATCTATTGGTTTATTTTTTAAACTTAGACAGTTTTCAATATTTTGATATGCATACACAGTGTCTCTTTTGGATTGACATAACATATTTGGGACCCTTGTTGATTTCCTTCAGGGCAATGCTGATAATTGGTAAATATATGGTCAGTGAATAGCTGTACTCAAAGCACTGAACCAAATCCTAAACGATATTCACTCATTGTATTATGAGGCTCTTTTTACACTAAAAACGCTTCTGTAACTGATAAACAAGAATTCTAGTTATAAGATATGTCTTCAAACACGCAATCTATATTCCTATTGCACATCAGTAGCGGTGTCGAGTATACATCGGTAGCGGTGCCAAGTATACATCAGTTGCGGTGTCGAGTATACACCAGTTACGGTTTCAAGTATACATCAGTAGCGGTGTCGAGTATACATCAATTGCGGTGTCAAGTATACATCAGTAGCGGTGTCGAGTATACATCGTTAGCGGGGTCGAGTATACATCGGTAGCGATGTCGAGTATACATCAGTAGCGGTATCGAGCATACATCAGTAGCGGTATCGAGTATACATCAGTAGCGGTGTCGAGTATACATCAGTTGCGGGGCCAAGTAAACATTGGAAGTGGTGTCCAGTATACATGTATGTCAGTAGCGATGACAAGTTCACATCGGTAGCGGTGTCGAGTATGCATCGGTAACCGTGTCGAGTATACATCCGTAGCGGTGCCGAGTAAAAATTGTAAGAGGTGTCGAGTACACATCAGTAGCGGTGCCAAGTAAACATGTACATCGGTAGCCGTGTCAAGTATTCATCGGAAGCGGTGCTGAGTATTTATTGGTACAGGTGCCGAGTAAACATAAGAAGCGGTGCCGAGCATACAACGGTAGCGGTTTCTAGTATATTCAGTAGCGGTCTCGAGTATACAGCTAAAGCGATGCTGAGTAGTGAGTATACATCAGTTGCGGTGCCGAGTATACATCAGTTGCGGGGCCGAATTAACATTGGAAGCGATGTCGAGTTAACACCAATAGCGGTGTCAAGTATACATCACTAGCGGTGCCATGTATACATCAGCTGCGGGCCCCAGTAAATATTTGAACCTGTTACGAGTATACATTAGTAACGGTGCCAAGTATACATCAGTAGCGGTGCCATGTATACATCAGCTGCGGGGCCCAGTAAACATTGGAAGCGGTGTCGAGTATATATCAGTAGCGGTGTCGGGGTATACATCAGTAGCGGTGCCATGTATACATCAGCTGCGGGGCCCAGTAAACATTTGAAGCGGTGTCGACTATACATCAATAGCGTCGCAAAGTATACATCAGTAGCGGTGCCATGTATACATCAGCTGCGGGGCCCAGTAAACATTGGAAGCGGTGTCGAGTATATATCAGTAGCGGTGTCGAGTATACATCAGTAGCGGTGTCAAGTATACATCAGTAGCGGGGCCCAGTAAACATTGGAAGCGGTGTCGAGTATATATCAGTAGCGGTGTCAAGTATATATCAGTAGCGGTGTCGAGTATATATCAGTAGCGGGGCCCAGTAAACATTGGAAGCGGTGTCGAGTATATATCAGTAGCGGTGTCAAGTATATATCAGTAGCGGTGTCGAGTATATATCAGTAGCGGTGTCAAGTATACATCAGTAGCGGTGCCAATTATACATCAGCTGCGGGGCCCAGTAAACAATGGAAGCGGTGTCGAGTATACATCAGTAGAGTGCGAGTACACATCAGTAGCGATGCCAAGTTAACATCAGTAGCGGTGTGGAGTATACATAAGTAGCGGTGCCGAGTAAACATTGGAAACGGTGTCAAGTATATATCAGTAGCGGTATCTAGTAAACATCAGTGACGGAGCCGAGTATACATCAATAGCGGTGCCGATTATACATCGGTAGCAGTGCCGAGTAAACGCTGGTAGCGTTGTCGAGTATACACCAATAGCGGTGACGATTATACATTTGTAGCGGTTCCGAGTATAAGTATCTTTGTGCCAAGACACTTTACAATCCCCAAGTGAATAACTTTGTACACATTGCCCACTTACAGAAGCACCTACAGTAGACGAATGTTAAGAAGAAATTTGCTGATGTGAGCAAATTCTCTGTTAACCGCAATGGTTTCAAATCTTTTCAATTACTTACTGTCATTTTATGTATAGAGATTTCCCGAATATTCACATTAGATGTTTTTAAAGTCGTCTGCTGCATATATATTTGTTGTGGGAAAGGGATTAACCAACTATATTTTTTTTTGCTGACGATTGCGCCCCTCGCATATATGGCTGTAAAGGAGCGCATAAAAAATACCTAAATAGAAATTTAGCTAAAAGATACAAACAGAAAAGTGTTTCAATAAATAAAAGAACAAAAATGCCATAACATTTCTAAAAGCAAAACCTTATTGACAGACTACATAAACGTGTCTAGTCAATATTGTAATAAATATGTTAAAGTCGACGTAGATATGACCTTGTCTACTCCCATTTGTAAAGCAAGTCTAATTACATACCAATAGTTTCAATTTCTGTGAGAAAGTTTTGTAACATTGGGAGAATGCGTTCGTTTGACCGATTACTAACCAGATATACCATTTGACGACTGTTTTGAAATATATACATTCATGTGACTTTGAAACACTCTAAAGTATCCTGTTGATATGTTTTTGGAACAATAAATCTTACTCATTTTGAACACTTCGTCCTTTTCTCAATGATTTCGAATTTCGACTGCTGCAGAGGTATACTGGACCGCCTGTTTCAAAACAGAAATGATTAAGCCCGGTTTTGTCCACAAGTCTTTTGTATCATTGTATATATATATCAAACATTGACACTTTAGTTTGATTTTTCATTTCCCTGTCATCATATTCAGCAATAAACAAACGCAGTTTTGGTCGATGATTCAACACAGTCATTTTGTTTGATCGAAGCATAAGGCCATATAAGGGGATTAGTTTCACTTACATGCATACAATGCAAGCTAAGAACATTTTTTCTCTATAAGTTATGGTTCAATTCTCAAATATACTTCTCAGAAATTTGCCTTGGGGTAACCATCTTCAACGAATGGCTTGATTTGTCGAAAAACATGGTAGATTTGATATAGGTTAACATTTTTGTTGTGTTCAACGGTGTCGTGAAATCACCCTCTTGTACACTCCTGAATTACCGTTACCTGTCCCACCTGATATTTGGATACATCTGCAATAGACAGCAATTGACAACAATGTAGCAGAGACAAAATTGTTTATAGTGATCACTTTTTCTTTTAGTCACAACGTTTTCAACTTGTTGCCAGCATATGTAAATATGAAAATATCTTAATTAATGAATGTATACGAATTGTCATTTCTTAAGATTTTTCATATCTTTACCACATGTGTTCAAAGTCGTCTGCTTCATATGTGTATGCACGAGGGGAACTGCGCGCTTGATTATAATAACAACTTCGAGAAAGTAATATTTGAATTGCAAATAAGCTGTTTCGTCATACTGAAGATAGCTTTCTTAAATTCAGTACTTTAAGATGTGAAACTGTCCATAAAATTTGACAGATAGGATGTGTAAAGACGAGCTCGTGTATAATAAATACACTTAGACTGCTGAATAATTAAGCCGTGCCATCCTGTACATGAGGAAAGCTCACAAGGACACTCTGGTTGAATATATCTTATATAGCCTAATATGTAGCATTACTTAAACGTGCAGAATGTAGCCCGATATTTAAAAAAAATATCTATATTTGGAACTTGCAAAATTGGAATCGTAACAAAATCGCCTTTTTCTTGTTGCTACATACAGGTATTCTTATAAATCATAGAAAATAGAAAAACTAGAAGGTGAATGTATTGGTCAACTCCTAGATAGGAATATTTCTAAAAATATATATCACACTGTTTTGTTATGAGGAATTTCCTTTTGTTATTCTACAAAAAAAAAAAAAACCTCACGAACTTGCTAGCTTCACACGGGAACTTTGTACATTCACGTAAAGTTAACTGACTTGAGGTAATATGTATTTCAGAAAGTCCTCACGTTATTCAACAAACAGTATTTTTGTCATCTGTTCCCTCAACAAAACATTCGTCTCATCTACACCATAAATAAGGTAATTATAGTTATAATGATATCTCCGAATCTTTCCCCGTGTTCGACATCAAAGGTGGAGCATCGTTTCAAATTGCGTTACAACATGCGATTTCTGATTTTTTAATCTTATTGGAAATATATATTTGTCATCTGGAGGGACACATTCTGTTGACAACAGCAAAACATATGTATAGAAATACTGTTAAAAGCGGAGTAAAAAAAAACCACCACTATTAACAATTTAACCATATTAAAACCTCTGCATCACCAATAACAGAGAATTAATATATGGGATTCGCGTATTGACAAAAACGACCCTACATGTACCAGTAAATAAGTGCTGATAATTGAATGTGCAATTATTATACATTCAACTTTGAAAGATTTGCTGAATTTAGCAATAAGTCACTTTCATTTTCACTCATTTAGAAAGAGGTATTTACTCTTAACCATTTTTCTTCCGTCCGCTATATATTATTTTTAGAAGCCACTGACATTTAGTATGGATTCGGATAAGGTTTCATAGGTGCCAGCATAATCTGAATCGCAATTGACATATGATTGGCTTTCCTGTAGCTGAGCTGCTCGCATTAAAACACTGCGTGCATTCAAGGTACCGCAGATATTCCAACGTCACGTCGTGAAACATGATAATTGTGAGTTTTAGTTGGATGTAGACGGACGTTTAAGTTATATTTTTCGCGAAACAAGTGTGTATGCATCGATTAATACAGTTGTTGAAGACATCTCGAAAGTACCTTTGTGCTTATAACTTTATTCAAGCAACTGTGGAAAGAACGTGATGTTGCTGTTGCTATCACGGGCGGCGTGACCGTGTTTTCCAGCCAATCCACAAATTCATCTCAGACGTTGTTTAGACACTGATCTACGTCATTGTTTTTTTGTAACATTACTTTAACAAAAATAACGACCATCTGTTTCTGAGGAGAAGACATATTTTCTTAATGGAACGACTATTCCCAATGAAAAGAAGTACGAGTTTAATTATCGATAATTGGCTCTAAGAAATCATTTTTAGAGAATCAAATAAATATATGTCGTAGTAAATCCATCACCAATTTAATTGCAGGCAAGCTTAATTACGATGTTATTCTCAAAGAAACAATAACTCGCAATTAGTGGAGAACAATAAATTAAGTTATCCGTTGTACAAAAGGAGTTCATTAAGGCTTACATTTCATAGTCAGAACCCGCATTGATCAGCATTTTCTATGTACTCCAATTCCAGGCACTTAACAATACACATATGTAGCCATCGTAAAAAGGGTTATGGTATTTACTGAATGAATTCAATTTACGAAATATATTTATAAAACTTGGCATATACATTGTTGGCGGTTTAATCGCCTCAGTTGAGCAACAGTCAGAGGTTCTACCACGGGAGACCAGGGTTCCATTCCTGTTCGGGTCTTACTAAATACTTTACGAATAGTAGTAGTCGATTCACTCCTTGGCGCTCTGTATTGTGGAGACAGCAATACGACTTGTGTAAGGATGAAGATACCAGCAGAATGGATTTTTAAACCAGGAAGCGAAATGATACCACTTAAATACTTTTCAAAGCTGCATAAAAACAAACGAAACCGAGAACAAAGAAAAATAATAGTAATAATAATAGGGAACGTACATTACTATAATTATGATCTTACCACCTGAATGTTAAAGATAAATGTCTAAGGTTGTATTACTTTGGGTGTTTTCCTGGAACATGTGCCTTTTTCTCATATTTTGCGAGAATTACTTTTGATTGGTTGTTATTACGTATGCAAACTATTTGTTTGCATGCTGAGACCATTTCCTGCATATATGGGTAATAAATGGTTGGGGTAATTTGCTATGAAATATGATTATAAGTTTGTTGAACTTAGTATTCATATTTGCACTAAATATTGCACAAAATATAATATCAACAAAATGAATGAACATTTTTCTGTTATCTAAATATAGTTACAAATCTAGTAATTGGGCCATTTTAAATGCCATTTTTTATGGACCAACTTTATGCAAAAGATTTACACGATGTTAAAGGGTGATTCAATTGACTCATATGTTGAAAACATGTTGTCATTTATAAAGTTGTTAAATTGTTTAGACAAGACTCTTCTGCTGCGTACATTTCGTTCAGCATGGTAGAGCGTCAAAGGAAAGTCCGCAACGACGTCGATCCAGGTTCGGAGATGTATACGTGTTGGCGATTGATGATAGATTGGGTTATAAGGGCCACTCATCCTCCATCAATGTGCTAAATGCAACTCCTAGAGAAGGTCAGCAGTTGCATTGGTCCATATATTCATTTTTTTTTCATTTTTTTTTTTTCAAAAACCAAGTGTTCAGTATTCAATTATTATCCAAATAAGCATTACATACGATAATATACAGTGAGGCATAAGACAGAAAGCCGAATATCTATTTCAAGATTCTTTCCTGTCGAGCTATCTTCTAACTAGAATTACTAAAAGGACCAAGTTAAGATTACACCTCGTCTATTTTTTACGTACTACTGTTTAATGTCTCTTTTCCGGGACGAAGGAATAAATAGGAAGGAACATGTTGGCTCGAGTTACTGTCATCGTGTAAATGGTTCGAGTTAATTATAATAACATATTAAATCCATTAGCAACAGCTTCATAAGTGGTGCAGTTCTAATGATCGAGCAAGTGCACGAAAACAATTTGCAAATTTCCAAATAGCCTGATCGTTAACTACAATGTTCACACATTACTTACATAAGCTTTTTAGAAGATTCTTAATCTGTCAACTTGTTTATATTTTGATGAGACTGAGCAGGTGGACACGATGATCTGAACATACACATATCATAAATGCCGATTTGTACCTTTTATCATCCACTGACATTGTATTTGTTTAACGTTGTTGTATATGTGTAGTTCACACGATTGTCTACACGTTTATCCTAAGGATATGTGTATATTTAACATGAATTGCATATGCAAATACACATTGTGAGATAGTAACGTTTATTTGAGGAAATTACATGTACGTGCGATGCTATGGTAACATCTATATTTATACAAAGTCAGTAATGACGTCAATTTGTAGAGCGTATGTCTCTCGTATCAAAGGTCCCGGGTTCAAATACCGTGATGTACCGTGAAAGTTCTACCTTTCGATTTGTTCAAACTACCGGTGCGTGTCCCGATGAATTCTCCAGTAAACCGACACCGAACGTGATTTTCGTTTATTTACGTTTACAAAATTCTCACTGACAGAGCACTTACAACGTCAGTGAACTATTGCATTTTCGAATAACATTTTGGTAAGATGGGGGAGATATTAATTTTCAGATATGAAAATGTTAAAATCTAGTCCTTGAATTTCCATTACACTATAAACCACGACAAAATCACAAACATACACAATATGTGTGTGTTGTTACTCTTCTGCAAATGATACTGATGAGTTTGAGAGAAAATATTGCGAGTGATGTGATATTTACGCAACGTTTAACCATGTGAGTGAAGAAGACCATGATCGAACGAGTAAGCTCCGAGACGCAGGCAAATCTAGGTTCCCGTTGGTTACAGATACCCGAATGTCGATTTATCCACGGTGTGTCTCGAATATTATGATCTCTTTATCGTTTTGTCACTGAGGACCTAAATAAATAGAACTGTCAATGCCGTGATTTGTTTTATATCCCTTTTCCCTAGTCACTTTATCCCTTTCCTACCTGCATACGAATCTACAGCAGACGTTTATTGAAAACATTGTGCCAGAGGAGGAAATTGCAAATTTTCCTTTTGTTACAATGCTTTCAACTCTATTAAATTTCAATACATTCATTTATAAAGAATTTACATCTTGTTGCCTAGATGTTTTTAAAGTCATCTACAGTATATTTGATCTATTGGGGAAGGTTAAATGCATCGATTTATTAAATTGCGTAATTGGGCTAATGCAAGAGGTGTTCAACTTATGTTTGGACAGTATATAAAGGATATATATGGACGACCAACTCTAACTTATCGATAATTTTTCGTAAGCACAATGTTTTGTCGAAACGTATTTTATCACCAAACTTTACAATGATACGACGAAAGGTATGCGATGTATTAGAGGCAGTTACATTTTAAGATTGGACGACTTAACACTCGTATCGTAGTATTAAAACATATTGCTTACCTGCTTCGTTATAACAATTATTTGGGCTCAATAGGCAGTATTCAACATAACAAAACGAAAAGTACCAACGACTACTGCTGCTGTTGTGAGGTTGATCGTCAACATGATATCAAAACTTGCCGACAAACAGACAAATGGATGGCACGACCAAGAAGGCTATATAGGAGGCTGTATGTGCAATGAGATGCTACGTTTAATTTGAATGGGAGGTACGGGCGTCGGTGGCCTTGCTTAATCAGAGATAATTCATGTCAAAAACTCAAGTTTGTTAACCGTAAAGCTTTCTATATAGAAAGGATGTGTCATTAATGTTTCAAGGCTTTCAAATGCAAATGGACTATGGCATATTGGGGAGTCATAAAGAGACGAATGCAGAAGCGCAATAGTAACTCGTTACTTGGCTTAAAAGTGCATGAAAGAGCGAATGAATCATACATGACCAATTATCTGTAAATACGAATTAAGCCTCATGGCATACACATTGCAGGGAGATCTATTACTAGCATAGATCTCAATTCGAACATTTGTTGCAGTAAACGGTAAGACGTTAATACACAAACAAATCATTTCAGTTATACACATAATTGCTTTGGATATTTGTTGTCAATATTTGCAGTGAGTTTGGGTAAAACCATATCCTCAGTACCCAGGCTATTCATAAAATATATGATACCCTGGGCAAATTGGCTCGCAAAACCTTGGTAAAGCATGCACTACGATTTCCTTCGTAACTACACTGTAATTTTCGTATCGCATGAGGTTTGTGTCATGCGGCCAATCAAGCGGCTGCATTTCACCACATAAAGTATGCATGAGTACGAGATTGTTACAGCCAATTTTCCCAGGGTATCATATATTTTATGAATAGCCTGGGTACCGCGGATGAGGTAGAACATGCACCAGCAACATGAAAGTAGGACATTGCTATGAGCGAAATATAAAATATTCTATGAAAGAAAATACCATTTTCTACATATAAATAGCAGCGTTTGTTTTTTTCCCAATCTGAAACAACTTTTTCCAATTACCGGTTATTGAGTCAACTCGTCGGAGAACAATTGTTTAGATTTCCTTTTATCAGTTATTCACTGAATTAGACAATTATCGTTTGGTAAATTACAGCAGCAATGAACGTTTTATGGCATCGTATGTAGAATATAGGTAGATGCATTAAACCTCTAGTCGCATTGTTTGCAAATGGGATAAAAACCGTGCATCCAAAACCTTACTCCTGTCCAGGAGGTCATGGTAGGTAAGTCATACGACAAGATATATTACCGTTGCCTAATACACGAGCTTATACAAACTGCTTATGGATTAGATTTCGTCAACGTAAATAATTCTAAAACTGCATAAAGCAATTGTATCGATACTAAGTTAAAAGGGTTATATGCATCTAAACCAAAATGATGAGAAAAATTGCAAATTCTAGTGGTTAAATGATCGACCAGATAAATAACGTAGATATATCTCGGCTACAAGTTGCCCCGCTTTACAGAAAATCATTAAAAACTATTAGTTGGCGCCAATAAGCTATTGTGTTGTTCTTGATGGACATACTGTTACAAAGCTTTTCCCTTTTGATCTGGACTTTAAATATTGTAGTAATTGCTTTCTTTTCTCTTTGGGCTCAGGATTAAAGGGCTAGCAATCCGTCTGACTCGCTGGTGTCTTGATAAATGGACCAGTAGTACTGGTAACTTACCCAGGAAATGTATTGATGTAACTTAAAACGTAATGAAAGCGCCGTCAAACACCATACAAATGAACTATCTTGATCCATATTGATCGCAGTGGAGTTGTAAATGGAGGTTCAGTCATTGATTGGTGCGAGTTTCGATGTTAATTGAGTTTGACGAAGCTTTTGTACGCACATTTAACATAGCAGATTGGAATAGCATTTTATTGCAGCGCGTTGCCAGAGAAAATAGACGTATAAATATCGTGAAATTAGCAAGTCGACAAAATACAAATTTGAATTGTAGATCAGCTGTAACCGTGCGTCATATTGACATAAAACCAATACCTGAAGATGTGAAACGCCATAAAACTGGAGATAAATCCTGCGTAAAAACGGATTTCTTCATTGTTAATCAGATTACAGACCAAACGTTTTGCATGCTTGTCTACCATGTTTGAGTATTAATCAACAAATTATTGTCCAGTCATTTTACTAGACGTAGTGAACCCTTTTCCAGATTTTGGTAAAATAAAGCAATATCTCCATTTTTGGTACAATGCTTTCCATTCTTATAAATTATAATTTTTCATGATTAGATATTTTCTATAGTTTTGCCTAGATGTCGTCATCTTGGAAAAAACATCTAAAATCACTATCAAATAAAGTCAGATTATCTATTGAAGATAGTTGTAAATATTGTGGCAAAAGAAGAAATTGCTTAATATAAGCAATTTCTCCATTTGCCACAAAGCTTTCAGAAGTTGTCTGTAGTAAATGTTTCGCGTTTCGGCATAATGTCCTTTAACATTTCATGTTTGTAGGCACGCCTCTATTAATTTCGAACACGATACTGTAATTGTGAAGGACTCTGACAATTTTCAGCAGTCGATGACATTACGATCAGTTTATTCTACAGGGAAATGTGGAGTGTTTATGAAATGTTATAGACATGCAATAAATAAAATGTCTGATCATAAAATGGATAAGTCTAGACAATGGTAACCAAGTGATTACAATAACATGTTTTAGAGTTAGGAATAAGAGGTTTGACAGACATTAGATTAAGGATTTTATTTGCCGGTTTTTCATTTTCTTTTCACGAAAAGAGATCATATTATTTATTTTACAATGTTGACCAAATCTGGACCTTTGTGCAAATGCGTGTGTTACATTTCTGA
This sequence comes from Serripes groenlandicus, assembly GCA_031761405.1. Classification (NCBI taxonomy): domain Eukaryota; kingdom Metazoa; phylum Mollusca; class Bivalvia; order Cardiida; family Cardiidae; genus Serripes; species Serripes groenlandicus. The sequence continues at coordinate 82,420,238 of JASEVX010000002.1, read as the reverse complement.
ATCTATCTTTTTTTTTTATTTTCTATGAAAGTACATCTCGAGGGCTTGGTGTGAAACGGTTGTAACTAAAAAGAAATTGAAAACCCTGGTTTAGGGGCAATTTTGACCCCTTTGTAAACAATGCAAATTTAGGTGCCATTGCTCAGAACGAGCAATGGCACCTAAATTTCCATTATTTACCAAAAAAATTGATTTAACGCTTATAAAGACTCTATGACGAGGTGATTAACCTCGGTAAAACAATACCAATTTTAGTTACAACCGTTTCACGCCAGGCCCTCGATCTATGTGATGGTAATCCTTAGCTTATGCAACTGGCAGGATCCGATCAAACTTATCAAGTTATAAAACATCTTCATTTGAGCTCGAAGGTACAAGTTGGCTTTTGTGAACAGTGTGTATCTAGATCAGACTGTGATTTAAACACGAGGAACTCCTTCAAAAGCTACGTAGCCTTATAGAAAATATTATAGGATTGATTTCACTCTGAAGGTCGTAGGTTCATGGAGATCAGAATAATAAAAGACCCATTTTACAAAAGTACCATTATGTTAATAAAAATCAGAAACGACATGTAAAGAATCAGACGCATTTTGTACACGCCTTTGTACACGCCTGTTCATAATCCTTCAGACACCACAGTACAATGGTTAGATCAACCGTCTTGTAGTTGACGATATGGTTGTAACATCTTTCTTTCCTTTGCACTCGGGTATGCGGGGATACGTTTATTGATTAATTTATTAGGGTTTTAAGCAATTTGTCAGTCATATCACGGCGGAAGTGTTTACTAGCTTTCTCAACCCAGTACTCCACACAACAGACTTTCCAAGCTACTGGCTGCTTTACCATAGACTGTAAGCCCCTTGGTGGAAAATGAATGACGCTTCAAACGTCGGAAAGAATTGTTGTCCGAGTTGGTGATCGAACTACGGGACTATGACTTGTACATCGGTGTAACGATACCCATACTGATAAAACGCAGTATCAAGTAAACGTCTGATGTGAAGGAAGTATCATTAGAAGCGACATGAAGCGTCATTCAAACAAAATCACGCAACAAAGAAACATCATCATTCGGTATGGAAAACTTGGAAATAATATTCATTTTATGATAAAAGAAAAAACCTTGACAACGCATTTTCCAATATAATCAAACGTCATTTTTCATAGAGGATCTAAATAAATAGAAATGTCCATGAAATGTTTTTGTTTTATATCTCTATTCCCCGGACTATTTTAACGCATTGATTTAGGAACGGCTGAGCATAATTACACGCGAGTAAGTTATAATAAACCCGCCATCAGAGGTCCATTGAGATTTGACTTCACAGCAATGCTTATTCTATATAGCTTTTAGACAGAATACTTTGTGGAGAGTGAACGATCATAATTTACACCAACATCACAACTTAATTGTCCAATCCTTTTTTCATCGTTTAAACTTGAAATAACTACTGGTGGATAAGTTTTACTCTGAATTGATGAATGATAGTGAAATGACTAAGTTAAGACTAGAGTGCACGTATTTTGTTTTTTTTTTGTTTTTGTTGCGTTTGCATATGTTTAATGCGGCTGTATACATTTCATCAGTTATATTACGGCTTTTCCTTAGTAGATGACCAGAATTGCTGGTCATAACACCAGCATATCAGTCGTAATTCTAAACCTAAAATTCTAAATGCCAATAAGGGAAAGCCATTAATACCATTTTATTTCTTTAGTATTTAGTCTTAGGAATGACCCGGCCGGGGATCGAACCCGACCGTAACGTCCCGCACCCGAGGCAAATGCTCTACAACTACACCACTGAAGCACAAAAGTGCGAGTTGTCCTAGGCAAATATTTATATTTGTATATCTTTCTCTGATATGTATATGTATACATGTATATTCATTGTGTTATGACTCAGGTAACGTAAAGCCCCTCAGACCAGGTTTGGAGAATTGTATTGTTTTTTGCTTCGTATGTGTTAACGTATACACAAGTGACTATGCAAATTGATTTCTTCTTTTTCTTCCTAGGCATACATCGATTGAGAGTCAAATGTCAAACATGATATCGACAAGTACTATATCACCCGTCCAAATATGTTTAAATTCACCAAACTTCTTTCATCAACTACAAAGAAAACAATGAATAAAATAGCTAATTATATATCTTTGGGAACGAAACGTAGAAATAGTAATATATAACCATTATTCTATACTAGATCACCATGCTTATAATCATAGCTATACACGAAATTGTTCATCCTCTATGTAGTATATGGTATAAACAATAATCTTATGAAATGTATTAATGTAACCATGTTTGATCTTCTTCCATTCATTTATAAATATGTTTTGTATGACGAGATACATGTATGTTGTATAAGTTAATAAAACATATTTTATTCTATTCATGATAATTAAATTTGACTGAAATGCAGCAGAATGCTCGCCATTGCGTCCCTAACAAGTCTTTATAGACAAACGAACAAAGTGAAAAGCGTCTATAATGGCGTTCTGGTTTAAAACCAATAATTCAGAATGCCTCCCTCATGGGACAATAAAGTAAATAGGGAGAATATAAGGGTATGTATTATTGTCATCCTATAAATTGTTCCAGTCTATCCCAATACAACGATGAATCAATTAGGAATGAATTTATGTCTTAACCCTTTCCTATACAGCAAATTTGCAACAGACTACTTTAGAAAACATCTAGACAAATATAAAGTAAAGTATAATAATCGAAGAGACAGTGGAAAAATGTGCTCATCATGAGCACTTTCTCCGTATATAGCAATGGCTTCGAAAACTGTTACAGAAGCGTCAGAAAGCGTCTGTATTTTTGAAAGGGTTAACAAAACCGACATACTAATCAATCGATCAAGTAAGATGTTTCAAATTGTATAGTGCATGGCACGTTCACATATCCTATCGTGTATGCAAAAAGTAAAGTTTGTTTGAATCAGACCTTCATTATCCCGCAAATAAAGAATCAAGGTACACGTAACATGGGAAATCTTCCTTTTTAAAAGTAGTTTTAGATTATAGTGGAACACATTGTCACAAAAGGAGAATTTGATCAAAATGCATTTTGCCACACTATTTTCTAACATCGTTTGCTGCAGATACATCAACATTCGTCTGTTTGTTGGAAAGTGTCACGTGTTCAAAAATCGTGGTATGTATGTTAAAGTGAATCGATAGTTTCACAAACAATAATATAGATCTATCCGCGCGTTCATGTTCTCTCATCAAAATGGCCAATCTAAACTCTCGGAGACTCCGCGAGAGCTGATGTGACTATTCACCACGCCTTAAAACCTTTCCCACACGTAGAAGCTTCGGATGTTTCTACAACAGACGACTTTTGATAACTTTGTGGCAAAAGCGAGTTCATAATGAGCAATTTCTCCATTTGCCACAATGTTTTTAGTTCTATTTGATACTTTCAATTTATGAGGATTTTCCATATCTTAACCCAGAAGGTTTTTTTGCTGGAAATGTGTTGTAGGTTCGACAGGGTTTAACAGTGTAATACTGGTATTTTATGTTCAAAGAAACATTCTTAAAGTTGAAATAAAGAAATTACGTGATCATGTGACTACCACACATGCATGCAACCTGATTCGACTCGAAAGTAAATTTTATCCTTCATAGGGCGGTTTCACCTGTTGTTGTTTCGAATTTTGAAAACATTGTGGCAAATGGAGAAATTGCTCATAATTTGTCACTATGTGTTCATCTCCATTTAATAATTATACTTACATAGATATAAAGAGTTTTCACTTTGTTGCGGGTATGTTTTCAAAGTCGTCTGCTGTAGACGAGTTGTATGTGGGAAAGGGTTAAACTCGGCTCCAACCCAAACGAAGGACGAACAAACACTCTGGAAATGACGTGACCAAAAATGCACCTTTGGATGGTCTAAATATTGACAATTATTGGCAAATAGTTACTATTAGAAAATCAAATATTTGAAAACGTTTATTCTAGGTTCTTTAATGAGTAAATATAATCGTAAATAATTTTTTTATTTATACACACATGCACTTTAATCGACAAGAAGTTTACGCAAAGGGAAGAATATCGCACTTAAACTATTATGGCAACATTTATAAGACAAGTTTCCCATGAGTCGAGCTCCAGGAAAAATCTGTCTTAGCGCATTTATAACAAGGGAAGATAAAAATATGTCTGCACATGAACGCTTTCCGCTCAAAATAAAAACTATTTGTATCTTGAAACCGTTTACTGCTTACAAACAAACAGTGCGATCCAAATAAAATGTCGCATATACACAAACATATTTTTACATTCTCTTAACCCTTTCCCGCATACAACGAACATGCAGCAGACAACTTTGAAATCATCTATTAGAAAATATGAAACAGCTCTATAAATGAAAGTATACTTATTGGATAAGGTTGAACAAATTTTGACAAAAGGAGCAATTTCTCCTTTTGACACATTGTTTATTAGAGTCGTCTGCTGTAGAGGCGTCAGAAAGCGTCTGCATTCGGGGAAGGGTTAACAATATGAATATTTTCTTTTAAAAGTACGAACTATCTGGTTTAACCGGTTTAGTGTTCTGTTTAAATAGAAACGGCAATCCGATCGTGTTGGCGTCAGTCTCAGAAATTGTTGATGAAACACTATTCATCGTCATAGATGGTTCGGTAAACGCATCCTTATTAGATCATGTATGGATAGTAGAAAGTGTGTTATCGAAACGGTTTAGAAAGTGCGCGGTTATAAGTCACACCATTTATAAATAACGGGAATCCTGCAGTAGACTTCATCCTTATTGGTTCTCGGACTGTATGAGAGGAATGATCACGTTCTATGTTTTATGGATGTTAGTTCTCCATTAATGTGTCGCATGTAAGTTATTTTAATTATTTATCCGTTTTCTTGATGATGTATAAATAAATGTGCCGGGTTTAGCGATTTAGTGTCTTAATGCACTTATGCACAGTGAAGACTCGGGCGACCTGTAAATTCGCAGTCTCACCGAAGACTTCACCGGCCGTTGACAGGTAGTTGAGTCACATGATAATATGTTAACAAACACTAGAACTAGAACTAGACCCATTATATTTGAGCCATTTTACTTTAATGTAAATTGTATGAAAATAGTTGAAAATAATGTCAGCAAAGGGTTTTTTTATGAGAATTAATACGAATTAAGTTTGGCATTGTCCGAATCATTATTTCACCTCTCTCTCTCTCTTCGCTCTCTCTCTCTCTCTCTGCTCTCAGTCCTCAATCGATCTCTCTCTCATCTCATCTCTCTCATCTCTCTCTCTCTCTCTCTTCTCTCTCTCTCTCTCTCTCTCTCTCGCTCTCTCTTCCTCTCTCTCTCTCTCGTCTCCTCTCCCATCTCTCTCTCTCCTCTCCTCTCTCTCTCTCTCTCTCTCTCTCTCTCTCTCTCTCTCGCACTCTCTCTCTCTCTTCTCTCTCTCTCTCTGTCTCTCTCTCTCTCTCTCTCTCTCTCTCTCTCTCTTCTCGTCTCTCTCTCTCTCTCTCTCTCGTCTCTCTCGTCTCATGTATAGTTCTCTCTTATATATATAATATAACAACGAAGATATATACCGGAATAAGACAAAACTGTATAATTAAAAAGAAACCAATGTAGTGTCTATTTTCTTTTTTCACTATAAATATAATTAGCATAATTAACCCTTACACGTCTCATTGAAATTGTTTACAAAGCATATGAATTGTGATTACATTCATGTCCCTTTGTTGGTTTGAGTGATACATACTCATGTTATACTATGTATGACCAATAGAGATCACAATGGTTTGAACATTTATAATTATATACTTATTTTGTCACAATAAACTTTGTATCTAGAAAACAAAATTGCGCTAACCCTTTGCCTGTTAAAAACGCATCTGCAGCAGGTGAAGTTTGAAAACAATGTTGAAGAAGGACACAATTTGCTCATTTTCCCTCAATATCTTTCAATAATTTTCATGAAGATTCGGAAAATATATTAATTTTCTGTAAGTTTTTCCACAGTAGGATAATCTAAGAGTATCAAGTTCAGTAAAGGCCAATTCACAGGGGATAACTCGAGTATGTTATTATTCGAATATCTTGTTTATCTCGAACCAATTCCTGTAACGGATCTGTATTTTGAAAACAGCGTAACAACCACAACTGCTGCTGTGATGTTTTCTTGATACGATTCAATCATTGGTTTGCTTTCAATACTATACATTAAATGTTCATTTAAATGTAATGCTAGGGAAGAACTTATAAGGTCATTACAAATGATTTGTAAGCTTTTCGTTGATAAAATAAATTTTAAGGTTTGTGTTGACAACACAATAAAGTTCTTCCTATGTCACACTCTTCTATATAATAATCAACGCAATGGAAATAAGGATTTCTCAACCTTTTCCTAGTTGAATGAGCAACTTTCTCCTTTTTTCACATTGTGTTCAAATTTATTCAATGGTAACTCTTTCATTTACCGATACTTTTAACTGCTCTGACTTAATATGTTCGAAGTCGTCTGCTGCTGATTTATTGTATGTGTGAAACGGTTTAACTTGTTTTTGTGTTAACATTGCATGTATTGATTGTTGATTGTTTGATGTTTAGAGCCGCTTTCAACAATGGTTCAGTTATATCACGGCGTTTCCTTGGTAAGTTACCAGTACTACTGGTCCTTTTATCTTGACTCCAGCCGGTCAGTCGTAGTTCTAACCCTGAGCGCCAAGGAGAGCAGCCATTACTACCATAGTTAAAGCTTTTGGTATCACCCGGCCGCGGATCGAACCTGCGAACCTCCCATAACCGAGGCGGGCACTCTTCCATGACACCAACGAGGCGGTCAATTACATGTAAAACGTAATGGTCTTGATATGGCTTTATAACCCAATGCATATCCTTTCTACTAAAGTATGTTTGGATTTTTATATTGCCTTGATTGAACATGATATGTTGAATAAATCTTTTTATAAATAGAAATAAACTCCGAATCTGAATTGAGCATAATTCATGGTATCACTTGAAAAAGTCGATAACTTGAAGTAATATGAGCCGTTCCACATGAAAACAAGCATTATGGTCTCTGCGTAATGTATCGATCCGGGCCGACACATTCCGTTACAGAAGGATATTGATATAGAGTAATTATTCCTCCATAGGAGGCGAAAAGTGTCTATCCGGGTAAGCCTGTGCGGCATGCTTAGGCTGATCCGGGTCGATACTTTATGCAGAGTCCACAATGTTGGTTTTCTAGAGGACGGCTCATATGTGTATCCCCTTTCGACTTCGAGATATCGGGATTCCACTATCACTATAAAACAATGAATCCAATATACAATGCCTATATGCTTTCTGTCAGATTACGCTTTCATCAACATATGTAATCCGCTCTTTACTAAAGCTTAACACGCTTTTCCAGCATTCACGCTTACTAATTGTCCAAAATAAGGGGTTTGATTGATAGGGAGAATGATCTCATTACTTAACTGTTCATTGTGAATACTCTTAGCCCTTCCAGACTTCTAGACGCATTTTGCCGCATCTAAAGCAGACGTATTTTGAAAACAGTGGATATAGAAGTAATTGTTAATAATGAGCACTTTCTCCATTTGCCACAATGTTTTAAACTCTACTCATGTATTATACCTTTAGTTATAGAGTGTTTCCATCGTTTTGCCTAGAATTGACAAAATCGTCTGCTACAGATTTGCTGTAAATTGGAAAGGGTTAAGAAAGACGAAACCATGAATTATGTATATGGTCATAATTAAAATCGCATTCCCTTGTCTATAGTTTCCTTTATCAACTTTAGAAAATACAAATCCTCAACAGGCGCCATGTAAATCGAAATCTTATAAAAAAAGTATGAAACCTTTGACCTGCCGAAGTTAGACATTTGCCTTCACACCATCGGTTTGATCAGATCAGATCTGACGTTTCTTTAAGAATAGTATACAAACGTCCAACACGTTCTCATGATACACATATGCATGTCGAGGGCTTGGTGTGAAACGGTTGTAACTAAAATCGGTATTTTTTTACCAAGTTTAATCACCTCGTCATAAAGTCTTTATAAGCGTTAAATCATTTTTCTTGGTAAACAATGGAAATTTAGGTGCCATTGCTCGTTCTGGCATCTAAATTTGCATTGTTTACAAAGGGGTCAAAATTGCCCCTAAACCAAGGTTTTCAAAATAGGTTTTTAGTTACAACCGTTTCACGCCAAGCCCTCGATGTAAGTCCTGTGCGTATCTCGATATCAAGAGTAATGTTGCCTTGTTCTACGTACAGAGGAACATGCGTACACATGACCGAAATAGGAATAGCGGCGTAATTAGTTTACTTACACAAAGTAATACTATTTTGGCTTGTATTACTGGTTCAAACGCCATGGGAAATTAGAAAAGAATAGACATTGCCCAAACTATTCGACTATTCAATTAGGTACGGCTCCAGTAGGTTGGAAATATGCATTGTGTGTATCATATACACTATAGAGATCGTTAAAAGGTCGTGGGTCATGTACGTAGATATAACATATTTGTGTCTTTAACTCTTTCTCACATTCAGACGTATCTGTGACATTATTTTTCATCTTTTTCAAATAATATCTTTTTTTTCTTGGCGTTCAGTGTTGTGGGGTTAGCATTACGACTGACTAACTGGTGTCAGGATATATGGACCAGTAGTCCTTGTAAATAACAAAGGAAACGTCGTGATACAACTGAAACATTTGTGTTTTGTGGAAGACAGTGGTGCAGAGGTAGAGCGTCGGCCTCTCACATCAAAGGTCCCTGATTCGAGTCCCGTGATGAGCGGGTCCTGACTTTGGGATTTTCCACACAATCGGCGCGAGTACTGGTTAAGTATCCAGGAAGCATGACATCGAGCGTGATTAATATAAGCTTAAAGCTTGTTTCGCAATCGATTTAAAATAAATAAGTTTAAACTAACTGAAACATTGTTGAACGTGGCGTTAAACACCACACAAACAATCAATCAAAACAATAATACTTTCATCTCTGTATTTGTTTTACTTAGATCGTTTCAAAGTTTCAAAGTCGTCTGCTTCAGATTTGTTTTATGTGAGCAAGAGTTTATGATACACACAACAGCTAATAGGAATAGGATTTTGGAATCCCAGTCAAACTTTGAAAACTGTATCCTACAACACATATTTTTCTGTGCAGAACCGCTTCAAGAAAATGCTAGAAACATATGAAAATGGATGAGATCGATGTACGACAGGTTAGAAACGACACATATTTATAGATTGGATTACACTCTTAACGAAAGCAATTGATTGATTGATTGATTATTTTGTGTTTTACGCTGCTTTCAACAATTGTTCAGTTAGATCACGGCGTTTCCTGGATAAGTTATCAGTAGTACATGTCCATTTCTCCTGACAAAAGACAGTCAGTCGTAATGCTAACCCCGCAACCATAAGCGCTAAGGAGGGAAGCTATTACTTCCATTTTAAAAGTCATTGGTATGATCCGGGAATCGAACCCGCGACTCGAGGTGGACGCTCTTCCACTACACCACCGATAATTAAGCATCATCACATAATTCAAACATGAAGCATATATTCTATTGAAATTGTTTCGTATAAATGACTAGATTATAGTATGGCCAAGATCATTCTTCACTCAATCGTTATGCCATATTACGTGCACCATTTGACACCTTCATGTATAGTCACCACCGTATTTACTATCCGCCCGCGATTTATTAGTAAAATGGCTTTTCAGTTGAGCAATCTGTTGCCCAACGTACACTAATTAGCAAATCTGTTTAGTTTTCCTTTAAATTGAACATTGAGCAATGGTAAGGTTTGCATAACCTTTTGGAAACGTATTAGTTAGTTTTGAGACTACGTTTAATATTAAGCGGTGTTACTTGCCTAGGCGTGAAACTAATTTTTTTTCTAACAATAATGATTTCCAATTAACTGATCGCTTATAATGTATACAGTGTATATATAATTTGATATATTGCGTGTCGACAACTCTGCGTGTATTAGACACTGAACGACATCGTGTTTCGGGAAGCAATGTGTTTCAGTTTGCCGTGAAAAGCGACTTCATTCCGTGCACAATGATACAGTTTAGCGTATATTGAACGCACGCATGTGACAAACAGTAAACAACACTGCATATGAGTACACCTGCTTACTAAAAAGTCAATTTCATTAAATACTGGTTTGGATCGTCGTAACACTGTTGTTGTGTTAAGGCACAAATGTTTTTAACTATTTTGAAACCAGCCGAAACCAAAGGTTATTTTGCGAAACCGTTTGAAACAGTAGCATGTGGTCGATATTCTGGGGACACGGTCATTCAGAAATCAGTGACTCATGTCTCTATGATGTCTGACAGAAATTCGTTATGTTTGCGCATGTGTATTATAAACAACATACAATTGATGGCTTTTCGATTTTACCATTGTTAAAAGCACCCTTTAAGAACTTAGTGAGTAAAGCGGGACAGATGGACATAGCAATTGCGAATTGAAAAAAAATACTTGATGTTTGTAGTAAAACTATAAATTATCTACAGTTTGCCGTGTCAATCCAGACAGAAAGGGTTGTACAGCCTCTGGGAAGTACAACAGTTAGTTGAAGTTAGTTTTCTTAATTAAATTGTTATGTGATACACTCATTAACTGAGCTAGATCAAGGACAACCAATATTTCTTTTTTTTTAATTGCAATTGTTATTGAGCCGTTGGTGACTTCCATTATAAACTGGCAACAAAGGTGTCAGACAGACAGACAGACAGACAGACAGACATATACTTCATTTCCCAACCAGGTAATATAGTAACAAGGTTAATACATACAATAGTCGGTGGGTACTTTTGATTATACATAATATGTAGTATATAGAACTACATAATAACATTTCAAAAATGCACATTTGTCTACCGTACTCTTATTTACACTGATATCACGCGTTTACAATATTGGAATAATCCGTTATTATCGAAACATCAGAATCGGATGTGAGTACAAAGTAAAGTAGCCCTTGCCCGCATATGCAGCTGGCGACTTTTGAAATTACTTTTGCCAAAGGAGAAATTTCCCATTTCTTGTTTTGGTACAATGCTTTAAAACTATATACAGTTATTATACATATACGTTCATTGATAGAGACTTTTCATAATGATTAAACTCGTATGCTGCGGACTCGTAGTGTGTTGAAATGGGTTAAAAAATGTTTAAAGTGTTGTACGCAGCCTTCAACATTACTCAAGTTATAGCACGGCGTTTCCTGAGTAACTTGTCAGTCACATCGCTATAACTCATAATAGTATCGTAATGCTATTCCCACGTCCTTGTGTATCAAAGAGGGAATCCAATACTACACTTGTTTAAATGTATGACTCGACCGAGGATCGAACCCTGATCATCCAATCCCGATGCGGACGCTCTAACCACTACACCTACGAGACGATAAGCTTAGAGCGTAGGACACTTTCCCATCAGTGAATTATCTGTTCATGAGTTAATATCTAGATTCATCATCAACTCGAGAGAGCTATATTTCTTAATTTCCTATTTCATGCAGCAGCTTCAAACAGCATGTCGTATTTAATCTGCATCCATAATGAAAAAATCCTGGAAAGTCCGTATTGACACACATACGTGTCATCGAAACATGTCCAATATCGTTTAACCCTTTCCCCCAAATATAGACAATTTCTGACGCCCATGCAGCAGGCAACTTTTGAAAACATTGTGGGAAAAGGAGAAATTGCTCAAGATGAGCAATTTCTCAACTTTCCTCAATGTTTTTAACTCTTATTAAATAATAAAACAACACTCACTTATGGAGGTTTTTCAAATATTTAGCTATACGTTTTCAAAGTCGTCTGCTGTGCAAATTTGTTATTTTATGGGAATAGGGTCAAGAACTGTAGAAGTAATTTTTATTCATTTGGATCAGCTCATTAGTTTTCTGCTACAGAAAAGTAAATGTAAAAAAAAAGCAATCGATGTAGCCCGAAATTGGACAGTACGAATGAGTTGTGATCATATACGTAAATAATGAGGCACACATCAAGAGGTGTCCACCTTTGAAATGTTCGATCCCTAGTCCTCTTGTTTTTGTTGGGCATGACCACATAAAACATGTGGGTTTTTTTACAAGAAAAGGGTTGATAGAACGATAAAACATTACTTGTCATTTTTCAGATTAAAATTCAGTTACAGCTATATGTTGAAGAGATTGTGAATCTAGCAGTTAGTTCTACTCAGAAATGTTTCTTTCTGTTCCTACTCCTCACTGATAGAAATGTATTAATTATTGCAGCAATCTGTCAGACAAAATTCGGTGTAGACCCAAAGACCATCTTTTTCTTTAAGCCATACCAAGTGCATGAAATAATATTAGACTTAATTAATGTGTACATAATATGTATATTTGCATATCTGTAGCTCCCCTTGGTTTCTTGGTTTGTTCTATCAACAATGTACACACGTAGCAGTATAGTAAGTCAGTATAAATGGTCTACACACAAACAGCAGACGTGGTAATCATATATCAATTAAACATGGGAGCGTTCCTGGAGATAAATAAATACACAATAGTAATACTAATTATGAATATACTTATAGAAGCATTTTCGTATCGGATCGGATCAATCAGAAATAACCATTTAGAGCCGAACAAAAGAATTGCCCCTCAGTGAAGATCATATTTCTGTCCTTTCCTAAAAGTAAGAAGTGGTGTGGAGTCGCCATTTCAACAGAACTTACATACTGAATGTTATTGAATAGGACATAGGCAAGGTTGTTGTCTGGGTATTTAATCATTAAACTGCAATACCCCGTCAAATTAAGAAATAAATTAGTGGTTTAATTTCGTTAGGTCTGCAAGTGAAAAATATAGTAAACATGTTGACTGATCAACATAACTCTCCAGAAAATAAATCTAGGGCCAAGTCTGTTTAAATAATGTATGAAACCTTGAATTTTAATAATGCATTGTTAAACCAAGGTCTTCAAAAGATGAACGTTTCTTCATCGCGTTAACCCTCCCTTGTCGATCATGATAAATATAAGTTACAGATTAGGAATATTGATTTACAACACTTTTCAAGAACAATAGCATATCAACTTTAATCTACTTTCATTTGTCAACCATATTTGAATTGAATACGACACGATATATTTAGAATGAACGTTTCATCAATATTTTGTAATTTTCTGTACTTAGAATACAAATTGAATCCAGAAGACAACACACAGCAAACAAAATACCTTAAATAAAAAATGTCTATTATGTTATACTATAGAAGATGAAGTTTACTTCTTATAAGAATATCAAAGTTTTCTGATAAAAGAAAGTTTTTAAACATCCAAGTATCATTTAATATATTGAATCACACAATATTTACAAACATATTTATATAAATCGATAAAAATATAAATATGTATATAGATGAACTTCTTTAAGATGAAATATCTATGGAAATTGTCCAGATTAAGAAAGTGTGTTTGTTTCTACAATGATTTCTGATTAATTGCTATGTATTCCCTCACATAACTGTTATACAACCGTAAACAGTTCAATTATATTAATATATAATATAAGTAGATTCTTTTTTAACAACTAAACAAGATTATGAGTATAAATTGTGTCAATTAGATGGGTTTTTCTTCTAGAACTTTTCTTGATTATTTTTAATCGAACAATGTTCTGCCTTTTACCATTACTTCATTACAGAAAATGTGTTGTATGTACGTAGCATGTTGGACGTATTTGCCATGTTACCTAAATACAATATATCTGTATCTCTTTTATCAAGAGTGAAAGCATGTGTGGTTTCTTTTTTTCTAGTCAAAAACACAGTCAAAATAAGTTTTTCCTCTTTTCGATAAAATGTAGGATTACTTATTATTTCTTATTAAATAATTAATTTAATATTAAATATTTCTTATTTAAGAGATCGAGTATTTGCAACTTTTGCGAATGTTACTATCTTATAACAGGAGGGAAAACAACATTTGTCGTTTAGAGCGCCGTTAAATACTAAGCAAACAGAAAACTATATCAGTGATCCCATATCATACAGTCAGAGCCATAAAACAATAAACATTACAGATATGCCGTTGGTTCACATGCAGCTGTCAACCAGACAAACAATACGTGTTGACTAAAATTCAATTTATTACACGTTGTAATGCCAATTAGTGTCAGGCACACTGCACGTATCACAGTGCGAACTTGTCGATGTAACATGCATAGTGTAGAAAGGTTTTAACCATATGTTGTTTAGTTAAAACAGCAACATCTGCAAAGATAAATTCTACTTTGCTGGCGTTTTTTGTTTCAAAGACAGGCTGTTACCTCACGGAGTCTTGATATACAGCATCATTACAAATGTTGTTACATTAACTTTTATATATAATGATCAGTTAGCGCCGCTTCATGAAAACCAATCAAATGATCTGGTTCTGCACTGTTCGCTAACACATGTATGTAAAAGAAGCATTCGAGAATTCTTTCTAATACAGTTTACATTAAGATCACATAGTGTGGATGTTCACATTGATCGATGTCCACCCCCTTGTTATAAATACTCATAGTTTTGCGTTCATAGAGCAGGGCTCATATTCAACACTTTTTGCGCGTTTTAATCAAACGGATCGTGATCGACTTATAGCTGATTACCGATAATTAAATCACGGAATGTTTCAATTAATTAAATTTATCTTACATAAAAAATATGAGGATCAATACAAAAGGAAATGCTTCTTATCCCTCTTCAACTTGCAAATGTATTTTGACTCATCTACTGCAGATATTTTTTAAGAAAATTATGACAAAAGTAGAAATTGCTCATACTGATCAAAATATCCTTTTTGCCAAAATGTTTATCACTCGATTCAATAATCATATTTTAATTCATAACGAGGTTGCACATGCTCGCCATTTTAAGTTCAAAATCGTCTTCTTCACTTAAATTTTATGCGGGAAATATTAGTTAAAGAATCGCCAATAAAACGTTATCAGCCTAAACACAGATGTATCAACATAACTTATAAATTTAACCGACCCAATTTGATAGCGCTTAGATTGTCTGCCACGAACGCGGTCAGTCTTAAATAGTGATTGTTTTGCTTGTTGGTGTCGTTCATGGTTGTTGGGGAATAGTTGATGTATTGCCGAGACAAAATCTGACCTTAAGTAGAACACGCAAAGGAATGATTGAATTAGAGCAATATAAAACACTAGTCCAACAGTTTGTCTTAATGATATAGTTTTAAAGAACTACATATGGAATCGTTTAAGCCGTATATATGAAACGGTATCTCTTTGCATACATTTTGATTAAAGGTTTGATTTTGTTAAAAACTTAGCATTTAGTAATTATGTGATTGCAAGAAGTGTCGATGACAATGCATCGAAAGATGATACTTGCTGTTGCTTTATATTATACAATATTTAGGGAATTTCGAAGGATATCGAAGATAGATTCAATTGCAGAAAGCTTAGCACATTCCGCTTGCTAAACTGTCCTCGAACATTTAAATTCGATGAAACATTATCGTAGCATATTGTCAATCTTGTGGATTGATGAGCACTGATTAATCGTATCCCTGATACAGACATTTGTCGCCTTTACAGCAGACGAGTTTTGTAAATATTACGAGAAAATGAGATATCCTAGATTTGTTCCTTTTCCCAAGAAAGGTTCCAGTTTTCACGATGTTTGCAAAGCAGACGATGAAATCACGTGAGTTGCAAGGTTTTATCACGTAGAGAATTCCGCTTACTTAACAGTAAATTACATTTAGACTATATTTACGAAAGTCTCCGCTATGAATCAATCGGGGAATTTCAACGAAGGCCCCTTCTTCAATGATGAACCGTATCATTTACAACATATCATTTTCTATCTCTCTAATTGGGTTTTCCATTTTTATGATCAATTTGTCTTTGACGTGTAGTCAGGATTATAATGCTAGTTACGACACGGAAAAAAGATCGATATCCATCATGTTTGTTGGGGCGTAATATAAGTAACCCGAAGTCTGATCAGGATCATTCTTGGTAACTATTTCTTCATTCTAGAATTTTAGTTTGATCCTGAAATTATAAAGTGCTAACAAGAAGTTTTAATCTGATCCTAGCCGTAACAAGCCCTTCAGGCGGATATTTCGTTTTCAGACTTCTCACACAATTCGTAAAATCAAGGGAAGATAAGTGATGGTCCTGGCAAATTCAGGTGTATTATCAATAAAGAATGAATTTAGAACCAGATAAAAACAGTGAGAGAATGTAAAATTGATCTTGATAAACTGAAGATATTTCGTCGTTTGCATTGACGAAGCTCGAAGGTAGTTTTTCCTATAGTGCGGTCTCTCAATTTTTCCTCTCGTCGAGAAATATCGGCAAACATCAATCCGATGTGATTATAGACGTGAACTCGGCTAAATGTCCTCTAATAGGATTAGAGCGCTAGTTATCAAGTACCTAGACTAAGTGCGGGGCTTTTGTTTCACTAATAAAAACAAATCCCTATGGCATTTAACGGTTTTGACATGGCATTACGGATTTGTGTTATTGAAAAAGACTTACACATAACGAAAATTGGATGTCTAAATGACATCCCTTCATGTGTATGTCATAGATATATATGAGCCGCATTTGGCGAGTGCGGTTCTTAGTAACATCGATTAGTTATCGCGTACATAGTCGTAAAACTAGTGGGGATATGTTGATAGTTTGTGTCACTGGGATCATGTCTAACAATACCCAAAATAGCCGGAATCCAAAACAATAGGATAAGCTCGAAACGTGATGAGTCATTCTGTTTAAAAAAAATTGTTTCATATTGAATGCCGTGCATAAAGGATAGGACCTTAGACAATAAAGTTGTATCATGGCAAAGTTGTCTCACAAGTCAGAAAATAATAGCACTTTTAAAAGGGTGACACTTGCAGTAACAGGCACTTTACTTTTAATAGATAACATTTGGGTAGACAATCGGCGTCCAGTATGTTATTCGGTTCAAAATAGTTCCAAAGACCACACGGGATGATAACGTAATCAGCAGATAACATCCGGAATAATTTTGGACTTTAAATCAGTCACTTCTTGCAAAAGTATTTCAAACATTCCATTATTCTCGATGTATACTGCCGTAAAAAGGTGGAACCTATTGTTCTAGAGAATGTTTGTTTGTTGTATTCAAGGGCAAACAAGAAACCAAATGCATATGAAACGTATGTAGGTCTTCGCTGTTCGTCAATTTCTGAGATGCATTGTTTTGTGGCGTGAGAGAAGAAGCACGTGTCATTTAATGATATTAAAACTGACTTCATATCATTGATTAGATACGAGGGAAAACGTGTGTGATCCGCTTTAAACTATATTAAAAAGGTGTGATTACATCATATGTCAGAGCATTGGAAATTAATTACCGACCGTGACATGTAAAACTGATCATATTACAATAAGAATATGAAGTTTCCTGCACAAACAGTACAAGCATAATCAAGTTTGATTCTAACATCCGACACAATTGTTAAGTGATGTATTGTATTAGAGTGCTGCTAGTTGTATAAACGATTCGAATTTTTGGCTATCTGTTTGCTATATTTCCTAGTCCGCGGTTTAGTGTTTACAGTATCGGTCTCTTGAGTGGGAGGAGACCATATTCTTAATCAGTTTAAACTAACACACAGAGCACTCGTTCATGTGCTAGTTAAATATTAAGTACACGCCGAGCACTCGATGTGTACTAACATTCTGATTTTTGTTTGTATTAGGGTTTACGCCGCTTTCAACAGCTAGGGTAATATTGCGCCGGACAGGAAAGATGATATTGGTCACACACCTTATATGTACATCGATACAAAAATATACGTAAAGGTATGAAATCAATATCACCCATGCAGGAGATGAACAGTTGGATTGACTCCATTCATTCAGACCCATTTAACCTATAGCATCCAGGATTGAGATTATGGCATTACGGCTGAAGCGCTGGAGGCAGAATAAAGTTATAAAAACGCCCTCATACGTGATGCCACAAAAGATGGTTGTTTTATGTTGTTAAAGGATATACACATAGAATTCTTATTTATTTTAATCTAACGCACATGGCTTTTTTTTTATCGTTTCAGGAATCGGCTATTACTCAACAGTCCTTGATGTAGCGACATAACACAAAAGTGGTACCATATTTAACGAGAACCTAAAGAAGGCGTGCGTTTTTAATGATAATTGAAAATGTATGTCGATACAGACGTCAGAAAGTTGTTACCTTCATAGCTAAATGAACAAAATATCAAGTTACAACAGCCTGTAAAACAAACAAGACATTGTCAAAAACGGACAATTCATCAATAGTGCTTCATTTAGCCTTCCATTTATCGCGAACGTCTGTGTTTCGCATTTGGAGAGGTAAATGAAAAACAAAAAAGTGTTACTGGATTTTAAATGTCAGAGGAATACAAACATTACATGGAAACCTTATTTAATTACATTCGTTCTCAGTATTCATAAGTGCTCGAACACACGAAGTAAATCCCTGTTCGACGCTTTGTTGACATTGTATCCGTTACGTTGAACTAAATTAATTAGTTTTGCAGACTTAATATTGATGCAACTTTGAAAACGTAAGCAATTAATTCTATGTAAAAGTGAGAACTTATTATCCCTGAAGGCAAACCTTGGTAATTTCTGTCAATACTTCACGGCAACTTGATCTATCGGCGAATTCATCAATCTACAGTGTAAGAAAGGAAACACCTCGTGAAATGTAAATTAAAAAGCTTTTATTGCCTGTCTCCACCATAGCTCTGTTTTCAGTAAATGATATTTAATTAACGTACGTGCCTTACCACCATCATATCACATCTGCGACAATAACAGGGGATCAACTTGAAAAGGAAAACCAACGTGAGTGTTTTGTGTAGACTGTTAAATAAAACTCTATTAACCAACGTTATACAAATCGGCACGTTCATGGTTTCATGTTTTCACTGTTTAAAAGAAACAGGGAACGCAAATGTCTGAGGAAGGCACAATAGATATGGATGTAGTTGTAGCGAAAGTTTTAAGTACCGTTATTATTACAACGTTGACGGTACTCTGTGGTTTATTCCCATGTAGACTTATGAAACATTTCGGGAAAACTATGGTAAAACGTAGACAGACATTTGAATATATAATTTGTGGTGCTAAATGTTTCTCTGGTGGCGTATTCCTTGGGGCGTGTTTTTTACATTTAATCCCAGAAACACGAAACAAAATTGACGCCGTGCTAGATCAGTTGGGATCACGATCGAAATATCCTGTCGCGGAACTTTTGACTATAGCTGGGTTCTTTGGCGTTATTTTTGGAGAACATGTGATTCGTTTTCTGTATTACAAATTTCATGAAGAGTCTTGCTTTCCTGCAATGGATAGGGATAGTTATAGTTTTGATGAGGATTTTATTCCGACAACCGAAGACCCAAATATGAACGGATGTGAAATAGAATGTACGAGTTTAAAGTCGTTGTCAAACGGTGGGCATAGCCAGGAAAACATACAACTACAGGCACGGGATATCAGAGACGATTGTTACTGTGCACCGACGGTGAACAATATGAACTCAAATGAAATTTCGAATAACACAATGGCTCATAATAAATTTGAAATTGAGATCGAACCAGCGCCTCTCACTGACCTTGAGGTTAAAACTGTTGTTACAGAACTGAGTAGAGCTGACGACAGTAAAGGGCAAATACGCTCTGTTCTTTTAATAACTGCTTTGTCTTTCCACGGCGTGTTTGAGGGTATGGCTTTGGGTCTACAAACCCTTGAGGGCGATGTTTGGGTAATGTGTGTGGCGATATCTATACACAGGGGGATTCTGTCCTGCGGAATGGGTATGCAGTATGCCTGGAACAATGAGAGACCGGGCACCATTATTTTCATCATTAGTTCTTTCTCGATACTTTGTGCTGTGGGGATAGTGATCGGAATAGCGATATCGGCTGGAGCCCAGCTTTACAACGACGTAAACGTCCCAAATGCTATCTTGCAGAGTCTAGCAACAGGCACTATATTTTATATCATTTTCTTAAATATACTTTTTAAAGAGCTTGATGGAAATAAGGATGTGAAAAAGATATCATGTACATTTGTTGGATTTTCGTTTATGGCTATTATTTTTGCAATCGCAAAACAGTAAGACGATGTTTTCTTCTTGAATACATATGAATATAATTCTTGCCTTTAACTCAAACAGTTGGTAAAATAGAAGTTAGATATAGCTCATTATTCCATATGTTTTAGTGTCATTTTCTCCATTGAATTTCCGGATATGTTTAACTTTTCGAATCCCACAGGATCGAAATTAAACATGTCTCATTTGATATCTTTATATCTTATGGGAAGAGCTATGTGAACTCATTCGTTAAGAAAATAACTTTTGTTCCATTTAACTCCTTTTCAGATTGAGTAATGATATTTTAAATGTCAAGTGATTTTTTTAAAAAGTAAAACAAACAAACCATGTTTTATTTATCATTGTGTGTAAAACTCCTTCTGTCCCTACTGAATTACTGTCTTAGACAGTTCATCGATGCTATCACATTTACAAAAGTGGACATACTAACTACGGTACCGACCAATGCAAAACAATACTCCGAAATTCATGTTCAATATAGAATGCGCCGACAAAGGGGAATAATTAATTATATAATCCGACACTATCTATCTTATAACCAAACGAAACTCCACTCTGTTGGTATGAGAAAAAAGATGCGCCTCCTTTTTACTATTTTTTTGTATTGCCATCTACACAAGGATAAAGGATTCGTCAAAGATATTTTTAAGAAACTTCTTGGAAGGAGTATTCATTTGGATCATTAAACCTGGATGCACTGCCAGGTTATTTTCCATACGTGTAATACTCAAGCAAAGGTTGTATTTACTGCTGCACCGGATATTTTAGTATTAATATCATCAACAAAGAATTTCACCCTTAGTACCTATCGTAGAAATAAATAAGGCGTACTGCTTTGAAATCAATATTGAATCAATTTAGTATATCATCTCGTAAAAGCATTTGACGCTGGGGAATCACGTGCTTTAGTCGATTGTTGTTTAAAGTCGTTTCGATGATTTCATTCAAGGAGCTGGATTTTACGTAAGTGTAAGTAAGTGTTGTTAAGATGGTGTCCGGGTGAGAGGTTGGTGCGTCAATTAATGGACCAAACATACAAATGGTTGCGGGTTTGAGAACGGCATGGCTCCTGGATAGCTCATTGTTGAAGCCATTCCACTCCATAGCAACTTTGTCCCTGGTTAAGGCTGTTGAGGCGCTGTGTGTCCTTCTCTTGCGCATTTACCGAACTGGCATGTTGAGAAAACACATCAGCAGCATAATTCATTCCATTGGTATTGTCAGTAGGCATGGCATGAGGTATCACCGGCGTAGTGTACAAGCTGAATGACCCTGCTATTACCGATTATCCCAGCTGGGTGCACCTGAAATTCTGTTGCCATGGCATGAGTCTCACAGCGACCATTTGAAGTTGATACCAACAAGTCAAAGTTGTGATACCATCCAAATATGAGCCCAACTGTCTGGTTAGCCCTAATCATCCTATGAGGAGTTGCAGCAGAATCCCTGACATACGGAACTGCAATACCTTATCATATGACACAGTGTATCCATGTTCATGTAAATTGTGAATGAGATCACCGCTACCAAACTTGTGATGTAGTTTTAAACCCATCCCAAGTGTTGTTTGGTTACATCGGTTGGTAATGGAATATTGTATGGCTTGTGATAGACTAAATGATTACATTGGAATACCATGCGCCTCAGTTGTGATCTTTCTCACCAGCGCATCCTCGTTTTCCTCATCCACTTCAAAAATCTTCATAATGTTACATAATGTACGTACTCACGGAATTCAACAATGGATGATTATCCCTCTCCTCACCCAATGCGTAACCAGCTTGGAGTGGTCCAGATTTGCTGCAGAATGAGAGAAGGCACTTTTTTTTGTCCAGCATTAGCAATTTCTAACCTCCAAAATGAAATAAGAATTTAATGTTTGCTCAAGCCTTGTTTTCAATCTATATGCCAATCAAAATCGACCGTATCCTGATCTTGAATGCAAAGAAATGACATCAGAAAATAATTCCCCGTAACCCCAAACCTCTTAAAATATGTATTACGCATAATTTTGAAGCAAATAAATAAAAAGTACAATTTTCAAGATGACGCCCGGCGGCCATCTTGGGTTTGACATAACCTTGACCTGCCATTGAGAAAATAACATCAAAATTTGATTATACATACCCTAAAACCCATAAACGCATGTTTTTTATATCATTCTATAGCAAGTTGTGCAGAAGTTAAATTTCAATATGGCATTTAGCGGCCATCTTGGATTTATGCAAATTACCAGATTTGCCCAAACTTGCCATTTCGGCAACAAAGTCGAATTTGCTCAAGGACCCCATTAGAGTACAAATCAACACTAAAACTTCATAGGAAACAACATTACTAGGTTCCAGAAATTTCAACTGGACTAGTACTTGTCCTAATCTGTTTGTCACAATTAAATTTCTACAGCTTTAACAACCATAGCCGAGCCCCGGTAGCTCAGTCGGTAGCGACGCGGGCTGTCAATGCAGGGGTTGTGAGTTCGAATCCCGGCCCGGCCAACTTTCTTTCCGAGGATTGACAAAAGTCAATGCGACATGCGTCATTCGTCTTCCACCAATGGGCTAAGTCTATGTGGAAAAGCAGCCAGTTGCTTGGGAAGATTGTTGTGTAGTACTGGTGTGAGAAAACCAGGAAATGCACGAGTAGGTGAACTGGCCGGCGTGATATAACTGAGAAACTGTTAAAAACGGCGTTAAACCCCAATCAATCAATGAACAACCATAGTTGCGTTACCAACATCGGATCAAAATGTGTAGAATGACTCAATCAGGGCACATATCCATGACATACATTTCACTTGGTGGTTGTTCTAGCAACTTCATCTCTGATGCATTTTATCTTATGAAAAGAGGAACAATATAAGGCATTTTCATTGAGTCCAATATATCAATATAGAAATGTGCGTAATACTATCAAGTGAAATTATACTTAAAATATTTCTTAATGCATTTCTCGCGACCATGTCCTTACGCACATACTCACCATAGTTTTCACTGTCCGGTTTTCTTCTTGTATAGACTATCATGGATCATTCGACTTATCTAACATATCATGTCCCAGATAACACAGGTAACTAGTCGATTAACAACCTAAAACAATTTAGAATTAAAATAATCTAAATAGTTATACTCAACATTATACACATTTTGTCTTACGTTGTCTATCTTTATCTAGAAGAAAGCCTTATATAAGTCTGTCATTCCGAAAATTTCCAAGCCCCGTTTCATGACATTACTGAAGGTGTAACTCAGCTGAGCATGTATACAATTTCTTGTTTTCAGGTCTAGAATATTAGAAATTTCCTAACTATTTTAAAAAGTACCAATATTATAGTTTGTCTTTCATTTATTTTCACGGATACTGTTTTCATGGGTAATTAATATAGGAAGACAGAAAATGTTGAGCACGTTATATAGATCACACAATTCTTTATTAAGAAGTAGTTAAGGCAACACAGAGTTAAGACATTTTATGAAATTTAAACGATACATTATAGTGATTTATTCTAGCGGAGATAACAACTATTAATATGCTTGACACAGTACAATGATTTAATTACATGGCCAGCTTAATACAAACTGTATTATAATAAGTTTCATGAAAACGAGCACCGGATACGCTTATTTTGAAAATCGTTTTCCTCTTATAATAATCATTTTATCCGTTTTGCGATTGCCTTTTTACACCTTCAGTTTTAACATAAGTGTTGTATATACGGAAAACAAACTCCGGACCCTGGCAGCCATGTTTTCTAAGGGATCGAAATATGTGCCAAATAATTTTAAAATCAGGCCAGTCCTTTTGAACAAGAAGTTTTTAAAACACTCATTATAAGGAAAAAAAGCTCCGCCCCATTACGGCCATGACTTTCAATGGATCGTATTATTTGAATAATCTTGGGAGAGGGTCCGCCACGGAATATCTGTCGGATAATTTTCAAATCGGGCAAGTACTTTTGGACAAGAAGTCCTTTCCATTGCAATGCAACCAGTGTTCCGCATTTAATTCAATTATGTTAACAACTTTGAAAGGGGACCACTCACGGATGATCAAAATTAGCCCAGCCAACATTTTGACGAACGACGGAACAAGCGCTATTCCACAAACGTAGTAAAAAAGTAAATGTGCGAAGGCAGTCCGCTAAAAAAAAAAAAGAGAATATTAAATGGAGTACAGGCGACTGCCTCGAGCTCTCATTACCTCAGTTGTTATCGGGGAACACAATCAGTGATTTGGAACCGGGATTTATGCTAACAATAGCTGTTGGTGTTTGTGTGAAATATTGTACCTTGTTTTATCTAACTGTCTTTATACACTTCATTTGCCGCAAGCAAACCAAATCCTGAATAGATACGGTGAGAAAATAGCTCATTAGTATTCATTAAAGGAAGTATAATCGGATATAACACTTTCCCTGATAATTACAGTTTTCATTACCCGTATCGCTTACTGTCGTCAGGTGCAATTCGAAAACAATTTGAATATAGTTTCTGTTAAATTTAACATTTCTCTTTCTCTTGAAATGATATGTAAGCATTTCCCTTTGTATTATCATAGGTACTAAGTACATGCTTCAAAACACTGGAGCCAAATGGCAGACAAATGCTATACCATAAAAGAAAGAACACAATCTCTGTTAATATTGATGGCGTCTATCGTATTTTTTATCGGGAAAATTGATATCGTGTTTCCGATCCCGTAGTGAATGACACGCTGCGAAAATACAATATAACATTCCATAATCATGATTTAATGCAGGAGAAAGTCGCAATTAGCATCTAAGCGATATAAAAAATGTCATACGAATATGCTCCCAGATTATAACTAAGGCATGTGAAAGTCCGCTGTTAAAATTGTTCGCACAAAAGGAAGTTTCTCATCCGTCTTACTTTTAATATGAATATATACTTTCTATTGACTCGTTATGGGGCATTTTTCTAATTCGAATATTATAAAATATATTAAGGCAATCAATGACTTGAACACGTATTTCGACAAAAAGATACATAATTGTCATTTACACAATTTGATGCTTACAATTAAAATTTAATGTACAATGAAATAAAGCAGCGATACACAGACTGGATCTTAAAGCATAACTTACGTTGGCTTAACTAATGAGAAGCCATCAGAAAAGTCTAATTCAAGTGTCTAGTGCGTATGTACATGGTTTTCTGAGTTGTCACCGTATACGTATACAACATCACCCAGTTTTACTCAACATTTTTTCGTCTGCCGTAATAGCTTATAAGAAGGTTATTGATATCGAGACTTTTCCAAATCGCAATGTTTAACGTTTGATAACAAGGACTTTTAATACACACAGGTTTATTTTCCAGTGAACATGACGTGTCGCCATAAGTATTCAAAGTGTAAATGAAATTTGAACAGTATATCAGTCATATCACTGTGATTCCTGAAACCGATGAATCAGTTATAATTATTTCCAAATGAGTACCAAGGCGTTGCAACCATTAATACTTTTTGTAAAGTTTTTTGGTATAGCCCGAATGAGAACTGATCCCTGACCTACTGCTGTATAAAGGCAGATGATCTGACCACTACACTACGGATAATAATCATTTATTTATTGGGGGTTTTAAGCCGCTTTCAACATTATTTCAGTTATATCACGGCGACAGTTCACTTATTCATGATCTCTGGGTAAACAAACCAGTCCTAGGCTAGAAGGGCACTCCAACAATCTGCGAATCAGGTAATACTATACACATTGTTTTCCTGGATAAGCGGAAAGTATTTCTTAGTTATGATACATATTTTTGTTGTTAAAGCTGATAATTCAAAATGTTGTGTTACATCTAAACATACATGTTATATTCATTGCGTTTAATGGCATGCAAAACAAGTACTTGCTTATGTAAAGGACATTTGAAATTTGTTGCATCATAAGATCTGTATTCTACTTTTTTGCAAGGTTTTTCTTTTTAAATTTTTACCCGGCAACGCAAGAGCTCTTGCCTTTTTAAACATAACGAAACCGGATATAAATCGGACCAAATAAATGTCATGACAAATGCATAATGTAAGCAATCCAAAACGTAGAAGCAAAATGTAAAACACATATTTGTAAAAAAGAATTTTAAGGAGTTAGTCGATAGACACGGTAGAAATAATTTCAGTGAGATATTTCAAAATAAAAACAGGATTTAGAGAATAAAAGTGTTTAGTTTAAGAGAGGAAAAAGAGAAGAACGAAAATTCAAAATGTACAAAAAAAAGAAGCTTGCAGGTAAAAGTTATGGAGATACACAAAAAAGAAACATGTCCTGAAAACAGTTTCCTGATAAGGATTTCGCACTGAACGAATTCATTGACAGCTTTTGCTACGTAATAAAAGTGATTAAAGAGAAATTAAAAAGAGTAATGAAATATGGAGAAGGATAATACGGAGC
Organism: Serripes groenlandicus; assembly: GCA_031761405.1. Lineage (NCBI taxonomy): Eukaryota > Metazoa > Mollusca > Bivalvia > Cardiida > Cardiidae > Serripes > Serripes groenlandicus. The sequence goes on along the minus strand of JASEVX010000002.1, from coordinate 82,393,640 downwards.
TAGGGAATAAACATGGTAAAAACAATTTCTAAGAGCGATTTCATGTCATATTTGAACTCGTTTTACAAGTTGTCACGAAACAAGGTAATTTCTACTTTTTTCGAAACCGATAATTGGTTATGTTTATAAGGTCATTCGAGCCAAGGACCTGTCGCAAAAAGTCCAATACTCTCTATATATGTGTATACAGCACTTGTCTCATATATCGAATAAGTAATATTACGCCGTCTCTCATTATAAATGATTTTCTATACATCAACACCACGGAATAGGATCTTTTTCTTAGATTAATCAGTTGTAGAGCAAAGGTCGGGAGCGTAATGTGTTCCCCGCAAAAGAACAAATTGAGTCATTATATACTAGCTGTGCAATACTCAGCCATTTTCTCCTCTTTCTGGGGGTCGTTCGTAAATTTCCGGACAGTGACCGTGACACTTTACAACTACTCACTGTTATTTATCGAAAGAAAACGTACCATTGATATTCATGTAAATACAAAGGATAATAGTGTAATTAGTTGAACAGACTCTGAATCATGGAACATGAATTTTCCAGTATTTCAGGGATATCAACTGTACTCCATCGCAGTCATTGACGGAAGCAGAACTCTGCTACTACGGTGTTAACCTATCAGAAGCGAATATTCACGGTCCAAAATAAAATAAACCGAAACAGATCCTAGATAAATCGCGGTATCACACTGAGAGATCGTTAACACCTTGCTATAGTTTTACCTTTGTATGACATTTTTAGCTCGAGCGCCATGTACGAAACTATGAAGTTCGCCTGTCCTCGGCATTTAAACTAGCGTAGCCACTTATGTCTTGTCACTAATATAAAAATATACTATACAAAAAATAGTGCCAACAACAATATAATACATTTTGAAAGGTAAATAATGACTGCTCACAAAATGATTGAAAGACCAGCGGTAAACAAACGATGACGTTTTGTCATTAAACATTTGCCGCATGACAGCCTACGAAAATTTACAGAAATGCATAAGATTTAAAAAAAAAACACGGTCTTTAAGGTATTTAACCTACATTAGTCCTATATATTGGCGGACCCCCATGGAAACATTACAGAAATGCATAAGATTAAAAAAAACCACGGTATTTAATTTAACCGTTAACATTAGGCCTATATATTGGCGGACCTCATGTAAACATTACGTCATCAAAATGTGAGCCATGCTATACGATAATAGATCTTTATAAGCATTGAAAATAATGGCAATTACGATACCAATTACATAAACATTCTCATTGTTTTCAATATGCTCTTAAGACTAGATGGCGAGCAGGAAAGAAAGATATGATCATACTTCGAGGATTGACCAAAATAAACAAGAGGACCAAGATAGCCCTAAATCGATCACCTGAATGAAAGTAAATTAGAAACAAATATTTAACTGCAAATATCTGTGAAAATTTGATCAGGAGTTCAAATGAAACTGCAAGGAGTGGACACTCAGTTAAAGAAATAGTTTATCAGTAAAAGCCATTTGTATCTTGAAATCTAACAAGAACTTTAATAAGAATGAAATTATAAAATTTTGTCATTTTTCACCTTTCCTGATGCCGCTTTGCTGCCCTGTTTGTCAACGAAATTAATATGGCTTGAACAGTTTTTGTAGAGTCACTCAAAGAACATTTCTGCCAAATTATCTTGGAATCTGACCAGCGGATTATGAAGATGGAGGTTTATAAAGTTATCGTATTTTTCTCAATTTCTGATGCCGCAGCAACAGAAGTTCTACACAGAAAGTAAGTCTTTGAACAATATTGAAAGAGGACCATCAAAGGAACATTCCTTTGAAGTAACGTTGTAATTGGTCAAGTGGAATGGTAGGAGTTGTCATTTGTAGCTAAAAGTTCAATTTACCCCTTTTGTGATGACGCGAGGTTGCTATGATTTTGTAACCAATCAATACGGCTTGAACAAATTAAGTAGAGGATCACTGAAGTAAGATTCCTATTCAATTATTTTAATATCAGACAAGGACTTAAAATCAATGGAATTTCCAAATTGTGCCCCTTTTCTGATGCCTCCTGACTGTTTTTCAACTAAACCGTATGCCTTGAACAATCTTTGTAGAGGGTCACCCAAGTAACATTTCTACCAAACTATATTGGTATCTGACATGCAGATTCAGAGGTTCGAACATTCTATTAAACTATATTGGAATCTGACATGCAGATTCAGGGATAAGATTTTTAAAGTTTGGACATTTAGCCCTCTTTCTGATGCCGCAGCAACCAAAGTTCTACATGGAATTTAAATCATTGAACACTTTTAAAAGAGGGCCACCAAAGGAACATTCATGTGAAGTTTGGATGAAATTAGTCCTGTGGTTTAGGACGAGATGATGTTTACAGCTAAAAGTTAACAACGGACGATTTTGCCCCTTTTCCGATGCCTCCTTACTGCCATGTTTTCAACCAAACAGTATGCATTGAACAAACTTTGTAGAGGGTCACCCAAGTAACATTTCTACCAAACTATATTGGTATCTAACATGCAGATTCAGTGGTTCGAGCATTTTGCCCACTTTCCGATGCCGCAGCAACCAAAGTTCTGAATGGAATTTAAATCCTTGAACAATTTTGAAAGAGGGCCACCAAAGGAACATTTCTGTGAAGTTTGGATGAAATTGGTAATGTGGTTCAGGAGAAGATTATGTTTAAAGCTAAAAGTTAACGACGGACAAAAAGTGATCAGAATAGCTCACCTTGAGCCTTTGGCTCTAGGTGATCTAAATATATGAAACGTTTATGTCAATAATTCCAATCATCCTTTGTAGTTTGAAGACTATTGGACATATATGGTTATTTACGTATTAATCAGAAACGGATTGACCCCTGTAACCATAAACCCCCCAAAACAATAGGGATCATCTACTCAATCATCCCATGAAGTTTGAAGACTGATTCAATGTTATAGAGCGGAAACATAGTGTGACAGACTGACTGCCAGGGCTTGAAACATTTGTCTTCTCCAAGGGGAAGGGTTGGGGGCAAATAGTTACCTCTCTGGTAACACGAACTATCTTTCTTCTAACCCCAGTTTTACCGACGGTATGTTGTTGCGTTTAATGCGATTGACCTCCCGGTCGGGCCAAAATATATAATTTTGCAAAAATTAAACAGGCCATCCTTTGTTTTCATAGTTGACGTTGTAGCATTACAGGTTGATATATTAAGTACAACAGACCAAAAACGAAAATATTACAGTTGTGTTTTTGTAGGAGCAGTAAAATTAAATCAAGAGAGTCATGATGGCCCTGGATCGCTCACCTGAGTCATAAAATGTGATTTGTCATGCCAACTACAATAACTCATTTTGCAGTCAGGTAAGCCAATACAAGAGGCCTAAGATCACCATAGAGCGAAAAACCCACACCCTATGCTGCCTGTCTTTTGTCAAGTTAATATGACTAAGAAGGTCACCCAAGACATGTTAATGCACCAGTTAGTATTTAACAAGAATATTTCCAAATAATAATAATTTGGAAAATATTATTAAAGGAGATTTTGTTTAACACCAAATATCTAAGCTCTAGGCCTTTTAGTTTCAGACAGGATAAGTTCAAAGATTTTCCCTATATATCTCATTGAAAAACAGGTGACCCTCCCAGGGCGGCCAATTTTGACCCCAGGTACATAATTTGATGAACCTTTGTAGAGGACTACTAGATATTGCTACACACCAAATATCTAATCTCTTAGGCCTTTAAGTTTCAGACAAGAAGATTTTCAAAGATTTTCTCTATATATCTCTATGTAAAACAGATGACCCCTGGGGTGGGACCAATTTTGACGCCGTGGGCATAATTTGAAGTATTTGTAGAGGACTACTAGACATTGCTACAAATCAAACATCGAAGCTCTAGGCCTTTCGGTTTCAGACAAGAATATTTTTGCATATAAAAAACAAGCCCCGCCCTCTGAGAGCCATGTTTTTCAAAGGATCGGAATAATTTCAACAATCTTGGTAATGGGTCAACCAAGGATTATGTGTGTCAAATCAGTTATATATCAGGTCATTCCTTTTTGTCAAGAAGACGGAATTAGAATTTTTAAAGTTTTAACAATGGCGGCCATGTTTTTCAACGGATCGAACATATTTGAACAATCTTGGTAGGTGCCCCAAGGAGCATTTGTGTAAAACCTTTTTTGATGTCGCAGCAACCAAAGTTCTTAGGTGATCTAAAAAGCGATTAAAGCAATCCAATCTTTCTCTCCAATATTTTTATATTCCAACTGCCAATATTTGTGGTTCGTACAGATATTGATGTATATGGTATGCACCAAGACGCAACTTATTGCAGAATTGTCTTTCAATTTTAATTTGGAACACAACGTTTAGCAATATAATTTGATTTGTTTCAGGTTTTACGCCCTTTTTAAAATCATTTCAGTTATATCACGATTCCAGTTCACTTATTCATGATTCCTGGGAAAACAAACCAGTACTGGTATCGTATAATAACTCAAAACACACAGCTTAGTTCATAAGATATTTAATACACAGTCTGACAGCATAGCGAGCCGACAGCTATAGCCGGTCTGAGCCGAACTCCCAAATGAGTAAGATTGCCTCCATTACATAGTGCTTCTTAACTCTTATTTAATAGTGGACATGTATCGTTTGACACTTATAGTCAATAAGATATAACCTGTCATTCTGAATACTGTATACATGGGAATTAGCCATGGCATAAGAAATAATGTCCATTATTTCACACTGGGCTAGGAAATGCGCCTTGCCAAAGAACACTCCACCATGACTGCACAGACTATAGATCAAATCTGGGACGGCCGGTTCCAAATCCCCCACTCTAACCATTCGGCCAAGGCAGATAATTTGAATGAAATAATGAAGTTATATCCTATTATTTCTTAATTATAGAAGAACCGATTAATTTCTTTATATTTACAGCGTATGACATTGATCTAGACAACTACGTGTAGTAGTTTAATATTGAATTTAAGTGAAACGCAATACATGTCATATGAACATTATATTCATACAGGAATATAACGGGCACATTTGTTGGCAATATTAGTACATAATTCGCGTACCACCCGGCTTATGATTCACTGGATATGTATACATATATGATTTTCATCGCAGATTTCTTTATAACTCGTTTATCTGTTTAGCATATATTTAGGACCTTGGCCAAATGTCACATTAAAAGCGCCATTTTTCAATACGTAGAGGTAACTTTTCAGTGTTAATGTGTGCTTCGATAGATCGAAGATGTCTATGAACATGTAAACGTGGTGCTCATACGAATTTAGTTTTTAGGTATCTATATGCCCTTAATTGCGGAAGCGCTTGAAGGTATTTTGTCTATTGTAAAAAGTTAATCTGTTCATAACGTATGCCGTAACATCGCGGGCATTTATTAATGCCATAAGGTAATAAACATGGTTACATATATAACCAAATTAAATATGAAGATGTATTACATGACATATCTGGGAGACATAACCCAATTGAATATGAAGATTTATTACATGACTTATCTTGGAGACATAACCGCCTATAAAAAAGATGTGGAAGGTTTAAAAGTATAGACATGCAATGTGTGATATTGAACAACTACTTAATATCGACACTAGCTGGTGAACATCATACTCAGTTGATACCATGGCAAAGTATGTACTCGTGAAAAGAATAGTGTTAAACAACATAATGTTTAACATGATTCCGAACAGACTCCAGGCAAGTATCCGAGAGGAATATGTAAAGCATGCATAAACGAAAGTAACAAATACAACATGAAATGCTAACCCCAAGAAGGGACAATTATTCCTACCGTTTTCCAAGTTTGTATATGTTCCGGGGGAATATAACCCACCCGAGGCGATCTCTTAATATATTAGAAAACCGTGGTTTAACAAATAAATGGAGAAGACACTTAACACCTATTTTTAGTATGATCAAGTTATAGTTACACCTGGCTTAAATCACTCATAAAAGGTGAACTTTAAATAAACTGAAACACGTTTATTTCATATTTTAATATCTTATTGTCACAAAATCACATGCTACCTTACTCCATTTATATTCAAATAATTGCCCTTTTCACGATCCTTCGAACCAAATATATCTTTTCACATATGGTTACTTTCTGTGTATCGAATGTGTTTAATCATCTTGGCCAGTCATATTTTCCACTATATCATCTATTCCTCGTGAAAAGAATAGTGTTAAACAACATCATTGTTTAACATGATTCCGAACAGACTCCAGGCAAGTATCCGAGAGGAATATGTAAAGCATGCATAAACGAAAGTAACAAATACAACATGAATAGAAGGTAACAAATACAAATGTAAACATATGTACATTCAGTGGATGGAGGAAGCAAGGCGGAGCTTTAATCAAGGAAAACAAAGCGTAAGTTAAACAGATGGCGAATGAAGCACATGACTGTCTTACTGTGATTTGGAAAAGATCAGGCATAATATCTAATACAATATAAAATCACTTTAATACATCCTGGCAAATTGTCTGTTTAAAGTAACACATATGAAGATGAACTATTAACAACCGTAATCATTTTACGAGAAGCAAACTAAACTAACTGCAGTATCCGTTCCTCCCTCGATCTGCGAAATCCTTTTGAGGTAAACCCCAAGATCACATTAGTTTACAATTTATTCAAAGAATTACTTGAATATACATGCTTCAGGTGATTTAAACGTTGTTGTTTTTTACTTCTGAAGAGTCTTGCTGCTATGATGTGATACAAGTGCAGTTTTTTTGTTTATAGGGTAAGCTTACAGTACTACTGATCTTTTTTTTTGGAATAGCAGTGCAGTTGTTATGCTTACCGAAAACCCCAGCACACCAAGGAGGTAAACTCATTAGTACCAGTTTTTGGTATGACCCGGGGATCTAAACCGCGACCTCTCGCACTCGAAGCGAACGCTCTACCCGTCAACGCCGAGGCGGTAATTTTCTTTTAAAAAATTACAGAAATTCCATCCGGCTTAAACAGATCATTGCTACAAAGTACATGTGAATCGAAGTGACCAAATCACTAAACAGTCAAGCCATGTACAATCTGGTCTTTGTTCACAGATGGTCTTTAATTGCAGGGTCATTTATACAGCAAATGAGTATTTGGGAAACTAAAGTATGGCATAAGTCGAAATGTTTTATATATGTATACATATGGCTTTTTTGCCGAAATATATTAATAACGATATCTTTGATAATGTTGAACTCTGGCTCGCAATACTTATGTGCATTTCAAATATGAAATTATAACGATATAAGGCAAAAGCGATTAAATTAATAAGCATATCTACCTTTTCCAAACTGTTTTCAAAGGTCGCCTGATGCAGACATGTCAAAATGCGTCTACAAATGGAAAAGGCTTAAGGATGTACTCTACTCTATATTGCCTGAAATATTTTTACAATACACTTTTACAATAAACGAGCTATACTACATTGATGTGAATCGCAAATTATCTGTGTTAGTAGCTTAAATAACTTGTTTTCTTATTTCCAAAATAATGATTATTGTTATTATAGCCATTGTTTTTCTATCTAGATACTTTGAGGAAGGAATAAATTATTTTAATATAGCATATCAATATTGTTACCATATGTTTGATAAAAGTCGAAATAAATACGTTTGCAAAAGAAGGAAATAATTATATACTGAATTTGTAGATTTAAAAAACCTCAACTAACATATCTTTTTCTTCCTGACTTTGAGAGGAAAAAAACTATAGATGTCATTTATAGTTAAGATAAAGCATGCGTTCAAGATTAAGCAACACGTTATCCGATTCATTCAACTGTAAGATCCGTTTACAACAATGTTGTAAATTAAATCCCATTTGTTTTGTCTTTACATTAATGCACTATCATCAGTAATACGAAAGTCTGGATCTAGGGGAATCTAACTTTATCCAGATCGTATTGAAACATGGTCGCACATGTTTGCTGATGACGTTGCTCTTATACGTGATACGAGTGTTGGCCTTCGGTAGCAATTTAATGCAGTCTTTGCATATTGCACTAAGTCGCATTTGGAAGTCAACAAAAAGAAAAACGAAAACATTTTCCAAAAAAAGAAAGAAAAAAAGGTAGGCGACTATCAAAACAAGAGGGTCATAACTCCCCGTATCGCTCAATATATCATCTATTCCCCCCCCCCCCCCCCCCAACATGCGTCGATTTATCTGTCCCGAAAATATATTACTTGTTTTATGAAAATGTTTGCTTTTATAAGAATTTTGAAAATATTTTGAAAATAATAATTGACGTACATGTATATATAAGTTGCTTAACATACCTTTCTGCTAATAAAAATAGTTATTTAACGTAGGAACAGGTCGAAACTTATTTGATATACATTACCAATATGCTACAAACTAAAATTTAAGTAATAAATATTCAACAACACATTGGTTTGTGTTTTCTCTGACTAAATGAACCTACAGGCGTTCATTTACTGTACGTTAATAAAAGCTTAAAGATGATTAGTTATTTCCGTCAGGAGGTCACGTATCCTTTGAATGATTTTAAATTGTGATAGCTGGATATCGCCTTTGTCAAAAATGTATTAGAAGCAGAACATCATTCTAATGGTTTTTGACAAAAAGAAGAACGAAATATTCGATTATATATTTTACGTTTTCCATCTCACCGGATATTGATTTTAGGTCGCACTTAGCTCTAGCTATAAGTGTTTTATTTAATCAAAGAACTGACAGGCTAACTGCAGATCACAAATTACATTTGGACATGGATTTACCAATCTCAAAAAGTCTAACAAGAACATTTTACAATAGCACTTTGTTGTGTCCATATATTGAATGATATAAAACGCAATAACCTGTCTTAAATTGGACACAAATTACTTCCCTTAATTATGCTTTCTGGGTAGTTCCCGTTTAGCACTGGTTTACAATGGATTTTAGCCGTTATTTGTATGCAATTAACACAGAAATGTCATATGAAAATGAAGGTCTCTGCTTAACAATGAGAAATATATTGAGAGATCAGTTCTAATATCCAGCAGATATAAAATCCTGTGTACTTTACATTTTCTGGTTATAAAAAACAAAACAGGGAGGCATCCTTGCTTTGCCTTGTATTTATTATTAAATTGTATTAAAACTTTTAAAATTAACAATCTTTTTCATGCGGATTTTTAGGGTCCATCTATGATAGCTTTATCAATAATTACAGCGGTCTCAAAAGAACTGGTTATGTTTATTTTACATTGTGTAGAGCGTCCGCATCGGGTGCTGGAGGTAATAGCTTACCCTCCTTAACAATCAGGCTTGTGTGTGGTTAGCTTTACGACTGACTAGCAGGTGTCAGAATACATGGACCAAGAGTACTGATAACTTATACAGGAAACGACGTGATATAACTACAATATTGTTAAAAGCAACGTTAAACATCATACAAACAAATAAGTAATTTTCTGATATGGTTTCACAAAGCATAGGTGAAAAATTAAATGCAAATTTGAATTTATTGTGAATCGAAACATTTTGAACGAGTTAGTTGCAGAGTTGTCAAAGTATGTTTGCACCACTGATATGAGGAATTTATGAGACAGAAAGCACATGCTTACCTCTCAGCCTGACTTGTAGAGTGTAGTGAGTAAATTGAACATTTTACATATGATTTGTTACTGAAAATAGCACAACCAGTTCATGATATGAAAGATCGATATACGAGCTAGCGATTTATTTATAATTTAAGCGTTATATCTTTATAAAATATCAGCTATCCTTTAAATAGTTTAATTCTCTTTGGTATGTATTTATTGTCTTCTGGATTTCTTAAATTTCGTTATTTTCTGTTGTGACCCTGATTGTTAACGTAACCGCTGAAAAGCGTTTTGTACATATTATTCGAAAGGACTTTTGAAATTCGGACGCCTAGGCTAACTAACACATGTCATCTTTTTTCATTTATTTTTTATTTGTTTATCTTTTCAATAGTTTGATTCTCTTTAAGTATATATTTTATCATTCGGACTCGATTATCTGAATTAATATTCGAGTCGGAATCAAAAAGCTGTTTTTCATCCAATTCATTTACAATATTTAGGAATCACCAATGAACTTTACGCGAGATCAAGTAATGTGAATGCACATTTCTTTGGAGATCTTTTAATTACTTGCGATATCATATCAAGTCCATTTTACGGTCGATATCCCACCAAATTACCGCATTTTGTTTGTTTAGTGACGGACTATTTGACGGTACGATACTGTAGACTTAGATACTCTGGAAGCAGAACATTCATTTTAGCAAATATTCCAGAGATGCATGTGCTTTCATTGACATTATAAACAATCTACGAATATTAAGACATCTCGCTGAACTCGAATTGGTGTTCAGTAATTGAGAGCTACTATAGAAAGAGATATTTTAAATAATTCATTGCCGATATTGTAATAAGACTTTAATAATAGGGACCGATTTCTGTCTAAGACGAATGTTTAGTTTGTCTCACATTTTGCAGATGAGTACATCCCGGTACCCGACGTGGACGTGGTAATACTGCACCTCTGTATCTTTCCAGTGATGCAACTAATGTTTAGATTGCACGAGACATATGTGGACAGTTGTGCAGCATCAGATCCTCCGTGTCGAGCTGTAAAATACTCGACGTTCAACAATATTTGGAGACATTCTTTATCTCATATTCTCATATTATAATTGCGTCTCTACGTGACGACGTGTGTGTCACCTGTATGACATTCCGTAACTGAGGAAGAAAAGTTAGACTCTGCACATTGCCTGGAGAAACATGTTCTCACTGATCGGAAGGAAAGGGAGATACACAATGCATGTATTAAGCGAGCGCGCAAACGACTCACGAGACAGCGAAGAGGCTGATCCTTATGTTCATTATACGTTTGACTTCAGCCAGAATGTTTATCTACCCCATCATTCCAGACAAATGGGACCAGCCTTCTTTGTTAATCTAAGAAAGGTGCAGGTTTCGGAATTGATGGAGTATCGCGGCAGCTGAATCTTCTCATTGTCAAACATGAAACAAGAGGGTTGGACGGCACATTAACGCATGGCCCAAAGGCTTTGATTGCCATGATACACTGGGCTATGTAGACATACCATTACGTAGTATACATGCCGATAACTGTCTAGGTATGATTAACTTCATATGGCATCTCAGCCTGCTCTTACATTTTATTTTTATGCTACCGGACAGTAGTGTAATACACCTTAACACGAACGTACGAAAGTAATGTCAAATACATCGTAAAAGAAGCAGATATTGTGTACTGCAACTGTGTAAAGTTTGATCAGAACCGGTCCAGCCGTTAAGGAGGAGTTGCGCTTACAAGACATATGGACAATGGGCATTTGTTTGGTATTTTCCTTTGATGTTTTCTTCTTAGGTATACTCAACAAGGATACGGTTTATTCCGTAAGAATCACCCTTTTACGGAATAAATAGCATTAATATGCTAATTAGATAAAACCACTTATCAAAGTGTCTTATAAGGGTGGTCGGTGGGCTTTAGCAGAACACCAGTACCTTTCGTGGACTCGGACGGACAGGGTGATTCCTATATACCCCCCCCCCCCCCCCCCATACTATCCCATACTCAGGCTGCTTTCGAAAAGTCGGATTGCGGCTGCAACCACAGTCCACACAATTGAATTCCTACGCCAAAATCGATTGGTTATAATCTGCCTTTTCAACGATTTCATTGGTTCGACCGAATCACGAAAAACCCTCCGCTTGCATTAATTAAAGAGACAAAATAGTTCCAACGCGTGAAACACATTCTGAATTATGATTGACCTCAATGTCAGTGGTGTTAGGTAACGTCGATCGTGCTGTGACCCCATTAATTAGCTTACAACAGTCGACTTATATAGAGAAATGTGCAAATCACTGTAAATAAAATTATTGAAAGGAGTTGAAACCATTGTGGCAAAAGTAGAAATTGCCTACGATAAGACATTTCTCCTTTTGTCACAATGTTTTCGATTGTCGTCTGCTGCACATCTGTAAGCAGAAAAGGGTTACATCCTCCGCGTGGAAGCGGAACCCTTACCGTGATACTATAACAGTTCGAGAATTGAAAATATTGTTGAAAATGGAGCTATTGCTGACTATGAGCAATTCCTCCTTTTCACACAATGCTTTCAAACACGTTTCAAATTAATTCTTTTCAAATTTGAACGTTTTACTATGGACATTCTTTTACTCGACACATTTTGAATAACATGCTAGAGATGAATGATAACGAGCAATGTTGCCTTACATCAAGGGGAAAAATATATAGTTGAAACCTTTGTGGAAAAAGAGGAAATGAGTCACGATAAACAATTTTGCAGCCATCTGCTGCACATGCGTCAACAAGCGACTGTAAGCGGGAAAGGGTTGAACCGTTTCCGTTATAGCTACTTAGTTATATACGAATGTTGAAAGTGTATTTGCAAACGGAGCATTTGCTGACAATGAGCAATACCTCTTTCCAAACAATGCTTTGAAACATGAATCAATTTTTTTCTATAACCTAGATAACGATAACATTTGTCTACAGTTATTATTTTAACCGTTGCCCCTTTTAGACACATTTGACTCCCCTTAAGATGAATGATAATCAGCAAGTTTGTCTTTTCCACAATGTTTTCATCACTATTCAAAATAGGAAATAGAAATTAAATCTACAAATTGGAGATAAGTTTATTTCAACATTTTGGGACAAAATTTATAATGTATATGCATTTGCGTTAATTGAAGACTCAACGTCAGTCAACGTGTAATCTAGTCCTTGATGTATCTGTTGACAAATAAACTAGAAATGTAGTCTAAATAGTTTTTTGTAAATTAACCTTGTACGACTTCTGAAATAAATACTTTATGAGTTGGCTCTGTCTGTAAAGCTTGGTGGTATAATCCGGCGTCCGGCCGGCTGTCTGCCTGAATGCACATTTGTCCGTCCGTCATGGATTGCATGTATTGGTCAACACGTTGTTACTGTATAGCAGATTTATTTCAAAGTGGTCACACTTATACCGTGTGATCAGGAGAACGGCAAAGTACTAGGTACATAACTCTGGTCTGTTTATTTTAGTTATCTCCATTTAGTTCAGCGATTGTCTCAATTAATTTCCATTGTATCCATTTCAAACTTGGTTTGTAAGTAACTTATGACCTACATATTTGCAGTGCACCATTACCCTAACTTTAGCATGCTGCGTTTAGAGTGTGTATATTATTGTCTTTTCATGTTCTCACTTATTATATGACTTTCACATGCAACACATGCGTTCCGTGAAATGCCCTTGTTCGTTAATGAGTGCTTCCCCAAGCTGTGTACTTTGTCCGAAGCGACTGACTGGCTGTCCGTCTTTTTGTTCATCCATCCGTCCGTCTGTTCGTTACGGTTTGCATTAATGGGTCAAAACTTTGTTCTGTTTCGCGGGTCCATTTCAAAGTCGTCACACGTATACATTTGGATTAGGAGATCGATACAATATTTTGAACACAAATCTGATCTGGTTTTTTAGGTGTAAACTCATTTTTTCATTTCTTCGGTTATTGTCTCAATAGATGTCCACTGTATCAATTTAAGACTTGGTGTATAGGGAACTCAGAGCTACAGATGTGCAGTGCAAAAAGAAACATAACTCTAGCATGCTTTCGATTGTCTTTCATTTATCAGCATGATTACAGTATACATTGTGGATCTTGAGTGATTTCTGAACTGGAAATATTTTAATTAAGGGTCGCTGCTCATTTTTTTGTCAATCTTTTGTACTTCCCGATATATTTTCTTTATACAAGAAAAGGGTCAAACTTTGATAAATAAGGTATATGTTATTGGCGGGCAGAATGTGTTGCTTCACACATTTTTGGTTTGGTTTGTTTTAAAGGTCATTGTTTATTGTTTCAACAATGTTTGTCCATATTATCTATGCCATATATTTTCAACTTACATATGCCCCTATACCGTTAGCGCTTTCAGAGCTTTGATTTCATACATTATGATTGTTTCGTTCAGAGCGCAAAATTCTGTTCCGCTCTTAAAGTTCCAACTTCGTTCTAATCACGTTCCGCTCAGATTGGAGTTTTATGTCCATTTCAGACATTTCCTGGGCGATACAATCGCTTTCTGGAAGTCGATTTCAATTTAATAAAAAAACAAATATTATTTTATGAATATTCAAACGGTTTAGGTTTAGTGTTATTCATAGTTTCGTGGTTTTAAAATTATTAAAGCAATTTACAGACATAATCATTTGTGTTTTGCATTAAAATGAAGCACACCTGTTTAATGAGAAAGCGTGTGGTAAAGAATATTTAAATAATTACACATATACTTAACACCCATACACCACAGTAAATAGGTCACTCAATATGGTTCGATTATTTTTGCTTCATCCGGATCACTGTTGCATCTTACGATATTTTATGATGCACTCGGTCCTTTGATAAAATAAACAATTGTAAAAGAATGCTTTGATCTTTCCTAAACTATTATGATCATGAGGGTCTTAATACAATTTGGCCTAAATACCTAGTTTAAACCGCACATAACCGAGTTCCAAACCTGACTGGGAATTGATGGGAGATTAATGTTCTGATGATTTCATGAATATTGGATGATTAATGTGACCTTTAATATGATGACAAGATGTATCTAAAATTTGACCCAGTAACCAGGTTTTTTATAACACATGCCCCAGTTTTGAGCCCGACTAGGATTGATGGAGATGAATGTTCCGAAGATTTTTCATTAAGATTGGGTGATACATTTGGTCTTTAGACAGTAAACAATGTTTTACTAAAATAAGGCCTAGTGGTTTAGTGTTTGACCCCATACGAACCAGTTTTAAACCCGACTGAGATTTGATGGAGATGAATTTTCTGATGAACTCTTATGATGATTTGATGATAATTGAGGTTACAAATGTTCACATGCGTTTTCATAAATTTGACCTAGTGACCTTGTTAACTGGTGTTTTGAAGCAATCTTGGTGAAACTTGCAGCCTGACATTTCCGTTTTAATCAAATCCACCCAACTATGCTTTAGATATGGCTCTGTCTGAAGGAGAACGCATAACCAATATACCATCCACCTTCGGTGGAGGATAACAACTAAAAGCATCTATCCGTCTCGAATATTTAACTTTTGGACAAGAAGATTTTTAAAGTTTTCACTATATTTTTACATAACTAATGAAAACCAAACACCGTCCCATGATTTTCAACGGATCGGAATAATCTTATACGTCTTGTTAGAGGATCACACAATAGGAACGTTTGTTCAAAATTATTGGCTACGAAGATTTTTAAAAGTTTTTCACTACATATTCATACAAGGAAAACAACATGCCATGTTTTTCAATGGGTCGACATAATTTTAACAATCCTAGTAGTGGGTCACCTAATGACAGACGTTTTCTGGCGCATCTGCAGCAGACGACTTCTAAAAACATATGTTTCTCCCTTTGCCACATGGTATTATGCTTGATTCAATAATTGTTAATGGCTTATAGAGAATTTACATATGTTTACTAAATGTTTAAACAAGAGCACCGCGTACGGCACAGACGCTCGACTGATAGGGAGAAAACAATTGAGCTAAACAAAAAACCTTAAACGGACGACGACGCCGCCACCGCCGCGGACGACGACGCCAGGGTCATGACAATAGCTCTCGTTTTTTCAAAAGTCGAGCTAAAAACCGTCTGTTGCAGATTTGTTGTATGTGGGTTCACGGTTCAACTATTTGAAGACACAACTCGATTATAAGAACCCGTTCTTCGGAAAAGGTACTAGTTGGCTAATAACAGTTCGCATATTCATATCAGGCTGCCTCCGCACATTCTGATCAATATTAACTGTTCAGAAATGCGTATGGTACCGATTCCCACGGACGGGTTCATAAAAACAAGGAATTTATCATTTTAAAAAAGAACATTCGAGGGAATGTAAAGAGAAAACATAAATCTTTTTGGTTTTATATGCACGTTCATTACCAACAATTATGTTTTATATATGAGCCGTGTACATATTGGCATATTTGTTAACATTGTATGTTGAGATCATCCTGCATATCTGCTTAGATTTATCAGAAACTAAACAAGATGACAGAATTGTCAAACAAGCTTGAATGAATAATATGATAACAGTGTAGATCTTGATTAGACTGCAGATGCACAGGCTGAACTTGATCTACATTGTTTATCAAGCCAACGTGTACCTTTCCGAACGGACAGGCTCAATTATGATTACCTTTAGTTATATGAAGCTATAAATTATTTTGTAAATTGTCTTTGGAAAATATAATTGCAAACCCTTTCCCTGAGACAGAAAAACGATGAAGTATTGTATTGTACACATCATAATAAACAGCTTCTCGTTTTTTATTTTTTTTATGGAGATATTAGCTAATGATTGATCCTTATTTCCTTTTGAAAATGGGTAAGTAAATATCAGGTATATTCTGAATTTCCTTGCACACCTAACACTCGGTTATGTGCTTGCTCTATTTGAAATATTTGGGCTCAGCTAATAATCTCTACTAAACGTACATATCGTAGTTATTAAACATTTTTCAATTGCAGGAGCATTTGTAGCAGACGAGTTTTAACTCATTGTGGCATACAAATGCTCATAACAAGCAACTTCTCCTCTGACACAATATTTTTAACTTTATTCATTAATTATACTTTCATATATAGAAAATATCCATACTTCGGCCATGTTATGATACACTAGATTACTTTGAAATTTCTAACTTTCAGCTTATATGAATACTCGCACCGTTCGTGAAAATACATCCCAAAGGAAGAACCCGCTAATCAAGGGATTCGAATCCGGGAACTGTGGTACAAGAGACTGACACTCTTCCACATCTTCTTCTGCAGACATGATGTATCGGGGAAAATGTGAAGTCATTTATGTTATTAAAATATAATACTTCAAGATGGAAATATATATGTAAACAAAACGCTGTTGTTTGATTGATGATTTCCATTTATACGGTTATCTTTGCATTTTGTTCAGTTATTGTCGTTTTAAACATGTCAATCTAACATAAATAAGACTAGTACATAGACATGTGTGTTAGGTGAATGTGAATATAGTGATGTATCACTCCAGAATCCGCTTATATCGAAAGGTTATAATTCCCCTGCTAACCTCGAACACAAAACCTCTTGTATGTTGGCGAAATTGCAGCACTATGATGAATAATTATATACTGACATTATTGATGTAGATACATAACGATTCTGGTAGTGTATCATATATCAATCTTTAGTTTATGATATCATATATAAATCATCGACGAATGTCGATTGGCAACACAATTTCATCCGATCCTTCACTATCCATAATTACCAATTTAGTGTTTTTTCCATTAAACCAACATGTTTCGTTACCTATGCATGTGAACCCTGCGTATTGTTCAAAAATTAAATTAAAGTTTTAAGGAAATACATATGAAAACGCAAGGGTGGTAATTGTACAACTTTGTACTCAAGATAAGGATATGGTCAGTATCGCCAAATCATAGCGGTCAACTTGAACGAGATGAAAACATTAACAGAGCCATTGATGTATGCAATCCGATCGTTATAGCCATTATTTCTAAACATGTTTTCACATGACATGCGTCACATTAATTTAACCCTTTCCGACACTCTATAAATCTGCAGCAGACTACTTTAAAAGACAATCGGTAAAATCTTTACAAATTGAATTATATTGAGTTGAAAACATTGTGGCAAAAAGAGAAATTGCTGATTATGCGTAGGTATGCAGGAAAGGGATATCAAACTGTCTCCCTTATATAACCACCGTCATTCCTTTCTGCGGGAACCATAAATAAATAGGATGGCTTCAGGCGATACGATATGTTACTATTCCCAAGGCAGCAGTGAATCCGTTTAATTTTATATCCAGATTTATCTGTTCAAATATGGAAGCTTTTATCTTAATAAACATGTCAAAATGTATTTAATATTTTCCCTAGAAAAGCGATTATAATGCGATGTTAATAGTTTCGACCCAAGCCAGTCGTCATGCTTACGTTATCACTTTACATTCTGGATATGTAGACTACGTGTTTTTTTTCTATACTTGAGAACGTAATGTAATTTAATCAAAATTCAGAGTATTTTCCAAAGCGCACATGAAGATTCGTTTGTTCATCATGGTTGTCTGATCTAAAAATACACTATACGATACGAGAGGTTTGGTTGAATCTTCAACTTATTTCTCATAGTTGATCTTGATCTGCATTTTATTTACAATTATCCTAATGTTGGTATTCCGACAGAATGGCTCAAAACCCATGGAACAAACACCCCTGTTGTCAAAGTATTACATAACTAGTTTAAACAGCTAGTTATCTGAACTGAATAATTAATAAATAAAGCTGTTTATTGCTATTCAAAACCCACCAGTCTATAAGTCTTGCTACCATGACAACATATACTCAGTCGTTATATTGATTATCTTTTATTTGAATAGACGCGTTCGAATGGCGTCCTCAATGAACGTGATTTGATTCGACATGCATTTGATTTACGCCGACACAACTTTATCCTCCGTTTATTGAATGTATTGCAAATAGTGCAGATTTACACCGTGGCCGAGCGATAATTAAACAAGACTCCATCCTAGTTTATAACCGATTTGTTTACCCATACATATATCAGGAACATTTGGTCTTTCACCGTGATATAACTGACAGAAACTGTTCGTCAAGGGTAATTTCTACTTTTGCAGTAATATTATATTTGTTAATGCACAATTAATCATAAAAATAATAATATGCACACTTATATTTTATTTCCCACATTTGAAAAGTACATGTCTGTATATGTTGTATATGTTTGTTAATGACTATGTACTTTGTATACGTCAAAATAAACTTTCTGTTCTGTTCTATAGTATAAGCTTTACTTGTACCTGATGTTCTGATATTCGTCGATCAATCAAACAAGAGGGCTATGACGGCCCTGGGTCTCTCACCTGTGTAATGTAATTTGATTTCCGTGCAAACCACAATAACTCATTGTGAGATTAGGTAAGCTTATACAAGAGGCCTAATATATCTCCACTGCCACTGAGCCAAATAACCAACACTCTATGTTGTCCATCTTTTGTGAAAAAGATATGACTTAGAAGGTAACCAATTACAAGTTTACGTACAAGGTATTTAGTTTCTTAGGAAATAAGTTGCAAAATCTTACTCTTGGCATAAAGGGTAATACAGCCCAATTCCTTGGAGGCCATGCCTTTAAGAACTCTTGCAGAGAGTCACCCAAGGAACTGTTCTACAAAGTTATTTGGAAATTGGCAAGATACTTTCGAAAACGAAGCCTTTTTTAAGTTTCCACTTTAGCCATATAAGGCAGATCAGCCCCCCACCCCCCGACGGTCATGTTTTTTGACCAATCAACGTGGCCTGAAGTAAATGATAAGTTCACCTCATGAACATTTCTACAACATTATTTGGAAAATCAGTAGAATATTTTCATAAGCCAAAACAGACCCGCCTTTTGATTGAAGGAATCTGATCGCTTTGAGAGATTTTGTTCTTTTCTTTCGGTGGTATGGAAACCATCATTCTGCATCGATCAAAAAGGTCTGAAGAAATTTGTGTGAGGACATTCAAGATTATGCTTTCTGTAAACTTGCATTCCAATTGACCACTGGTTACAGAGAAGATGACGGACATGGGGCGATCACAATAATTCACATGTAGCTCTTCATGCTCAGGTGAGCTAAACAGATATCACAGCGATTCATAATACAATACAGACTGAAGATAAGTATAACGTTTAAAGATCCTTGGCACAATAGTAACTATGGCAATACATCCTTCGGGAGCCTTGGAAAGAGTAAATGTAACTTTCCTTATTGAATTACATGTATTTTTCTACAAGACCTATATACGAACTTGCTTATGTTACGTTTAATAGGCTGCAAAGAAAATCCCAATTTTAAACACCGATTTTCATGATGAGTGACAGTGTATGAGATGTATATTAACTTTCTGTGAAATTTGGGTTGCTATATTATGATACTGTCTTGATTAATAAACAACTCTTATACTTCAATACTAGAACGTTAACACGATTTTCTAATGCAAAGCTTCAACAATTAATTAAAATTGATTGTCATTGTCAGCATGAAACATTATGTGATTTGATCTTGGTCAATGCCAACGATTCATATTTTCATCTGAAAAGGTAAATCAACAACAGGTATAACATATATTTTAACCTGAACATATGAATCGTTGGCATTGACAGCAAAAGTCTCAATTCCCGTCTAAGTTTTACTTGCCACTTAATAGGAATCAAACAATCATGTAGAACACATTAAAAAACCCAGTTGCTTAGCAACGAAAATAGCTTCCTTTCAAGTTAGCTTTATCGGAGGAAATCCGAGTCTTGTATTCGACGCGTTGTTCGTGTACCCTTTTCTGCCCTTCCGATGTAAACATTTTAAATACATTTGAGTAAAAATCGGTCTAGTACATCAGATATGTAAGTGAAGGCTATGACAAACCTGTGCGTATTAAAAGCTTGTATGACTTTTTTCTGTTTATTCAGCAAGATGCTTTTTTCGACTACCACTCAAAATTCCCTCGATGTTACAAGTACTAAGAAGGTATCTTAATCCCAATAAAAACACACATATCCACCACGTCAATATACCATAATAAGAAGGTAAACACTTTTCCGATTGTAATCCACATTTAGAAAACATTTTGGTATAATTTTCAAACGGATAAAATTTCGAGTTGAAACCAAATGTCTTTGCCATAGAGCTATTTCCGTCGTCCTGAGCAACTAACATGAAATACAGTTCTATTGCGTGATAAATCCGTAGCACCAAGGAAGAAAAGCCATTGCTCCCATTTTAAATTCTTTGGAAACCCGGTTGGGGATCGAATCCGCACTCACCACCCTTATAAAGACATTTAGATAAATATTGTTTTTGTTTGTTTTATAACGGGTATCTTATTTGCATATTGATGCTATTCATTTAGTAAAAGGGGGATAATTACGGAATGAATAGCATACTTGTGGGTTGTAACCCACAAATTTCAAACAAAAGAAATAACTCCACAAATACGTCCGTCCGAACGTCACACTTCATTTGCATTGAGCATAACTCTAAAAGTACTGAATGTATTTCAATGAAACTTGAAATATACATACATATCAATAAGAGAGACTGCATAATACAAAAACCAAATAATTTTCAAATGATCTCCCTTGTTAGACTTTATATTTCCATGTCCGGACCATAACTCGAAAAGTACTAAAGATATTTCGATTAAACTTGAAATGTATACAGACATTAAAGAAAGGAAGTGCATTACCTAAGAACCATAACTCTATAATGAAGATTAACTTCCTTGTTTTTATTATTTTCTTTTGTGTCTGTCACACTTTATTTGCATTGAGCATACATCTAAAAGTACTGAATATATTTCAATGAAACTTGAAATATACATACATATCAATAAGAGAGAGTGTATAATACACGAACAATAACTTCATAGTGAATCATTTTCAAATTATTATACTTTATTTTTCCATGTCAGGACCATAACTCGAAAAGCACTAAAGATATTTCGATGAAACGTATACAGATATTAAAGAAAGGAAGTGCATTACACAAGAACCATAACTTATAGTGAATACTTTTCAAGTTATCTCCCTTGTAAGACTTTATATTTCACTTTCAGGACCATAACTCCAATAATAAATAATAAAAATTAACTCCCTTGTTTTCATTATTTTCTTTTAATGAAGTCCGTATTATGTAAATAGGTATGATCACTAGTTAAAGGTAGTTCTATCAGACAATGCCTATTATCACTTGACAAAGCTCTTATGGGGAGCATCATTCGGTTCCACCGATTCCTTGTTGTTCTCGTCATTGATGGACTTATATATGTTTACCATCTCAATAAAGAGGGATTCAATAACTGCTAGGATGAATTAGCAAATTAGTATTTTTCAACAAATCACAGAGGATGTGTGTTCGCTTCATTGAACATAACGTGAGGACTAGACGGGCAATTGGAAACAACTACAAGAATATCAATAGTTAGCACGGAAGTTATCTCGGTGTCATTCGAAGTTAAAATGGATGTCGATTGAGGAAGATACCTTAAATAACTGTTATTTTAGGTCTCCCATGCTGGTTCTTCGTTTATTGACGTGGTCCTCCCGGAACGAACTAAACAATAAATGTGTTTGAACCATTCGATACTAGCCACACTCGGGATCGGCAAGGTTTGTACATAGGTCTGTTCATTTACGAACAAAATAGAAAAACTGAACAGGATTTAAGGAATGTGAATAGCTTGCTATTTGAAAACGAGAGCTAGCCAAGCTATATAAAAACGTTTCACCTCACCGCTTAAATGGCCTCTTTGTCGAATGTTTATATGAATTAAAAAGTTATGGCAAAGACTTAGAGGGCGAAAAAAAAAAAAGTATAGAGAGACATATAAAGGAAAAGGACCTTGTACAATTTATTATAGAAAGAATATTCCAAAAATCAATGAAAGCATGTACTTCAAAGACACTTGAGTTAAAGAACCAAGAAAAGGGATTCAAGTAGGAGGAGAGTGACCCGTGTAAATGCTGGGAGGAAGGGGAACGCCTTGGAACACATTTGATGTTTGATTTGTTTCACTACAGATTGCTAATTATATTGCTAGACAAACCAATTGATATGCTGATCAGTATATTCGGTCAAAGGGGGAATTAACCATATGTTCCGAGGTAAGAATTATACAATCGGTCTTATAATAAGCTATAAGCAATAACTTTGAAACAGGACTTACAAATTCAATCTTGTCTGTACAGGGTGTTTTTAAGGGTAAAACACAAGAGTGCAATTTTCATCAACAACGACTGTGCAACCCTATACATAGTGATGAGAAAATACAATACAAACAAGAGGGCATGAGGCCCTGGATCGCTCACCTGAGAATGGGCTTTTTAAGACTTAACTCTTTCAGCGCCAATGGCATTATCATCAAGACAAACTTTCTGACAAAATTTCAAGCTGCTAAAGTCAAAAATGCAATCTCTATAGTGTTAACAAGATTTTTATACAATATGGTCTAGTGACCTAATCAAACCCATATTTGATTTGGCCTAGATATATTCAAGGGATATCTGACAAAGATTCAAAATTACCCATAATTGACAAACTTTCTAACAAAGTTTCAATATGCTCAAGTTTAGAATGCGGCTTTTATAGTGTTAACAAGATTTTCCTTAAATTAAGCTTAAGAACCTAGTTTTTGACCAAACATGACCTATTTTCGATCTTGGCCTAGAAATCACTAAGACCTAGTGACCCAGTTTCGAACTTGGCCTAGAAATTACTAAGACAAAGTTTCAACATGCTGAAGCCAAATATGTAGCTTCCAGAGTTTCGAACTTGGCCTAGATATCACTAAGAAAAACATTCTAACAAAGTTTCAACATGCTCAAGCCAAAAATGTGGCTTCCAGAGTGTTAACAAGATTGTCCTTAAATCTGACCTAGTGACCTAATTTTTAACTGGACATGACCCAGTTTCGAACTTGGCCTAGATATCACTGAGACAAACATTCTGACAAAGTTTCAACATGCTCAACCAAAAATGTGGCTTCCAGAGTGTTAACAAGATTTTCATTAAATTTGGCCTAGTGACCTATTTTTTGACCCGACATGACCCAGTTTCGAACTTTGCCTCGATTTGATGGTGATATATGTTTTGATAAACTTTCATGAAGATTGGATACAAAATGTTGCCTCTAGAGTGTTAATACGCAAATGTTGACGACAGACAAAAGGCTATCACAAAAACTCACCTTGAGCACTTTGTGCTTTGGTGAGCTAAAAATGTATCTATACAGATAATTTCTGAGAAATAATTGATTTTTTTTTGCAGGTTCCAACCTATTATATCATTTACCCATCTGAATAACAACGAAAACTACATAGCTCGGGGTGAAAAAGGGCATAGTCCACTTTTTAAATTGAGTCCTGTCTACCATCAGATATACATAAATTCACCAAAGAATACAATCCACAGCAGTACTTGTCAATTGATGAAGGCATGGAAGGGTAATCTCTCCTTCCGTGTATACAGCTGAGATAAATCCATTAAATTCAGACTGAAAAGGCATATACAGGGCGTTTCATAATATCTGTCCTTATAATACATATTATTTTAAAGTGCATGAATGATAATTTCTCCTTAACGTAACAGTACGGGAAGACGCTGTGCAGTGCTGTGAAGTTGTCAAGCTTCACTATGAATGTAGATCACTTAAAACTGTTAAGAAATCAATAAAAAAGAAACGCTCTGACCTGGGACAGTTAAATACAGGGTGTCCCAAAATATCTGTTACCATTTCAAAATATCATAACTTTATTATTCGACAACATAGAATCTCAATTAATGTGTCATAATAACCATGAAAGAGTAAAGTTTTGTATGATGTATAAAGTACGAGAAATGACGTGACGTCATTTAACATTGGTTTCTTTTCAAAATGGCGGCGTCACACACAGAAATAGTTAAATTGTTTTACACATCTTCTTCCCCGACAATTGTCATCAGAGAAATGAGAAAAAGACATCCAGAGCAGCCCAGACTATCAAAAATGCAAATTAGTAGAACTAGAACTATCACTGAAGATGATAAATACCCCCTAAACAGCACCTTGACCTAGACCATAACTTAATAAGTAAAAGGGCCATAACTCTGTAAAATAACATGCAATTGTAACCTCTTTAGGATATGCACATCTCCTCTTGGTATAGAAGCTTCATGTACAGTTTTATTGAATTCCACCGAGTGGTTGGTAAGAAATAGGCCAGACAAAATATGGCTTCCGACCGACCGACACAGTGACTCCTATATACCCCCTCTTCTTCGAAGGGGAGGGGGGGGGGGGGGGGGGTGGGGGGTATAATTATTCATAGATTCGAGAAGACAGGATCGGTTACCGATGGGCGGCACTCTAACACTGGAAGACCCAAGTCGGCACGGTCGAAAGAAAACATCGGGGAAATATTATAAAGACCTCTATTGATGAAACCCCACTAATAATGTAAGTCGTTCAACTGCTCATAGAATTTTACGATTTGACTTAAACTTGACGCCTTACACATTGTCAGTGATGCAACATATAAAGGACAGTCACATTGACAGTCTACTGGATAAATGGAAACACTGATAAAGTGAATGATGTATGGTTCTCGGATGAAGCCCACTTTTACCTGGATGATGAAATTAATAAGAAGAAACACTTGCCATTGGGGTACAGAAAAGCCTGATTATCACCTAGAAAAACAATTTCACAGTAAAAAGGTTACAGTTTGTGCCGCTTTGAGCTCTCATGGAATTGTTGGGCCTTTCTTCGTTGAAACCATAAACAGTGTGCGGTACCTCAATGTTCTAAAGGGTAAATTCATGCCAGCTTTACGACGAAAGAGTATTGGCACATCGCGTATGTGGCCAACAACATGGAGCTACGCCACACACAGCCGGTATTGTGGTCGATAGGTTACGGAACACGTTTGGAGACCGATTCATTTCGTTCAGGACGGCTTACGATCTTAGCCCCCTTGATTTTTATTTGTGGGGATATCTTAAGGACAAGGTCTACAAACCCTCACCCCAGATTCTAAAAGAGTTAAAAACCAACATTAGGCGGGAAATCAGACACTGTAAAGCCGTTATCGGAAATTTCAGGAAACGCTGCAACGTCATGTGAAACATTTACTGTAATTGTTAATCCTTTGGAAATTGTGTAAGTTTAATAGAAAACCTTACTATATGCATATCAACTAAAACTTTGAACTGTGTACTTAACTGTCATCTATTTTATTCAGGATTTTCTTGTTTTATATTTAAAATGTTCTTTTAAAATGGTAACAGATATTTTGGGACACCCTGTACAATCAGATACAGATAATTGTGAAGATATTTGAAGAATCCGGTTCAGTAGAAGATATGTTGCATGCAAATCCTGGCGCCCAAGATCGGTGAGGACGGAAGAGAATATTGAATAAGTGAAATAATCTATTGGCGAATCACTACAAGTCAGTAAGAAGAATACTGTGGGAATATCTCTAACTCTGCTGTACAGAATGTTAAAGCTTCATTTAAAACTTACTCCTTATACGATTTATATTATGCAGCATTAGAAAACAACTGATATTGCAAATCGACTGTCATTTGCAAGATGGATGATCTCGAATAATGATATTGTTGATAAATTCTGGTTTTCCGATGAGGCCAATTTCTATCTAAGTGCCCAGGTTAACAAGATGAACTGTAGATACTGGCGGACTGTGAAACCAGACTTTAATATATTGAGAAACCGTTGCATGGGATAAAATATATTGTGTGGCAGCTTTAAGTAAAAAGACGGTATTTGGGCCCTTTCTGATTCGAAGATGATGCAGCAGGTATTGCTGAAATTCAATCCAGTATTAAGGAGGAGAGTTGTGAACATAAATGTTACATGGCTTCAGCTAGTTTGGGCGGCTCCACACACAGCGGGTGCAGTGATTGAATGGCTGTCAAAAACATTTGGACACAAATTCATTTTCCTTCCGGACTGACAAAGAATGGCCCCCTCACTTGCCTGATTTAAGTCCCCTGGTTTTTTTCAAGTGGGGTTATTTGGAAGATAAGGTGTATATTCCTGCTCCAGCAAATACTGCTGAACGATGCAATCAAGAGGAAAATCCGCACAATTGGCAGGGAAACGTGCATTAACGTAATTAATAATTTTAAGAAAAGACTTGACGTCATATGGAACACATACTATAAGTTCTGACATCCAAGTATTGACCTATCCTAAAGTTAATACCTACTCATTATATATCAAATGTAAATTTATTATGTATGCTACATGAATATTGTTTCTTATAGTTTGTAAATTGGTGGGGATAGGATATACAAATGGTAGGAATAAGGACATATATTATGAAACACCCTGTACATATATGTTATGTGATTCTGTAAATGGGTTTTGCCTCAGGCTTAAACTGTATACCGGCAGAAGGGCTACCCCTCCATCGGAGCATGGTTCCACTTATATAACCGTTTTGGATTTAGTTCGTGATAGAATTGGTAAAGGTCACATTGTTTTTATGGATAATTATTAATCAAGCCCTCTACTGTTCCTACATGTACATCTTCGGTGTCTGGGTATTGCAGCAGTAGGAACATTCCGTAGTAACAGGCGAGGATTACACATTTATTTAAAGGAGAGCATTCTAAGAAATCAGGGAGATACCTATGTTATGCACACTTGGCCTTTGTCTGCAATTTAATACTTGGACAAGAAACCAGTATACTTACTGTCAACTCTTTATATCTCTGAAAATGTTAGAACTAGACACAGAGCTCAGGATATTTTTCACCGTCCAAAGGTTGTTGTGAAATATGTTAAATTCATGGGAGGTGTAGATCGCTCAGATCAAATGGTTGCAATTCAAAAGTCGACTTGAAAACAGTGGAAAAAGTCATGTTTTCATGTACTACCAATTGCAGTTCTGAATTCCTATATCATGTATAAAGAAAATATCCATAGACCAGTTTGGTAGACCATTATGTTTTACCTCAAAGATTCTTCCACTGCTGTATCCGAGGACATTAAAGAGGAGGAGATATCAGAGATACCCGAGTATTCTGATATTAATGTATGTTTACATGATTATATTTAACATTTACTACATGATGACTGGCTTAATATTAGTTTCAATTCGCATGAAAAGCATCATAGAAACTTAATTTTTTATTTATTTACATAGATTGTGAACATTTATTTAAATCAGTCTCTGCTCATATAGTTGCAACTACCTAAACGGTCAACTATGCTAATATATTTTTGCGACTTATTTAAAATGCATTTTACATGAAATCACATAGGTTGCTTAAACACTATTGCACAGGAATATTTCTCATTTCAGAGTTGACGTAATTTTTTTTTTTTTTAAAAAGGACGCAAAATAGTGTGTTATTAAAACTTTGAAATAAGGAAAAAACATATTTGTAATATTTAACTTTTTCTGAAACTTCTCTAATTTATTTCAATTACTATCATTTATCAGATTTTAATAAGAAAAGTATGTCATTGGGCAATATTTTCAGTTTTTCTTCTTTGAATGGCTAAAAAATGTTAAAATATGAATATGTATTTATTAATTTTTCAAACATATCTTCAAATGTCAAAAAAGTTTTCCAATATTTTCTACTTTTTTTCAAAACAATATGATACTATACAAGTTCTAGATTAAAATTTATATACATGGACTTTAATATGTTCTTTTTGCCCAGTTTTATTTCTTAATCAAACACGGCAACTGGACAGCGTCTCACGAAAAAATTGAAGGCTCATGACAAAAATAGGCCCTTTATCTGAAGCAAATTTTATCCACTTTTTTTTTAAATTTTGAAGAATTATAAAAAGGTATAATGACTAAACAGGTTTTAATTGACAACAAAATAAGAAGATTTAATAAGAAAGTAAAAAAAAAAAAATTTGTTTTATTTCAAAACCTCAGTTCAGTACATCCTTAAGTAAGTATCATTATTGATAAGTTTAGCAAATATATTTATATAAGCTACATGTAATGCCCAGTGGACACTTATGTCGCCTTGCTACAGAAATGGTCAGATTTTGGATATTGCTGTAAACGTTTGTAAACAGTATACCATAGTTCTGTAATAAGTTTCATAATCATAATATTGAAACAAGAGGGACATGATGGCCCTATATCGCTCACCTGATTTAATAGAACTTCAATAGTTGTCAAAGTGTTTACTCCATACATATAAGGAAAACAAGTAACTGCTCTGGTGGCCATGCTTTTCAAAGGATCAGAACAAATTGAACATCCTTGGCAGAAGGTCACACAAGGAACATTTGTGCCAAATAATGTTCAAATCGGCCCAGTGATTTAGTACAAGATTTGTTTAAGTTTTCACTATATTACATATAAGGAAAACAAGCCCGGCCCCCTGGCGGCCATGTTTTTTATCAGATTGGAATAATTTCAACAATCTTGGTAGAGGGTCACACAAAGAACATTTGTGCCAACTTATTTATAAATAAGGCAAGTACATCTGGACAAGAAGATTTTTAAACTTTTTACAATGCACATATAAGGAAATCATTATGGCGGCCATATTTTTCAACGGATCGGATTAATTTGAACAATCTTGATTCAAGAAGGTCCCCAAAAGAACATTTGTGCCAAATTATTGTTAAATCGGGCCGGTACTTTTGGACAAGAAGATTTCACAATGCACATATAAGGATAACAATGTTTTTTAACGGATCGGAATAGTTTGAGGAATCTTGGTTGAGGGTGCCCCAAGAAGTATTTGTGCAAAATAATTCTCAAATCGGGCCAGTATTTTTCGACAAGAATATTTTAAAAGTTTTGGCAATTTTCCCCTTTTCTGGAAAAGGGTTAACTTACAATACAGTAAATAAACTGCTGCAGCCTGAACAACAGTATATGTACTAGTATATATCATGTGAAATTACTTGGAGACATGGTCAAAGCTATGATTTACTTGCAATTAAATGTATCAATTGTTTCAAACCATATTTCAAAAATACTGTAAAGAGTAATATTTTTCATTTTCTCCTGTACAAAAAAATAAATAATCTATGATCTATGATGGCATGTCGTCAACACTCTTGGGAAGAAAATCACAACAGTAAGTATGAATGTCATTTTTATCAAAGTCTCTAGTGTGTGATGTCTCGACACTGTACACAATGCAACCTGTTAGAAAGGCAAATGTGTGTGATGTGTTGACACTGTACACAATGCAATCTGTTAGAAAGGCAAATTTGATATGGGGATAACAATTCAAGTAACTATGATCAAGGTGATAGTTTATTAAAACTTACTTAAGTAAGTTATGTATGAATATGTACAATTGTAATAATTTACAAAAATACTTAGGAAACAAAATATGCACACTGTACCTGATATAAAATGTTTCATACTTAGCCATAGGGATAGGATACTTCACCATTTGTTATGCATTCTGGCTTATATTTAAATGTGTAGATCAAGATCTGACCACATTTTCTATTATTTGTTTTATCTGACAGTTACCAGAAATAAGTTTTATTGATCAAACGAAATTCACCCTATTAATGCAGCTATATTTACTAATAAATCATTTCTGGTATGCTGTACACAAATCCTGTTCTACGATAATTTTTGAAAAAGACGAACTTAAAAGTTTTCCCATTATCCCCAATTTCTGGCTCGCATTAACATAGAATTTAAAATATTTTAACAATCATCAAAGAAAGCAACCAACGGAACAATACTGGTTAGTTTGGTTGAGATTTGACAATTGTTTGAAAAGGAGATACAAATTAATATAGTGATCAGAATAGATCAATTAAATATTATGAAAAATCCAATTTTCAGGTGAGTACATCCTTAAGCCCTTAAAGTTAGCTACTGTAATCACATTGTTCCTTGTGTTTTATCTGAAGTTACAAATTTCTTACACTAAATACAATAATTCAATTATGTGCATAATTTAATTGCTGTACAATCAAAAGGAGGTGGTGGGTAAGATAAATTAAAATCATAATTCTTATACTCTGTAACTAATGGTCCAAATGAATAGAAGGTATTATTCCTATAAGATAACTGCATTATTGTAGGATGGGACTCCCTATTATCGGTGTACTTAATTTAAAAAAAAAAAAAATAATAATAAAGAAAACTTAACTGTAAATTATATCCAGTGTCACTCGTTCCTTTATATGTCCTTGTTAATAAACTTACACAAAATAATCATTCACTTCTGTGAAAAGTTCCAAACAATTTAGTCCATCCGCACCCATTTTGAAATTGACATTCAAGGGAGGCAATCACTCACCGGTGTAATTACAAAAAGCATTAGTATGGTGGTCCTGTTGTATCAACTCTTTACAAGATTGTGAGATTTAATGTGAAAATGATTATCCTATAAAACATTTGTCACTAGAACAATTATATTTAAATGTTAATTTATTAACTGTTCCAAACTATGAACTTATTTACACGATATTTTCAGAATCAATTTGTTAAACTTTCTTATTGGCACAATTTAATCATATTTTCCAAAACAGACCCATTTCTTTGTTATTTTGTAGTCCTTATAATAACATTATAATTTTTTGTAACGCAGTATATGATTTAGAAGTTTAAAAATAGCATATGTTAAAATTTATAACCACCACAAACATACAGGCCAAAAAAAATAAATTGTTAAGAATTTTGGTCCTTAATTTCTTCCATGTTTTCTATAGTCGAGAAAACTTCACGGAATGTAATCATGTGACTTCAAATTCCTATGATGTCAAAAGCAGTTAATACACAACATGTTCAAATGTGAAAGAAAAAAATCAACAACAAGTTTTCTACTAAAAAAAATGACGATTTTGTTGGTGAGCGGTCAGGGCATGTAGGATTTTCTTTTTATTATGGGTAACAATGCTGATGTGTCGTAATTTCTAAGAATATTGTTTTTTTTTTTTTTTAAATATTGTAGCATTTGAAAGTCGTGATAACGAGGTTTCCTGATTGAATCATACGGCATCCGGTTGTGCGCGCGCAAGAAAAAAATACCGGTTTTGTGTTTACCTTGGTATTCGTGATAACACGGTATTCGTAGAACCTACTATATCGTTGGACATTCCATTTTCGTTAGCGTCCCTTTTTCGTGACGTCACTATTTTCGGGCTTATATCACGTGACTTTGTCCTTGCAGCCGATTTGGAACTGTAAAATTATTTCCCAATATTAGTATTTGCTGACATATTTCAACAATAGAATGCATCTTCAACAGTTTTGTAACTAGTTGTCATGGGAGGAATAGCCAAAATACCTTTATACCCTTATTTTTTATATACCAAATTTAAAGAACAATTTAAACCCCAAAAAGTGGAAAAATCGGACATGAAAATTTACCGTAAAAAGGGTATTTTGTTGTTTACAAAATGGCGGCTAGGGTCATGTGATTTGTTTGACCTAGTTCGGTCAATGCAATTTTTCATTGGATTTCACATTCCTAAAGGTGCTTACGCATAGAGATGTAAAATAACTAAAATATTTTAAATAATATCCCATTAGAAATATGGCAATTTTGAAATCTGTATTGATCTTTGTGATGATATAAATATAGGATGCTTACAGGGTCCAAACATCCATGCAAACCCTTTAGGTTGACACAGTGGGATAAAAAATGAGAAAGGAAAATAAGTTTAACGAAGATTCAAAGTTGAGTAATTAAAAAAAAAAAAGGTTCATATTTATATCAAGGATAATTTCAAATTAATTGATTTAAACTATATAAAATGTTTAATTACTTCAGTTTTTTAGTTTTCAATATGTTACGACCTATTGCCCCTTTTAAAAAAAAAATCTTTTTTGTGTGTGTTGTCTTTATGGAAACTGCAAAGTGCCAAAATAATGACGTCACGAAAATAGGATAACAATTTCGGCTTCTGACTTGTTGAACACATGTCGAGGGCTCGGTGCAAAACTATTGTATCTACATATTTTTCAGAAAATCAATTTTTAACATTTTTTTGTCCATTTATATAAAATACATTAAGTGTTAACATATTGGAGCTTTACTCCTTATATTTATGTTAGTATTTGAATATTAGGAAAAATGTTGTATCTCAAAACAAAATGTACTTTCATGCAAAACTATGGTATGTTGACTTACAATAGTTTTGAGCAAAAATCCTTATTACAATGTAATATTTGTATGTGCAAAACTATTGCAAGTACACTTGCAATAGTTTTGCATTACAAAGGGAGATAAGTTTAGGGAGAAAGCATTGCAAAATTGTTTCAAGAGCATTTTAAAATAGATTTGCCTTCAGAAAAAGAGGAGAAATAGAGATTATTTTTTGTTGACAAATTTGGCACTATCTAAAAACATGAAAAATGAAGTTAAATGTTGAAATAAAAAAAATTGTCACATAAGCAGAAAATGAAAATAATTATTGCTCTTTACTCTTATGACCTCTACTAAACCTGAAGTTTTTGACAGCCAAATTTTAAATTTTAAAAAAAAATTGACGTTGCCAGCCAGATGAAAAAAGGTAAAGTTTATAACACTTATTTCTTTTCATTAGTTACTTTGTTGATTGTATAAATTTAATAATTTCCTCTAAAAGAATGAAAGAGAAATCATTCAGCTGGCGGGTGGGGTATTGATTTTCTGTACATTTTTTAAAATTGATTGTATTTGTTTGTTTGGAGTTTAACGCCGCTTTCATCAGCGATGGTCATATCACGGCGGTCAGTGCACCTACCCATGTTTTCCTGGCTTACCCACACCAGTACTTTCACAACATTCTCTCGAACTGACTACTTTCTCACATAGATCAGAGGTGAGAGGCAATGGAGAAATCGCCCGAAGGAATGCGCCGCAACCGGGAATCGAACCCGTGACCTCCAGATCACGAGTCAGATATGCTACCAATTGAGCTACCCGGCCGGGCAAAATTGATTGTAAAGTTACAGGACAAAAGTGAAATATGTCAAATTTTAATGTGCATACATACAAAAAGAAAAGCATTAACTCATTATTTTTTATATATTTTAAAACATTGTAACAAAAGGAGAAATTGCTCTGAATGAGCAATTTATTCATGTGTCGCAATGTTTTCAACTTTATTCAACTATTATACTTTCTTTTAAAGAGTTTCATTTTTTTTAAAGATGTTTTCAAAATCGTGAGCTCCATATTTAAAGTAACCTTTCCCACATACAACACATTTGCAGCAGACGACTCTGAAAATGTCTCAAAAATACGGTTATTCTCTATTAATGATCTTTTTTATGGAATCTAGTTGAAATTATTGTGGCAAAAGGAGAAATTGCTTGATATATGAGAAATTTCTTCTTTTGCCACAATGTTTTTAAGAGTCCTCTTCATATGTGTCTACAAACAGGAAAGGGTTTTATTTTATGCTAAGTGATGAAATACTGCGTTCTATCAGTGAAATAAAATCCATACTGTGGAATATGAAATAATGACGTAACCTACGTTAACAGGTACGTAGACACAAAATAGATCCTTACTTAAGTCATCAATAAGCATAAAATAAATGGAAATTTGTTCGTATCGAGTGGATAAGGATTATATTTCATCGAGAAGTGATAACAAATTTAATATTTCACTCACGCTATTCACATTGACAATATACATCTTTAAATTTTTCAGAATGTGGATAGTCAAAGCCACTAGCCACCAAGCATGCCCCAAGTATTTGGGTGCAGGTAAACAGTGTGTTGCTAACAGCTATGCAGCAATGCTACAAAGCAAAGTCAGATCCCCTGCACACTGGAAAGCAGAAGATTTTGTAATTGTCCTTGCAAGGGGAGACAAATTATACCAGGAAATTGGATTAGATAGCCAGCTCTTGATAACAGACTTGCCAGAGATATATGGGAGTTATAAATTTAAAACCATATCAATATGTGCAGGATTAGTATTTGCAAACGATGTCACAGACGCTCCTTACATGAGTATTCTTGAATCTTTAAAAAAAATACACACTTACAGTTTCCTAACATTTAAATCATCCACAGTGGCCATCATGAAATTTCATAAAATATTTTATGTGTTTGACCCACACTCAAGAAGTCACAATGGTTTGCTTAGCCCTGATGGAACTGCAGTACTGACTGCTCATGATGATTGTCAGCAACTTCTCCAGTTTGTTGAAAAGCTGTGCAACAGTTTAGGTGAAAATGGCCAAGTTGTGCCCTTCGAAATAACCCATATAAATATTTCTGAAATGAAGAAGTCTGTTTCAGATTCAGAAACATATTTCGACGGGTTTAGCGATGTCAGTGAAGGCGAGTATTCCTGCCTGATGTACATTGCAGAAGAAACTTTAAACGAAAAGATTAGAAAGATAGAAGAAGACCCATATTCAACTTCAGATACAGATTCTGATAATTCTATAAACAGTATTTGTAATAGTACAAAGTCATGCAGTGTTGCTTCAAGTGATTATGAGGACAATATACCTCTTTCAAAGCTTATTTCATTTAGTCAACATAAGGGTACTGAATCAGGTTCAGACAGCCTCTCTGATATGGAAAGCTCAGGAAGTGAGTATAATTTCACAAAATATGAGAGAGAGATCCTTGATGATAGCCTGTCTGAACCTGATTCGGAAACCTCAATGAAAGAATTCATTACTTGCAATAAAAGAAAACATTGGGACAGAAAAATGAGTCATAAAGGAAAGAAGAAATATGTAAGAAAGGTTGCATGTAAAACAAAAGTCAATATTGGGATAAATTCTGTTTTTAAAACCAATACAGTTATTGATAAGGTCACTGTTGACCAAGTAGGTGAACATGGGGATAATATAGAAGATCAGGGGGATACTGTGGACGATATAGTAGGTGAAGATGGGGGTAGTGTAGTAGGTCAGGGGGATAATACAGTAGTTGGAGAGGGAGATAATATAGTAGGTGGAGTGCGGGATAATATAGTAGGTGGAGAAGGAGATAATATAGTAGGTGGAGTGCGGGATAATGTAGAAAATGGACAGTGTGCTAATGTAGTAAGTGGAGAGGGGGATAATGTAGAAGGTGAACAGTGGGCTAATGTAGTAGGTGGACAGTGGGCTAATGTAGTAGGTGGAGAGGGGGCTAATGTAGAAGATGGACAGTGGGCTAATGTAGAAGATGGACAGTGGGCTAATGTAGAAAGTGAACAGTGGGCTAATGTAGTAGGTGGAGATGGGGCTAATGTAGAAGATGAACAGTGGGCTAATGTAGAAGGTGGACAGTGGGCTAATGTAGAAAGTGGACAGTGGGCTAATGTAGTAGGTGGAGATGGAGCTAATGTAGAAGATGAACAGTGGGCTAATGTAGAAGGTGGACAGTGGG
The DNA here is from genome assembly GCA_031761405.1 of Serripes groenlandicus. Lineage (NCBI taxonomy): Eukaryota > Metazoa > Mollusca > Bivalvia > Cardiida > Cardiidae > Serripes > Serripes groenlandicus. Next base: position 82,357,643 of record JASEVX010000002.1, on the reverse strand, counting down.
CTAATATAGTAGGTAGACAGGGGGATAATGCAGTAGGTGGACAGGGTGATTATGTAGTAGGTAGACAGGGGGATAATGCAGTAGGTGGACAGGATGATTATGTAGTAGGTGGACAGGATGATTATGTAGTAGGTAGACAGGGGGATAATGCAGTAGGTGGACAGGATGATTATGTAGTAGGTAGACAGGGGGATAATGCAGCAGGTGGACAGTGGACTAATGAGGTAGGGGGACAGGAGGATAATGCAGTAGGTGGACAGGATGATTATGTAGTAGGTAGACAGGGGGATAATGAGGTACGTGGACAGTGGACTAATGAGGAAGGGGGACAATTTAGTAGGTGGACAGGAGGATAATATAGAAGGTGGACATGGGGATGGCACAGCAGAAGGTCAGGGGGTAAATAGGGGTCGAAAACGAGTACAAAATAAAAAACTATGGGCAAGAAATGTTGCTAAAAGATGTAAGAACTCGGGTAAAGAGTTTACAAATCATCTTGGTAAGAGAAGGCCTGCTAGGCAAATGAAACAAGGATGTGACCTAAAATGCAGGTACAAATGCCATTTTAATATTTCAAAAGATGAAAGGGAGTCCATTTTTCATAGCTTCTGGAATCTGGGTAATATTACTAGCCAACGGCAATTTCTGTTGAAGTATGCTGGACCAAAACAAAAGGTAAGTAAAAGAATTAAAAGCAGTTCCAGAAAAGCCATATCATTTACATGGTCTTTACCGTGTAATGGAACAGTTAGAGTATGTAAAACCTTTTTCTTACACACACTCTCCATCTCGGATCAGATGATTCATACATCAATACACAAATCTGCTGCCATGCCTGGAGTTTGTGAACAGGAGAAGAGAGGAACACACAGCACACGGCCAAACAGAACACCTGCCCATAAGGTAAATTTTGTTAAGCATCACATAGAATCTTTTCCAAAAATAGAGAGTCACTACTGTCGGAAAGACTCTAAAAAGATGTACTTGTCACCAGAATTAAGTGTTCCAAAAATGTATAGATTATACTTAGACCAATGTGCAAATCATGAAGAGCAACCTGTTAAAGAGTCAATTTACAGGTCAGTATTTGATAGCCAATATAATTTAGGTTTCCATAAACCTAAAAAAGACCAGTGTGATGTTTGCAGTAGTCACAGAAACTTACCTTACACTGAAAAAGAAAGTCAGTTAAATACATTTGAAACACACAGAAACAATGCAGATGCTGCTCGAAAAAGTAAGGATATAGACAAAAAAATATAGCAGATGGAGAATTAGTTGTTGCATGCTTTGATCTGCAAGAAGTTCTTATGACTCCAAAAGGTTTTGCCTCAGCATTTTATTACAAACGAAAGTTGAGTACATTCAACTTTACCATATACAATCTTTCAACCACTGATGTTCACTGCTATATATGGAATGAAACCATATCCGGTAGAGGGGCTTGTGACATTGCATCATGTGTTTATACGTTCATTGAATCAATGGCACAAAAAGGTAAAAGAAAGTTCATCTTTTACTCTGACAACTGCTGGTCACAAAACAAAAATAGATTCTATGCTGCAATGATATGGTTTGCAGTGCAAAAGTTTAATATAGAATTCATCCAACATAAATATTTGGAAAAGGGTCATACCCAAAATGAGAATGATTCAGTGCACGCTGCCATTGAGCATGCAAGTAGGTATATTAGAGTTTTTACAACACCACAATGGGCTGCTGTAATTAGTGCATCACGTGCACGCAATCCATATATTGTAACAGAAATGGATTCTTCCAACTTCTTTGATTTTAAAGAAGTTGCAAAACAGCTTAAAAATCTAGACTTAGATTTGGAAAGGAATAAGGTAGCTTGGTCCAAGATTAGAACATTGAAAATAACCATTGAACAACCACACCTCATGATCTTTCAATATGATTTTGGGTGACCATTGCACATCTAAACTTGATCCAACGAAGACATAAATCTTGTGAAGTGCCACATCCAAGGGATTTTGATCTTAAGCAGCTAAACTCGGAAAGGCCTGCAATCAAATGGGACAAATATCGTGATCTCCTATGCCTTTGCCAGAGTGGTATGAGCGTTAAACCCCAATCAATCAATCCACATCCTCGTAACTTGGTTCACCCTTTCCCATATACAGACAGTTTCTTACCCAGTGCAGCAGTCAACTTTTTTAAAACAATATAGATAACAAACGTAGAAATTTCTCATAATGAACAATTACTCCTTCTTCCTCAATGCTTTAATTTTTAACCAATGTTTAAAATTTAAGTATAACACTGTTAAGTGTTTTATAAACAAAATGTTTTCAAATTTCTCTTCTTCATATTTGTTTTATTTTGGAAAGGGTTAACTAGTGAGCTGTAACTTGAAATAAGTTTGCTTTTTATTTTCCAGCTTCAGCAGCCAACTGACCATGATTACTTGTCAACCAGAGTCGACACTATTGCCAGCAATTTTGTCTCAGAAAATGAAGATCTTCATGACTTTATAAAGGCCTGTGAAATCTACAAAAGTGATTCACTTGAATTGAAAAGACTGAAGGAAACTGGACAATTAATGAAGTTTGAAAATTTAAAGGAAAATCCCAAACTGTTCCAGTATTATACAGGACTGAAGGATGAAGTTTTTATTGCTTTATTCCATTATCTTGAGGACAAAGCAAAGTATATGAAATACCCATATGGAGCTAGAACAACACTTTTTAAAAATCATGCAGACTCAAACAGAAGGAAGCCTGGCAAGGCACGTACATTTAGTCTGGAAGAAGAAATGTTTTTCACATTAGTGAAAATGAGATTAGGTTTGCAGACAACTGACTGTGCTGTTAGATTTGGAATGTCAGCCTCAACATTCAGTTCTATTTTCACTGCATGGGTGACACTTTTAGCTTTAGAACTTGAAAAGATCTGTAAGATGCCACCCACATCAGAAATAAATGATATTGAAGAGGCTAAATGTTTTGAACCTTTCCAAAATGTACGTGTTATAGTGGATTGTACCGAGTTGTTTGCAGAAACTCCATCTTCTGTTGGTGAACACA
>JASEVX010000002.1:81940729-82354396 GCA_031761405.1 Serripes groenlandicus | reverse complement strand
GTGACAAATTCATAACTAATGAGTCCGCTGATTTCCTTGGTTCTTTGAATTGTGGCGAAAAGGTGATGGCTGATCGAGGTTTCACAATACAAGATGATTTGCCAGCTGGTGTGAAACTGGTTATTCCCTCATTTAAGCACAAGGACAAATCCCAATTTACAAAACTTGAACTGCAGGAGAACAAAAAAAATTCAGAGGCTCGAGTGCATATTGAAAGGGCGATAAGAAGAATTAAACAATTTCTTATACTGAAATGTGAGATGAAAATCACCCAAGTTGATGTATATGAAAATATTTTTAAGTCATGTAGTTATTTAGTTAACTTTCAAGACCCTTTTTTAAAGACATAATAGACAGTGCCTAACTTGCAGGAAGAACAATGTGTTATTTTCAATTCTGATTACAACATTTATACATGAATATTGAAGTGATTCAACTCTTTCCATCATACAACAAATCTGCAGCATATAACTTTGAAAACTTCAGGCAATGGCATAAAAATCATTGAATGAAAGCAAGATTATTGAATTTAAGTTGAAAAACATTGTGGCAAAAGGCGAATGTTTTCAAATGTGACATTATGTACATTGCAAGTGGGAAAGGGTTATTCAACAATTGTATTTATATTCATAACAATGGGTTACTTTTAAGCATTAAACTGTTTTCCCCATAGTAGATGCCTGTTTTCTATAAATACAAGAAATGTTATTTATTGAAGTTAAAAACATTGTTTCAAAAAGTAGAAATTGCTCATCCTTTTGCAAGAATGTTTTCTAAATTTCTTTATCCCTTTTCCCACATTTAGACGCATTATGAGGCATCTGCAGCAGACATCTTTTGAAAACATTGTAACAAATAGGAGAAATTGCTTAGAATGAGGCAATTTCACCTTTTTGAAACAATGTTTTCAATTTTTTTCATGAAATATACCTACAATTATAGAGATTTTCTATATTTTTGAGAAGACATTATCAAATTCGTCTGCTGCAGATTGGCTATATGTGGGGAAGGGTTAACTCTCAAGAGTAAGTGATTCTTAAGTATGACTTATATTATTTTTATTAAATTGCTGCATAAATGAGCAGTTTTGTGTACATAAAGTGATGTTGGCATTTGTGTACAAGTCAGAAAATTCAAAGCAATAAATTGACAAAAAATAGTCTTAATCTATTTTCATGCTATAACACTAAAACACTTACTTATTGAAAATACTTTCTTAATGCCTTGAGACTAAGTATGCTCAGATTTCATACTGTGTACTTATGTTTCTAAGCCAACAGCATATCACCTCTATAATTGAATGGATGACTTACGACTAAAAGTGGAAAACATTGTGACAAAAGAAAAAATTGCTTGTTTTGAGCAATTTTTCCTATTTGATACAATATTTTCAAAAAGTTGTCTGCTGCAGAGGCGTCAGAAAGCGTCTATATCAGAGAAAGGGTTAACTCTTTCTCACATATACATATGTAGACTCTTTGTGATGTCTCAGCAGATAAAGACTTTTGAAAACATGACAAATGGGGAAATTGTAATTTCTCCTTTTACCACAATATTTTCCTATATATTTGTATACTACTGTTAATTTTCACTGAATACGATGTGTGCTCTAAGTTACCATACGTTATATTGAATTACTAAGAATAATCAAAAGTTAAATTTATATCTATGAAAATGATTTCATTAGTCTTGAGAATAGTTTTGTCTTACAATAGCTGATTATTTATTTTTGTAATTTGTGGCAAAAAGATAAATTGCTAATTAGCAATTTCTTCTTTTGTTACAATGCTTTCAACTCTATTATACTGCTATTTAAAGAGATTTCCAACATTTTTACGGATATGCTTTCAAAGTCATCTGCTGCAGATTTGGTCAATGTGGGAAAAGTTTAATATTCATATCTATTTCTAACTGTTTATAATTACATCCTTTTCTTTGTCTGAAGCACATAAAGTTGTTTCGTTACATGACAATGTCACAGTTACGAACACACCGTGGACAGAACCATGGTGGCTCTTCATCTAGCAGGTCTGGGTCTGGCCTGAAATTTACACATGTCCAGTGGAACCACTGCTGACATTTGCATTCACATTCACAGTTTATGCTGGCTTCTGTGTCACATTTCACATTTTCTTTTAATAACTTGCCACATTTTCCACATGGGTACATTTTTGTCATATCACTTACATCAATTTGGGCATTTCGCCTTTCATTAAGGACATTTGACATGTTTTCAGTTGAATTCACACTTTCACTTAGAGCTGGGAAAACATACTGTCTGTGAAAGTCCATCAATTTGTCTGCAAGGGTAAACCAATAGCTTTCATCAAACTTAACTGGCACAATTTCTATTTGATTTCCATCCCACACAACTAAATCTGAAAAATGGATCCCAGTCACTCCCATCTGTCCCTGGATCTGGGCATAGTAGGTGTTGCTATTCGTTTTCAGAGTGAGACCAGTTTCTGACGGTTGGAGGAAGTCCAGGGAACTAATTGTTCGGGTTTTGTCAGTCAGGGTAAATGGACACTTTACCTCCAGCAGCCTCTTGCCATGGCATTTACATTTCACAATCCGATCTGGAGAGGCACCTAAATAGTCATAAGTGTTTGATATGATAAGACCACAGTCCACTACCTGAAAATCATTGTGATTTAGGTTCACCATTTCCTGTCTGTAGGCTTCAACTGCCACTGATTCATGCATTTGCCCATACCTGAAATTTACAAGGAAAATTAATAAATCATGCTTATTACTATGTGATGCAGTGTAGTAAAGATAGTTAGTTTCTGTTTTGTTTGAAGTTAGTTTCTGTTTTGTTTGACTGACTCAGTGATTGAATGTTCCTATTTTCATACCCTGCCAAATGTAGGCCTCCTTGAATTTATAAATTCTACACTTTCAAAATCTATAGCAGATAACATTTCCTTTTGCATCAATGTTTTCAATATTTTATATAAATAATATCAAATATATAAACCTTTCATGGAATACCTCTGTAGCTGATAATATTTGAAACCATAGTGACTAAAATCGAAACAGCTAAATTAAATCAGATTCTGTTGCTTCAATGTTTTCAATGTTTTATTAAAATCATATTATAGTTCCCAAATATTAATTATTATATATGTCTATGAATCAAATGTTATAATTCTTATGGGATGTTATTACATAGATTCTGCCTATGCATATGTGTACATTTTGACCTTTTTTCCTGAAATAGAATACCTCTATAGCTAAAATTTGAAACCATAGCGGAAAAAGTAGAAACAGCTCAAAATAAGCAACTTCTTACTTCACATCAACGTTTTCAATGGTTTATATATAAATCATATTAAAGTCCCCAGATGTCTCATTATCATAATTTTTCCAATACAGAATCTTCTTAATCCTTTCCCTTATACGCCAATTCTGCAGCAGATGACTTTGAACATATTTTGTCAAAAAATAAAAAAAACCTCTATTATTGAATGGTTAATCTATGACTAAAAGTTGAAAACATTGTGGCAAAAGGAGAAATTGCTCATTTTGAGCAATTTCTTCTTTGTTACTATGTTTTCAAAAAGCTGTCTGCTGCAGAGGCGTTGGAAAGCGTTCTATATGAGGGTTAAAATATCATTTCAGGTAAACAGCCAAACATGTTGTACATGACAATTTACTTTGAAATTTTTGATGTTAACACTTTTTTTATAGGCTGGAGGCCTTATGTCAATAAATATATTAGAAATGTCATGAAGTAGTTGTAATGTATTCAAATTTTAGTTTTCAAGTACCTTGTAGCTGTGTTCCCTTTGAACTTATTGCCATTGATCAATGTCTGAACGATATTATCCGTAGCTTCTGTACGTCTTCCTTTGGTGTCAATAACTTTCTTATTGCTAACCACTCTTTGAAAATTGGATGCAGTTATCAGTCCAAGACGGTACTTGTGCCAATGTGCAGAGTTGGACTGCTTTTGTGTCAATAACTCAATCTTTCTTTTCTCCGCAAAGGTGTAAGAAACCATTGTCACTGGTCTTGCCGTTTCAATTTTTAACTTTTCTTTTAATGTGAGCGGGTCAGTATTTGTTTTTACCTCACATAAATGGGAGGGAACAATGGGAGGGAACAATGGAAGGGAACAATGGAAGGATGATCCCCATTTAACAATTCTGGCATTGTTGTTACAGTATTAATTTGGTGATTTTGCTTCATATGTTCAGGTCTTTCTTGATCAATAATAGCAGGAGCCACTGCTCTAACCCATGGTAAATCAGAAGCGACTAAGCTCAAGTTATGGTGTAGTTCTTTCAAATTTTCAAAATTCACAATCTTTTTTCAATAGGAACTGGGTTAAAGTTGGACGCTCTAAAGGGTTTTTCTTTTTTGGGTCTTCCAGGAATGTTCTTAGATACACTCATTTTCTTAAGTTGTGTTGGAATTGCCTTTGGTCCTTTAGGCACATTCCATTTACACAACTTCTCGGTTGTTGAGTAACAATCTGGCAATTCTTTGTAGCCCCTAGACACAAAATCCTCAACACCAAACATGAGTCCAGCTATATGGGTACATGCTTCCCCTAGTCCTGCGACACATGTACACAAAGCACCAATTGGTTCACCATATTCTTTTAAAATAACAATTACATTGTATTGTGTCCCACTGGTATCACCTGACGGATTTGCCAGACACTTCAGTGCACATAAGCCCTCAATATTCCTTAACTCGTTAAATGCAAAACTACTGATGTGACCCGACTCCCACATGTCATATGCCCTGAGAGCTTTATACGATTTAAGACTTTTGCATGTATAGTTTTCGAAGTCACCTTCTCGATCACTGATATCATGAGAGGCCTGTAAGTACCTTAGAATGCTATCTAGTCGTATTTCTGGAACCAGTCTTATGTCTCCAGTCCAGCCATCCTTCAGATCTCTCACATCTGTTAATGTTTGAAGAAATGGATCTTGGTCTCCTTTGAACCCATCAGTGTGAATATGGAGGTGCTGAGCTAGTAACGTTAGTCGGTGGTTTCTTTTCCCCTTCACTGGAAGACTAAACTCGCGTAGCAATGTGTTAACTTCGGGGTTGGTCAGCAGTGACAGTTCACGGAAGGTCTGTGGTAAATCTCGCTAAAATAATCAAGAGCATCAAAGACGTTACAAATCCCCTGGCAGTGTCATTTTTACATAGTTATTGAATAGTCACTGTGACAAGTGAAACATAAAGCTGTCCAAGCTCACTGATTATATGTGCATTTGTGGATGGAATTCTTTCATACATCCCACACAGTGTCTATAAAGTATGAAACAATTCCATCAACAAATGAAAGTGCTAGATGATATTGTTACATACAGATGATTTACTGTCAGTGTAAAATGCAAATTTATACAGGAGGTCAGGCTTGTGAACATATATAATAAGTTTCATAACAATCTGATACAAATATAGTAGCAAGAGATATGACTTTGTTGGGACACATACCTCCAGGCGTTTTTTTTAAATATGGTCTGTGTAAATAAAGCATGTGTGTATACTAGGGTATGACCACTGACAAGCCATCACTGAGAACTACACATTTCAAAAAAAATATAAATCAAATTAAGACAGTCGAATGCAGTGGCAGGCATTTTCTTCTTCATTTTAATTAATGTTTAATTTAACTATTGAAGATAATATAAATAAGAAGACATTTAACATGAAAAACTGTTATAAAAGAAAACGGCGCTGTTATAACTGAAAGGAGTTCAAACAACCACAGCCGTCTGTGTTTTGGTTTGCCAAAATTGGGTAAAACCCCAAAACAAGACTGTTTTGCTATAAATAGCCCCTCTTTCTGGGTTATCAATTTAAACATGAACCAAATTAGGGGATTTTTAGAAGATGAAAAAATGCTATTATTAGAAACTGGTTTCCACAAATATGAAGTCAGGGACCGCCCTAAAATCAGTCGCTGTGACATAGCTCGGCCCACCCACTTTCTCATTATTCGTAAAAGACCGCACACAAACGTATTTCTCTATTAATGAGGATTCAATAAAATGTGTAAAGCAATTATTAAATTACACTACTGGTGATGGATCCAAATTTTCGCGATCTTTTCTTTTCTTAGACATGGCTGTAAATAGTTGTGACAGTCGAGCGCAAAAACAACAAGAGGGCCATGATGGCCCTGGAATCGCTCACCTGATTTTTTTTTTCACTTTAGCTATATAAGCCCCGCCATCTGGCGGGCATAGTTTCCAACCAATCAACTTGGCTTTAAGGAATCTGATAGAGGGTCACCCTAGGAACATTTCTACAAAATTATTTGAAAATCGGCCTGACACTTTTGAAGGAGAAGATTTTTAAGTTTTCACTATAGCAATAAAAGGCAAAATAGCCCCGCCCCCTGGCGGCCATGTTTTTTGACCAATCAACATGGCTTGAAGGAATCTGATAGAGGGTCATCCAAGGAACATTTCTACAAAATTATTTGAAAATCGGCCCGACACTTTTGGAGGAGAAGATTTTTTAAGTTTGCACTCTAGCTATATAAGGCAAAAAAGCCCCCCCCCCCCCCCCCCTGGCGGCCATGATTTTCGACCAATCAACATGGCTTGAAGGAATCTGATAGAGGGTCACCCAAGGAACATTTCTACAAATTTATTTGAAAATCGGCCTGACACTTTTGGAGAAGAAGATTTTTTAAGTTTGCACTATAGCCATATAAGGAAAAATAGCTCCGCCCCCCCTGGCGGCCATGTTTTTCGACCAATTAACATGGCTTGAAGGAATCTGATAGAGGGTCACCCGAGGAACATTTCTACAAAATTATTTGAAAATCGGCCTGACACTTTCGGAGAAGATTTTTTAAGTTTGCACTATAGCCATATAAGGAAAAATAGCCCCGCCCCCCCTGGCGGCCATGTTTTTCGACCAATCAACATGGCTTGAAGGAATCTGATAGAGGGTCACCCGAGGAACATTTCTACAAAATTATTTGAAAATCGGCCTGACACTTTCGGAGGAGAAGATTTTTTAAGAATTTTGAAGTTTTTTCATTTCGTTGCCATGGAAACCAGAATTATGCATGGATCCCGAAAATTTTAAGAAATTCTGGTGAGGACATTGAGAGGATGCTTTCTGTGAAGTTTCATCCCAGTTGACCCACCGGTTACAGAGGAGAAAATGTTGACGGACGACGGACAACGGACATAGGGCGATCACAATAACTCACCTTGAGCACTTCGTGCACAGGTGAGCTAAAAACAAGAGCGTAAATCTTTCGATGCGCGCACACACCCCCCTGACCTCCTTTCGGTAGGAAGCACTTCCGGAATGTCGAAAAGGTCAATACCATCACCCCTATTACAGTTAATACACACAAAGGTTAATCATTGTGCTCTGACAACGACATTTTTCGTTCATTTCCACATATCTTTTCCAAATGACGTCAAACTTACACATGACGTCACGCTTACTTTTTTTTTCTCGAGTTATTGTGATACAATTGGCGTCGTCTGTGTCGTCCTGAAACTTTAACAGTTCGTCATATTCTTCATAGAGACAAAACGCAGGTATATACCAAGTCACTTGACTCTGGATTTAATAATTATTCGGTTATGCTCGTTTTTGCTCTTAGATATTTCATGCAAAAACTTAAACCTTGCCCATAACTACGTGTTAGACATGTTTCACGAGACAATATGCATGTATATACCAATTCACATAGCTCTGGAATAAGTCTTTACTCAGTAATGCTCTTATTCGACATAAACAAAACAGAATAGCGTTGGCGCTCTTGTTTTTATAAATACATTCATTTTTTGCAGAAAACTCCACCTGCTTGCTATGGAAATCAAAAATGTGTCAAAAAAGGGTCAACGTTGGCCAAAAGGGTTTCTTCGCATCTAAGTAAAAACTACAAGATAGAAACGGTTGGTATTTACACTAAATAAAAACAATATAATTTAAAGCATAAAGTTAATGAAAACGGTGTAGAAAAAGGAGCAAAAAGGGTAATAACATTTCCCTTCAAGTAAAATGCAAATTTTGATAGATTTTGACCATTTATTTTCCAGATTTCTGAAATAAAACTGTCAATGGGTTGGAGCACACTTTATTGATACATAACGTGTTGCAATATCTTGTAGGACAAGTCAAATCCGGGAAATTATAGACCAGTTTCACTGACCTCGTGCATCTGTAAAACCTTAGAAAAGCTTGTTAGAGAAAAAACTGTTGCACATTTGGATTATAATATTATAATTTGCTGTCAGACTGTCAGTTCGGTTTTAGTAGGAAAAGAAATACAGTGTTACAGCTCTTCTTGTCTGTATATTAGGTTCTAGGAATATCGTGTTAGCACGAATACCAAGGTAAACACAAAACTGGTGTTTTTTTGTTGCACGCGCACAACCGGTTGTCGTACGATTCCACCAGGAAACCCCGTTATACCGACTTTCAAATGCTACAATTTTTCTTTTTCAAAAAATTAGTATTCGCAGAAATTACGACATATGATTATTACCCATTATAAAAAGAAAATCCTACATGCCCTGACCCCTCACCAACAAAATCGTCATTTTTTTAGTAGAATACCTGTTGTTGATTTTTTTCTTTCACATTTGAACATGTTGTCTATTAACTGCTTATGACATCATATAAATTTGACGTGTTTTTTGTCTATGTTTATGACGGTTATACATTTTAACATATGCTATTTTTAAACTTCTAAATCATATACCGTGTTACAAAAATTAAGGATGTTGTTATAATGACTAAAAAATAACAAAGAAATGAGTCATTTTTGAAAATACGATTAAATTGTGCCAATAAGAAAATATCACAAATTGATTCTGAAAATATCATGTAAATAAGTTCATAGTTTGGAACAGCTAATAAATTAACAATTTCAATTAAATATAATTGTTTTAATGACACTTTTTTTTTTTATAGGATATTGATAAATCCTTATAAAATAACAGATGCAAATGGCGATGTTCATGAACTGATAAGAGATAGTAAAGAAAGAGAACTAGGTATTTTATTCACTTCAAATTTGAAATTTGAACAACCCATAAATATTATAGCTAATAAAGCAAATATGATAATTGGATTAATTAGGAGAAAGTTTATTTGCATGAATAAGGACCTTTTTATAACTCTGTATGAGTTACTGATCAGATCACATTTAGATTATGGAAAGTTAGTGTATTACCCGACGACAAAGAAATGTAAACAGATAATTGAAAATGTTCAACGTAGAGCAACAAGAGTTGTTCCTGAACTGAAAGGGTTGACCTATGGAGAACGTTTGTATGAGGACATAATCTGAAACTTCATCAAAAACAAGCTAAGGAAGGTAGACGAAAAAATGCATTTGGGATTAGAACAGTTTCAGCTTGGAATAATTTACCAGAAGAACTAGTAAACAGCACAAAATTGCTAACCTTCAAAACAAAACTTGATAACATTTGGAAACCCAGCCGCTTTGATCTAACATCAGTACATTAACATTCAATATGAAACAAAAAAGGGACGGAGAACTTAAACTGAAGTAGACGATAGGGATTTTTTTAGCCTTCGGGCTATACAATTACCCTTACAGACAAGTAATGACAAATATTTCAGTCGAAAATGGAGATAACATTTAAAACATAAATTTTCACTTAAAACCAATAGTGATTACTATTATCTAATAAGTCATATTCTAAAGAAAAAAAAGTCAAATTAAAAAAATATATCTGACCCTTTCGTTTAACAGGTATAATTAACTTTGAGAAGGAGATAGCGCTTACATTAATACATTTGCCCTTTTTGTCCATTTTCAACATATGATATCACATAAAAACATCGAACAGTGACACATCAAGATATAGGTCATTCAATAATATAGGTAAACCCAAGAAATGACTATAAGCAAACACTTTGTGTTATTAAAAATAAAATACTGAACAAAAATAGAAAATACAGAAGAAGTAAGAAGACAGATATAGGAAAAGAGAAGGTAGATATTTACATGATATACATCACACATTAACAACCACTGAAAACTCTTGTACTGTATTTTAACTATATTATAGTTCTTCACTGCAAAAACCGGTCCTACTAAATACTGCAAGGACTACAAGGACAGCTGTTGTATGACAAGGACGGCTAAAACGTTGTTTAATTAATATATTTATATTTAAAACTACTTTAAATATACCGATAATGCGATATAATAACTAACTTTAAAAGAAAAAGCGAAACAAAAATAATTAGGAAAACAAATTCTTCAAGGTGATAGTCCCACTATGACAAGGACACGCAAGGACGGCTTTATTAAGACGAGGACGTTAAAACGGTACTTTACCTATTTCAATATAAAAATCATTTTGTATATATCTAAACTAACTTGAGAAAAGCGAAAGAAAACAAATAAAATAAAATACAAGGACATTCAAGGACAGTTGTAGTATGACAAGGACTGTTTAAACTGTTACAGATTCACTCTACATGGTGATCAGCACCTACACTTTACAGAGTGCTGATCACCCTGTATGATGTAGTTGCAGATTACCCTGTATGGTGTGGGTACAGCTCACCCTGTAGAGTGTAGGTATAGACCACCCTGTATAGTGTAGATGCAGATTACCCTGTAGAGTGTAGGTACAGATTATCCTGTATGATGTAGGTGCAGATCACCCTGTATAGTGTAGGTGTAGATCACCATGTAGAGTGTAGGTGCAGCTCACCCTGTAGAGTGTAGGTGCAGCTCACCCTGTAGAGTGTAGGTGAAGATCACCCTGTAGTGTGTAAGGTACAGATGCACTGTAAGGATATACAAGTAATATTATCTGATTCCCTGCTTAGCACTCACTACTATTATGGAAATTAAGTTTCCTTTTTTTCTCTCGCTTTTTTAAAGTAAGTTGAGATATATAAAAAGAATATCACTTTGAAGATTTTTTTTCCTAATTTCTTTTTTTCGCTTTTTCTTTTAAAGTTAGTTATTATATCGCATTATAGGTATATTAAAAGTAATTTTAAATATATTAATTAAACAAAGTTTTAACCGTCTTTGTCATACAACAGCCGTCCTTGTAGTCCTTGCAGTATTTAGTAGGACCCGCAAAAACTGTTAATGTATAGGAAGTGTTCATATGTAGAAAGTTATTTACCAATGAAAACTCTTGTATTGTATTTTAACTATATTATAGTTCTTCACTGCAAACACTGTTAATGTAAAGGAAGTGTTCATCTGTAGAAAGTTATTTTAATTAGACACTGGATGACACTGCACACTAACGAGATGTGGTCTGTTTATGACTAGCTTTGAATGCTACTTAATGTTGCGTTCTATAGTATTAATTGTAGCCAAAAGGTTCATGTCCTTACACTCGACCAGTTTGGTTGACTGGACACTATTCAAAAGTGATTCACACTTGACTGTAACTCGACATCCTACTGAAGCACTTGATGAGAATAAAACTATTAAAATGTACCTGAAGCGAATTATATATACATGTACTTGATGAAATGCAAAATTTGGATATTTTAGCTCTGAATGAATTTTTCTCCCTCTGTCATACAAACTAGCCCGATTTGAAAATAATTTGGCACAAATGTTCATAAGCTGACCTGACGCTCTACAGCGTTTTCAAATGTTTCTTATCCGTTGAAAAATAAGGCTGCAGTTGGGCGGTGCTTGATTTCCATACATGTATATATAGTTAAAACTTAAAATTCCTCTTGTCCAAAAGTACCGACCCAATTTGAAATTAATTTTGCCGAATGTTCTTTGGATGACCGTCTACCAAGATTGTCCAAATTATTCCGATCCATAGGGGCTTGTTTTTCTTATATGAATATATTGTGAAAATTCAAAAATATCTTGTAAATAATGTTTGCCTGTCAACATTATGAGCATATTTTCCATTAATAGTTCAAAGTAGTCTGATGCTGATATGATATGATCTATGTGGAATTTTCTCTTTATTTGATAGAAGAAGTAATTGATGTGAACACTGAAATTTCTTTTGCATGATTATCATTCTCATCATATGAAAATGAGGGTTTAGACGAAAGTCTTGACAAAAATGATTGGATTTCGGTACTGTTTAAGCATATAGTAAGTTGAAATACGCGGTCTCCATTTTGATCTCTTGGTTCTCATTTTACTGACTATATCTTGTGGAATACATTTTCTGTCACTTTTTAATCCCTCTTAAAAATGTTTTACAAGAAATAATTTGACACTTTTTGAAACCATGATATCTTCCTCAGATGTTTCAATCCCCATCTCATTGGAACTGGTCTTTCACCGGACTAAGAATAAACTCCAGGGTTGTTTTTACCAACAACTATTACAATACTGCAAAATTCAGCCAATTGCTGTTTAGCCCACCTGAGACAGAGATTCAGAATGATCTATTGTGACCGGTCGTTGTCCGTCGTCAGTCAACATTTTTCAGTACACTTTGGATGAACTCCATTTTAATGGACTTTTGATATTCATAAATGTGTAGACAATTGCATTACTATCTCTTTTAAAGATTGACATGCTGCAATGTTATCTAGACAATGCATTTTTTTTTTATTGCAATACACGATTTTAAAATTATCAAGAGGTTGGAGATAAAGCTGTTAAGAGTTCTATAGTATTGTATTTGCATGGCAAGTTGTTATAATTATATATTCGATTTATTTTGATATTCTCTCATCTTGTCTAAGTTGTAATGTGTAAATCCTGGAATAAGTGTTTGTAGTTCTAGTTTTGTCATATTGTTTTGAAATTACAGCCAGTATTGATACTTTAAGGTTTTAATCGTGTTGTTTTTCACTATCTTACATTAAAAGGAGATCTTTCTTAATGAATGAAAAGAATCAACCCTCTACCGTTTTCCTTTTAGAATATCTAACCGCTGATGGCTTAGCTGTTAAAATATCTGCTTTAAGCTGTGGTCTTAAAGGACTTTTATTTAAACTTTTCAGCACTTGATACACAATTACAAGAGAAAGTTCTTGACTCCAGCTAGAAAACAGATATTGTTTTCATCTTGGAAACTCTGCAAATGTTAATGATTTTTCTAAATATGGCCTAATGTGTCAACCCGAGATGACCCATATCCAATATGCCTAGATTTAAGAATAAAAAAATGAAGATGTAGATAATTGGTAAATATAAATTATAATTAGCTGAAAATATTTTTTTGGAAATCAGTTATTGCTCAAGAAGAGCAATTTAACCTCTTCCGACATTGTTTTCAATTTTGTTTTGCTCAAACAAAGCATAGAAAGCTGCAGATGTAAGTTTATTTTAAGAATGTTCAGAAATGATTGAAAAATTCAAAAGGTAATAACCTCAATTAATCCTCTACAAACACTATTCCAGCCTTGATTGGTATCACAACATAGCAGTCAGGGACAACGGCTGGCCACCTTGGTAATTATTTACTGTATAATAACTATCGTATTTCTTACACTTGTTTGGAATGTTATATCTAAATTGTTTTACCAGTGTATTTACAAAGTGGTATCCCATTCTGTTGATGTATGCCGGTTCCTCTTTATTTGGGGCGGTTATCTGTATGTGTTTCCCATCTATGACCATTGGCATCATGTAAAAGCAATTTAACACATCCTATGCAGAGAAAATATGAACACACTGACTCGCATTTTCAATACATTTACCTTAATTATGATTCCCCACCCGTTGGGGGCGACATATTGTTTTTGCCCGGTACTTCTTAAATGACATATTATATTTTTGGTTTGTATAGACCGCAAGGATGAATTAATACTACCAACTGTTTGATCCATTACTTTTCACATCAACATCATTGAAAACGTACTTGGAGAATAAAAGTATGATCACACCTTGCAATGTTAAAAAATCCTGCCTTATTTCTCTGTAATTCTTCATTTGTTCTTGGAAACTGTATGTGCCTTTGCACTAATTCATTACTGGATAAAGCTGTAATTGTTTGTGAAGCTACTCTCGAAACAGTAAGCTGTGATACATGATTAATATCTGCAGCATTCAACTGTATTGTGCCAGTTGCCGAGTATCATAATGTTGTTTGAACTTTATAACGGGTTGCTAAACTCTGATTACTGTTTGTTTTTGATCTGATCGTAAGATCAACCTCGTTACAAATATAAGAGAGAATTTGGCTGTGTGGTGGCCGGAGACCTGCTCGGCTCCTGACTGGACTGGACTTCTGACCGGTTTCGTTCACAGTGATGGAACTTATCAGAGTTTGTCTTGAACGATGTTGCAAAAATTGTTTTGCTTTTTCGTTGTGGTTTGATAATTCAACAAGCTATATATACCCTGTTTAGCCACCCGTAGCCACCATCAAATATGGACATTGTATCAACCTTGTAGCCAACCTGTCTATTGTTAGAGTCGCATGCTCTGATCTTTTTAGCTCACCTATGCACGAAGTGCAAAGTGAGCTATTGTGATCACATTTTGTCCGTCCGTCGTGCGTCGTCAACATTTGCGCTTGTTAACACTCTACAGGCTACATTTTGCATCCAATATTCATGAAAGTTTATCAGAACATTCATCTCCATCATATCTTGGACAAGTTCGAAACTGGACCGTATGAGGGCCAAAAACTAGGTCAAATTGAAGGGAAATCTTATTTTCAACTTGAGTATTCTGAAACTTTATCAGAATGTTTTGTCTTATTAATATGTAAGTCAAGTTCGAAAATGGGTCATATTGGGTCTAAAAATTGGTCACTAGGCCAAATTGAAGGACAATCTTGTAAACACTCCAGAGGCTGCAATTTTTAAATTTTGTCAGAATGTTTGTCTTAAAGATATCTAGGTCATGTTCGAATATGGGTCATATTGGGTGGTCAAAATCTCTCACTAGGCCAAATTGAAGGGAAATCTTGTTAACACTGTAGAAGCCTCATTTTTTGAAATTTGGTCAGAATGTTAGGCTGAATGATAATAAGGCTTAGTTCGAATATGGGTATGCCGGGTCAAAAACTAGGTCACTAGGCCAAAATGAAATGTAATCTTGTTAACACTCAAGAGGCCACATTTTCACTTTGAGCATGGTCAAGTTCGAACATGGGTCATGTTGGGTCAAAAAGTAGGTCACTAGGTCAAATTGAAGGAAAATCTTGTTAACACCTTAGAGGCTCGCTGCTTGGTAATGGTCACAGAGTTGTGGAATTGGCAGTTCGTCTTCTAGTTTGGACGTAAGTCTATCTAGCCAGTCGTCTTGTTTGGCGTGTATGTCAACGCCCGACGGACCTGACTGTAGTAAATGGTGAAGTTGAGGCTGCGGTCTGGTGTCTGTTTGTGATTTCTGCGTTTCTTAAGGTGGTTTCCTCTTGTGAATTGTCTCCCGCAGTGTGTACATGGGATGCTCTCAATGGAATTTAAATCTTTGAACAATTTTGAAAGAGGACCACCAAAGGAACATTGCTGTGTTGTTCTGTGGGAATTGTTCCTGCGGTTTAGGAGGAGATGATGTTTAAAGCTAAAAGTTAACGATGGACGACGGACGACAGACGACGGAAGGAGAGAATAGATCACCTCGTTCAAAGACTTAAATTCCATTCAGAGGTTTGTTTGCTGCGACATCAGAAAGGGGGCAAAATTTTCAAACTTTAAAAATCTTGTCCTCCGAATCTGCTTTTCAGATTCCAATATAATTTAGTAGAAATGTTCAATGGGTGACCTGACCTGACCCTCTACAAAAATTGTTCAAGCCATACTTTTGTTCGAAAAGCATGGCAGTCGGGCGGCATCAGAAAAGAGGCAAAATAACAAAACTTGAAAATACCATTTTTATGAAGGAAAGTGCTTGTCTGATTTTAAGAAAATTTAATAGGAATCTTAATTTCAGTGATCCTCTACTTAATTGTTCAAGCCGTATTGATTGGTTACAAACTCATAGCAACCAAGCGTCATCACAAAAGGGGTAAATTGAACTTTTAGCTACAAACTACAAATGACAACTCTTACCATTCCACTGGACCAATTTCAAAATTGTTCAAAGACTTACATTATGCGTAGAACTTTGCTTGCTACGGCATCAGAACGTCAGAAAATTATCCAAATTTTAAAAATCCGTTTTCCTCTGTAATCTGCTTGTCCGATTGCAAGATAATTTGGTCGAAATGTTTATTGAGTGACCCTTTACATAAACTTCAAGCCATATTAATTTCGTTGAAAAACAGGACTTGTCAGGAAAGGGGCAACATGACAAAACTTTATAATTCCATTCTTTTTAAAGTTCTTGTTAGATTTCAAGATACAAATGGCCATTTCTAAAACAGTGTCAACTCCTTGCAGTTTCATTTGCACTCCTGATCAAATTTTCCCAGATTTTTGCAGTTAAATATTTGCTACTAATTTACTATCACTCAGGTGATCTATTTAGGGCTATATTGGCCCCCTTGTTAAGATTGTACTGTCTAATGGAAAGGGCTATATAATATTGTAGAATATTGTTGGAATGAAAACATGTCACCTACCAATATCTCGGATGGTGATGGGTTGATGGACAGATGACATGACAAGTGATCCTATTAGCTATATGAGATTCCCTGTCAAGTCATACGACAAATAAAACAAGATGGCCCTTTATCGTTTACCGGAGTTATTCCATTTAAGTAGTTATTCCAAGAACAATAACTATTGTGTGGTCGGGTAAGCCAGCAACTTTCAATTGAGTTGATTTCGATAGTTTTCATTATAGCCATTTAAGGCAATACAGCTACGCCCCAGACGGCCACGTTTTCGATTTGAAAATTGCCCAACAAAAAGAATTATAAGGATTTATTGGGAGAACATTGAGAAAATACTAGCTGTGAAGTTTCATCCCAATTTACACACTGGTTTCTTAGATGTTGTCGGACGCAACCCGGACTGTAGGCAATCACATTAACTCACTTTCCGTACTTCGTGCTCAGTTGAGCTATAAAACAAAATAAATAACAAATATATCAGAAAAGCTTATATCGTTCTATTATAGCATTTAATATCATAAACAACAGCATGGTTAGTCTGCTACACTACTGTATATAAAACAAAGTAAAAAGCTTTAACCATTTCCCTTTCCCCCCAATCATTTGATTAATGTCATGAGAACATTTATTATTTTGAAATTAGATTATGAAATGTAGAAATGACAGAACGAAAGTCATCTTGATCAATTGTTTTCTTTCTGGTATGACATCCAATCAACAACAGAAGATAACTAACTTATCAACATCAAGTAAAATTTCAGTTTCTCTAGTACATTAAGAGAAGAGTATCTTACAACAGCATTTCAAGAGTAAACAAACCATAATACACTTTTATTAAATATGTATTTAGGTTCAATGTCTGTAAAGCAGAAATAGTTACTTTGGGCAATGTCTCAAAATTACTTTTAACAACCGGGTTAAATATACAGGCTTTAGCATTTGTATGGAAGAAAATGCATGGAAGAAATGATATATTTTTTGTTAATATGGAAATATTTATATAAATGCACCTATAATACATTTTCCTCATCATTCACATTAAATTGAGACTCCATGAAATGTGTATTTAAAAAATCAGGTAAAATGTAACGCCATGGTTAAGTGTCATTAAACATTACCCACATACAACAATTCTACATCAGACCACTTTGAACAAATCTGGACAAAAATGTGTCAATACTCGGGTAAGTAAAAGTATCATCACTGATTAAAGTTGAACACGTTTTGTCAAAAGTGGACTTAAGCAGAGGCGTCACAATTTGTCTATATGATTTCACTTATTTTTTTTCATTGATATAATGTCTCACAACATTTTGATACATAAACAAGTAAAGACTGATATAAAAATGCCTTCAGTTCTGTCTCCAGTTTCATTACTTTTACTCTTCTCACCATTTATTTTTCCTTGTCTATACATGTATTTTGTTTGATCAACAACCTGAAAGCATATTAAACACATCTACATATTTGGTTAATATAGATCTACAGAATATGTGTTAATTTTCCATGCATCATCAGGCCGTAACATCAACAGCATTTCATATGTCCAAAATATCATAACTGTTTAAGCAATGAAAACAAAATATATTTTCGGTTAAATTAATAATTATTAATGCCCGTTTAATTCGCCATTCAAATTGAAGAAAATGCATACATTATGGTATACAATACAGTAAAGAGAGTTTGTTATTTTAATAGATATTTTCTCATTTATTTGGTATTTAAAAGTTATTTCATCATCAAATAATGAAATTTAATACATTCGTTTGGTTATCAGTACGGTCATACGGTCATGTATTTATATTCTTAACCATTTTAAATTCATCATTTGATTGGAACCAAGATATTACAGTTGTATTAATGTTTGTGACTAACTATTTTACTTCC
Organism: Serripes groenlandicus; assembly: GCA_031761405.1. NCBI lineage: Eukaryota > Metazoa > Mollusca > Bivalvia > Cardiida > Cardiidae > Serripes > Serripes groenlandicus. The sequence goes on along the minus strand of JASEVX010000002.1, from coordinate 82,336,064 downwards.
TTTTACTGTTGAACTTATGGGATTTGTAAAACAGCATTCATTGGAGTTTCGTCATACACATCTAATATTTATTCAGGAACACAAAAATATCAAAACTTATAATCCATTTATGAAGTCGATTGTCGATGATTTTCATTTTCGGTCATTCAATAGCTCGATATTTGTTTTTATAATGGCGATATTTGAGATTGTTGTGCCCCGTGACCAATTTTGAATGAAAACGTAATGGATGACAATCTCAACATCAGGATAACATTTTTGAATAATGTGCAAATAATCACCCTTGCTTTCCATTTTGTTGTTACATTCATACATAGCTTTCACCAAACCATATACTTTTTGTTATAAAGCAGCACAATATTTAATGACATTGTCAAATTACACATGATGTTACATTCCCCATTCTGTTTCACTAGTCTGAATTAGATGAATCACAGATGATTGCTAATCATATTACCTTCTCATTCTGTGTATCATCCAGTAAAGTCCTGTTCTTAGTTTTCTTGGTTTAACATAATGATATGTGACCAGCCATGAGATTTTGTCCAAATGAGGTATATTGACGAAAATGAGTTATGACCATTTTTAGTAACCTACATATGTGTAGAGTTAAAAAGGTTGAAACATTTTTTGAAAATTCTTATTTTTTGCGAAAATATACATTCTTTTGTCTAATCACTATAACAACAATTGTATCAGATAATCAATGTTTATTACCATTAATTGAACAGTTTTAAAGTTTAATAAAATCAAACTTAAATCCACATAATTTTATTTTTAAGTGTAGAAATATGTAAGTGCACTTCAAGGTCATTGTAAGATATCAATCAGTGATGGTTACCATGTGAGAAATATTTTTTTGTCTTGATTTCAATTGATTCATACACTATTATGTAAGTGCATTTCAATGTCATTGTAAGATATCAATCATTCATGGTTACCATGGTTACCATGATAAAAAATATACACTTTTGAGAAATATTTTTTTGTCATGATTTCAAATGATTCATTCACTATTATATGATGTGAGTCGAACAGTTATGAAAATCAGTCAATTGTTGATTAACATAGTAAGATAGTTATGACCTTTTCATTTGACACATTTCTGAATTGCTTTGTGTTTGAATTACATGCTTAAAATAAAACACACAGGAAATATCTTTTAAACAAGAGGGCCATGATGGCCCTAGTTCGCACACCTGAACTAAGCAATGTAATGCAATGCAAAACACATCAAGACCATTATTCTGACAAAGATTCAAAAAGCAACCCCGAGTGTTAACAAGATTTTCCTTCATTTGGCCTAGTGATCTATATTCTTTACCTGATATGACACATATTCCAACATGAACTAGATATCATAAAATACAAACATTCTGACAAAGTTTCAACTAACTCGAAGTAAAAATGCTGCCTCCAGAGATTGAACAATATTTCGTTTATTGGTCTAGTTTCTGACCCATATTCGGACTTGACCTAGATATAATTTATAATTAGAGATAGCATTTCAAGCTCTGAAGCCAAAAATACGGCATCCAGGTGTAAACAAGATTTTCCATAAATTTGACCTAGTGACCTACTTTTTGACCGGCATAACCCGTATTCAAGCATGGACTAAATATCATAAAGATAAACATTCTGAACAAAAATGCAGCTTCTACAGTGTTAACAAGATTTTCCGTCAATTTGACCTAGTGACATACTTTTTGACCTAACATCACCAATGTTCAAACTTGACCTAAATATCATCAAGACAACCATTCTGATAAAATTGCAACATGCTAAAGTTAAAAATGCAGTATACAGAGCGTTAACAAGATCTTCCCTTCAATTTGGCCTAGTGACCTAGTTCTTGACCTAATATGATCTATATTTTAACTTGACATATATATCATTCTGAAGAAATTTCAAGCAAAAATTGCGGCCTCCAAAGTGTCAAAAATATTTTCCTTCAATTTGGCCCAGTGACTAAGTTTTTGACCCGGCTTGACCCATATTCGAACTTTGCCTAGATAAATAATTTGAAGTCTTAGTAGAGGGGTACCCAAAGAACATTCATGGCAAATGGATAAGCATATTTTTAAATTGTTTACCTTAACATGTCTATGTAAAACAAGTGATCCCCAGAGTGAAGCCATGTTTGACCAATCTTGGTAGAAGTCCACTAGATGAATTTTTGACCCCAGGGCTATAATTTGAACAATCTTGGTAGGGGTCCACTAGATGATTCTTCATACCAAATATCAAAGGCCTGGGCCTTCTACTTTTAGACAAGATAATTTTTTATTTTTTTCCCTTCATGAGTCTAATGTAAAACAAGTGACCCCCAGGGACGGGTAATTTTGACCCAAGGGCTGATATTTGAAAAATCTTGGTAGAGGTCCACTAGATGATGCTACATACCCAATATCAATGGCCTGGGCCCTCTACATTTAGACAAGAAGATTTTTTAAGTTTTTCCCGTATACAAGTCTATGGGTGATTTTGAAAAAATGAAGCGTTTTAAATATTTATTAATAAAATGACACTGTAAAGCTTTATAATATAAAATATATAATATATGGCTCATAACGTGTGTTTCGGGATCGGTGTTATTGCTGACAAATTTTACTTCTATAGCTTCACTAGTTAAAAAATGACAGGCAATAAACTGTCCAAAAATGTCCCAAGTGTACTGATTTAAGTGTGACATTTATCCTGAACCATCATTTTCAAACTGTAATATCTCTTGAATTACTGTATATATATATATATATGAACACTAGTTTTTGTTATTTTTCAATTGACAGGTCCCTACCAATATTGTTTTATTGTTACAGTCGTTGCTGTATTAGTTTATGCGTATGAACTTGGACATACATATTTGGCCGTTGAATTATTTTGAGCAGAAAATATTCCCTTGCTTTAACTTAAAGTTGCTACACAATAAGTGTGTTTATCTAGTGTTAAAGCATTATACAATTATGCTGTGTATGGGATATAGATGATTTCAGGTATGTCACAAAAAACTAACATTCTCTTATAGGAAACTACGTGATATAACATAAAACATGTTGAAAGCGGAGTTTAACACCAAACAATAAACATGTACATATTGCGTAAGTAATTTCAGGTATGTCACCGAAAACTATGGAAACAAGATAATGTTAGTTGTCTGTGACTTTCCATAAACAGCATTTATATTACTTTAAAAGCACTAGATACACATACTTATTGTGTATACAATGTATATGCCTCATTGAACTGAGTGTGTTTTTATAACAGTTATGTACATTTTATCTCAACACGGTTTGTATATGACATCCAACCTTTAAATACATTCCGAAATGAAAATGTACATGAACAGCTCCGTTTTTAAAATCCTGAAATCTTGGATTAAAGTATCATTTGTGAGTGTGGGCTCTTGGGTAAAATGTTTGTGGTTAATCCCAATCCCAAACCCATTCAGCTACTTACTTTTAAAAAAAATCGATTTGAACTTTTTAGCTCACCTGTGCACGAAGTGCTCAAGGTGAGTTATTGTGATCGCCCTATGTCCGGCGTCCGTCGTCCGTCAACATTTTCTCCTCTGTAACCGGTGGGTCAACTGGGATGAAACTTCACAGAAAGCATCCTCTCAATGTCCTCACCAGAATTCCTTAAAATTTTCGGGATCCATGCAGAATTCTGGTTTCCATGGCAACGAAATGAAAAAACTTCAAAATTCTCAAAAAATCTTCTCCGACGAAAGTGTCAGGCCGATTTTCAAATAATTTTGTAGAAATGTTCCTCGGGTGACCCTCTATCAGATTCCTTCAAGCCATGTTGATTGGTCGAAAAACATGGCCGCCAGGGGGGGGCGGGGCTATTTTTCCTTATATGGCTATAGTGCAAACTTAAAAAATCTTCTTCTCCAAAAGTGTCAGGCCGATTTTCAAATAAATTTGCTGAAATGTTCCTTGGGTGACCCTCTATCAGATTCCTTCAAGCCATGTTGATTGGTCAAAAACATGGCCGCCAGGGGGCGGGGCTATTTTGCCTTTTATGGTTATAGTGCAAACTTAAAAAATCTTCAACATCTTCTCCTCAGTAACCGGTGGGTCAATTGGGATGAAACTTAACAGAAAGCATCCTCTTAATGACCTCACCAGAATTCCTTCAAATTTTTAGGATCCATGCAGAATTCTGGTTTCCATGGCAACGAAAAGAAAAAAACTTCAAAATTCTACTTCTCCCTAACTGGTTGGCAGATTTTGAACTTATTTTGTAGAAATGTTCCTTGGGTGACTCTCTATCAGATTCCTTGAAGCCATGTTGATTGGTCGAAAAGCATGGCCGCCAGGGGGGCGGGGCTTTTTTGCCTTATATGGCTATAGTGAAAGCTTAAAAAATCTTCTCCAAAAGTGTCTGGCCGATTTTCAAATAATTTTGTAGAAATATTCCTTGGATGACCCGCTATCATATTCCTTTAAGCCATGTTGATTGGTCGAAAATTATGGCCGCCAGGGGGGGGGGGGGGGGGGGGGCTTTTTTGCCTTATATAGCTATAGTGCAAACTTAAAAAATCTTCTCCTCCAAAAGTATCGGGCCGATTTTCAAATAATTTTGTAGAAATGTTCCTTGGATGACCCTCTATCAGATTCCTTCAAGCCATGTTGATTGGTCAAAAAACATGGCCGCCAGGGGGCGGGGCTATTTTGCCTTTTATTGCTATAGTGAAAACTTAAAAAATCTTCTCCTTCAAAAGTGTCAGGCCGATTTTCAAATAATTTTGTAGAAATGTTCCTAGGGTGACCCTCTATCAGATTCCTTAAAGCCAAGTTGATTGGTTGGAAACTATGCCCGCCAGATGGCGGGGCTTATATAGCTAAAGTGAAAAAAAAAATCAGGTGAGCGATTCCAGGGCCATCATGGCCCTCTTGTTTACATGAGTTTTCTTCCCTCTGGATAGATATGCCACTTTAAAGTCATGTTTATAAAAATATTTCTGTTTCTTTTGATAGTATATATTTATGGAATCACATTATCTTTTAACAACAATCCTTCTGCTTTATCAAAAAGTTTATAAACTTAAATATATAATGTATTATTTAGTATGTCATCTATGTATTTAAATGACATAGTAATTGTACACTTGGGACATGCACAGTTATACTTAGCCTCTTAAGTTTTTTCTTTTAGAAAATGAGTTGATATAACAACATGGCAACCCTCATTGTGAAGTTGCCCTTTCAGGGAAGATTAAGGAGTAAACAATTATTAATGAAACTAAACTATAATGGAGTGCTCCCCGGAGCACGTGTGTCACCTGCCGGGGCCTAGAAAAGGGGCAATAACTCTGATATAAAAAATATTTGGATTATCCCCCTTTTGTGAACCAATCACACACATTGATATAAATATTTGTCAGAAGTTTCAATGTAATCCTTTGAGTAGAAAAAAAGTTTTTTGAAAACGTGACGAAAAAGTGTGACGGACAGACAGACGTACGGACGGACTCATGGGAGAGTACTTGTGGGGTTATTTCGTTTCATGTTTTTTTGTGGGGTGCACTCCACAAGTATGCAATTCATTCCGTAATTAACCCACTTTTACGGAATGAATAACATTAATATGCAAATGAGATATAAAAAACCCTATTTATCAGTGTCTTTATAAGGGTGGGCTGTAGGAAAAACACGCACCGCACAAGTACTCTCTCATGCGTACGGACAGACAGACGCCGGACAAAAATATAGTAATCCCTAAGTGCCTACCATGCTATGCAGGTGACACAAAAATCAAATGATAAGAAGGCATCTGAGAGAAAGAGAATTAGTTCTGTTTTAAATGAAAAACTTTATCATAAAAGCAAAGTCAAGACCCTAGTAATTGTTACTAAACTTTAGGTAGTTAATCCTTATAATGTTACTAACCATTTGCTAGTTTACTAATCCTTGACTAGTTTTGAGCCATGACTAACAATGGGGATGGTGACCAAAACAATGCAATTAATCAGAATCATGAAGATGTGATTGACCAAAGTCGACAATACCATGCTCAACATGTAGCGCAAGCTGAACGGTCTCTTTTTGATTTTGCAAGCTGTATAGCATGGCAGGGTTGGAAGATCAGAGGTGAGACACCAGCAGATGGTAATTGCTGCTTCTGGGCAGTGAGTGACCAACTTGATCACCTTGGACTTGGTCAAATGAGACACACTGAACTCAGACAAAAAGTTTTGGACTTCATTAGAAACCTGCCAGAGGTATGTATTTAACACATATATATTAAGCACATTCTGATTAGATTTTATCAATGTCTGAAATATGAAAGAAAATGTAATTCATTGTTTTATGAAGAAATCAAAGCATTCATCATTTATCATTTTTTAGCTCCACTGGCTGAAAGCCAGTCGAGCTTATGTCATGGCGAATTGTCCGTCGTGCGTGCGTCTGTGCGTGCGTTAACTTTTTCCTTTAAACCACTTCTTCTCCCTAACCACTTGGCCAATTTAGTTGAAACTTCAGAGGAAGCATCCTCTCAATGTCCTCTCTTTAATTCCTTCAAATTTGTTTGATCCATCAATAATACTGGTTTCCATGGCAACCAAAAGAAAAAAATAGTGAAAACTTAAAAAATCTTCTCCGAAAGTGTCAGGCCGATTTTCAAATAGTTTTGAAATGTTCCTTGGGTGACCCTTTATTAGATTCCTTCAAGAAATGTTGATTGGGCGAAAAACATGGCCGCCAGGGGGCGGGGCTATTTTGCCTTATATAGCTATAGTGAAAACTTAAAAAATCTTCTTCTCCAAAAGTGTTCAGCAGATTTTCAATTTTTTTTGTAGAAATGTTCCATGGGTGACCCTCTATCACATTCCTTCAAGCCATGTTGATTGGTAAAATAACATGGCCGTCACAGGGCGGGGCTATTTTGCCTATATGGCTAAAGAGAAAACTTCTCCTCCAAAAGTGTCAGGCCGATTTTCACTGTGCATAGTGGACTTCGTTTAGATATGCATACAGTAAAATAAAACATCATGGAAAAAGCTGGTGTATCTTAAAATTGCCATCTGATACGTCGACTATCGTAAACAGATCCAAGTTACATCATAAACCGGAGCGTGATCAATGAATATGTATACTTGATATACATGTATGCAGCAGACGACATATAAAATATCTACGCAAAACTTCGTGATATTACAATAAATAGAAGCTTAATTATTGAGCCCCGATAACTCAGTCGGTTGCGACGCAGGCTGTAAATCCAAGGGTTGTGAGTTCGAATACCAGCTCCGCCAACATTTTCGAAGTTTGACGAAACGTCACTCGTGTTTCACCAATGGGCTAACAGTTAATTTGGAAAAGCAACCAGCTACTTTTGATGTATGTTGTAAGTAGAACTGGTAGCTTAAGTACGTGAACTGGCACGCGTGATATACTGAACAATAGTTGAAAACCGCGTTAAGCCCCAATGAATGATTAATATTGAATAAAGTTGAAAACATGAGAAATTTTACATTTTGTCACAATGTTCATCTGCTGTAGAGGCGTCGACAGCGTCTGTATGTGGTAAAAGGGCACAGTAGTTTCCCGGCATACCAAACACTTTAAAAAAATTATTAATGGGTTCCATCCTACGCGCTAATAGATGCGGTAAAATATATGATATCGTGTCAGGGTAAATAAAATAATGAGTATTGGTAACTTAACAATAAAATACCATGATCTAACTGAAATACAGTTGAAAGTCATCTACAGAAAGTCTGGGTAAAGGGTTAACATGTGTTGTAATAAACAGCCATTTTGAATGTAGGTCAAAATCCCCTAGGCATACACAGACAAAATCCCCTATATCCTTTTTCCACTACAGACAAAATCCCCTACATGCAAAAATCCACTTCAGACAAAATCCCCACCTTTGTAAATGTTCCAATTCCCTACTATATACATGTTACATGTTAGTTTAACGTGTTATATTTGAATATTATCATTTTAATGTTATTTGGATAGTACGTATGTTTACAGGCGACTTTAAGACTGTAAGGGGTGAAAATGGCCAACTAAGGTTTAGAAGGACTCCACCCAGATTTCCCCCAACACACATGGAATGTACATGCGGCAACGCTCCATAACCAAAGCCGAACCAATAATGTGTGTGAGGGATGGAACAATGCCTTCAAAACATTAGTAGGCCATTCAAACCCAAGCCTGTGGTATGTAATAAATTGTATACAGAAAGACAATTGTTATGTAGAGACTGTCTACGAGCAAATCCACCAAGGACTCCCGCCAAAGCGTCGAAAAAAGGAAAAAAACCGGAAGCAGCAAAAGCGACTTAAATGTCTTTGCAGTCAGTAATCTTAAGAAAGAAAAGACCCTTGCTGAGTTTACGGAGGCAATTTCTAATTGTGTAAGGCTGCACTGAAACTAAGGTGTAATTGAATGGCAGCATTTCTTTCGAAGTTTAGCATCATACTTCAAATTATCAGTGTGATCAATTACCATTCAATACAATGAACATGTTAATAACTGTAAATAATAAGGCAGTTTTATAAATAATTATGTGCTAATTGGCTTTGTAGTGTGCTTTTTTGTGTGTTTGTTCATCCTGCTCTAATATATTAATTATAATTATGTGCTAATTGGCTTTATAATGTGCTTTTTTGTGTGTTTATTCAACCTGCTACTTCTTGATTGTGAAATTAAAAATGTAAATAATATATTAATTAAGTTTCTCTTTCTTTCACTTCCTGACCAATGAATAATTTAAACTAAGTAGGGGATTTTGTCTGTAGGGGATATTGACATGTAGGGGATTTTGTTTGTAGGGGATTTTTTACATTTTCTTGAAAATGTTCCTAGGGGATTTTGACCGTCCACCAGCCATTTTATCTTAATCCGTATTAAGAGTGATATATCTCAAAAGTAGGTTAGTTAATCAGCTTGACAATATTATATGTATAAAGATAATTCCTGAAAAACAAGCACATTTTTATTAACTGTGCATCAAATATCTGCCGTTCTGAACTATATTTACATTTCATTTTCAATTCATAGATCGCGTCATTCGTCTTCCACCAATGGGCTAAGTTTATGTTGAAAAGCAGCCAGTTGCTTGGGAAGATTGTTGTGTGGAGTACTGGTGTGAGAAAACCAGGAAATACATGAGTAGGAGAACTGGCCGCCGTGATATAACTGAGAAATTGTTAAAAATGGCGTTAAACCCCAATCAATCAATCAATCAATTCATAGATCATTGTCCTGTAATATGGTCACATCATGGTCCTAGCTACTTAACTGTTTACAACCTATTTAAAAAGGCTAATACAAAACAGAATGTGACTTCGGAAGCTAAGGGATGATTCCATTGGCATAGGGAATGTTGGACTAACCTTAACACGAGTTATTCGGTCCGGGAAATATAAGATGGGGGAGTAGTTGGTTCGGTGGCGGGGTGAAGATTAAGGAGGAACTAGACTCGGTTAGGAATGAATAGAATTTACAATAAAAAACGTACGTTTATTGTTAGTGTTTGGTCATAACCGTTCTCGTGAGGCTTGTAAGCCTATATGCATGTAGTAAGACGGTTACATCATGATCTTGTTATGCGAATGGTGATATTTTTTTTCTAAATTACATTACATGCACATCCTTTACAACTAAGTTGTATTATGGCACTGAGAGGAAGGCTATTCTTATTAACCAGTTTCCACATGCAACAAATCAGCAGTAGTCAATTTGCAAACTTATAGGCAAACACATGTAAACTTTATAAACGAAAGTACAATTATTGAATAAGATTGAAACTATCGCGACAATTTCGTCTTTTGTCATAATGTTTCCAAATCGTCTTCTGTAGCTGCGTAAGAAAGCGTCTGCAAGAGAGAAAGGGAAAACATATAGACGACAACAAAGAATTGAACTTCCTCATCTTTCAAGTCAATGTTGGGTATAAGTTTCCATATTCAAAACCGCATTCAAATGCGAGTATTGTGAAATAAAAATTGCGATTCTCAATACAATACAATACAATTGTTTATTTCGGTAATTAGGCCTCCGGCCCACAATACATACATATTACAAAATACATACAAATTGAAATGTACCCTCGAAATATACACTATATACATGTATTTTAATAATGAGGTAAGTTTGAACATTTGTCTTACAGATTCGAATAAGGATTATAAATTATGACTATATATTTTCGAGTAGTTTTGACACATAGATAGCCAAGTTTTTTAAAGTAGTAGGGTTATCTGATTGAAAAATATTGTACATATTATCTAAGCTTGGTAGCCCTTTATACCAGCTATTTAAATAGATATGTCGAATTTCTTCGAACTTTTCACAAATAAAAAATGCGTGATATTCATCCTCAATAACTAAAATATCTTTTTGCAAAAAACAATGAAGACAAACTCTGTCTTCTCTATTTACGTTAAAATGCCTACCAATTTCAATGTTAAGCTTATGATTAGAACATCTAAAACGCGCTAAGGAGCGTTTATAGTAAGGCCTAAGATCAGAATTAAGGTATCTTTCTACATTTAATAAAGTTTTAATATTCCGGTAAAAGTCACATCTTGTTGAATTATTTATGTCACTTTGCCATGTTTGTAAAAAGCAATCCTTTAATCTCTGTTTAAATAATGTAATAAACTGGTTTGTATTACCTATTTCTTGGGAAATCCAAACAAATCCAAACCCGTAAGAAAATAAAAATTCCCTTACTTTTGAAACCCAATTATTCCTACCTACAGCGTCTTGTGATTTAAGCATTTTGTAACATTGTTTGGGGTATCTGCTGGAATCCATTTCAATTAATCTTACCCAATACTTTATGAATTTGATATGGTAATTTATTGCAATAGGGAATCTAGCACATTCACCTAAAGCCATTGAGTCATTGGCAGAAGTATTAATACCTAGAAAGTCTTTACAAAATTTAGGTGTGTACCTGTTCTACCTGTTTATTATAGTCGTAGCCCCAAAGTTCTGCGCCATATGTTAAAATGGGCATGACCATGGAATCAAATATTTTAAAATATTCTTTGTGTCTAAATTTCCCAAAGGGATTTTGGAATTGTTTTATTTGATACACCGCTTTTCTTGCTTGATTTGCAAGTTTCTTAGTAGCTAAGGACCATGACAATTTCGGTGTGAATAGAAGACCCATATATTTGTAAACTGAGGTTACTCTGATGTAATTTTTTCTATATGTCCATTGCTCATATTTTCGAAGAGGACCTCCATTTCTGAAGACAATAATTTCAGATTTTTTAAGGTTTATAACCATGTTTGTTTCTTTACAAAAAGAATCAATAGTATTTAGTTGTATTTGGAGATTTATGGCTGTATCTGCACAGTTAGCTACGTCATCTGCAAACATTAGACAGAAAATATTTGGGATGTCTGTTGTAATGAAAATACCACCCTTACATTTATCCCTCAGATTTGCACTCAATTCATTTATGTAAATATTGAACAATGTAGGCGAACTCAAATCTCCTTGTTTTAGACCAGTGTTGCAGAGCATGGATGGTGTTAGTTTTGAATCAATTTTGATATGCGCTCTGATATTAGAATACACAGATAAAAGAATACGAAAGAATTTTCCCTGAACTCCTTTCTTGTTAAGACAAGTAAATAGTTTCGTATGATCTAGGGAATCGAAGGCTTTTTGGAAGTCAACATATAAAACATAAAATCGTCCACCTTTTTGTGATAAATACTTTTGTATCATACATTGCAAGCAAAACGCATTGTCAATTGAAGAATAGCCTGCCCTAAAACCAGATTGGCATTCGTCTATAATATGAAAATCTGAAGACCATTTTGTTAGGCGATCATTTATAATAGATGAAAATATTTTGTATAATACATTTAGTAGAGAGATACCTCTGTAATTACTTGGATCGGTTTTTGGACCAGATTTGTATATGGGGATGATAACAGTTTCAGACCACGAATCTGGGAGTATTCCTGAGTCAAGAATTCTGTTAAATAACTGAACGAGAAGGGGACTTAATTCATTTATAGTGGTCTTATAGAATTCTGCACTTAATCCATCTTTACCATGTGCTTTTCCAGACTTTAATTTGGATATACTTTTTAGAACCTCTCCTAAGGAAATTTTATCATTTAGTAACGTATCCATTTCTTCGTTAAAATGTGTAGGATCATCCATTATGTTCATCACGGATGATCTATGTGAGAAAGTAGTCAGTGGCTTCGAAAGAATGTTGTGTAAGTACTGGTGTGGGAAAGCCAGGAAAACATGGGTAGGTGCACTGACCGCCGTGATATGACCAAAGCTGTTGAAAGCGGCGTTAAACTCCAAACAAACAAACAAACAAATGTTCATCACGGAACATTGGTCATTTCTAAAAAGCAGAGTTTCAAAATATGCTAGCCATGTACTACCGGGTAATGTATTAAGCGTATGTGGAATAGAATTTGAACGAAATGTACCTTTAATAATTGACCAGAACAATTTTGGATTTAAACTTGCTTCAACTAGCGATCGTCTCTTTTGGTCTTGGTATAAATTCTTTTTCTTACGACATAATGCTTTGAATTCATTTCTACATATTTTATAATTAATAAAATCTGAGTTCTGGTTCGAGACACGATAACGTCTTAAGTTGGCATACTTCTTCTGTTTGACAACTTTACACTGTGAATCCCACCACTGTGGTTGGGCAGCATCTAAAGCATTATTTATATGTATAATGTTATTTACCTTCATGTTTAAAGAAGATGATTTATACGTGTTAAGAATAAGGTTAACTGCCTTATTTACATCAACGTTAATACATGATACAATTTCATCATAAATCAATTGCAAATTCATGGTGAAATTGACAATAAAAGCATCTTTCTTGTTGTCTCTCCATTTAAAATGATCAGAAACAGCAAGAACACATTCATCTGATGGCATAACCTCACTATCAGTCAATGTTTTCAAATTAAACTTCAAAATTGCTAAAATAGGAAAATGGTCAGAGTTATCCTTCTCTTCAACATTAAAATATGATATAAAGGGAAATAACTCTGACGAAGCAACGTGATAATCGACAAGACTACGACCGTCATTGGAAAAACAAGTAAACTGACCAGTCGCGTCATTAGATAAACGCCCATTTACAATGTGTACATTATGAGTGCAGCATAGATCTACCAGTGTTCTACCAAACAAGTTTAACGTTCCATTATCACGCGTATTGCGAGGCAGATCAAAGTTATCCGCAGCATAGTCGGTTGAGGTATTAAATACAAAGTCAAGTGAGTCATTTGGTATATAATCAAATAAGTCACTTGTCCTTGCGTTAAAATCTCCCGCTATATATAGAACACAATCCGGGTAGTCATTGCGCAGCTGCGCTAAATTGTTTTCAAGCAACAAAATGCCATTTGATTCATCCTTTCCTCTATAAATTGGAGAACCATCTGGTGAAATGTAAGTTATATAAAGAATAATGTCATTATCTAAATCATACAGACTAGAAGTAATATAAAGGACAACACAGTCTGTAAAATCTACATAAAATAATTGTTTAACAACAGCAGAAGTAACCAAATGTTCCCTAACAAAAACGCTTACTCCTCCACTGTTTCTAAAGCTGGAGTTATTTTTTACTCTCACACTGTCAAAATGTTTATAACCGTACAGGAAATTGTCAAATTGACCTTTGAAATGACTCCATGTTTCTAAAAGTCCTATAATGTCATGTTTAAACAAGCAGTTTTTCAGTGAAGCATCATTATCGTATTTCAATAAACCGGCAATGTTCCATGATAAAATGCTAAGGGTTATGTTTTTACTGTCACTATTTTCGCGTAGGCCTTGACCGCACCGCTAGTCTGAACCACATGCCCCGCCTGTTTGCTCGTCACTGACCAATGAGATATCGTCGTTTTCCCGCACCGGTTGCTGATTGGTTACGCTCTCGCTGACCCTGTCCAATGAACGGTGGTTGTATTCAGTCCTGTGTGGATCACGTGCGAATACTCTGCCGCGAGTATTATTGTTTACTCTAGTGTAACCAGCATGATATATTTCTTTATTTACATTGTTATACCTGTAGATCTCGTTTTCTATGATTAACTTGTCGAATTGCATGGATGCGTATAGACCCTTCTTTCTAGCATCCACTAGCCGTTTTCCCAGTTCGCGTCTGCACACTTTAACTCGTTCTGTAAAATCTTCCTGAACATAATGCGGTGTGTTTTTCAGGGACTGTTTAGCTGATTTAAAGATCTGATCTCGGTCTTTAAACTTGCAGAACTTCACAATAATTTGACACTTGTCCGGATCTTTAGATCTGTGGAGGGGACAGTGTCATCGCCGAAGGAAAGGGTTGTTTGTCTGGTGGCACGTGAAGTGCGCGTTGAGGTCTCCGGTCCGGGGTTAGATTCGATATCCCCACACGTCAACAAAATGGCGGTCATTAAACAAGCGTCCAGTTGTCATTTTATTTCTTGTCTGACTTATCGGCTAGAAAACAGATCCGTCAATCAAAGATTCGCCGATATTAATAGGAGAGGACATATGACACCGGGTGGTAGAATGGATTTGTGAATTTATGATACATGAATGCTTCATGTATATAAATCAATCGTTGCTGATATAGGCACATTGTGAAAAGAGGTGAACTTGTCCAAATAGGCGGTTTCTCTCCTTGTCACATTGTTATTGTTGTAACTTGTCTATTTTCTTTTCAATTTTCAAATATCTCCAAGCGAAGATGTTGACGGCGGTTAAAGGCAAATTTATGAAACATTACTTATATTTCGCCACCAGGAACTTTGTAAATATGTATGTATGTTTATTATCTCTATTGTGTTACTGTCAGTCAGCAGTGTAAATAACATGTATCCTCATGGGCTGGAAGCCTAAAGGAATTTGAATGAATAAACTGATTAAACTTATCAAACTTCATAAAGCCGACATTATATGTGATTAACCATAACATAATAATACCAAACAACTCAGATTGTCGACATGTTTTTAACACCTATTAATTGAAAGTAATAATTGACGTTCACTTGTTTTGATCGCTTTACAGATGGGCTAATGTTACATGTCGCGTCTGGCTTACTGAATAGGATATCCCCATTGATTTAAAAACATTTTACTCCAATAGTGTGATGTTGTGTATTAACTACCGTTTGATAAATGATGAAATTCTGCGGGACCGCGGGGTTATTGTAGGGGAAACCCCGCATACAGATGAGCGGGAACGCCGTGGGGCTGTCTTAATCACAGCTGTCAATCATCGTGACGTCATAAATCGTTATCGGATTTCCCTCCGCGGACTTAATAGTTGAATGATCAAACCCCGCGGGACCGCCGGGTTATTGTAGGGGAAACCCTGCGTACAGGTGAGCGGGAACGCGGTGGGGCTGCCTTATCAGTCCGCGGGGTGAGGGTTTTTGGGAAAAAAACCTTGAGCTGTACTGTATGTAGGTCAAGTTCGATTATGGGTTATGTCGGGTCAAAAAGTAGGTAATTTTTTCAATTAGAAGGAAAATATTGTTAACACAAGAGGCCACCATTTTTGTTTCAGGAAATTGAAATGTTGTCAAAATGATTGTCTTAATGATGTCTGGGTCAAGTTCGAGTATGAGTCATATTGTTACGGTCATGTGCTGACTAGATCAGGATGGGATCGGCACTGCACTGTTTTATTCTCCTGAACGGCGGCGGTAATATTTGGTAAAAATAACCAAATGGCGGAAATCGACTCAAGGATGGCACTGATAAACTAGCTCAAATTCAGCAATAAACATAATAGGGATATTTGTAAGGACTATAAAAACTCGGAAAAAGACGATTGAGATCAGTGTAGATGGTTTATTGTACCTTGCAAAGATAAATATACGTTGGTCGTTTCTATCAATTTCAACTCAAAACTCGCTCCCGACCAAAGATCTCACTGCCTCATACACTCTCCATGGTCATTCAACCGAGATCGGGTCGTAAAATTCGTAGCTGGACTTCTTACATAGAAACCCGATGCAGAGACGAAGATAAGACTAAGGTTTTTCGTATAGTACTTCGACAATGTAAATCACATTACTCACTCACGGTGTTTGCCCGAATGATGACTCAACGGAATTTCTTCCGGACATGCAGTATTACGGTTTGCTGGGAACAAGGTGAGCGAGCTGTCATAGCTGACAATTTCCTAATACCGCATGTAAATAGTGACTTTTCTTGATTCGAACTATTAGAAATGAGCTACAACATTGCAAACTGATGACAAGGTAAGTGAATAATACTTCTTATTGAATCCTTAGCAAAAGCGAGCATAAAATAAAACCCAGTCAAGACTCGGCGAAAACCTAGCCTCTCAGATGCACCTGACTATGGCCGAAAACATCGCTCGGAACTGGAGACATGTAAGGGAAAAACAAGCATAGACGATGAAAACACACAAAACTTGCAAAAAGTTTGTTTCATGTGTATGCCGGCCCTTCACACTTAATCGGGGCGGTTAAATATCTAATGCTCAATGTTTGCTAAGTACTAACAACAGAGGAAGGACACACTTGTAAAACCACCATAGACAAATAAACACAGATACCTAATATCGTGTGTTCCATTGGTAGGTCGGCTTTACACTTTGGTGAGTCAACAAACACTTATCATACTCAGTGTCTGCCAACTACAAACCACATAGGACTCATTCAAAGACTATAAACAGTAAACATGGTAAATGGACCTTTCCCATTGAAAGTAAATGGGGTTCATAACATGCTCATACGCGGAACTCAACATTACCCCCCTCTTAAATGTGGCAAATGTTACATGTAATAAAAATAAACAACAATAAAACACAATATCTGGCACTAAATTTTATTTAAACTGAATTCGAAAGTTTTAACAGTTTTTCCTCTTAACCATTGTGCTATATCAATTTCTTTTAACATTTTTTTTGTCCCTTGGTCTGTCCGTGGCTGAAGTGAACTTGCTACCTTGGGTTTGACTGAGGCCTGGTGCCTCGATCCCATACTTAACGCTCCTTACTTCGTCTAGCACGCACTTAATAACAAGCTACACTGATCGCACTCTCTCCGTCTGATCCTTTACCGCGGAGGTTACACACCTTATGCCGGCAGTAAGGGTATTAATTCAAGCCAGCACTGAGAGTTGCTCGAGACCATTTACGCTCCATATGCTGTCCGGTAAATCGGTTTCAAGAGCTGTCCGTGGTCATATCTTAGTTGCCACTGCTTTACATGCTTTGTTGATACAAAAAGTCTACAATATCGACAACTTTCCAGACACAACCGACGATGGTGCCCAGATAGATTCATGTGAGACAGATGATTAGGAATTCAGAATAGATACTACAGAAGATAGCCCAGCCAATATTGATGGAAGACACGTACTTGGGTTGGCAGGTAAACTATTTGATGCTCTAAAATCAAATCAACTTACTTTGTAAGATGCTGCTGATAATTGTTGTCTAACTATTATTGTGGATGAACTTAAATCGAAAGATTACATGAAAATAGAACATCCGACTTGTGGTATCAGTACATGGACGTGGTAGCCATTCTTGAGCAGTTTTTGAGAGCTGAGCGCAGTGGTGACTGGGATCTTCATTTAGCAAGTGTCAATGATATGCTCCCCTATTTTGCTGCTTCAGGTCATCATCTGTATTTTAAATCAGCCTATATATATTTGCAAAATATGTTGCGTCTCAATACTGAACATCCAGATGTTTATCAGGCTTTTAAAAGTGGCAATCATGTAGTAAGGAGGACTGACCGATTTTGGGCTGGACTCTACTGATCTCGTCATTGAATAAGTTTTGATGCGGAGTATAAAAGCAACAGGGAGCATGACAAGAGGACGTGGAATGACAGACATCCAACGAGCACAATGGCTTTTATCTATGCCAGCCTGTGCTGACATTAACAATGCAATGCAGGCTATAACGGGAACAGAGTTTCAAACAAGTGAACAACATAAGGAGATAGGCACTAGCCGTATACTCAGGGACACAAAAGATACCCAAACTCTGTAATTATTTATCAAAGATACTGATCTTTTCACTGATGAAGATTCATCATTGCGTAACATAGAAACAGGTGTAACAGCAGAGCCAAAGGTTAATGTGGACAAAGCAGTGGACATTGGGAAAACAATGCTATTTGATATGGAGGGAAAATCAGTTGAGATTGGGGTGTTGGAAAGTTACCAACAGATGCAAGTTTTATATTGGATGTGGGGGGGGGGGGGGGGGGGGGGGGGGGGCTCTCTTCTTCAGCGTATCTCTTGGCTAAAGAATAGTCCATTTGGTGAAATAACCAGTATTTGACATTTTTACAGGAGAAATACCCAAATGCAACTAGTATTTGATGGCTATACTTCACCAAGTATAAAAGAAATCACACAAATAAGGCGTACAAAAGGGCTGGTTCATCCGACAGTAAAATTAAAAATGGATACACCATTTAGGTTGAAGAAAGAGAAATTTCTGAGCAATGAAACAAATAAACAGAATTTCATTTATCTACTTGGTTCATTTCTTGAGGGAGCAGGAATGACAGTAATTCATGCAGAAGATGATGCAGACACACTGGTCGTCGAAACGGCAATTTTTTGGGTCAAACAATAGACCAAGGAATTTAAATTCGGGCACAACTTCAATACGAGTGCCATCTCGTGTTATCTCTGGATGTAGGTGGTATTTAAGAAGTTGACAAAAGTGCATACATTTGGTCTTGCTTTTAGAGAATTTAAAGCCATTTTCGTTTGACCATTTTTGAAAATTATGCAAAACTTGTTGCTATTGTCTTTCAATTATATGCATATGTTTTCATCTGTAGCAAATACATAAATCATCAACATATAGAACAAATTCAACTCCAGGGTTAACAGATTTGTTATTAATCTTCACACTAAAAAGTGTAACAGAAACAATGCATCCCTGGGTAACACCCATTTCCTGTTCATGTGGATCAGACTATGTATCACCAACACGAGTTCTGAACTGACGTTCATTTAAAAAAAGCAGAAATTAAATAAGCAAGGCGACCTCTTATGCCAAAATCATAGAGGTCGTTCATAATACCACATTTCCAGGTAGTGTCATATGCACTTTCTAAGTCAAAGAAGACGGAGACAACGTGCTCCTTTTTAATGAATGCTTCTCTGGTTTCAAAACGTCTCAAATGATCTACTGTGCTTCTATTTTTACGAAAACCAGACTGGAAAGTAGTAATAAGTTTGTCCTTTTCGAGAAACCAAACAAGTCTGTCGTTCACCATTCTTTCCATGGTTTTACATATACAGCTAGTTAAGTCTATAGGACGATAATTCCCAGGATTAGTTGCATCTTTACCAGGCTTGGAAACTGGAATAACGATGGCCTCTTTCCAAGACCCCGGGAGATTTCCCGTTCGCCAAACCTGATTATAGACGTCAAGTAAACAAGAAAGGGACCGGAAAGGTAAATGTTTAATCAGTTGATAGTATATATCATCTGAACCAGCAGCGGTATCATGGCTCTTCTTGAGAGGTGATTTGAATTATTTTACGGTAAAAGCTTTATTGTAGGCCTCTTCATTTTTCGATTTAAAGTTAATTTTCCGTTTCTCCTTTTGCTGTTGAAATTTGTGAAACTTTGGAAAATAGATTGAAGAGGACGACTTTTGTGCAAAGGAATCCGCCAAAGTGTTGGCAATATCCTTCTTTGACGTTGTAATACCGTCTGAGGTGTTCAGATGATTCACACTAAGCGAACAGATATTTCTTTTTATTTTCCTTATCATGTCCTATGTCTTTTTGACAGATGATCTAGCATTTAATCTAGATACATCCTGTCTCCAGGGCGCACGTTTACCTTGCTTAATTGTTTTGCGAGCTTTTGCTCTAGCTATTTTAATGTATACATGATTTTTATGGGTTGGCCTCGGGTTAAACTGTCTGAGAGCCGATTTGCGTGTTCCTATAGTCTTTTTGCAATCCTCATCAAACTAAGGTTTGAGAGGGTGCTTTGGATTCGTCAAAGTTTGTGGAATGTCCGCTTTAGCAGCCTGGTAAATTAACTAAGTAAATAGTTGTGTAGGGTCATCACATTCCAAGAAAGCATCCGGATTAATGGAATGTTCACGTCGCATCTGGAATAAATTAGTTCTCTTTGTGGAGCTTCCATCGTTTCGGACGCCCCTGGACAGATGGCCCAGTTTCAGTGATAATTATAGGGAAATGATCGCTTCCATGAAGTCGTCTTCTACCTTCCATTTAAAGTTAACAAATATATCAGGACTACAAATAGAAAGATCAAGAGATGAGTAAGAATCAGTAGCAAAACGCAGACAGGTGTGAGATTTATTATTCAAAATACACAAGGTCATGTTTAAAAATAAAATCTTTTAATAGTTGGCCTTTTAGTTGTCTCTACATCCGTTTTGTGTGAATTGAAGTCACCAACTTTCATAAAAGGTGTTGGAAGCTGATTGACAAGTTCAACGAGCTGGTCTGTATCAAGAGGCTGACTTGGCTGAAGATACAAAGAACATAAGGTTATTGTTTTGCTCAATGAAATTTTTACCGCAGTTGCCTGCAGAGTTGTAGTAAGTGAGACTAAGCCATGGGGGAACAGAGTTGTTAACAACTATTGCTATGCCACCACAAGCTCGAGCACTTGTATCGGATGTTTTATGATAACATGAATGATATTCAAGAGAAAGACTATCATTATCATTATCTTTTAAAAATGTTTCTTGTAAGCATATAGCTACTGGTTCTTTTCATTAACTAGAAGAGATACAATGTAATTCCTCAAAATTGGCTTCAAATCCACGACAGTTCCACTGGATTATTGGTTCACAAATTTTGATTTCAGCTAACGAAGTCTGACAGGAATCAATATTATGATTTCAGACATCCTTTGTACCCGACCATGAATAGGAGACACAGTCTCCTGTGTCCCCATTTCATTCAATTACTGATAACGGTTTTTATTTATATGTGTAAAGTCACTAGGTCTATCTAATTGTACTTAAATTTTTCTAGTTATTTGTTTCTCAAAAGCCTTCAGAATCGAGCTTTGAGTGTGATTTCGACCTAGGTTTGCTTTGTTGAACTTAACCGGTAACTTTCGTCACCGGAATCAGAATCATCAGATCGGCTACGCTTGGGTTTTCTTTGGTTGGCCGTGTTAAGTTTTGATAGTTTCATCGGTGGGTGTCCTTCACCCGCCACGGAGCCACAAGGGGATGTGTTCCGGGTCTATCCATCTTGGTCTACGCTAACGTTACACCACCGGCATACTCGTCTAGAACAGACTAAATTGAGCAACTGATATTTCATGTGGTTTCCGACCAAGCATTGACTACCATAAGAAAGAGAACGATCGTCAATCAAACATCTATTTTAACCGATTGACCCTGAAGCCACTTCCTTCTGATACACCTTGTCTCAAATGTAAACGGGTACAAATATTAATGAAATAACATCTTTCGTATGAAGTTAATATAACGAAAAAGAAATCTTAGCTAAATAAAAGATATCAGGGCGGGCCTTTTTGACCTCCCGTTTAACCAAACTCAAGGCCAAAGCAGTGTATTGTTGAATCGAAGTTTTAAATTTGCCATACTCCGAGCCTATTCAACTACCAGGATCCCATCATCAGATGACACTAGTTGCAGCTCACGGAAAACAAGCAGGCACAGTGATGGATTTCTACCACACTGTAGTGCGACAACTGGGCTATGGTCCTCCCCTTCCACATAATAGCCATCCCAACGGTTCCGGACTCTACCTATACCTTCTACAGACTGGGTCGGCGTCTCACTGTTGCTTCTGGTATATATCTGGCCTATCGTCTCGTTAGTACTAATTGGGACCTACCGTTGGCCACAAGAACTGATCCCTGGTAGCTTGCCTATTTCTCGCCTATCATCCCCCATGCCCCTCTTTTCATATCTGTCTCCCCTTCTTTGTAGGCAGTTTCTCATAAAGTGACAATTTTCATGGCAGCCGAAACACTCACAATTCACAGGTTTTCGCCCTGAGTTCGTAAACTTTTATCCTTCAAGTTTCTTTACTTTTTCTAACAGTAGCTTGATCAATTCCTTCTCGAAAATCTCTTGTTTCTTTACCGGTCTTCTCCAAGTGGTGATGTCTTTCAACCTGGCAAGGGTCTCATGGGCCTCCTCTTCCTCATCTTTATCCTCCGTTTCTTCCTGGTCATATGTACGCTTAGTGTTTGGGCAGCAATATCTCTCGTTGCGGATTGAACACTTGATTTGGATCAAGTTAACTGCAAAGTAGACAGATTCATCGGTGTTACGTGGCTCTGTATTGAACTCGACCTCGAACCGGAGTTCTTCCATCATACAGACAATCCAAGAATCTCCACACCAGGTCCTCGTCCTTAGTTTGTGTGACCCGATACCCATGTGCCTTATGACTCGTTAGTCTTCTAGATGCGTCGACTAAACTTCGCTGCGAAAGAGCGAGCCGTTTGAATCACCCGGAACCTGCTTTTCATTTCCTGAACCAACTCCTGGTAATCATTGAGTACTTCAGGGGACAGTTGTGAGAAAACAAACTAAGAAGCTGGCCCCTCTAATTTGGACAGTTACTGGTCCATTTTGTCCTCCTCTGTCCATTGGCACCTAGATGCAATAACTGCAAAACGAATAATCTAAGTTTGCCACTCTTCCTGTCCGTTAAACATCGGTAACTTAATGTGCGCCATAATGTTTATTCCTGACCGGTCCCTCATTAAATCGTTCAAATCGGTTAGTTCCTGGGATTGATATATGTCCAGATTCCAACTCTCATCATTGCAATCATATCATGAAAACAGATGTGTATGGTAGAATGAATGAATGGTGTTTTAAGGCCCGTCGACAACTAAGGTCATTTTGGGCGTTTAATAATTTACTTACTGTAAATGATGAACTACCAGTCTATTAGACAAAACAATCAAACATGTTTGCGATACTTAACATTAATATAAAACAACATGTAAGCCAATTTAAAATAGTTATGTTTGGCTTGTTTGCCAAACATAACTATGTAATACTTAACATAAAGATAAACAATATCTAAGATAATGTGTAATAGGATCAGTAAGAGTAATGAATGTGCAAAAGCACGATTTAAGAAATAATCACATCTGATTAAAATATAAATTTCCCTAAGGAAATCAAATAAAAGTTCAGGTTTGACAGACTCAAAGAGCTGATGCATACTTAGTTACTTGTTGGTCGCAAATAGTAGTGTGATGTTTACGGTTACAAATACGACATCGGTGTATCGACCTGCATGCGACTACCTGATGATTACCTAAACAATTGAAACATAATTGTTGCTGTTTGACAATTGTCGTTCGATCATCAACTTCAGTTACCTTTTTACAGTCGACAGCGAAGTGATGTTCTGTGCATAATGGGCATCTTGGGAGTCCCGGTCTTATTCTATCTGTCGTCTGCTGTACACGTGCGCTCCCTTGGTTCGATCCTGTTCCCACGAAGAAAGACGCTGTAGCGATATGGACTTCCTGTGTAAGCGTAGGTAATCCCGACTCCATAATGTTGATCTCTTTCTTCTGGAAGCTGCCAGTTATTGTCGCCATGGTCACGTGTCGTGTTACGTTTAATCTCGGCCGGAAGTTTCTCCAACACCACAGGAACAAGTAGGTTGCCATAAGAATCATGACCTTGACCAAGGGACTGTAAACCTCTGATATACGACTCCATTTTGTCTTGAAAGGACCTGAGACTGATTATGTTACATGTAGGACGTGGTAACTCTTAACATATTTTGCATGTAAGCACTCACAGTTTTATGTTCCTGTCCAAAGCACTCATGATAGCGCTGATGATAGACATCAGATAGCGATACGTTGGTGTGAACACTTGACTCGAAAGAATCCCAAAATGCCTGCCATGCTAATATATTGCCGTTAAATATGGGTAGTGTCAACTTTGGAAGTTGATGGAAATGCGAAGACTGGCTAGAATTGATAGAAACATCTCTTACATATCTACCGGAATTGTTGTTTGTATTATCGGAAGTTCTGTCTTAGTTGCCTGAAGTTCCTTCGGCGCGGTTTGTGGTGTTAGCACTGTTGCTGGTGTTTCTATGCTGCTCATCTTGCGGGGTTTCTCGGGGATGGAGCAGTGGCGGCGGTATGACATCAGCGACAAGCTTTTTATGACGTGTTTCCAAGACCTTTATGTGAAGTTTTAAGTCTTAACATATTGTTACGCGTTAGCGATTATACTCGAACTTAGACTCCCAAGTTGCAATGACTCTTGTTTAAGAGGAGGGTAAATGGACTCCGGATCAGTATCGAAGTGAAAGAACAATGGACTCAGCTTTATACAATAATAATGATTCTTCATTCTTCGCATAAGGTTTCAGGTATTAATTATGATAGTTGTACTTTAGAAGCCAGTAATGTTCATACCTCTCAAATCAAGCCAAAGTTGATACGATATTCAGGGTAGATTCAGTGTAGATTCAGCGTGGAAACCGAAATATGGAGACCAGGAACGCTCTTAGGTCAGCGTTTATATACTCGCAATAGCCCACAGAATTCGTGTGCTTCCACACTCCAATTATGTGGTCCACTTGCCCACAAAGTATCACGCACACATCGTCAATGTGTGGGCAACTAAGTAATAGCAATTACTGCATACAAACATGGAAATATAGGGATTGATGGATGACCTGGCTTTTAAGTTACATTACTAAACAATTCACAATATAAAATACTGGTATACAGCCTAAATGGAATATATACTAACTTTTGACAGCTCTTTGTTTACATCAAATACATGGGAGGCCGGGAGAAGAAAACAGACGACCAATCACGTTCACTTATTCTAAGGTTGCTTAGCAACTCTCCAACAATGCACTGCAATCAACCTTTCCAAAATGGCTGTCTCAGAACAGGGACGTACACATGACAAGTTATTTAAACACAAATGTAGAATCAAAACTAATGATTAGAATAGCAGGAGTCAATCATATAACTTTACTTACTAGG
Organism: Serripes groenlandicus; assembly: GCA_031761405.1. Lineage (NCBI taxonomy): Eukaryota > Metazoa > Mollusca > Bivalvia > Cardiida > Cardiidae > Serripes > Serripes groenlandicus. Next base: position 82,311,073 of record JASEVX010000002.1, on the reverse strand, counting down.
TATGTACTTAATCTTACTTGACACAAAGGAACAGTGGAATAATCAGGGTTGAAAGGCAGAAATTTGATCTCCCGTAACCGATTCACTACATTACTCCCCCCTTTATTATGTCAAAGTTCCGTCTGACATAACCAAGGTTGCAGTGATGCACGTAACTCTTCACCTGCTGACCAATCATTAAAACTTATTTATAAACAATAATCAAAATTATATTGGTCAATAACTTTCAACAGAATTTGCCAGCTAGAGATCATTTAATTAATCCAATTAGCCAACCAATTAATGTCTCTCAGGGCACAAAATCATTATACAGCAAGTATCATATTTAAAGTTTTAAAAACCTCTTGCTGTATTTTTGCCACTTAAAACTGACTGATACAAATACACAACGTTAACATTTAAATGAGGCCCCAAATTCTAGAATGCAGCTGTAACTCTCATGTTTTTAAAACGTAAAAAAACAGTACCTCAACACACATTATAGCAGAATTACTTAAAGGCCAACTCATACAATACACAATTTCATTGGATTCTTCTCCAGAGTTGCCATCCTGTAATTCTCTAATAATGCATGTACATATAGACTCACTTTCAAAGATGCACAATAGTTTTACAGGTTCTGTCCAGCATAAAGCATGCAGAGGCAGCATCACTATCCTTCATTAAATTTAAATAACCTCTGTGTTTCCAAATATAACTGTTAATGTACTGCTAATGGTGATGTCTTCACCCATTCTTATCCATGTATAAAATTAACAATTATTAACAATTTTTGAATACATTAATAGTAACAACATATTTACATACAATCAATGTCAACAATAGCAATAACCATTGCTTATGATACTAAATGACACATCACTCATAAGTGTTAAGCAATATTGTCCCTTCAGTGCCATAAGAACTGCACTTCTATCACCCTTCAGGGTCTACTAAAGTTTTAAGACTTTTGAATATAATTCACTTTGCAAAGATACCTAATGCATTTAAATAACCTCTATGTTTCCAAATATAACTATTAATATACTACTAAATGTGATTTCTTCACTCATTCTTATCAATGTATGAACTTAACCATTATTAACAATTTTCAAGTGCATTTATAAATTTACAATCAATGCCAATGACAGCAATAACTATTGCTTATGAAACTGAATGAAACATCACTCATAAATGTTAAGAAATATTTTCCCTTCAGTGCCATAACAACTGCACTTCTTAAGTGTCTACTATTCTAAATTTAATAAGACTTCTGACTAGAATTCACTTTGCAAAGATACCTAATGCATTTAAATGTTTAACTACAGAAAAGTTTATGAACTCTACTTCACTTATGATGCCAAATGACATGTGCTCAGTTAGGCAATATTTTTGTTGTCTTTATATAAGAGTTTATGAATGAAAACAAACGCAAAGATAGCACTTCACTAGGAAAAATGACTTTTGAATAACAAACTTAGTTGAATAGCCGGTTCAATGCAGCTGATGAATTGAAAATAATTATTATAAACTATGACATAGAGATTTCTTGTTTACATCGAGATGAAGAATCCTCCGGCAATGGTTTAATGGCCTCGTTATGATTCCTTTTGATAACACTTGAAATGGAATAGGTAGGGGTCTTCATGCTCACTGGAGTGGCTGTAAACGTAGGTTCCCTTAAGGATTGTAGAGGGTCCTTTGGCATAGAATATTCCACCTAATGGGAATCTGTTGGTGGTGTAGGTTCCGAGTTCTCTATTAGGAATCTACTGTTGTCAATCACATTAAGTTCTTGCGCCAATTTACAGTGTCTTTTGTACTGAGACACATGTTTAAGCAGCTGGTCCTTTGTACTTGCTTTAAAAGGCATAGGGTGCAGTAAAAAGGGGATTGGTCCAAGGGAAAATGGTACTTCAGGATATGTCCAATCACCCTATACTTCGCTTCATTATATTTCCTTCCCTGACGCTGACGCTGACAGTGGGAGTATGTGTATTGCTTTTCCCTTCGTTGCATCTTTGTTTACTCTCAGTACAGAATGCAATTGACTGTTAATTTCCCTTTGGCGACTCTACTCGATTTACATAATATTATTAGCAGTTATCAAGCTGATCTCATGGAGAAACTATTTATTCCTCCGTGTCTACCACTTCGGCTTCATAGTCGTCTTCTTCTATTAATGTTGAAAAATACTCTCGTTGATTTCAGTAAGGACATTGAATTTGTCATGTAATGCTTCAACTATTATCTGGAACTGCTCGGCATCATCGGTAAATTCATCTATTTTCTTCAAACGTCTTGAAACGACTGTTTTCTGTGCGGCTCGTTTTCTTTTAAGTTGTGTTAGATCCATCCTGGTCACGGCACCAAAATGTGAGGATGTAATAATGAATAACTCGCGTTGTGTTTTTAGATGTTGACAGTTCGAGGTTTATTATGAGAATGAATCATGTACAAACAAAACAAAACAATGCGACGTTGACGTCGACTCCGTTCCCGCCGTCTGTACGTCGTGTGCCCGTTCTCGCCGCCAGAACGTCGTCCGTTCCCGCCATTACGTTACGTCTTCGCGACAAGTACATTGTCGATTTTCCGGAATAACTACTGTTTTTTCCGGAATAGCTACTGTATTTTTAGGAATAGCTACCTGATCTCTGTCGATGAAAACATTGGATAAAATCCGACTCGTTTTTTGTTTATGACCTTTACTGGGCATGGAATATGGGATAAATGACATTTCTGTTGAGTGGTCAGACAGACTTAGGATGTGTCTGGCAGGAACATTTTCGTCTGTCATGGCCGACAATGCAGTTGCTCTCAGACAGTGAGCTGTGTAGCGATTTTCCAGACCTGCATTTCTGCATATGTCCGACATGAAATTAGAAAATTGCCTCTTTCCGATTGGTTTGGTGTTGTATCACACATCATGGATTTCTGGTGAAGCCAAAACTTCTTTATCTACATGGCAAAATAAACTGCTTGCATTTTTTTTTACAAATACAACTTTAAACACCTTACTGGACAATGTAGGCCCCCAGTACTATACATGCTTGTGCCCGTTTTCCTCTTTACCATTTTTGTCCCCCATATGTAGTTACGTGTATGAGAGTTGTATACCCTGATCCAGTCTCATCTTCAGTGATAGCAAAACTGATCGGAGACAACTGTTCATGCAATTCAAGACCCCTCGTAACAAACTCGACACTTAACTGTAATCAGACTTTATGGCGTAAAACTATTGGGTTAACCTTTTCAAGATATTGAAAAAATCTTTTCATTTCTTCACCACCAATTACTGCCTTGTGCTTCGTTGGCTTTGAAAGCCCCTGTCGACAATCACTTTTTAATTTTCCGGCGAGCATATCATTGCACTTTTTAAATCGTGTTAAATTATCCTCCACTAATGGCATAAGGGTATGGACTATGCCTAGTTTTTTAAAATACATTTTTTCTTTAAAGAACTGCAGGGATTTCTTTTCTGAAAAAGGGGAAGGGGCCTGGGGCCTTTGAGAAGGGGAAAATTTCGCGGCGTTTTAGAAAAGAAATTGTAAACTAGTATAATGTGCATGTTTAACTTATCATTACAAGGCCATCTCTCTATTTTTCATGTCCTTGAACTCTTCCACTAGATTGTCATAATGCAGTTCACTCAAAATATACCACTGTCAAGGGTCGATTTTCTACTTGCATTTTTTCGCAAGTGCTATTTTTTGTTACTTGCTAAATGAGAAAACAATTTGCATTTTTGAGAACTTATTAGAATTTTAATTTTAAGCAACACAATGTGAACTACAATAGTGCAATACACTGTTATGGTCAATCATGAATGTAATGTAAACATGGTCCAAAACATGCTGTGCAAAGAAGCTGCTGAGACTGTCAGATATACAGCATATTCTAGAATCTGTGTTTCAATTTCTGGCTCCATATGGCAAAGTATGGGGTCCTTTCTGTCTTAGTCCAGACAACAACCATCCTGTCACAGCAGGTTTTGGGTCATATTCTCTAAGGGCAACCTCAGCAACTTCAATCCTCATCAAAATATGAAGTATTTCAGTACCAAGCCTACACCTCCAGTCAAATTTTATTCTGTTCATTGTGGAAAAAGGAAAAAGCTCTCTCAAAATGCATTAGCCAAATAACACACAGAACCAACCCCCGAATAATACAGGTCCATGGTGTTCTGGTGTTCAAAAGTTAAATATGAAAAAAAAAATCGGAGGGGAATTTATATTTTTAGGGGAAAAACTATGTTTATTTTCCGAGGGGAAAGGTTATATAAGGTAAAACTAGAAATACTGTGAGCAAAGCTCACTGAAGAATACCCCCCGCTCCCCTCCCAAAGCATCGGATACAATGGTAAAGTTTAAGTTGCGCTTACAAGGTATCACAGGAGTTCCTCGTAACCTCTTAGTTGAATTATCTTCCCTTGGAAGAATCTGAGGAGAAAAATCTTCCTTCATGCATATCTACATATGATGTGTAGCCTTCATATACAGTTTAAATCAAATCAACTGAGCCCTTTAGGAGGAGTAGCGCTTACGAGGTATGTGCACAGGAGTCCCTCGCAGGTAACCTCTAAGTTGAATTATCTCCCCTTGGAAGAATCCGAGGCGTATGATCTTCCTTCATGCATATCTACATATGATGTGTAACCTTCATGTAAAGTTTGAACCAAATCCATTGAGCCGTTTAGGAGGAGTAGTGCTTACAAGAAATGTGGAGGTATGTGCACAGGAGTCCCTCGCAGATAACCTCTAAGTTGAATTATCTCCCCTTGGAAGAGTCCGAGGCGTATGATCTTCCTTCATGCATATCTACATATGATGTGTAACCTTCATGTAAAGTTTGAACCAAATCCATTGAGCCGTTTAGGAGGAGTAGTGCTTACAAGAAATGTGGAGGTATGTGCACAGGAGTCCCTCGCAGATAACCTCTAAGTTAAATTATCTCCCCTTGGAAGAGTCCGAGGCGTGTGATCTTCCTTCATGCATATCTACATATGATGTGTAACCTTCATGTAAAGTTTGAACCAAATCCATTGAGCCGTTTAGGAGGAGTAGTGCTTACAAGAAATGTGGAGGTATGTGCACAGGAGTCCCTCGCAGATAACCTCTAAGTTAAATTATCTCCCCTTGGAAGAGTCCGAGGCGTGTGATCTTCCTTCATGCATATCTACATATGATGTGTAACCTTCATGTAAAGTTTGAACCAAATCCATTGAGCCGTTTAGGAGGAGTAGTGCTTACAAGAAATGTGGAGGTATGTGCACAGGAGTCCCTCGCAGATAACCTCTAAGTTAAATTATCTCCCCTTGGAAGAGTCCGAGGCGTGTGATCTTCCTTCATGCATATCTACATATGATGTGTAACCTTCATGTAAAGTTTGAACCAAATCCATTGAGCCGTTTAGGAGGAGTAGTGCTTACAAGAAATGTGGACATACGGACAGACAGACAGACAGACAGACAGACAGACGGACGGACAGACAGGGTGATTCCTATATACCCCCCCAAACTTTGTTTGCCGGGGGGTATAAAAACACCTGAACTGACTGTGTAAAAGCAAATGTAATGGGTTGTAACTCATGTTTTCGTCAAAAAAGTAAATTTGCCCTTTAATGTAAGGTTGTATCACATTGGGATTTTTCAGTGTGAAAGGGTTGTAACTCAAGTTTCAACCCTTTAACGCCAAAGGAATCGGACTGGTTGAGATACATTAGGACAAAAGGACAAATTTACATTTTTCACACTAGTAGACCGTGGGCCAGAATGACACCCCCCCCCCCCCCCCCTCCCCCATAGGGAATTTTCAACAGTATGTTTTTCTGAAAGCCCAATGTCTGTGGAGCATATTCCTGTATTGGTTCTTTACGGAAATATAGCGGTTTATAATACGTGACCGTTATGACAATTGTAAAAAAAGAAAGAAAAAGTGAAAAACATTAAATTTATTTTTATTTATGGTAAACAGTTCTTATAGTGACATTTTTTAGGAAAGGAAGTCACATAGGCTTTTAAATGAAGGATGTTGACTATCATAGTATCAAATATTTAATCTAATATTATATTAATCTATATCTAATATATACGTTACTACGATTTTGTATCACATTTTACATTTTGATTCATATAAACAGGTGACCAACCATCCTTCATCTATAGGCAGTTCTCTACACAATGTTGTTCTCTTATAATTGTATGTTTAATATGTTTAATGAAAGGAAGATATATAGGCTTTTAAATCAAGTATTTTGACAATCATAATATCAAATATATACACTGTAATATAGGCTACTAAGATTTTGTCATACATTTTGCATTTTGATTTTCGAAAATTAGCCCTAGTTTGCTTAAACAACTTTTTTTTTTCTAATGAACCAATGTTTGCAGGCGTCTTTTTGACCGACATCTTAAAAAAATACCAATTTGAAAAGGAAATATAGTATGTAAAACATTATCATTAATTAAGCACACTCATTTCGAGCTCATCATCATTTTCAATGCTGGAGTCATGTTCTGTTCTTGAAAGTATTTCCCCCAGATCCTGTGGAACAACGCTCTCTAGTCCTTCACCCATTCATATTCTATATTTTCTGAGGGATTAATATTCCACCCACTCTTGCAGTGTGTGTATACCACGTGACTTTGACGTCACAAATGCTACGGCGGACAGAAATATTTTACTTCGGTTTATACAAAGGTAACTTTTTTATTTCTTCATCATTTTTAATGAAACATGGCGCAGTCTACGCCGCTGACAGAGCCCTATCTCCGGTTTTTCAACGGAGTTTGATTAGTGGTTTAGTTTCTTCAAACACTTCGATGAACCTTTTCTCAAAATGTATTAATATCGCCGACAGCCGGAGCATTATCAAAACTGGATTTTGAAAACGGGTTCGTCGAAGTGTTTGAAAAAACTAGACCACCAATCAAACTCCTGTAAAAACCCCGGATATAGGACATTGTAAGCGGCGTAGACTGCGCCATGTTTCATTAAAAAGGGTGAAGAAATAAAAAAATTACCATCGTTTTTATATTCTTATCAATAGCAATTATTGCCGTCTGACCATGCAAATATGATGTCAAAAGTCACGTGGTATACACACACTGCCTTAGTAGTTCACATGTTTGATATGCATCTCTGATGAAGAAGTACAAGGTGACAAGAAGCTCATATATATGCCCCTGTACGAGTTAACAACTTGGCCTTTCACTTCGACCCCTTTTCATGAACTGATCATACCTTAGTTTATTTATATAATCGTACTCTCTGGCCTTGCAGATGCACATCAAGGCAATGCAATATCATACGAGTAGCAGCCTCCTCTTGTGATGAGAATAGTCCTTCTTATGCTACTACATTGACTTCTGCATTACCTGAGAAACGGTGACATTCTTCACCAATATCATAGTTGATACATCTCTTAATATTAGTTGTATAAGCTGTTTCTTGTTATCTTCATTTTCGAGGAAACCTTTCCAGTCACGTGGCGATTTAGTCTTTGGACCTTTACCGAGCCCCGGTAGCTCAGTCGGTAGCGACGCGGGTTGTCACTCCAGGGGTTTTGAGTTCGAACCCCAGCATGGCCAACATTCTTTCCGCCGTTTGACAAAAGTCACTAAAACAGTCTATGTGGAAAAGCAGCCAGTTGCTTGGAGAGTATGTTGTGTGGGGTACTGGTGTGAGAAAACCAGGAAACATATGAGTAGGTGAACTGGCCGCCGTGATATGACTGAAAAATTGATGAAAACCGAAATACATTATAAAGTAGTTAATATCACACTTTGCCATTGGCACCTCTCAGAAAACATCTACAGAACAGTTTCAAGTTTTATGAATTACATTACGAGTACTTAGATGCCTCAACTTATATTGTATTGACTGAAATGTATAAATATTGACACATGACATTTTAAGAAAAAGCAAGATGTTGAAACATTTCGGAAAAAGATTAAATTGCGCATTTTGAACGTTTTCACCGTTTGTCAGTCGATTAAATTGTTCTAAAATGTAGAAAAAATGGTCTACTATTCGTTTCATGCAAAAACCTCGGCTTGACCATTCCATTTCCCCAATGATTGACAGATTAATGTCATTGTGACGAGCGAAATTTGTCTAACACATATTAGCTAAATAGTCTACTCTGTAAGGAAGCCAGATGTCGGGAAAGAATGTTGTGTAGTGTACTGGTGCGATTACGGTTGCATGAAGATTGCTCAGAATAAACAAAAGAAATATTTGAAAACGGCATTAATCTCAAAAGAAATCAACCTATTACAATTATTTCAGCTTCTGTATATATACTTACAAGTAATATTCTCAGTTAGCCTCTTGCTTTCAGTGCTTTTATTTTAAACATCCTCAAGATACACAGGCACATGTTTTCACAAGAAAGTTGCCACAGTGGTACAGAATCCCCCTACAGACTGCGATTTGTTAAGAACTTTTACTTCCTTGAAGATATATCAACTCCTTTACCGCAGAAGCGGTATGCAAATAAAAATGGGTCTACTATGTAATGCAGACCACTCTTTTTACTGCCTTCAGTCTCTTCAAATAAGATCATCAACGCAGTAAAATAAGTTTTACAAAGTTTACAAGTCTGCGACCAAAGAACGTTCGGTTACTTTCAACTCGCCAAATGAATTATTGCGTATGCTTGATTTGCCAGAATGTATCTTACAAACTTGGAACTCTAAACAGAAGCTTGAAAACAAATTTAGATGTTGACCAACTGTTGAATATCATATTATGTTCTAAAAGTGACGCGCAACGGTTCCATGATCAGAAATGTATATTCAAACAAGAGGCCATGATGGCCCTAGTTCGCTCACCTTAATTAAACAATGTACTGCAATGCAAAACACACCAAGACAATTGTTCTGAATGCAACCTCCAGTGTTAACAAGATTTTCCTTCATTTGGCCTAGTGATCCATATTTGTTTACCTGATGTGACCTATATTTCAACATGGACTAGATATGCTGCCTCCGGAGTTTGAACAATATTTTCCTTTATTGACCTTGTTTCTGACCCAATATGACACATATTCGAACTTAACCTAGATATAATTCAGACAAACAAGCTGCTGAAGCAAACCATACTTAACCCATATTCGAACTTGGCTTAGATATCATTTAGATAAACATTCTCATCAAATGTAAACCTGCTGTTTCAAAAATGCGTCTTCTACAGAGTATACACGATTTTCCTTCAATTTTACCGAGTGACCTACTTTCTGACCCAATATGACTCTTATTTGAACTTGACCCAGATATCTTTAGGACAAACATTCTGACAAAATTTCAAATTTCTGCGGCCTCGAGTGTTAACACGATTTCCTTCAACTTAACCTAGTTACCTACTTTTTGACCCAACATGACCTTTGTTCGAACTTTACTTACATATCATCAAGACAAACTTTCTGATAAACTTTTAACATGCTCAAGTTGAAAATGTGGCCTCTAGATTGTTTACAAGATTACCCTATAATTTGGCCCTAGTGACCTAGTTTTTGACCTGGCATGACCCATATTTGAACTTGGCCTAGATATCACTTAGCTCAACATTCTGACCAAACTGCTGAAGCAAACAATGCCGTTTCTACAGTGTTAACAAGATTTCCCTTCCATTTAGCCTAATGACCTAGTTTCTGACCCAGATACGAACTTGAAATTGTCAGGACAAACATTCTCACAAAATTGATTACAAGATTACCCTATAATTTGGTCTTAGTGACCTAGTTTTGACCTGGCATGACCCATATTTGAACTTGGCTTAGATATCACTTAGCTCAACGTTCTGTCCAAACTGCTGAAGGAAAAGTTATGGCCTCTGGAGTGTTAACAAGATTTTCCTTCAATTTAACCCATGTTCGAACTTGACTTGCATATCATCAAGACAAACATTCTGATGAAGTCTCAACATGCTCAAGTTGAAAATGTAGCCTCCAGAGTGTTAACAAGATTTCCCTTTAATTTGACCTAGTTTTTGACCTCATATGGCCCAGTTTCGAACTTGTCAAAGATTTGATGGAAATGAATGTTCTGATAAACTTTTATGAATAGTGGATGCAAATTGTAGAGTGTTAACTAGCACAAATGTTGACGACGGACTACGCCGGACAAAATGTGATCACAATAGCTCAACTTATAGATGATCTGAAAAGATGAGGACTCACTACTAAACAGATTACAATACACTCTGTGGTGGCCTTTTACCGGTCACCTGATCTTCCACATATGATTGTCAGGCATTCGGTAGTTATTTTAAGTGATGACCTCCTCCACGACCACCATGCTGTGGATCATTATTTTGAAAAGGCCTTAGAGTATTTGACAGGAATCCAATTTAAAAAAGTAAACGCATTATCAAATGGCCGCGCAGCACAATATAAAGGGAAAGGCAGTTTTGCTGATCTTAGTCTTAAAGATATCCATCTTGAAAGAAGCTTTTTTGTATCTGATCATGGGAAGTATGAATGTGATGAGGAGGTAGGCAGTATCAAGAGATCAGATGACCTGGCAATAGCAGAAAGAAAAGTAACTATATGTGATGCAGAGAATATGTATGCATGGTGCTCAACAAAGATTTGATTAGAGGAGGTGGGGTCAAAACGAAAGTTCTTCTTGGTAAAAACTGTCAAACTGAAATTGACATAAAAAGGGGCCATACAAATGTCAGCACTTTAACAGGTTGCAGAAAACTACATCAGTACAATAACCAGCTGTATGTTAAAAGGATTGTCATGTTACTGTGCAAGCTGCAGAAATAGAGATCAGGAACAATTTGAGAACAGACTCATTACACCTAAAATACCAGCTCAACAGAGACGACCACGCTCATGTACTGAAACGACACTTACAATCAAACTGCCAAAAAAATGTCCGGAAAAACAAACAATAAGTGATGAGCGTCTGAAGTATTTTAACTAGTCTTGAACTTGCAGGAAGAATGGGATTTTCAAAATTAAGAGAAAAGTGCTTTGGCTTGGAAACGGAAATAAATCCGAAATATCCATTGGAACCATTTGAAGGCCATTTCAATTTTACAGATAACAAATATGAGGCTGATCGGTTAGCTCTGCTCACAAAAGGAATATTGTCAGTAAATGAGATTGCTGATGGGAACTGTCTACCTCGAACTTCAAGCATCTTAGCGTTTGGCAAGGAGACAGAACATAAAGAAATGCGAGTAAGGACAGTATTAGAAATATGCCTGTATAGAGACCTTGATGTTGATAACATATTTTTGAACAGAGGTGAAAAGTTTACTGTTCAAGAAGCCAAAGACATTGATAAGACTTACACCATGTTCTCAGAGCAATATATTCCTGGTGAAGGGGTAAAAGAAACAGTTCCAAGAAGAGTGTATGAAGGAGAAGCTGTATCAATTTGTAAAAGAAATGAATACATGGGTATTTGGCAGCTATTTGCATTAAGCTCTGTCCTTCAGAAGACGGTATGTTCAATTTATCCGAACAGAGTTGTATGCAATGAAACACATTTGTATTGCTAAAATGTCATTTTTGCGTATTTTTAGATGCATATTTCTTGTCTCCATTTGTAAATATAGTGTTGTATATATTGGGTAAAACTTTTCACTGACAAACACAATTACGAAATCAGTATTTATTATGAAGAAAATAGCACTTTTCTAGTTCCTGTGTTACACTAGCATTTATAGTTTGTCTTGTGTAACACTTGCGTTTCTAGTTTATGTCCTTTGTAACACTAGCACGGAACAAAGGAAAAATGTTAACAAAAATATTAATAACATCTTTAAAACCATATATTATGAAGACAATTCCTCTCTTTTACAAGTGATTAAAATAAAACAACAGGAAAAAAACATTAAACCATTTAATCTATAGTTTCTGTCCATGTGTAACACTAGCATTTATAGATTCTGTCTTTTGGAACAATAGCATCAATTGTAACATATTTAAAACCATAAATTATGAAGAAAATGACTATCTTTTACAAGTGATGAAAAGGAAACAACAGAATGAACTTGTTTAACACTAGCATATTTAGTTTCAGTCCATGTGTCTTTTGTAACACTAAACAAAGGAAAAATCTAAACGAAAAAACTAATAACATATTTATAACCATATATTATATACATATATCTTTTGAAGACATTAAAAGTGTTCACATTTCTTTTATTATAATTAACATTATAAATTATTGTGTTTTGAAATTAGAAAAAAAGATGATCTGATCTTATATTATGACCCCCATGCTTAAAAATAACATCCTTTTTAATGGAAAAAAAGGAGCAAATGCAACAGTTGTTTTTTATATGTAGTGATAAAATATGTACCATGTGAAAATGTTTAAAAACCAACTTTTGTGTAAACTACAGGAAGAAAGTGTTACAAATTGACTCTTCCCATTGTTGGAAGCATGTACTTGAAGCAAATAGTGTTGAATGATGTAATAAGAAATTTAGATGACAAATTATATTTTAAGATAGTCTAATATATATATCTATGTGTTTTAAGAAAGGAAATAATAACAAGAGGCCCATGAGGGCCTATGCTCTACTGGTATGGTTTTTTGGTCATTTTCAATCCAGAGCATGTATGTATGGTGAAGATCAGATAGTAAATAGAGCATCTATTGTGTTCACATGCTCAATTTTAGCAATTTGGACAATTTCAAGAGCCATAATCCAGTCTTGAATGGGCGGATCTGGCTGGTTTACGAAAGGAACCGAGCTCTCATGGATATCTAACTACTGTATAAGTTTGGTTGGGATAGAAGACTATCGTGTTAACAAGAAATTGTTTACGGACGGACGGACGAATCGCCACGACATAAGCCCTTCTGGCCTTTGGCCAGTAGAGCTAAAAACTTCAAATATCACTGAAGGTGATGAATACCCCTGCTGGTGCCTGACAATATACATATGTATGAGAAATTCAAGGGGGCCCATAACTCATTTAAAATTAATTCCAGTGCAACACGCCGACAATATGCACAACTAGTTCTTGGTATTAATCATTCTTGTGAAATTATATTGAATTCTGACCAAGGGTTGCTGATAAATAGTGTTCACAAGAAATGTCGACAATATACATATGTATGAGAAATTCAAGGAGCCATAACTCATTTAAAAATAATTCCATTGCAACACGCCGACATTTCAATTCATCAATGATAAAATTCCTGGTGCCCAAATTATTTGGTCTTAAATTCTGCCAAGGAGTGTTTGGCGTTATTCAAATAATGTTGAGGCTATGAACCGTATCCGTCACCGTATAAATAACTTTGCTGCTCACAAAGCTCAGTTAAGTGGTGGTTTTTATTTCAAGCATTTTGATTTGCAGCGGGTTGATAAGTAAATTGTATTTAAGTGATGGGGTGCATCTTTCACCAATTGGTAATGATATTTTCTTGAACCAAATCGCTGCTGACTTGGGCAGGATTGTATCTGCATAGGTTATAATATTTGGCTGCGGTTGCGCTGAGGCCGGCTGTTGGCGGTGTACTCCCCCGTCTTGGTCTTTGAACCAGCCGGGTAGTCCATTTGGCATTCAGCGATAAATATGTGACGAGTCGTACTTCTGCTAACCCAGGATCGGTCTCTAACACATGTGTACTGATTTCATAAAGCCTTTAACATTTTATAAAGTTCTAGTGACTGTGTAAATTTAAAACTGTGAAAGATTGGAATATTTTATTGAACATTGATCTTTAAGCCAATATTGTGGCTTTTTAAATTATTTGTACCTTAAGTGGAGGTCTTGTGTTTTGTTTCACCTCAATTGTTGGAGGTTTTGTGGTCGCCCAATTGCAATTGAAAGGCTACCTATTTTTTAAATGTTTATTATTTAATAGAACTTTATTGTATAATGTAAATGTTAAATATAGGAAGCCGCAGCCAAATATATTCCAATACCATAATTTAGTTAAAATAAATAATTTGATCTATATTAATTGTTCTTATTGACTCCCAAATAATGGCTGCTATTACTAATAAATAGCAGATGTTATTTGGGAGATATACCTATCGGTATTTACAGTGCTTTGATTTGAGAGTATTACGTACGTGTGTAAATCACGCATCTGGGGGTATAATAAAACTTTTGTGTTTCAAAAATGTGTGGCAGTTAAAATTGCCTTTTCCGTCCATGTAACACTAGCACAATGAAATCTGCCTCTGAAATCAATGTCATCAAGGTGTAAGGATCCATGTACTTTACATATCTTTCATTAACTTAACTTTCAGATTGATAAACAATACAAATTCAGATGAGCCAGCTTCTGTCAAACCGGCTATTCTGAATTTTACATTGCTCGCTGAATCAATTCATGAAGAGTAAGAGAAGGGTGAACACGTATTACATTCATGGATCGTAATTCACATCAACTCATTACCATCCAAATTGATGATGAAGTGAATTTTAAACAGCTCCATCGATTGTATAATAACAAAAACATAAGTTGAGTATAGTCAATCTCGGACATAGCGAACTGAAAAACACATAATCCGTTAATATAGGAACAGTTTAAAATCATTATAGCTTCTTTAAAATGTTATCATACAGATAAATGGAACCATAAGCAATGCATTATCATAACAGGTGTCATTGGGTTCACTTAAAAAGACTGATACTTATCATTTTAAGAACAATATATCAATTCATTCATAACACTCTTTTCAAGGAAAACATGTACAGAGCTCTGTAATATTAGGGATTGGGATAAAATGATCCCTCAATTGTTCTAGTTCAATAGTCGATGGAGTTGGTGTGGTCTGACGAGATTCATGGAAAAGATCACAAGTGAATACATACTTCACCATCATAATCAGACTGATAGTTGAACTGATTAGGGCAGACAAAACATATTATTCATAATGCTGGTTTTGTGGGCTTTAAAAAAACACATTTGCTTGTTAACCCTCTAGAGGCAACATTTTTCATCCAATCTTCATGAAAGATTATTAGAACATATCTCTCCATCAAATCTAGACAAAGTTCGAAACTAGGTCACTAGGCCAAATTTAAATCTTGTTAACACTATGAAAGCCACATTTTGTCAGAATGTTTGTCTTGATGATATATAGGCCAAGTTCTAATATAGGTCATGTTGGGTCACAAACTAGGTCACTAGGCCAACATAAAGGTAAATCTTGTTAACACTCTTGAAACCCATTTTAAACTTGAGCATGTTGAAACTTTATCCTGATGATATCTAGGCTAAGTTCGAATACGGGTCATGTCCGTTTAACAACTAGGTTACTAGGCCAAATTTAAGGAACATTTTGTTGACACTCTGGAAGTCACACTTTTGGCTTTAGCATGTTGAAACTTTGTCAAAATGTTTGTCTTAGTGATATCTAGGCAAAGTTCGAATTTAGGTCACTAGGCAAAATTTAAGGAAAATCTGGTTAACACTCTGGAAGCCACATTTTTGGTTGAGCATGTTGAAACTTTGTCAGAATATTTGTCTTGATGATATCTAGGCCAACTTCGAATATGGGTTTGGTCAGAACAAAAACTAGGTCACAAGGCTATATTGTAGAAATATCTTAACACTATAGAGATCACAATTTGTACTGGGGCCGTATTCACAAAGCTCCTAAGTTATTTCCTTAGGAAATTCCTTAAATACCCGATTTTCCCCTTAGCTGAGGAAATTCCTTAAGTTCGTATTCACAAAGCTCCTAAGGAAATTCCTTAGGTAAGAATATTAGTTTTTCCTTAAGTGAAAATGGGTGACGTCAGAATTAAATTTATTCATTATGTTTGGACGAAAGTAGATACGTCATAGTGGTTTAGAGATTATTTTTCTGCATAAATTCGTGTTTTCCCAGTTGTTGGAACTATATGACGAGTTGTTAACCTCTGATTTTTTTTTTTTTATTATTTTTTTTTATCATTAGATCGACCTTGTTACAACAAAGATAAAAACGTCATGGTTGAATATGTATCCGTCAAATGCAAAATCTGAATCTTCAGCTATAGAAATTTCTTTTTTTTTGTTTAATGAAATTTTAAGTTTTGATGGGCACTTTGCAATAATAGTAAACTGCAATTCAGTATACGATGACAAATGTTGATTTAATAAAAAGGTAGCTTTTTATAAAAATATTCCTTTGTTATTCAAATCATTATGCTAAAATTGTAAACAAGAATTATGAATAGTTTAATATCCCCCTGGCGCCGAGCCCCGTAGCTCAGTCGCTAGCGAAAAGCGGGCTGTCAATCAAGGAGTTGTGAGTTTGAACCCCTGCTCATCCACCATTCGTTATGGCGTTTGACAAAAGTCGTTGTGCAAGCGCCATTTTTCTTCCACCAATAAACTAACAGTCTATGAGGAAAAGCAGCCAGTTGCTTGGAAAGATTGTTGTGTGGATTACTGGTGTGAGAAGGCCGGGAAAAACATGAATAGGTGAACTGGCTGCGGTGATATGACTGAACAATTGTTGAAAATGGCGTTTAATTGACCCCAATCAATCAATATATTCCTCTGAGCTGAATCAATGAGATAATCTATTCTATGGCAGTCTTTATTATTTAACTTCAAACAACATCTCATCCTAAACAATAGTGTTGCCAAGCCGCAAAAGCTTAGTCGGGAACGATGAGGGCTATCACTCCATTGGACATATGGGTCGTGAGTTCGATTTCCCGGATTGCCATTCATTCTTTCCGATGATTGACTTAACTCATTGTGACTAGTGTCATTCGTCTACTACAAATGTGCTTAACCCTTTCCCACATGTAGACGCTTTCAGACACCTCTGCAGTAAATGACATTTGAAAGCATTGTGGCAAAAGCAAAATAACTCATCATGAACAATTTCTGCTTTTGTCTAAATGTTTTCAAATCTATTCAATTTTTATACTTTCATTTATTTATTTCCGATTTTTTGTCTAGATGATTTCAAGGTGGACTGCTGCCGATTTGTTGTATGTAGGAAATGGTTAATAGTCTATGTGGGAATGTAGCCAGTTGCCTTGGAAGAATGTTGTGTTGAGTACTGGTGCAAGAATGCTGTATCATGCTATACATAACCACATGCATGAAACTGCTATCATTTACAGTTGTAATAATTAAAATGTAGATGGAATTGGACATAACCCTTTACCACATGTGGACATGTTTTGATGCATTTGCAAACATATGAGATTTTCCATGTTTTTAAACTCGTATTGTATATATGGGAAAGGGCTATAAAAGATTGTTTGAATGATCAAATCAAACTGCCATGTTCTTCAATTAGAAAATTGCCCAACAATTTGGAAGAAAAATTATTTTAATGATTTTTTGGGAAAACATAGAGAAATTACTAGCTGTGCAGTTTCATCCCAATTTACACACTGGTTACTTAAATGTTGATGGATGCAAACCAAACAGAAGGCAATCACAATAACTCACTTTCAGTACTTTGTGCCGAGTTGAGCTATAAAACCAAAAATAAACAAGTACATTAGAAAAGTTCATATAGTTTAATTATATCAATTTATATTATAAAAAACACAGCATGGTTAGTCTGCTACATGATTGTATACAAAACAAAGCAAAAAGTTTAAACCATTTCGTTTTTTACCCCATTTTGGAATTAGATTATGAAAACAATGAGGAAAAGTAGCAATGACAGAATGATAGTCATGTTGATCAATTGTTTTCTTTCTGGTATGACATCTAATCAGGGAATAGTAGTCCAAAATCCAATCAACAACAGGATATAACCCAAATTATCAACATCAAGTAAAATTTAAGTTTGCTAACACATTAAGTCCTTATTTAAGAGAAAAATAACTTAAATGTTAATTAACTGCGACCAATTGCCAAAATTTATACAATATATTTAAGCTTGCAACAACATTTTCAGAGAAAACAAACCTAAATAGGCCTAATGCACTTTTATTAAAGTATTAATACATGTCCAATGTCTGTAAAGCATAAATAGTAACTTTGTGCAATATCTCTATACTTTTAACAACTTGGTTGAATATGCTGGATTTAGCATTTGTATGAAGGAAATGTTAACTTAACCCTTTCCCTCATACGACAAATCTGCAGCAGACGACTTTGAACTTATTTTGTCCAAACATAAAAAATCTCTAAAATTGAATGGATAACCTATGACTAAAAGTGATAAACATTGTGGGAAAAGGAAAAATTGCTCGTTTTGAGCAATTTCTTCTTTTGTCACTATGTTTTCAAAAAGCCGTCTGCTGCAGAGGCGTCAGAAAGCATTTATATGAGGGAAAGGGCTAAAAACAGAGCAAAAATATTATTTATTGTTTGCATGGAAATATTTATATAAATCCTTCTATTAAACATTTTCCTCATCAATCACATTAAATTGAGACTACATGAATCGTGTTAAATTTGCAAAAATGAGGTAAAATGTAATACCATGATTAAGTTTCCAATCTAATGAACATTAAAGCTTACCATCTGCAGCAGACCACTTTGAAAAATTCTGTACAAAAATGTGTCAAGTGAAATTATGATAATTTCTTGTTTTTCTCAATTTCTTTTCAAAAGTTGACTTTTGCTCAAAATGTGACTTTATCAGTTATGATTTTTTCATTGATATACTTCCGCACATCTTATATAAATACTCATATCAATGTGATACATATACAAGTAAACACTGTCTGAACACTGATATAAACATGTCTTCAGTTCTGTCTGCAAGTTTTACTCTTGAAGTTAACTTCTCACTATTTCTTTTATTTCATCAACAAGCTGAAAGCATAATATACACATCAACATAATCAACATATGTAGTTTATATAGATCTACAGAATATGTGTTAATTTTCCATTCATATTAACAGCTTTTCATCATGTCAAAAGTACCATTATTATCTAAACAATGAAAACAAAACACATTTTCGAATTACTAATTTATTACTATAAATGCCAGTTTAATTCGCTGTTCAAATGAAGTAACATGTGTAACACTGTAACAAACTATCAATAAAATATCAGTGTGCATTTTAAACAATCAAACCGTGCACACACGTTTTTCCATTTTGACACTTGGCAAGTGACGGATTTGTGGGTGGGGTAAGGTCCCACCGAGTTGATCATTTTGGACTGATAAATCCACCTTGAAATATAGTTTTACGATTTATTCTCTTAAGGTCTGTCAAATTATGAGGATTAATAAGCAATTTATTTGGTGACACAGGGCTAATAAAAAAAATGTACTCATCCTGACACAGATTTCGACAGATCGCCTCCGACTTTTTGTTGTTGTCTATGTACAGCGAAAAAGACACCGATACGTCACATTTCTTTACGCAATCTTAGCATTCATTTTTTTATGCGATATTCAATATTATTTATGACCAACAACGCATGCACAAACATGAAAAAAAACGTTTTGATTATTTCTAGCGATGAGACGGCGGCCATTGATATCGAGAATATGCGATTTGAGATTTTCCTTAACTTTAAGGGAAAAGTTAAGGCATGGTACAGTGCTCCTTAACTTTTAAGGGAAAAATGGACCGATTTAAGGAATATTTTTACCTTAGGAGTTTTGTGAATAGCTTCTTAGGAAATTCCTTAGAGATATTAAAGGAGAAAATGGTGAAACTTGAGGGAAATCTCCGTATTTAAGAAAAATATTTTTTTCCTTAGGAGCTTTGTGAATACGGCCCCAGGAACAGCTTGAAACGTTGTCAGAAAGTTTATCTTGATGATATCTAGGCAAGGTTTGAATATAGGTCATATCAGGTCAAAAATTAGGTCATTATGTCGCATTTTTTACTTGAGCAGCTTGACATTTTGGCAGAAAGTTTGTCTTGATGATATTGCCATTGGCGTTGAAAAAGTTAAGTCTTAAATAGCCCATCCTCAGGCGAGCGATTCAAGGGCCTCTCTTTGTTTTTTTCCTCAAAATGTAATGAACAGGATCGGGAAATCCGACGACCAAGATATCAGATTGGTGTGGCCTTAGTGATTTTTTTCTCTTCGTATTTATATACTTCCTTTTATGTATACATATGAATGACTGATTTGAATAATATTGCTGACATAATGGGTTTGGTAGAATAATAAGCAGATTTACTACACTTAGGTAAAACACCCACTTCTACTTTCTAAATGATGCATTGAAAGTTGTTATTTACCATGCTATACCTCTGCTATTTTCAAATGTGAGGAACAGTACCATTTCTTCGATTAACACAGCCGAAATGATGACGGTATGCTATCTCCAGATGGTAAAGCTTAAGATACCATACACAATAAACTGAAAGTCTTTGTGCCTTTATAAGACATCTAATCTAACAGCCACACTTAATTTAAAGGGCAATGTACCCTTTTTAGTTACTGCATTAAAGGATACAAGTGGTAGTGTAACTCTTGACACAGAATCTGATTTGTCTGGATTTGAGCCTATTTCAGAAGGGAAATATAGTTGCAGACTTTTCTTAGCAGAAGAGGCTATTAAACATGCTGAAACATTTAGTAGTATTTTAGATGTGTCTGAATTAAGCTGTGTTTCTGATATTATTCTAGAACAAATTGACATTCAAATCGAGAATTTAAATGATAGGGTTACATCATTAAATGGTATTAATAGCAATGATTTTAGCGCTAGTTTTATAAATGATGTTGTGAGTGAGATTTTTTAATCTACTGATAAATCTGAAAGTAGAAATAGGAGCGACTATGATGGTAGTTTTGGATATGATTATGAATGCCATGACAAAAACCAAAGAAGCTTAAAACCGGTACTTCGAGCAGACGCAAGTCATCCATTTATTGGTAATGCCGAGTAGATTTGGCCAAGATGTGCGAGTGTGTTAACCCTTTTTTCTAAGCATTATTGGAATATCAGACAAAATGTTTACCACTGTATATAACGAATTAAATGTGTTTGCAAAGATGAAGACAGAGGTACATGTAAGTAAGACCAAACAGCATTCCTGTAGAAAGTCTAGAATGTGTTAGATCCCACTTTAACTCGTTTGAGACGGTTGAAAGTCACTACTGCCGAAAAGACTAGAAAATGCTATATCTCCCTGCTGGTCTTAGTGTACCTAAGATCACTTGAAGGATTAGAACCTGTTAAAGAGTCTTTTTAAAGATCAATGTTCATTAAAATATTGCCTGCCATCAACCTTAAAAATATCAATGTGAGTTATGCAATTTATTTTACATTACTTCGACTGAAGATAAACACAAAAAACAAATAAGTGCTAGGGAACACAAAGAAGCAGACAAATAAAAAGCAATGTCTCCGATACTGTAGTGGCTTGCTTTGACCTTGAGGAAATTATTTTAATACCACGCTAATTTAAATCGTGTTTGTATTATAAACGGAGGCTCAGTTCATTTAATCTAACCATTTATGACATGGGCTCCACTAATGGTCATTGCTAGTTTTGGAATGAATCTATAGCAAGTAGAGGAGCATTTGAAATTGCCTCTTGTCTCTTTCATTTGATCAATGACAAGAAGGCCGTGGATCGCTCATCTGAGTTATACCAACTACATCATCAAGACAAATATTCAGACATTTTGGTCTATATGGTGTTAACAAGATTGTTCTCAAAGTTGGCCTAATGACTTAACTTTGTTGTCAAATTTGGCGTAGTAACTTAATTTTTGACCGGACATGACCCATATTCTAACTTGGCCAATTTTCAAGACAAACATTCTGACAAAGTTTCAACATGCTTAAGTAAAAAATGCGTGTTTCAGAGCGTCTACAAGATTTTCTTTCAATTTGTCCTAGTTTTAGTGTCGAACACTGATAACCCATAAAGGAAGCTTCAAGACCATACAGTTGATAGTAAAATGTTCAACGTCTGAGCAAACAAAAGGAATTGAATTTTTAAGTGAACTGTTGCCGTGATTTACAATGAAAGATACATATCGTTTCTCTTTAACATTCTCAAATGTTGGACAAAACATGTATCACAGCAGCCCGTAAATTCGAGTAAAACTTGAAATTGCCTGTGTGTGACATGTGCACACCATCTCCGGAGAATGCAGACTGATGCGACTCGTGTGACCAAAATGTAGCGCCGTTTGGAAAACGGTTTTTCAGTGTAGAGGACAAAATGCTGTTGGGTTTATCAACGCGTGCATTTAAACCATGGGCAGAAAAATATATATGCACACTTTGAGTAACCACAACATGATCCACTCCACACCGATACAAGTGTTCTAGAATGTCACATATCTTTGTGGTGACATAAAGTCGATTGTTCCAATTGTTATTCCTTTATGGGTTATCAGTGTTCGACACTCAAACTATCCCGAGACTAGTAAAGTGCATAAGGGAAAAATGGAAGTTGAAAGCTCAGTAGGACACCACTGATGTTTTAAAATACAAGCGGAAAAAAATCCTGCAGCAGATATGAACATTCTGTGTTTACCAGTTTATTTGTTGTTTAACACAATTGTAATACGTTCAAGACATTTAAATTTGTTTTTTTCTAATAACAACTTGCCCTCCCAATTTATGCAAATGGCATTTTTCCTTTGTTTTTTATATAAGGCATGTTAATAATAGTACAATGTATAGAATAGTATAACATGTACAATGTCATGTAACATCTAGCAAAGAATACATTATGCAATAAAAAAGATAATTGCTCTCCCACTGTTTCCAGATAAATTAGTGTACACCTATTGACTATATATGAGATTGAGTTAAGTCTATACATAAATACGTGAAATGGATATTAAGATCCATTGGTATAAACATAGAATATTGTTTCGAGGAATGTTATGCTTGCATCACAAAGTGCATGTTCTTTGCACTAATCTATTTGGCTAAGAAGAGCTATTCCAAGTTAATGGCGCAAACCATGATTAATGAGTATGTCACTTTTTTTGAGAAAAGAGTCAACTTTGAAGTAAAGTCTAACTTCGTTGAACTTGAATATATATATATCTTTATTTTCATTTTAAAAGTCAATTAACATGTCGGTCCATTACCTTTTATTTTTGACAAATTTTCTTTAAGTGCACAATGATTGATTTTGTAAACGGATTGCACATGGTTTTAAATCTTGCAGTGAATTTCAGTCTCAGCAAACAAAGGTAGCTATTTGTTTAAGTTTTAAAATATACTTTAGTAAGAACATTGTTGTGAATACTACTTTTTAAGAATAGGTTCGACTGTTTTCACTGGTTTAACGATGGGAGAACTGTTTTGAAACTTCAGATTAAAAGTTTCTTATTAGATTTCAGGATGAGCAAATTAGAAGCAGCGGATATAATATCAAAGGACATTTTAACAGAAACAATTGCTGCAGCAAACTTTAATGTTGAAATGATTGGCAGGTGATACACGGTTTGAATTCAATTTTCTTAAGGAGACGGTTGCTGATGCTGCACTTCGGGATAGAACCATAATTTATAACCTAAAAATAATATTTTTAAACGAACATGAATTGATATGAAGTAATTCTCTGGGCTTAATTAGTCTGTTCATCAGAATTTAGTCATAGTTCAATCACTAAGAAATATAAAAGATCTGCGACCAACATTTAAAGACGGTTGTTGTTACTAGAAACATAACCCTGTTGATATCTATGAGAGTTACTGCTTGTCAATAAAAGACCATGGCAACTGAGTAATTTCAACGGCACTTTCATGTGTAATGATTTCGTGATTACTGTTGTAGCTGCAACACATATAGAACTATGATAATCATTGAGACATTTTTCTGTGTTTTATTAATTTTGTGAAAATTGTGTTACATGTAATCATTATACGAAAAAAAACCATAATCATTATACGAAAAAAAAACATAAATGGTTTTTTTTTTCGCTTATAGGTAACGGGCGTGAGATTTTTTTTTTCAATAACCCATGAAGCTTTCTGAAATGAAACTGGAAAAACCATGGGGGCCGCCATTTTTGATATGTATAAAAAGCAGACGTAAAACACAGATTGAAAATTATTGTCGGCTTTTTAATACCTTTTTTTTTAAATCGGTATTTTGGGTATGTATAAAATGAGCAGAAAAACACGGATTGAAAATTATTGTCGTCTTTTTAATAAATTTTTTTAAAATCGATATTTAAGATCATTAAAGTGCTGGAATTAACATTTGTATGAAAAGTTAAAAATAAATGGAAATCTATAAGAAATATGTTTTCCCGTTCGTCAAAAAAACGACAGCATTAGCCTTCTACGCCTGTAACTAAATTAGGACGTGACGTCATTTCCGTTATACTTCATCTTGGCGTAACGTCAAAAGAGCGACGTCGTTTCCCGCAAACAAGTGGTATCAACATGAAAGACCCAACATTCCTATACATGAGTTATTGACTCAATCATTCAAAGTATAATTATTTATCAAACATTGTGGCAAAAGGATAACTTTCTCATAAGGAGGAATTGTTCTTGTTGCGACAATCTTTTCCTAAATCGTTGCATAGGCCTTTGAAACCGTCTCTAATAGGGAAAGGGATTAGCAGAAATGTGACCCCTTACATAATTTGTTCCAGTCATATTGACTGCTTGAAAAAGGCAGTCGCCAGGTGGCATCAGAAAAGGGCTGATCTATTTGCTTCTTTACCATAATGCAGGTGATCGATTAAGGATCATCTTGGCCCTCATGTTTTAACCTCGTTCATTATAAATGTATTCCTTGATTTTCTGAAAGTCTTTACTTTATTATTTTCTGTTCGTAATAATAGAAGACAGCAATACGAATTGCAAATATGTTTTGATAATGCAAGACACATGACATTAACATTATTATTGTCTAGTCAATTACTTATAAATCATTTTTTTATGGCCAAAGTATGCTCTTTAATTTTTGTTTATAATTATCTTGCGTTTTTTTCGTAAAAAGGTAGCACCTATAGATATATTAGATTGCTAAAGCAAACTATATTGCAAGTTAAAATTAGTTGTAATGCAAGTAGCTTCTTTAAATTTGAACAGAAGAGTTCGAACTACAACGGTAAGCATGTTGTGGAATTGTCAAGAATGATAGAAACCCATTAGTTATCTGTATCAATTGAGGACGAAGACAGACCTGCATCTGTATACTTACATAATGAATATTGGCGGATTCTAGTGAAGTCAAATAATGCAGATCTAGGTAATGCGATTGAGGTAAACAATGTCATAACTTGAATTCTTATCTCAACGCAAGAGATTAATTTTGATCAAAGCTGTTGCCTGTTGAAATATTAAATGTAAAATTCAGCATTCTCCGAACAGAAGATTTAATGTTATTAAGCTAGACAGTTTAAATGATAATCATTTAGATATACTTCATGCTGGTTGTTTAAAAGATCATATACTAGTTTCAGGGAATGTGGTATTGGTTGGTTGAAGAGAACAGATGATGAAAAATAGTGTGGATGCATTATACAGCAGACAGAAGAAGATTAACAGTTTATCCGGTGTGGTGTTTGGTCATATAAGAAGTACAAATTAGATTGTGCTACGGTCCTGTTTCCCCTTGTAACATTTTAGCGGTGAAAGACAGAAATAATTTATTCAAATAGTTTCCTGGGCTAAATAAGCGGTTGATAAAACATCAGTCAAACGGTTATAACCAAGCATTATGAAATGCAAAATATTAAAGACGGTTGTTGTTATGTCCGTCTTTCTCTCTCTCAAAACATTATGGCAAAAGGAAAAAAATTGTCTCTCTGTATTCATCTCTCTTTCTGAATCTATATGTGATTATCTGTATGTCACTCTCTCTCTGATATATGCTTATATAGGTGTGGTAGGGACAAAACGCCACCTCGAGACCGTCCACAAGTTTCAGTCCGGTACATTGGCGTGGCTTTCGGCGTGCGGCAATGGCGACATCCCGGAAGTCAAGTGGCTATCGGTTTGATTCGGACCTCTACACCGAGGGCGACGGCCAATTCGAACCGGCCGCTGGCGCCGAGACTGGTAGCTGTTTTTTTAGCTGTTCTGATGGGGACGTCCACTTCAAAAAGTGGCAGCATCTAATCGGTGAAAAGAGTATATAGCGGGTTGTCTTAAATCGCCAAGAAGGGACATTAACATCCGAAACACGATCCGGCGGGTGGAAGAAGTAATGCGCTCCCTTTACCGGACGACATCGAACGATTTAAGGGATCTGATTGGGTGAAGACCGTCAAAGAAAGCTTCATACGTCAGCAAATGATGGCACTGTACGACACATGGCATGCGTGTTAATGCTTCTGTGTAGATTTTATAACGGGCCAATGGCGTCGTTTAACTTAAGGCTGCTTGATGTGATCTGATGCGACAGCTAGCGTTTTCCATTGCCGGGAGGGAACCGAGGTAAACGCCACGGACGTCAACCGGATGGTTAAGACTGCATGGAAAAAAGCCGGTATGGCTGGTCATTCCAGTCTAACATCCTTAGGAAGCTGACTACCGTAACAAAATATCCGGTAGACATACCGTGGTACAATGTACGGGTTATGGAGATAAACAAAATGCTAAAGAACTTTCCAAACTGTTGCACTTTTTAGAGACTGACAGGGTATTGGTCGCCAGATTGATTGTCGTTTACAGAAAATGAGCTTATACACCAAACCAGAGCAGGAAAGTATGCATGATAACATGATTCACTTTAACCCCGGTAATGCGGAAGCATTATACTTGCCGGCTTCAGGTTTTACTGTTTTAAATCTTGAAAATATCGCCACTCTTACCAACAGTGTATACCGAAATGGTTCTAGTCAAGATGTGAAATGATAACTAGGTTGTGCTGTAGTCCTATAATATATGACCTCTCACAAGCCCGTGCTTGTCAACGGAGACTTATGTTATAGGACTAGGTTGTGCTGCAAACAATTGTGTATCCCATTGTGAACAGGTTGTGCTGCACATAATTTTGTATCCCATTGTGAACAGGTTGTGCTGCACACAATTTTGTATCCCATTGTGAACGTTAAACAACATAAAAACTCTGCATCTTTCGAGTGTAGATACTGCATGGTATTGTGGTAAAGATGACGTAATAATAGTATGCCATCGCAAGCTCGGGTTACTATGCCGAAGGAACTCGTCTAGCACAATGTTTTTCCCATATAAATGTTATAACCTATATATGACGTCATAATCGTATGTCATCATTTTTATAAAAAAAGGTCAATAAGCTTGTATGTCACTAGATGATCATTAGTATTATTGAATCCTGTTTTTAGCATAGATATAAAATCTATGCATAGAGTAGGTCATATCTATTTTTAGAGGAGTCCCTGTGCTCAAGATGAGTTTTTGTGATCGCCCTTTGTCCGGCGTCCGTCAACTTCTTCTCCTCAATAACCAGTGGGTCAATTAGGATAAAACTTCACAGAAATCGTCCTCTCAATGACTTCACCAGAATTCTTTAAAATGGTGGGATCCATGCATAATTCTGGTTTCCATGACAACGAAACGATAAAAACTTTAAAATTCTTCTTCTCCTAGTCCAAATAATTTAGACTTTCGGTTTCTCGTTTTATCATCTGTCATTATTGGTCAACCGAAGTCTAAACACTGTTCAAATTATCCATAGCAGGTTTCAGACGGACTCGATCCACGTTATTATGCCGTTTATATCCTTGACAGCTATCGCAACGATAAAAAAAAAAAACATATCTATAATTATTATTATATTAATTTGAGCCAAAAAGTTATGCAGTTTACCTCGTTACCACTTTAATCTATAAAAATTCAATTCATAACGGCGAAAAATTTGAAACCTGTGCAATTTGTTTCCGGTTAAATAAACTCGACAAAATCGGTAAAAAAAACTACATTTTGGTGTACTTTAACAACAATACCCATAATACCGTATTCGGATAACCTCTGTTCAAATCGACCACATTGTGAATTATTGAACGTCAGGCCTCTAAGAAGTGGATTAAAAAGAGATTAAAACACATAAAGACGTGAGTAAGACCGTTTGTGTTTACTTTATACGAAAGATAAATGGTTAAATGTTGTCCCATATGTGTATTTTGGTGTGACAAACATTACGTACGCTAGAAAAATGAGCATACGCGATGTCTTTTTTTGAAGGACCATTCTTCTCCCAAACTGAAAGGCATACTTTAAAATAACTTTGTAGAAAGGTTCCTTATCAGATTCAAGAAAGGTTGAATGGTCGAAAAACATGGCCAGTTAATGGACCTTTTAAGAGAATTACAATACAATTATTTTGCGTTTGTTAGAAAGTAATTCAACTTTGAACGATGAACAACTAAATCAACTATTGCTTGATTTAGCTGGTTTGATACCTATGTTGAATTTGGCAGATAATGAAGAAAAACTGATAGAACAAAGCCGTCAAGCTTTTCTTTTAAAAAATCGGCATATTGAAAAAAGACATCATGATAATGAGGTAATTGGAGACACAGACAGTGATACTGAAATAACAACGGACGAACTTGCTAACATTCATTATCTTTTAGATGACAATGGACAAAGGGTAATTGCTTAGAGAACGTTGTCAATTCGTCGAAAAGCAAGAGCAAATGCCAATAAAATTATAGCTGAAATTCGTTTTTTTAAAAGAAAAGTGGGTAAGAAAACAAGTGAAATTTAAAACAATTTCCGGATATTATTGGTAAAACCATGGAGACATATGTTACAGATAGTAAGTAGTGTATAGGGCATATGCCTGGCGGAGAACAGGGGTGCGTGCTGACATTTGACGGAAATGTTAAAAATAACATAAAACCAAAAGAGACATACAAGCGAATTCAGTCTCATCTTCAAAAGACATATGGGTTGTTTTTAAAAAAAAATGGCAGGAAACATGTAAAAATGGTCAAAATGTTAAACAGGTCTGAGTAAACATTTGATTACCTCATTTTATTTAATGCCTATCGATGGATTATAGAGATATCTCAGTGAAATAGAAACTGGTAATCCACTTTTTCAAACAGTGAAATTACCATTTTCAAACAGTGAAATTACCACTTTTCAAGCAGTGAAATTACCATTTTTTGCCGGAACTACTTTCTTTCATGATTTATATTTGTTTAATTATGGAGTTTACTTATATTTTCTTTCATGCCCACTGATGAATTATAGAAATTTCTCATAAAATAATAATCCTATAATTTTACTTGTGAAACCAGTGAGATTATGACTTTTTAATTGACGGAACAACATTTTTTCTCCATGTTGTTGACAGAATTTATGAAAAAAATGAGTCTCAAAACGAGTGGAAATTAATTTGTCGACACAATCAAGATGGTCTGTGCATCTAAATATGTGATAACACATTGAATATGCCCCATAAGGCCTACATTTAATGACGTGAATCAACACAAGTCACTGTTTATATGTAAATGATAGTTGTAGCAGGAACGTATATAAGATATCTTATCTACGTTCCGGGTGGTAGTGATTTTAAAATCGTATTGTGTCACTGGTATTAGAATAAGTATGTCATATCTAAAAGAGTTACACATAATACAACAAGGGAAACAAGATATGATTGAAAGTACGTAGATTGGCAAGCTTTACTTCCCTTTACCAGTGACGTCATTCAATGAATACACACATTGACATATTCTTCTACATGTATGCAAGAACCTGTACCTTACTGTAGATCAATTGTTGCTTAGATAGTGTATGCAATATAGTTCCGTAGCTCGAATGGTTTTGATATTAATTACTATTGTGGATAGTTGTACTTAGATGGCTATAATGAGGAGTGTTTCAATAAGGTTTACACGGGAGGAACACGGGAATGAAGCTAGATTTTCATATTTACACATCGTCCTATTTGCGTTTATATGTTTGCAGGCATAGTATAAACATATATGCGAAATATAACGAGTAACAGGCATCGAATAAATCAGATGTATCGTGATCGTAAGAATAGAGCTTTAGAGTAGGCATATTCCTATGATATATGAATAATGAACGTCGCTTGTTTTCATTATCAATAAAGATCTAGCCATCTTGGTCGATCGAGTCGACCCGTTTTGACTTGGGTTTTTTTCTTCGCCGATAAGCGATATAAAAACATAATTTCCTTCGCAAAAGACTTCCATCCAAGAAATCTCCGTGATTATTTGACAATTGAAATAATTAATATCCTTTACATTTAAAAGAAATGGTTAAAATAGACACTTTTTTTTTTTTAGCGAGACCTGCTTAACAATTTCAATGGCCGCTGCATTGTTTTTAATTCTGCACCTGGAGATTACTACGCTAGTGTAAATCGGTTTGGGGCTCTCAACGGGGAATGCATTACCAAGTCATCGACTTTTTACACCTCCGTACTTTCAAAAATCTTTATTTGAAGCATAAAATAAATAGAATAATTATTTGTTTCAGTGTATTATCGAAATTTCTTTCATCTCGTGAAAAGCAAAGGGTTATATTTTCACTCGTGGCTACGCCACTCTTGAAAATATCACCTATGCTTTTCACTCGATGAAAGAAATTTCGATAATACACTGAAACAAACAATTATCCTCTATATAATAAGCCGTCATTGCAGTCTACAAAAATGGTTGCGTGCAAAGAATATAACAAATATATATATTTTTTATTGAACTTTAATTCAGCTGACCCAACAAAAAAAGAAAACAACACGTACCATCTTCAAAGTCACTGCAACAACATTATACTCTGTGTCTTTTTAGGCTCAGTTTTCTTAGTTTAGGTGTTAAAGTAAAATGAAAAAAATGATCGAGCAAGCAATATGAATTAAATAGAATACAAGAAGTGTAATAATACCTTAATTTATTATTGTAATGCTGAAATGAAGTGACTATTCAACAGTGTTAATACTGAAACTTTTTTAACACTTTTAGAATAACAACGATGAATTTGATACAAGAAACAACAACAGAGTTTCAACTTTGAGTTAACTGACAAACAATTTGATAAGAACGGGTCATTATAGTACTGATGTGTTGCATATTAAAGTAACACTGTACTATTAACAGAATATAACCATAATATCTTCTGAAAACATAAAATGTCAACATGTTTCACGCCTGACATGTATGTCAACTTAAACACTAGGAATGAGTCCTTCTGCACGTTCAAGCTCTGGTATGTTGAACTCCATTTTGATAACACGACCAGGCAACAGTTTAGGCCGAGTTAGAGTTTGTAAAATATCATGTACTGACTGCCAGGAAACTTCATCATTTGACCATGTATACACTCCCGGACGGCGTGTCTTCTGGAGGAACCTCAACTGTATTTCCGGTTCATCCAACTTGACAACCTGTACATTTATGTATATTTCAAGATTATATGTAGAAAATAGAGTTAAATAGTACACATATTTAATAAACTTAACATATAAACTTGCTTTATCTTATGTTAGAAGTGTCAGTCTCTAAAAACTTATATTTTAGTATTACCTTGGCCAAATACAGATACTGCTTGTTTCTGCGTGAGCTCAGTTTGACTGCAACAAAGTCCTGGGGTGCATATCTGAAATATGGAGATCAAAATTAAACTATTAATTTGGTCATGTCCATTTTAAATCAGTCATTATTTGTATCAACACTTAGTTGTTAAAATAGAAACTCCTCTTTCTGCTGGCTCCAGGCTAACATAATGTTGTAACTCTGGTATGTATCCAATTGCTAACATTTCATCACCACCGTCAACCTGGATGTTGGGATTGTTTGAGTGTACAATCAATATACTGGTTGAAAGAACTTAACTTATGATGCTGATGCATGGGTGGTCAGCATATGTTCCATCTTTACTCATGTTTGACACATAGGAGTGCAGGTCTGAGGTAATGATCTCATTAAGTTCAAACTTCGCTTCCTAAAACAGTACATTATAATAGTTACACATATCTATTATATACATATTTATGAATGAATGAATGAATATATATTGCTAAGAAGAAAAGATATATGCTGCAATTTGTTATTTGCAGTAATATGCAGTAACATTTGATAAAACAGAAAATTCATACAGAAAAATACGTTCTTCTTTTTAGACATATATATTTATAAGATATATTTTCGACTAATAAACTATTATTATAACAGTTTTATTTAAAAGCATTAAAACACTTACCTTATATGAACTAGGTTGTAGTATTATCCGCCAATCATCACCCAGAAATTAAAACAAGAGTACCGCAAACGGTACATAATACGCCCGTCAGGAACTTCTTTGTAACTCATGCAGAAATTGACAAATATTCTAAGTCCAAAAAGTAGCTCAAAGTATGTAGGAAAAAAGTGCGGAAAACCAATATTGTAAGTCCAAAAAGGGGCATAACTCATTCAAAAATTGACGAAATTCGAGGAAATGTTAACTTGATCTGTGACACTTGATTACAAAGCCATATACATAATTTCAGCTCAATACATCAAAGCATGTAGAAAAACATTGCGGAAAACCCGAACGGACGGACGGAGGGAGGGACGGACATGACCATACCGTTTTTAAGAAACGGTCGTATAAAAATCCACAGCTGAACAGTGTTGCTTTATAATATGCTAGTTTACAAAATAGCACCAAAATTGAAAATCGCGTTTCACTCCTGACATTTACATACATACCATATACTCAATACACAAACACAAACTTCACTCAAGACTGTCACTTGTGATTGCTCCAAGACATACACTTCTTGGACAAATGCATTTGGGTACATGTATGTAATATTTTTAAACACAGTGGTTCATTTAAGTGCAAATGTTTCACACCTGACCTAATTTGGGTCATCTAACAATATACAATGCTTACAATGCTAAACATAGAATTTAAATGTATGATTATTAAATTATTACTTGTTTAAGTCATTAATTAATACATATAACTGTATAATAGCAAGAGTAAGTTATGAAATACCACTAGTTTCAATAAGTTCTAGTCATTTACATAGATTTATACTGATTTTGTTATGGAAAAAAATAACATTACCGCCCTTATTTCTTTTCAGCCATGTCTTTTGTCTAAAACATTCTTATATTTCCTTAGTTTTATGTTATTTTATAGCCAAGACATTCAACTTGAATAACAATAAATATTTTACTCTCTCACCCACATTTTTACATAGAAATAACATTTTGAATTTTAAGCTTTTCTTAAAATGTCACGCTTTTTTGTTTACACTCCTGACATTTTTGGCATGTTTTATGGACATAACTTTTTTTTCTGTGAATATATCTTGACCATATTTTACATAAAACTTTATGACACCAGTTGGCATTTTTAAACAATTGAATTAGCATCTAATAATGCATAATGTGATAGAAGTTAATGAAAAACTAGAACTAGCCATTTTTTTTTTATAAAACAGTCCATATACAAGAAAGTTCAGCTATGGAACTGTTGTACAGCTTTGTGTAGCGTAGCATGTAACAAGAGACGGATGTCATCTAAACGCTACAGAGGGAATGATGCAATAACAACGATTGTTCAGTTTTTCGATTGGATGCAATGACTTCAAGTCAACTCCCACTACCATGTGTTACAGGTTCAGCACCATTACCTACAAAAACGGATAACAGCAACAAATATCCCTCCAACCTCCAGACCACCTCATACAATTTATCTGGTTCTGAAACCACCAATGAGGTGTGTGTTGGAGTTGTATAAGCACAACCAATCCATCCAAAAAATCATGCGCAGCATTATGCTTGTAATAACAAGGAGGCGGCCATTGAGTTTACCGGAAAAATGCGTTTATATGTAACCTTCACATAGGAGAGTATTCAACATACAAATCAAAGTACCAACAGTAATCAATACATTGCAATGCTGATCTGACATTTCTTCAAACTTTGGACATTGATTCCATCACACATTCATTGAAGGGAAAACCGGAGTGTATAAGAGTTGATAATGGTGTAGATGAGGGCCCAGGGCATGAATAAGTTCAGCTCTTCTGGACGAAACATCTTATGAACCCATCCAGAATACAACTGATAACAAGTCGGGATAGGGGAAACAGCAACCTTAACCGGGTTGAGCTACAAAATGGGATGAAAGAGCGGGCTAGGAGTGGGTTGTTCATACCTTCAGCCCTGCAATTGATGTCTA
This sequence comes from Serripes groenlandicus, assembly GCA_031761405.1. NCBI lineage: Eukaryota > Metazoa > Mollusca > Bivalvia > Cardiida > Cardiidae > Serripes > Serripes groenlandicus. The sequence continues at coordinate 82,277,143 of JASEVX010000002.1, read as the reverse complement.
TATAGATTATGTAAATGGAGCTTCTTGTTCTGGTACGGTTATTCAGCTGTTTGAAGGACCAGCTAGTTCTGAAGCACAATAATTAAATCATGTTTTTAAACAGTGGAGAAGAGGAACTAAAGCTCAAAAAGAGGCACTGAAAGTAGAGAAAAAAGAAACACTAAATGAAGTGATAATGTTATGGGATTTGAGAAATAGACATATCATTGATCATGGGCCAAGGAAATATGTTTTCCACCGAGCTTGCTGCTACGCAGAAGGATATATCCACCCATTATGCACACAAGGAAGACCTGATGATATGGATGAGGTAAATAAAGGTTTTTCACCTTGGTAAATCATATATATATTATAGGAATGCAAGAGGTGGTGCATTTGAGTTCAAGGTGATTGTTTGAGAAGAAAACTGGATTCTCCTAAATAACTTTGCTTGGATGTGAGATATTTTATTCAAATTTGAAACATATGTAGCATATATAGAGAGGAAGGTCATGATCACATAAAGTTTAGGGTCACTGTGTCCAAGGTCAATGTCACCATTACTAAAATATTTGTTGTAGCCTCCATAACACTGGTTAGGAGTGACTTATAATCAGATTTTGTATCGGATAACATACAAGGCAAGGTATATTGTGGTTGCATATGGGGTCACTAGGTTAATATCACTACTAAGGCCATGATTTTTTTTTTACAAACCGAAGGAAGTGCAAAGTCTATTAACCATTAAGGTTAACTTTCTCAGAACAGTGCCTGCTTTTTAGTCTATGATGTGGTTCCCTGGTGGGCGACCTCTCACCTTCCTGCCTTTCCCCATGCCTGACGGAGACAGAAGACCGGGAAGCTGTCCTGACCATGAGTGCTGTGGTGGTCATTTCCTCCCACCAAGAGAAGTCATTGAAAAAGGCTTAAGGTATGATGTATGTCTTGAACATGATTTTAATTGCAGTCCTGTCAGATGAGAATCTACCTAGTGGCATTTGAATTGTTATACTGCTAGTATAATATAACTTGTATATCTGCACATGTGTGTGTGTACACTGGTTTCAATCACCACTAGGGCGATTTTCTCGTGAAATGGCCCATCCCCTGTGTGACCCATTGTCGATACTTAATCTTTCCATCCAACATGTGGCTTTAAGTCGCGATAAAATGGATGATGTATTCGAGAACATGATCAACATAAATCATCTTCAAATGCAGTGAGAAACTTGGCTTCCATAAAAACTGATCTGAAGCCAGCTTTTCAAACAAGTATTGAGAAAGTCATTGATATTGTGAATGATAGTTTTCGAGAATGAGCATTAAAAATGAAAAAATGACTGTCTTTAAGGGCCTTGATGATGATACAGTGGAGGGCGCACTTAATCTAGTTCGAGTTGGATTAAGTTCCTGATGAGGTTCCGCTGACGACTACTTCAAAAACCAAAGATATCCTTAACATAAAGCTTATTCAGGTGACTAATAGCGGTATAATATTACTAAAAAATACTTCTATCCAAACTTTTAATATAATAATTTACAAACTTTATGAAAATGTTAACTCTGGTATAAATGTTGTGTTCTAGTCTAAACTGTATACCCAATTTAAACTCAAATATTAAAACAATAGCCTGTTGTAAGTCTGTTCTCTAGCATGGGAATGTCATCTACTGGTTATCAGTACTAGAACAATGTTATAAGGATCTCTTGTTTCATTCTAGCTATACAATTATATAAACACCTGATATATTGGTATCAACATAAAATTAATTCAAATACAAGTTGTATATTTCAGGACTTTATTGAAAAGTATAGATATTCCAGTCAGTACTGTTTCCAGCTGATGAAGTGTCGAAATCCGGACGATGCCTGTTTATACTGCTTGTTAAATGCAGTTCGAAACCAGACTGTTTTCGACTCACTACACTTTTTGCCAGAGACTACTCCAGACCAAACAGGGGAACACTGGTGGTCCCAGGTTCGAGCCCCCTTGATTGCCGAAATGTCCTTACTTGTAGAGATGGTCTTTGGGCTCGTATTACTGGTTAAAAGCCAGGAAAGAGTGGTTAGATGCCTTTGTCAATGGTGTAGTGGTTAAACTCACACATTTACAATACAATCCAGTTGTTACGAGTTGGTTATCCCACCACCTTTTTAGAAACAATAAACTAAACTCCTGTCTCTATATGACATATGTGTTAAACAGGACACTAAACTTGATTTAACAACAACAATATGAAAGCAAACTTGATATTAATTGGGTTACACTTCACCAAAAACCTGATTTATAAATTACCATTGGTAATTGTAGAATGTTTTAATCATTGTGTATTTATTTTTCTCTTTAATTACCAATAAGTATACATTGCAGTGTTACCTGTATTTGCACGACAGCACATTTGTATTGTACATGATTTACATTGACATGTATACATATATTTTTCAAAAAAATAGCAAAATATTGTGTATTTCTATATTTTATAGGTGTATGGTAATCATCAAACGATAGATGCGTATAGACCATCTACAAAGAACATTACCGTGTTTGACGACGCCGATATTGAACATGATAAACTCAACAGGGAGGTCTTTAAGGCTGGCAAAGTTCGTTTTGTGTAAAATTATTTTTAAATCAAACTGGCACTTTTTGACAAGAAGATTTTTAAAGACTTTACAATGCACATATAAGGAAAACAAGCTCCGCCCCCCTAGCGGCCACGTTTTTCAACGGATCGGGAATATTTGAACACTCTTTGTGGAATATGCCCCAAGGAAAATTTGTGCAACACATTTTTTAAATTGGGCCACTTCTTTTGGATTAGAAGATTTTTAAAGTTTTTGCAATTGTCCCCTATTTTGATGCCGCAGCAACCAAAGTTCTACTAATAATAACTTGTTTGAACAACCTTCAAAGGGGACCGGCTAAAAAACATTCAAGAGAAGTTATTTTGAAATCCGTCAATTGGTTTAGTAGAAGAAGTCATTTGTAGGAAATTGTTAACAGACGGACGGACAGACGACGACGGACGGTAAGTGATCACAAAAGCTCACCTGGCACTCCGTATATAATGTGTTAATGGTTTCACATATGTTGGTGTTTATTTCTCATCTACTATGTCTTTTTATTATACCTCAGTTCAAATTCTCGATGCGCGCAGTTCAAAAAAAAAAAAAAACGCATTTTAAACTTCCGAAATTCATTTGACAAGGTGAAGGTCGTACATTATACAGCCGACAAAATAATTGTTTCCAAACAATAATGACTTCTTGTGCTAAACTGTTTCGTCAGTTTTAAGGCGAGGAAAACGGTGATTTTGAAGGATTTTCAAAAGAAGAAGGAAACTTCGGTCATTTTTTGCTAGTTTAAGATCAAATTAAGGCAAAAACCTTAAATCTTCAATATGGATTAAGTAAATACCTGAAGGATAAGTGTTCCATAGACATTATGTCAACGGGCTTTGCTTCTTCCAAGGAAATGTTTAAAGCCAAAATGACAGATCTCAAAAAGCAAGTATTTTGGAGTGTGGATCACAAACCAGAAATTAAAGCAGCTGAAATGGACATTTGGCTGTATAGATAGTCTTGGATTGAGTGTTAATACCCCTTGTGGTCTTCAACGCAAAGTTTGGTTTGACATAATGCATTTTCTTTGTCGACGCGGGAGAGAAAACTTGCGTTCGAAAAAGGACACCTTCGCCGTAAGCCGTGATGCTACGGGTAGAGAATATGTCCATCAAGTCATTGACGAGTCAGATAAAAAAAACACAGGTATTGTGAGCTATTCCAGATTTCATTAATATTTGTATGTTTTTATGTCATTTAACCTGTACAAGAATTGCATTGGTAAATAAATTGTATTATAAAGTTTCGGTTAGAAACTTCTTACGGTCAGGGTCAAAGGTCACATATACTATGGTGCTATTTTTGCTTGTCACAAAACGAATTATATGGGGCATGCGGCTTTACTCGGACATGCGAATTTCCGATTTTAGACTGTATATCAAATGTTTACATCATGGAACTGTATCGAAGATTCTGTTCAGAGAACAATTCCATAAAAATGACGTCAGTGTCATTGTTACAAATTGTGGTCACTCAGTTTATTCTCAGGCAAATTTGTCACATGATATGTTTATTGCTAGGCAATGGGAGTCATGTTGTTTTGTTTAATCTTTGTGTCACGAAACCATATTAGCGCGAAACATGATAATTATTTGCAATGTTCCGGTTAAAATTAGAGTTAACGTTCATGTTTGACATACTTGTAAAGACAACCAAAATGTGCAGACTCGGGGAGTGTTTTGCCGAGCTATAATGTAAGTTTGAGCTGCATCCTCACAAGTATATGATTACATCAATAGTTTTTAAGCACCTCGCAACATTCTTTCCATGTCAGACATGTCCAATGCTTCTTAATGCTTAAAATGAAACTAGGGTTCCGTTTCGTACCCAATGTTTAACGCACTCGTAGTCAAATCTGAAGTTGTGAACAGTATGTATCGTCTTTCGTTCATCTACTTCTCTGATAAGTTGAACCACTGATGAAGTTCTCTGTTCATATATGTTGTAATCTTACGTCGCCTTGAGGCAGACATTATAGTGATGGTTTAGATTTTGTTATTGTTACTTCTTTATGGATAAAGATTAAATTTCTTTATATTTAGTTAATACCAATTTTTATTCATTTAACCGATGGATCAGCTTATTAATTATAAGTGATCAATTGGTGGGTCCATCGGTGTGAGTGTGTAGAATCTAATGAACCTTGGCAGATCTGTAGAAAAGACAATTCCCTATCCAAGTTGCCCATTTGTACTGGTTTGAAACAATGAATAGTCATTATGACAAGTACTAGAAGTAGTAAATTGTACCCGACACCGTACGTTTACACTTTGGCTTTATGGCATTGCTACCTCTTGTACTGGTTATGTCTCTCAACTGTGTTTTTTGTTTTTTTTAATGTTTTACGCCGCTTTCAACAATTCTCTAGTTATCTGACAACGTGTACTGGGTAAGTTACCAGTACTACTGGTCCATTTATCCTGACACCAGCCAGTCAGTCGTAATGATAACCCCGCAACCATGAGCATCAAGTAGGGCAGTCATTATTACCATTGTTTAAGGTTTTTGCTTGACCCAACCGCGGATCGGACTGGCGACCTCATGTACCCAGGGTCGGCCCTGGCTAAAAAAAAAGGTTTGAGCCAATTTACAAAAAAATTGAGCCGTCTTTGAGACATTTTTTGTCTTTTTTATTATCTCCATATCGAAGGAACCCGCAATAGACAAATTCTTTGAATACAACATTTATGGAGAAAAAAACCAGTAACTGTGCAACTTAAAATTATCAAAGTAGACAAAAGTTTATTTCTCTATTTCAAACTGTGATCTCAAAAGAAGGTCTTCTGCAGATAAATGCATCTTTATGTGGAAATTCTTAATTTGTAACAATGTTTAGCTCTTCATTTGCAACACATGATTTCACTGCAGTCTGGCTTGCTCTTTCTGTCAAGTAAAATTCTTTATTTTTTAGATCCTAACTCTACATTTATTGATTCCTACAATTGTAGCATGTCTGCTAGAAGTTATTTCATTATGTTTTCTTTTTTTTGTGAAAACCGAATTGACAAGACTGTATTTTTTTTTATTTAAAGTGTAAAACGACAAACGTAAGTAAAATCGCTGAACAATGTATCCGGAAAACCATGCCCGAACATACGTCTATTTTTAGATCACCTAGAGCCAAAGGCTCAAGGTGAGCTATTCTGATCACTTTTTGTCCGTCCGTCGTCAACATTTAGACATTTAAATCATCTCGTCCTTAACCACTTGACCAATTTCAACCAAACTTCACAGGAATGTTCCTTTGGTGAACCTCTTTCAAAATTGTTCAAAGATTTAAATTCCATCGAGAACTTTGGTTGCCGCGGCAACAGAAAAGGGGAAAATTGCCAAATCTTAAAAAATCTTCTTGTCCAAAAGTACTGGCCCGATTTAAAAATTATTTTGCACAAATGTTCCTTTGGGTACCCTCTACCAAGATTGTTCAAATATTTCCGATCCGTTGAAAAACATGGCCGCCAGGGGGCGGAGCTTATTTTCCTTATATGTGCATTGTTAAAACTTTAAAAATCTTCTTGTCCTGGCCTGATGTGACAATTATTTTGCACAAATGTACATTGGGGCACCCTTTACCAAGATTGTTCAAATTTTACCGATCGATTGAAAAACATGGCCGCCAGGGGTCGGAGCCTGTTTTCCTTATATGTGCATTGTTAACATTTTAAAAATCTTCTTGTCAAAAAGTACTGGCCCAATTTGAAAATTATTTTGCACAAATGTTCCTTGGGGCACCCTTTACCAAGATTGTTCAAATATTTCCGATCCGTTGAAAAACATGGACGCCAGGGCGCGGAGCTTGTTTTCCTTTTACGTGCATTGTTAAAACTTAAAAAAACTTCTTGTCCAAAAGTACTGGCCCGATTTGAAAATTATTTTCCACAAATGTTCATTGGGGCACCCTTTACCAAGATTGTTCAAATATTTCCGATCGGTTGAAAAACATGGCCGCCAGGGGGCGGAGCCTGTTTTCCTTATATGTGCATTGTTAAAATTTTAAAAATCTTCTTGACCAAAAGTACTGGCCTAATTTGAAAATTATTTTGCACAAATGTTCCTTGGGGCACCCTTTACCAAGATTGTTCAAATATTTCCAATTCGTTGAAAAACATGGCCGCCAGGGGGCGGAGCTTGTTTTCCTTATACGTGCATTGTTAAAACTTAAAAAATCTTCTTGTCCAAAAGTACTGGCCCGATTTGAAAATTATTTTCCACAAATGTTCATTGGGGCACCCTTTACCAAGATTGTTCAAATATTTCCGATCGGTTGAAAAACATGGCCGCCAGGGGGCGGAGCCTGTTTTCCTTATATGTGCATTGTTAAAATTTTAAAAATCTTCTTGACCAAAAGTACTGGCCCAATTTGAAAATTATTTTGCACAAATGTTCCTTGGGGCACCCTTTACCAAGATTGTTCAAATATTTCCGATCCGTTGAAAAACATGGCCGCCAGGGGGCGGAGCTTGGATTTTTTTTGTTAAAATTTTAAAAATCTTCTTGTCCAAAAGTACTGGCCCGATTTGAAAATTATTTTCCACAAATGTTCATTGGGGCACCCTTTACCAAGATTGTTCAAATATTTCCGATCGGTTGAAAAACATGGCCGCCAGGGGGCGGAGCCTGTTTTCCTTATATGTGCATTGTTAAAATTTTAAAAATCTTCTTGACCAAAAGTACTGGCCCAATTTGAAAATTATTTTGCACAAATGTTCCTTGGGGCACCCTTTACCAAGATTGTTCAAATATTTCCGATCCGTTGAAAAACATGGCTGCCAGGGGGCGGAGCTTGGATTTTTTTTGTTAAAATTTTAAAAATCTTCTTGTCCAAAAGTACTGGCCCGATTTGAAAATTATTATGCACAAATGTTCCTTGGGGAACCAAGATTGTTCAAATATTTCCGATCGGTTGAAAAACATGGCCGCCAGGGTTGCTGCAGCATCAGAAAGGGGGCAAAATGTCCAAGCTTTAAAAATCTTTTTCTTTGAATCTGCAAGTTTGATTCCATTATAGTTTGGTAGAAATGTTCCTTAGGTGAGCCGCTACAAAGATCGTTCAAGGCATACTGTTTGGTTGAAAAAACATGGCAGTCAGGAGGCATCAGAAAAGAGGCAAAATGACAAAATTTGGAAATTCCATTTTATTTTTTTTAAGTTCTTGTCTGATATTAAGGAAATTGAATATAAATCCTACTTCAGTGATCCTCTACATTTAATTTGTTCAAGCTGTTTTGATAAGTTACAAAATCATAGCAACCTCGCGTCATCACAAAAGGGGTTAATTGAACTTTTAGCTACAAATGACAACTCCTACCATTCCACTTGACCAATTTCAACGTTACTTCACAGAAATGTTCCTTTGATGGTCCTCTTTCAAAATTGTTCAAATATTTGCATTCTGAGTAGAACCTTTGTTGCTGCAGCATCAGAAATTGAGAAAGCTCTTGTTAGATTTCAAGATAAAAATGGACTATTTCTTTAACTGAGTGTCCACTCCTTGCAGTTTCATTTGAACTCCTGATCAAATTTTCACAGATATTTGCAGTTAAATATTTGCTTCTAATTAACTATCATTCAGGTGATCGATTTTAGGGCCATCTTGGCCCTCTTGTTTACGCTATTTTGATCTGAAGATATTTCGATTTTTAATGTTAATCAGACTATTAAATGGATAGGAGAATTTGAAGTGGACATAAACTTGAATTCAAACATGTATTTTTGTCCGGCGTCTGTCCTTCACACTTTTACGTCACACTTTCAATGAGCAGGTGCAGCTGACACACGTGGTCCGCGGAGCACTCCATTCTAGTTTAAAAAACGACATTCATGAACCACAATCGCTATGTTTTGACACTGTGCTGCGATTGGCTGTTTATAAATAGCTCACTTCATCGGCAATGAAGCCTTTTGTTTAAATTGCCAATTTCCTTAATTACTCTGTCTATGTCAACAGTTTGACATTATACACAAACACAATACACATGAATAATTGGGTTCAGATATGTTACCGGTGTAGCGTGTAACGAGGTGATCCAGTCAGTTATGTAGGCAATTATTGATTTTTATCTCGAAATAGACCACTTAGATGAAATATGTCGGATTTTACTATCTCTTTTTTTCATAACGATTTTTTTTAAGAGCCACAGCTTGAGCCATTTTTTTTTTTTTATGAGCCAATTTTTTTTCACTTTGTCGCCAATGGCTCAAGTGGCGAACGACGGCGCGAGCCCTGTGGCAGCACCCTTGTCCAAATGAATGTGGGACTACCCGCACCAAAGGCAGACGTTCTACCAAAACACCGCCGAGGCTGTCCACTGTGCACACTGGTGAAAAAAGTTTCTTCTCAATCAGAATTTACTAAACTCTGTTACTAACTTCAATTACGACAAGACTTTATGGATTCATATAGGTTAAAGTTCAAACATATTATGTTAGTACATGTACACTACACAGTCAATGAAATCAAGGATTTTGCAAGCTGGAATTTACATGCTGGTTTCTAATAAGATGTAAACAATTTTTTTTCTATGTGTACAGCTAAACTTGTTCTTTCAGATTGAAATTGCAGGGGTTCGGGGTCGCAGCCCCTGATGTTGATAAAAAGTAAGATGCGTCTGGCAACGTGAAATGAAATATGTTAACATTCATTCAAAGGGGCTGATGTTGACCAATGTGTGACAAATTATCTTCATTCTATATAGGGTTTAACAATTATAGAGATGTTCCTTATTATTTATTAGACATTTTCAAAGTCGTCTACTGCAGATTTGTTATATGTGGGTAAGCTTCAAAGATGTAATTGATGATGTCTGTTAAAATTATTCTTTGATAAATTGGCAGTTAAACTAGATTAGCATGAAATTATAACCTTCAATTGTAAAAAGATTTTATTGATTCAAATAGATGAAATGTACTGTGCATGTCCACTCAAAAGATTTGCATTCTTGAATATGGTTATTTTTACTAAAAGGCATAAAAACATTGTTTATATTATGTTGCCACAAAGTGTATTCAGTTTGACCTAGTCACCTATTGTTCTTTGTTACAATTTTTTTTTTTTTTTTTTTGTCTTTGCACAGTATAATTGAATTAATGATAAGCAGGAGTTTTGGGGTGTAGCCCCAAATGAGAATGGAATATCAGTTTAAATAAAAAATATTAACCTAAATGCTTTCTCACATAAAACAAATATGCAACAGACCATTTTTAAACATACATGTATAAGCAAAACAAATGGAAAGTCTCTATAAATGAGCCGAGCCACGGTAGTTCAGTCGGTAGCGACGCGGGCTGTCAATCCAGGGGTTGTGAGTTCGAATCCCGGCTCGGCCAACTTTCTTTCCGACGATTGACAAAAGTCAATGCGACATGCGTCATTCGTCTTCCACCAATGGGCTAAGTCTATGTGGAAAAGCAGCCAGTTGCTTGGGAAGATTGTTGTGTGGAGTACTGGTGTGAGAAAACCAGGAAATGCATGAGTAGGTGAACTGGCCGCCGTGATATAACTGAGAAATTGTTAAAAGCGGCGTTAAACCCCAATCAATCAATCTCTATAAATGAAAGTAAAATTATTGATAAGTGTTTAAATAATTGCTCAATATGTTTAACCCTTTCCCTCATACGACAATTTTGCAGCAGATGACCTTGAACATATTTTGTCAATATGATTATGAGGGAAAGGGTTAAACTGAAGTTGTTTGTTTCTTTCAAACTAGGGTCTAAAGCTTGTTCTGAACTTTCTTTCAAGGGTCTTGTCGGTTTGCATCATTTGATGTAATGAGTGACATGCCTCATCTGTATTTCTTTATCCCTTTCCCACAGACAACATTAAAAAAAAGCTAGGCCAAAATATGGAAAATCTCTTTGGATAAAAGCTAAAATATGGAATACAGTTTATAACCATTTTGCAAAAGGATAAAATATTCACTATGAGCGTTATCTCCTTTGCCACAGTGATTTCAAAAGTCATCTACAAGTGGGAAAGTGTTAATTAATGTTTCCTTCTGTACCACTTTGTCCATTGCAATCCACCTTCATAAGAATGTTCCTTAATGCTTATCCTCGTTGCAATGGAAATGCATTTGTTTTGAAAATACTGGCCTGATTTAAAAATAATTTTGCCCGATTGTTCATCCTCTTCAAATATTGATTAAATTATTTCAATCATTGAAAAACATGGCTTATTCTTCTTGTAATTGCATTTGAAAAAACTTTTTATACTCATGTTTTACATAGCAAATACATGAGATGATATAAGGGACATGGTTGCATAAGTCTAAAAACAGTAATAAGAATATTAAAGTGTTGTAAGATAACAATTCAATGTTTATAAAAACATCATTTGTTAGGTTTTTTAAATTACAATTAAACTATCACAAGCTCTTGATTTATTAGGAATTCCTATTTTTGGTAAACAACATGAGGCATTTACCAGTTATGACTTTCTTTGAGGACAATCTCAATCGTAAATTAAATGTGTTTAGCTACATTTTGAGACCTTATAGTTGTAACTGGTCAAACACCTGGTCTAGTCAGGAGTTCTGAGTTCAAATCTCAGTGGGGGGGAAATTACACTAGCTAAATACATACAATTTAATCAATTTCAGCACAGCTTTTGTGATAATCCTCAATCCTTCATGCAATATCCACCAGCAACTATTTATTTAAACAATAGCTGCTTTTAAACTACTTGACCAATTTTAACTGAACTGCACAGAAATATTGATTTAGTGTCCTCTTTCAAAATGTTCAAAGTAATAAATTCTGTGTTGAATTTTCCTGTGCAACTGCTTGTCTGATTTAAAGTTCAGTTGGCAGAAATGTTATATGTTAATTAATGCATTATTATGGCTATCAGGATATTCCCTCAATATTCACTGGTACGAGTAGTCTTTGACATTCGGGAAGTAAGTTGACTCGGCTTGAACTTGAACTCTCTACCCCTGGGTGACAACTATTCATTATCAATTGAGCAAATAGCAAATGCGTTAGTGCACAACAGCTTAGTAGGTGATAAAATCTGTTGAGACCGAATGCACTGCCCGAAACTTTCTGAGGCTTTGCCTTAATTCATATTACGTAATGAGCGTTTTAATCTGCTGTAAAGACTGTCAAAGCAACAGTTTAGACTGAGTGGAGTGTTTTTACCCTCTTTTTACCTACCCTATCAGGCTGGGATTTTAACACCAGACACTGAAATCATACATAGATCGTTAATGTGAAGCTAAATTAGGCTACTTTTAGTTAATGAATTTCCAGCAAAATATGTTTTAGGAATAATCAATTGTTGAAAACATACTAAGATTTTTTTATATATAATTTTCGGGGCTGAGGCTTCACCCGATGACACAATTGGAGAGGGAAAGATGTATGCTAGGCAGGATGACCCGACATGTCCCGTTGCTGCTTTTAAGAAGTTCATTAGTAAATTATCCCCAAGCCTAGATGATTTATGGCAGAGACCACTTGACACATTTAATGATTCAGATCATGTGTGGTATTGTAAGGTGCCTATGGGGAAGAACACGCTAGGAAACATGATGCCCGAGATATCGAGAGTATGCTCATTATCCAAGCGATACACTAACCATTGTATTAGGGCAGCCGCAATTTCAGCATTAAATAGGGCAGGCATTGAGGCGCGTCACATAATACGTACATCAGGTCACAAATCAGAGGCTTCTATTAGAAGCTATTCCTGTCTTCTTTCGGAGAAAAAACAACCAGAAATGTCCATTGCCTGAATAATGCTTGTGTGCAATAAAAATAAGTGTGAGGACAAAAGTAATACTGAACTTAAATTCTTAACAAGTGAAGAAGTTTTGAACATTTTCAGTGATGAGAATATGTTTCTAGAAGTACAACCAACACCAGCTGTCATTGAACCAGATTTGGTACCAGTAGAAAATGTATCGCGACCAGTATTGTGCCCTACAAATGTACAAACAAACAGCAGCGAAGTAAGCAATGTATCCCCACAAATCATCAATGCTCCAGGGACATCAATGCAGCTTACCAGTAGTCACCCACAGTACTATATCAACCCCAATATAAGTAACTGTACAGTTAATTTTCATTTTAATGGAAATTAAATATTGTGAAGAAAGCAATGCCGTTAAAAGCGAACTATCATAAAACAATTCTATTTGTTAATAATCAGTTAAAAGTTGTTAAGAATATTGTGAAGAAAAAACTGAAATGTTCAAAGTTAACTGTCACATTTTTTAAATATCCGCTTAAAGTTGTTAAACAGTTCAATTTAAAAGTTTGCATTGTGTTATACATCTGTGATAAAACAATATTTCTGAGAGAAGTTTAAATGCTTAAATGTTATAAATGTTGTGGTAATATTTGGAACTGCAATTTGTGATATCATTGATGAAAAGTTTTCATTGTGTTATAAATCTGTGATAAAACAATATTTCTTAGAGAAGTTTAAATGCTTTAAATTTTGTGGTAATACTTGGAACTGCAATTTGTGATATAATTGTTGTAGTATTTAAAATTGTAAACCTTCGAAAAATAATGTTGTTCTCGGTGTTGCCTCGGTCAACATTTTTTTTTCTCAGGTTGACAATTTTTAATAGCGCCCTCACAGGAATGAGATATTTATATAATATTGCATGGCTGAGAGAATGTCCACACAAGCGAAATACCTTATTTTACAGTTTAAGTACGGTTCGGAGTTCGGAACTGTGGGGTTTAAACGAAGTTGTGTGTGTGGAAAAGGTACATACATACTGCTTTAAGCTCTACATGTCGGTACCATTGAGATAATTAATGACGCAGTTCTTGGCAGACAGTGGTAGATTTCCAGTTTATATTCATGCATCAAAAAGGGTTAATAAGTACTTGCTAAGATTTATCAAATTGCCGTGTCAAAGACTTGTTAGAAAAGGCTATGATATGACCACCGTCGTCAGATTTTGGGTCTTCAGACGTCAAACGAAAACGGCGTTTAAAACTCCGCGAAAGATGCCGTTGTTTTAACGCTAGTTCTAGCGCAAGTTTTAACAAACAAATCGATGTCTCTATCAGCTTACAAAAACAATAACATATAGTTACCCAGGCTTGTTTTATGGACCTGTTTAATGTAAGTAATCATTTTTGTGGCGATTGGTTTGACAATCGCCACAATGCTAACAGAAACAACAACAACGAAAAATATTTACATAGTCGGTTTTGAACAATCGGTTGATATTTTTTTTCCTTACTGCAAACTAATTTACTCACATCCGTTATAGTTCCATCATTGATGCAGAGACGTGATTAATAATAATTATGTCAGTGCTACTTTGGTACCGGATTGTTACTAATATTTGAGTTTTATCGAGACATTATCTACATAGAGTTAAAATATGTAAATATTATCTTCGTCATGATTGGGCAGATAATAAATATCATTGCGCGTTCTATCTGCCTTGCAAATAACTCAAATCTGGAAATTCCAAAAGGTTCTATAAATAGCTCGCGAGACTCTAATTATCTCAATATTATAAACGCTTTATTGTGTAGTTGTTTAAATATATGAAAGCGTCTAGATGATAAGACTGGTTTACAAAGGTTTAAAGGACACACGATGTCAGTGTGTACACACGTTATGTATACACGTCTGCACGTTCTAGAGTCAATTAGCGATCAATGCCTAATTTAGTTTGGAGATCGAGCATTATCATATATGCCTATATTTTTATAAATTGGCAAATAGTGAAATTGTGCTTTTTGAGCATGTTGCACTCACATTATTCGAAGCAGTTTAACAACCTCAGAGACATATAAATACACTGTGTTTATATGTCTCTGACAACCCTCAATCGTGCAATGTGAAGGGCCTAAATTGAACAGACCTGTTTAATATCGGACATCATTGAAACAAACACCAAACTAATAGATACTGTTTTCTCTCCTTTCTTGATAATTTAGTCAGAGAGAGAGAGACGTAGAGAGAATATATTCACGTTATTTGTGTATAGTTCGACAGAGAAAAGCATTATTGATCGATTCCGTACTTCAAATTCATATATTTGTTCGAATACTTTGAAAAAAGTGAGTTGAAGCGAGGCGACCCAGAAAACTGTGTCCACCCTTGTTAATATCTATGCAAATATAGGGTAATATCTATTTTTAGAGGAGCAAGTCCCTGTGAATATACCTTTAAAATAACATTTAAAATTGTTCGTATGTGCAACTATCTTTTAGTATACCACTTTAGTATCATTATGGTGATAACTTCATAATTTTGGTTAAAAAAGACTTCAAGGGGAAAAGGATCAATATATTGTTATGTTAGATGATATATATTTAAGTATTATTTCCTGCAAAAACGGGTTTTTTCCGAAGTTATTTATTTGATAATTTTTTTGACTGTGTGCAACTTATTTCATGGGAAGTTACTTCCCTTTTCAATACAAAAATCAATACTTGTATAAATTTAATATTTGATCGTAAACGTGTTATGGCGCGCTAGTCCAATAGATGCTTTCTGGGATTGTCAATGAAAACGTCTGACGTTCAATTCCCGGGAGAGGCAAGCTTTCTTTTTCTCTCAAATTCAAATAAAAACCAAAGTATATATGAAATAAAACATTTATAAACAAAGTATTACATATTTACATGAGCTTGATACACTTTTTGAAGCATTCGGCTTGCCAGATGAGGGCAATGTTCAAGTATGTCTTACGACTACAGAGTCAGATGATTAAGATGAATAAGGGGATGATTTCGAATTGGAGAATTACGGGCAATTAGGAACATCTGGTGTGATACACAGGATTCATAATGTTGTAGAGTTGCATGCCTAAGACGATCAACATAACGTAGACTCGGACACTGAAAATGAAGCTACTTTAACAGGAACAGTTTAGAACAAATTGACACAAATTGAACAGAAAGACACATTTTGTTATTGAGGGAGATAGAAAAGGAGCAAAAAGAAATGTACATCATGGGCAGTTTACATAGATACAATCGTGAAGAGACAAAAAATGGAAAGAGAAAAATAATTCGTTATAAATTTACCCATAATGGTATAACTTTGTGTAAAGGGGTATTCTGTCAAATAAACGATATTGGAATAAAAACAGTAAAAGCTCTCTAAACCCCCATCAAGCACTTCGTTTTGTTGATGTTAAATTTTGTGTGGATTTCGTCAACTCTTATGCTGAGCTGATTGGTCTCCCAATGCCCGCAGCCCCTAGAGGCAGGAATGAAGCGTCACCTATAATTCTTCCTTCTGATGCAAGACCATGTTGCACAAATATTACAGTAAAGCTTGTGGTGGTATAGTTGTTCGAACACTAGGGCTTACATCATTTAAAGATGTATGGAAACACTGTTTGGCCCACATAAACATCATGTCAACAAGAAAAGGTGTGTGTCACAAATGTGAAACAACAGGACAGAAAATAGTTGCAGCTACAACAGAATGTGACAAACTCGATGCTGCAACAACAATTTGGAATCTTATACAGGTTACAAACGGAATAAAACCTGTTTCCGTTACCTCCTTATTTGGACAAAATATAGATAACAGTACCTTTATAAAAACGCATGCCAAGTATTGCATGTTGCATAGCGTCAAAATAACGTCTCCGAATAACAACTAAGTACATCCCACAATCTAATACATACAAGATGCTTTATTTTATCCGAAAACATTCATTTTTTTCAAATGGAGAATCATCCTTTACTGTCCGAGAAAGATTTAGGTCCGACTCGTAGTAATGTTCACAGTTTAAGTCAATATTTCTTTTTGTTAGGATAACAATTTGAGTCGTGCTATAAGTTAACCAACATAATAATATTTACAAAAGGTATATTCTTATAACTTTGCCTTCAATATTAAGCAATAAGATTTTTCACAAAGATTTTTGCGAAAAGTATTGATTCTGATACGACTGTGCGGACAAGAACACTTATGATAAATCTAGGACTTTCAAAGGTTGCAAATATCAGATTGATGATTTTCGTATAGCATGGCTTATAAATGGTATATTATGTTTGTCTCCAAAGCTTGATTTACGAGCTTGTTCTTTTCTCTCTATTCTTAGGATACACAGAGGGAGTGTCAGCAGTACAGAGAGAGAGAGAGAGAGTGTTTTGCAGGCAGTGGAAAAAGTTCGTGGTTATGAGCGACCAACAGGTCCCGTCCCTCCCCTAAGCACTGACTTTACGAGAGTAAATTACACTTGTGACTATAGCCAGAATGTTGCGCTACCAAGTCACAGCCAACAAATGGACCACTTTTCTGTGTTACCAGACGTAAAGTGCAGATATTCGGTGTGCGTATAGACTCAGTTCCCCACCAATACAACTTCTTGATTGTTAAGATTCAAACTATAGGTATGTACGAATAAAGTGAGCGGATGCTCAGTTTGTAAGTTTCTGTGTGTATTAATCGAGTAAAAAGAACACAAATTGGGCCCCATTCACAATCAAAATACTACTCCAATTTTAACAAAAGTAGGTCTAAATTTCACAAAATCTGACTTTCATCACATTTTACATTTCACTATTTTCACAATTGAAAGGGGCCCTCGCACTGCTCACAAAACAGCAAGAAAAACACTTACCTTGGTCAAGTTATTAGCGTTTAGATTTGCTATTTAAACTAGTTAAGTAAGATGTTATCCAGATATTTTTAAATTAGTTTTGTTGTGTAGAGAGAATATAATACATAAAACATTCATACAGGTCGGCTATCTTTGTTCCATGAGACTACGGTATATAACTAAATAATAATAACTAAGCGTACTGACTAGCATATAACAACTAACTATGACCAGTTGCGAGCATGCATTATACATGTCATGTAGGCGGGGCCTGTGTATGCGGTAGTACTCAAAGGGTGTGGCTTATCAGGCATTGGTATCATATTACCGACTGATTGGCAACAGGTATCAAATACACAACAATTTTCAACTTGTCTGTTTGAGTGAAAGAGCATGCGTCATGCGCGCAGATAACTGTGGATGTACATATACATATTGATATATATCCATAAACATATTCATGAATAACTGACTGCCATGTGTCCATATCATATTGCCAATCAGTACTTATTTGAAGAAAAACACTTAAAACTACGATATCAATGAACTTTGCTTATGGTTGCAAACTTCAGCCTGCTTGTAGCAAGATGTTTTACATGAGTGTTTCGGAATGTTCCCGTGCTCCTCGTCTCATTGTGTTATGATAAGGTTGACATTTCAAGCACGATTGAAGCGAACTGTTTATTTTCATATTTTGATAATGCCAGCAAACTCGAATGTTATCTATAAGTATAACTTTAAAAAATGCGGATGATGCTTTTGTATTGATAATTTCTATTTTGTTTAATTTAAGGTCATAATAAAAATCGATATTTAATGGCATATATGTGTTGGCGTATCAACCAAGGTTTACATACCGATATCACATTGCAAATGCAGATTACAGGACATACAAAGTACGTGCATACTAATGTTAAATGTAAATTATCACTTGAGAACAAGCATCAATGAACGAACACATTAAAAACAGTTATACATATAAAAACAAATCTGGACACCGTAACGTTGATTAGCCGTTTGTGCTGTACGGAACTTTAAGTAACTGATGTTCTTACTATACTTGATTGTATATACCATCTGCGAACAATTTCAGTCTTCACCTTCGTGCAGTCTAATCTTCACATACGATATTTGCCAACCAAATATTAATTATTAGCAAAGAATACTCAATATGAGACTAAGCAAGTCAAACAAGAAGAAGAAGGTTTCTATATACTGAAATTCAATACAACACAGGTTGAAATCAATGTTATAATTAAAAGGTAAATACATATTTAACATACATATATACACAAACTTTTGACTTTTAAAGGTGTCTCGTCGATGCTGGGTTTGACCACATTAAAAAGTTGTTTAGACGCATTGACTGTGAAAGCTTGGGTCAGCTTACTGACATCGTGCACAAGTCTGCATATAGCAATACTGCAGTTCTCTTTCGTGGAGACAATGGTGAAGACAATTGGACATGATATGTATATATTAAGACATTTGAAGTTATAAACACCAATGGGCTTACAATCTATGTGGAAAAGCTGCCAGTTGCTTGTTAATAATGGTGTGTGGATTGCTGATGTGAGAAAGCTAGGAAACGCATGAGTAGGTGAACTGGCCATCGTGATATGATAAACACATTAATATCTAATACATATTTCTGTATTTTCGTTTTAGGTACGACTGGAAGTCTTTCCTTCAACATTCTTTTTTGCCCTTAAAAGGAATCAGGAAGTACCACGTGTTCCGATTTACAGATGCAGATAAACGAGCGGTGTATGTGCGGAAATGTTATGGTGGCATAGAAGAACGAGTTGTTCTTGTTGAAGAAGGCACAGGTGTGATGCCAGATATGTACCCGGAACACATTCGACCTTCCGGTCTGACTGGAAAGACAAAACTATTTATACAAAAATGTCAGGAAATACGTTCGACTGGGATATGAAGATATAGTATGCCCTATTTACAGCGAAGAATGAACAAACTGAATTTGTATGTATACATGTGATTAATTTCTATATTTATTCATTTTTGTTTATCCTTTATTTTGTCTTTCGTTCATTTATTGATCTAATCATATCCACATAGTATAATTATTCTGTCATGCTTATCTCGGTGTTTTTAAAGATCACTCATGCATTGTTACATTTCACCTTTGACTGGTTAAACTGTTTGTATTAGTCTTTAAGAACTCGGTATGTGTTATGTTAATACTTCAAAACCTTTAATTAGTGTGTGGAAAAACCGCGGAACGTAACGTCATTTATTCCCTTTTTGAACGTCATTTAAATAGGCATAATTATGTAAACTGACGTCATGATGTTAAGGTTTTGTACACAAGCAGGAACGTTCATATCTTTTTGAAAAATAATGATAACTCAATGAAATAAAACCTACTGAGTTAATGAAATCTCTTTCTTTAAAAAGAATGTCCGAAAGTCCATAATTTCACGTCGGCGTTCATATGTTAAAGTTGTATGATGGTTTAGGACATTTGAATTGGGTAACACAATTTCGAACTAATCTTACTAAAAACGATTGTATCAATTTTAAGCCAAAATTCGATTTCCAGAATTACCTAGATGTGATCAATGCGGGGAAGTTCCGAAGGGCATTGGCAACCTTTAAAACTGGATCACAGTGTTCATGATTAAAAAGGGCCGACATCTAGAATTGGATCGCGCTGAACGATTATGCCCCTTGTGTTGTCAGTCTGTTGAAACAGAGAACAATTTCATACTTGAATGTAAAGTATATAACGATGTAATACGGTGTGCTGAATACACATGCAATATAAACATAACTCTAGCATGCTTTCGATTGTCTTTTATTTATCAGCATGATTACATTATATAGTGTGGATCTTTAGTGATTTCTGAACTGGAAATATTTTAATTAAGTGTCCCTGCTCGTTTTTTTGTCCTTCCCGATTTATTATGTTTATACAAGAAAAGGGTAAATTTTTGATAAATAAGGTATATGTTATTGGCAGGCAGTATGTGTTGCTTCAAACATTTTTGGTTTGGTTTGTTTTAAAGGTCATTGTTTATTGTTTCAAAAATGTTTGTCCATATTATCTATGCCAAATATTTTCAACTTACATATGCCACTATACCATTAGCGCTTTCAGCGCTTTGAATCTATTAAGAATTTAATATTAACTATTTTAATTAAGAATTACAAATCATGTGAAATTTAACAATGAAGAACTATGTACAGGATGTAATATGACTATTTTAACAGTGCAAACATAAATAGGAACTTTAATATTTAATTAATTTATATAAATAAAGTTAAAACAGAACTAAGTAATTAGTAATTTGAACATTTAACCCACATTTTTTGGGGTCAAATGAAAACGTGCAGTTATTAAAAGTGCAACTTGAATTGGTGATGAATCCATTCACCATGGCAGTCATAAGTGTATGTGGGGATAATGCTGTGTTACTAACGGTACATTGTTGATTTTCCGGAATAGCTACTGTATTTTCCGGAATAGCTACCTGATCTCTGTCAATGAAAACATTGGTTAAAATCTGACTCCTTTTTTGTTTATGACCTGTACTGGGCCTGGCATATGGGATTCATGACATTTCTGTTGAGTTGTCAGACAGACTCATGATGTGTCTGGCAGGAACATTCTCGTCTGACATGGCCGACAATGCAGTTGCTCTCAGACAGTCAGTTGTGTAACAATTTTCCTGACCTGCATTTCTGCATATGTCCGCCATGAAATTAGAAAATTGCATCTTTCCGACTGGTTTGGTGTTGTACCACACATCATTGATTTTTCTTGCGAAGCCATGGCAGGTTATTTTTCAGGTTATTTTTCCTCAAATATAACCTTAAACACATTACTGGACAATGTAGGCCTACCCCAGTACTATACATTCGCTTGTCCCCGTTTTCCTCTTTACTAATTATTTCTCCCTGATGGTTTGTTTGTTTAGTTACGTGTATGAGAGTTGCATACTCTGATCTAGTCTCATCTTCAGTGATAGCAAAACTGGTCGGAGACAAATGTTCATGCAATTCAAGACCCCTCGTAACAAACTGCACACTTAACTTTAACCAGACTTTATGGCGTAAAACTATTGGTTTAACCTTTTCAAGATATTGAAAAATTCTTTTCATTTCTTCACTACCAAGTACTGCCTTGTGCTTCGTTGGTTTTGAAAAACCCATGTCGACAATTACTTTTTAATTTTCCGGCGAGCATATCATTGCACCTTTTAAATTGTGAGTCTGTTACAATGTTTAAATCATCCCTTTTACAGTCTACCTGTATGTACCTATTTATAGCTGAACGCCGGTTTTCGAGGCTGTTCCTATGATAATTGGTAGCTTCTTTATTCTTGTCTGGCTTTGTTTGGGCCTCTGCATAGAACAAAGCTAGATGGTCAGCTAGCTCCTCATGTTTAAATGTGGCCAAGTTATTGTGCATGTCTTTCTCTTTGCTCCATTCTAT
Source organism: Serripes groenlandicus (assembly GCA_031761405.1). NCBI lineage: Eukaryota > Metazoa > Mollusca > Bivalvia > Cardiida > Cardiidae > Serripes > Serripes groenlandicus. The sequence goes on along the minus strand of JASEVX010000002.1, from coordinate 82,255,540 downwards.
GTAAAAGAAAAATGTAATAAATGACAGAAAGAAACATTTAAAACTTGTCCTTATTTATTTTAGTTTATTTATGACTTTCTAAATCATTATTAATACATCATATCCACCTATGAAGTATCAACATTTCTGCCTGAACTGAAATATGTAGCCTAGGGATATGAAGAATGTTTATACCAAATTAAGAACAGGATGAGGGTTAAGCTAACATAGAGCCTGAAACAGTTCCAAAATGAATGTATGTACAATTTTATTTTATAACAGTCTTTTCAGAGTAGAAAACGGTTAACATTGTCAGGAAAGGAGAAATGGGCAGCACAACAACATTCAAATTGACTTGTTGCTTCTTCATAATATTAGCCACAAAATATCGTAGGATGCATGTATTTTATAGGAATTTAATTTGTTAAATTTTGTTTAATGCTACTCTCAACAATTTGTTAACGATATTAACAAGTTTCCTGAATATATTGTAAGTTACCAGTACTAAACTTACTACTAGTCCATTTATCCTTATATGCATGAGTCCTTTTTAATGTTAACTCCAAAACATAGAGCGAGTCAATCGTAATGTTAACCCCACACCATGGATCGCCTAGTAGGAGGAGGGCAACCATTGTTAAACTATGACCAAGTCGGGGCTCTAATCTGTGACATCCCACACCAAGGCAGATCCTCTACAACAACGCAGAGTCGCATAAAAGGAAATGACAGACGGACAGCGGATGGATACACAACATGCAACTGACCAAATTTTGGAAGGGGCATAAGAAAATTAACTTCAAATTCAAGATAGACAAGATTGGAAGATATGGATTGAAATCATATTGTGTACAATATTGTTTATCAGTGACTAGTCTGTGCATTATATCAGAAAGTCCTGAAAAGCGAAGAATATGGTTTTAAAAAAATCAGCAGACCTCACATGAACCAGAAAAGCAGCCTTTGGATTTATTAATTTTCAATTTGAAATGCTTTTTTAAATGATTTGCAGAACAGTTGTAACTGCCCTTTAAGCTATTACATCTGTTTAACTTAAAACTTTACAAGTACAATGTTGATCTCCTAACACATTTTGAAAAAAAAGGATTAGTCCCATCAAGAGCCATTTTTTTTAAAGAAAATTCTAAACATTAAAATATTTAAAAAAAAAAGAATACTATTCAATACTTAATGACTAATATATGTTAATAATGAATGCAAACCACCTGAAAATACATTGAAAACACATTGAGAATTCCTTATAGTTGACGCTGAGAACCTCTGGTCTGCCAAATTTTCCAGCTCCCCTGTTGACATTTCTTTAAATCTTTTAGAAGGCTTAGATTCCTCCTTCCTATCCATATGGGCTGTTTGTACAGACAACACTTCTAAAAATGGGTCCTCGAATAGGGCTGGATCTATGTCCTTAAATTCATCGTCGGATACTAGATAGCTTAACAGGTCAAACGTTCCCAGTGCTTGTGGTACCATGTTGGATTAAGCAAAGAGTAATGTTGCAAACGGTCAATATTAGAAGGATGGGAACATCTTTAATATTTGTGAAATAAACAAAATAAATTGGCAAGATTTGCTTGGGAAATACATTTTATTCAATAGTGTAGGTAAAATTAACATGTAACATTACATAACAAGAGGGCCATGATGGCCCTGGATCGCTCACCTGATTTACTTTTTGTGATTGGTTATGTCAAGCACAATAACACATTTGAGACAAATATAGAAGGTGCCCCAAGGAACATTTGTGCATAATAATTTTCAAATCGGGCCAATACTTTTGGACAAGAAGATTTTTAAAGTTTTAACGATGCAGATATAAGGAAAACAAGCTTCGCCCCCTTGGTGGCCATGTTTTTCAACGGATCGGACATATTTGAACAATCTTGGAAGAGACAAATATAGAAGGTGCCCCAAGGAACATTTGTGCAAAATAATTTTCAAATCGGGTTATTTACTTTTGGACGAGAAGATTTTTAACAATGCACATATAAGGAAAACAAGATTCGCACCCTGGCGGCCATGTATTTGAACAATCTTGGAAGAGGGTGCCCCAAGGAACATTTGTGCAAAATAATTTTCAAATCGGGCTAATTTAAGAGTTAACCGGATAATCATTTGCCCATTAAATAATACACAATAAGAAATCATCATTCAAGATTATTTTGAATTTCAAAAAAGTAGTAAAAAACATATTGAATTATGGAAGGATATTGAACAATAAAACAATGAAAATGGAAAAAATAAAAAAAGTAACAAGAGGACCATGATGGTCCTATATCGCTCACCTGATTTAATCAAACTTTAAAGGTTTTCATTGTTTTGTGTCTATACATATATACGGAAAACAAGCAACACCCCCTGTTTATCATCCTATCAAAATAATTTGAAGTCTTAGTAGAGGGGCACCCACAGAACATTCATGGCAAACGGACACAAATATTTTTAAAGCGTTTACCTTAACAAGTCTTATGTAAAACAAGTGATCCCCAGGGTGGAGCCATGTTTGACACCAGGGCTATAATAATTTGACCAATCTTGGTAGAAGTCCACTAGATGAAGTTAGATTTCAAATATTAAACTTTTAGACAAGATTTTTAAAGATTTTCCCTATACGAGTTTATGTAAAACAAGTGACCCAGGTGGGGCCATTTTTGACCCCATGGCTATAATTTGAACAATCTTGGTAGGGGTCCACTAGATGATGCTACATACCAAATATCAAAGGCCTGGGCCTTCTACTTTTAGACAAGATGTATTTTTATTTTTTTCCCTTTATGAGTCTATGTAAAACAAGTGACCCCCAGGGACGGGTAATTTTGACCCAAGGGCTATAATTTGAACAATCTTGGTAGAGGTCCACTAGATGATGCTACATACCCAATATCAAAGGCCTGGGCCCTCCACTTTTAGACAAGAAGAGTTTTTAAGTTTGTTTTTAGTTTTTTCCCTTTATGAGTCGATGTAAAACAAGTGACCCCCAGGGACGGATAATTTTGACGCAAGGGCTATAATTTGAACAATCTTGGTAGAGGTCCACTAGATGATGCTACATACCCAATATCAAAGGCCTGGGCCCTCCACTTTTAGACAAGAAGAGTTTTTAAGTTTTTCCACTTTACAAGTCTATTTGAAACAAGTGACCCCCAGGGGAGGGTCATTTTTGAGGGCTATAATTTGAGCAATCTTGGTAGAGAGAGGTCCACTAGATGATGCTACATACCAAATATCAAAGGCCTGGGCCCTCTTTTTGTCTACAAGAGGGCCATGATGGCCCTGGAATCGCTCACCTGATTTTTTTTTTCACTTTAGCTATATAAGCCCCGCACCTGGCGGCCATAGTTTACGACCAATCAACTTGACTTGAAGGAATCTGAAAGAATGTCACCCTAGGAACATTTCTACAAAATAATTTGAAAATCGGCCTGACACTTTCGGAGTAGAAGATTTTTTAAGTTTTCACTATAGCCATATAAGGCAAAACAAGTGACCCCCAGGGACGGGTAATTTTGACCCAAGGGCTATAATTTGAACAATCTTGGTAGAGGTCCACTAGATGATGCTACATACCCAATATCAAAGGCCTGGGCCCTCCACTTTTAGACAAGAAGAGTTTTTAAGTTTGTTTTTAGTTTTTTCCCTTTATGAGTCGATGTAAAACAAGTGACCCCCAGGGACGGATAATTTTGACGCAAGGGCTATAATTTGAACAATCTTGGTAGAGGTCCACTAGATGATGCTACATACCCAATATCAAAGGCCTGGGCCCTCCACTTTTAGACAAGAAGAGTTTTTAAGTTTTTCCACTTTACAAGTCTATTTGAAACAAGTGACCCCCAGGGGAGGGTCATTTTTGAGGGCTATAATTTGAGCAATCTTGGTAGAGAGAGGTCCACTAGATGATGCTACATACCAAATATCAAAGGCCTGGGCCCTCTTTTTGTCTACAAGAGGGCCATGATGGCCCTGGAATCGCTCACCTGATTTTTTTTTTCACTTTAGCTATATAAGCCCCGCACCTGGCGGCCATAGTTTACGACCAATCAACTTGACTTGAAGGAATCTGAAAGAATGTCACCCTAGGAACATTTCTACAAAATAATTTGAAAATCGGCCTGACACTTTCGGAGTAGAAGATTTTTTAAGTTTTCACTATAGCCATATAAGGCAAAATAGCCCCGCCCCCCCCCCTGGTGGCCATGTTTTTTGACCAATCAACATGGCTTGAAGGAATCTGAAAGAGGGTCACTTAAGTAACATTTCTACAAAATTATTTGAAAATCAGGCTGACATTTTCGGAGAAGAAGATTTTTTAAGTTTTCACTATAGCCATATAAGGCAAAATAGCCCCGCCCCCCCTGGCGGCCATGTTTTCGACTAATCAACTTGGCTTGAACGCATCTGATAGAGGGTCATCCAAGGAACATTTCTACAAAATTATTTGAAAATCGGCCTGACACTTTTGGAAAAGAAGATTTTTTAAGTTTTCCCTATAGCCATATAAGGCAAAATAGCCCCGCTCCCCCTGGCGGCCATGTTTTTCAACCAATTAACATGGCTTGAAGGAATCTGACAGAGGGTCATCCAAGGAACATTTCTACAAAATTATTTGAAAATCTGCCAACCAGATTGGGAGAAGAAGATTTTTTAAGTTTTTACTATAGCCATATAAGGCAAATTAGCCCCGCCCCCCTGGTGGCCATGTTTTTCGACCAATCAACTTGGCTTGAAGGAATCTGATAGAGGGTCATATAAGGAACATTTCTACAAAATTATTTGAAAATCGGCCTGACACTTTCGGAGAAGAAGATTTTTTAAGTTTTCACTATAGCCATATAAGGCAAAATAGCCCCGCCCTCCTGGCGGCCATGTCTTTTCACCAATCAACTTGGCTTGAAGGAATCTGATAGAAGGTCATCCAAGGAACATTCCTACAAAATTATTTGAAAATCGGGTTGACACTTTTGGAGAAAAAGATTTTTGAAGTTTTTTTCAGTTCGTTGCCATGGAAACCAGAATTCTGCATGGATCCCAAAATTTGAAGGAAATCTGGTGAGGTCATTGAGAGGATGCAAAATAATTGTCACATCAGGCCAGTACTTTTGGACAAGAAGATTTTTAAAGTTTTAACAATGCACATATAAGGAAAACAAGCTCCGCCCTCTGGCGGCCATGTTTTTCAACGGATCGGAAATATTTGAACAATCTTGGTAAAGGGTGCCACAAGGAACAGTTGTGCAAAATAATTTTCAAATCGGGCCAGTACTTTTGCAATCTCCTTCGCAGAGTTGTCGTTCCTTACACTCACCATACACCTCTGCAACAGGCTCACAGGCTAAATGTCAAGATTCTTGACGAAACATGATAACTGTATTTTAATTGACTTAGTTGTCACTGATGTAAGCACTAACCTTTTACACTTGTGACAGGATCTTTTTCTTACTTTGCTAATGAAAAACAAAGTATTTATTTAGCCAAAAAGCTACGGACTACTTTTCGGTAGTTTTACACATTTAAAGATTAATACATCTGTTATGTACGTCACCTATATATATATAGATGCAGGGTCGAAAGACCCTGATAGATGTAAACAAAAATGGAGGTCAACATTGACGACTTTATCAGTATATATGATAAAAATATTGTCCTTCGAGATAAACAGAGAGAAACTTTGATACATTTGGGTAAGAGAAGGGGTGATTTAGTTGTGAGCCTACCTGTAGGTTATGGAAAAAGCATAATTTTTAACGTTTTGCCGAAAATTCTGGGAAAGGACAAGAAAACCCCTGTTGTATTGGTAGTTTCACCTTTAAATATTATACAGAAAGATCAATGCAAAAGTCTCAGAGACCATAACATTTCATGTTGCCGTATAGACATAAAGGCTAATGTTGAAACAGACTTATTGGATGATGACGATTATAGTTACACTGAGGAGTCATACACCTGTCAGTCAGATGTTAGCTTGGAACAGGTTAAACGAGGCATCTTTGAAATAGTTCTGTGCCATCCAGAGGCACTGTTAAACACCAGGCAAGGAAGGCAGCTTCTTCAGAGCGAATTGCAAAAACACGTTGTTGCTGTTGTGATTGATGAGTGCCACATTATTGAAAAATGGTAATTATATTTTTCATAATTTATTTCAGTTCTTAACTTGGGGCTTAATGTCCATCCAAGTATTTGAGGTAGAGTCATGATAGAAAAATTGTGGAACATGTAATTAGTGAACATTGTGTTGTAGGAGTTTTTAGCTCGACTATTCAAAGAATATGAGAGGTATACTACTCACCCTGGCGTCCGCGTCAAGGTATCAGGAAGTTATGGCCCAAACATTTATGGCCCATATTTGGAAGTTATGGCCCATATATGAATTATAAAGTGGTACAGTTAGTGTGTGAGTTCTGGATCACTAACGAAACAAATTGTGATAGTTTGAATAAATGAAGTCAGAATTTAAAAATACTGAGGTTTAAAAGCATAATATCCCACCTTTCATCGCATATGTGTTGTTTCTCCAACACATGAATATTTCTGTTTCTGAACTGATTCTATTTACTAGGGGTTTTCAGGTAGTTCAGAATCAAGTGAGTGTGTATTGGATCACATGATTTGTTACTAAATAAAAATAGATTTCTGAGATAATGTAGGTCATGGGGCATCTCAAAATACATTTTAACTGTCAAAACAAAAAAACAAAAATGCAGCAGTCAATCGTGTACGTGGCTCATAATTAGGAAACAAACCACCAAAACAGAAACTAAAATGAAAATAACTTTTATGGATAATCTGTGTAACCTCCATGGTCCATCACAATATTAACATAAAGTAAAATATATCTATCACAAGAAAGTCAATAAAATATCTCCCTAAACAAAATCTGCTTTCCAGAAACTAAAATTAAGCATAGATAAATAAATTCATACCACATTTTCCAAAATTTATCTGCAAATGTATGAATTTATTGACTTTGATTTACGGAAAGCGTTTTTCGATAAATGTTGTGTTGTTAAAATGTCGCCTGCGTAAATTTTACGACTGCATGAATTTCGAGAAAAACTACAGCGATTTTAAAAAGGAACAATAGTTTTTCAATGGAAATTGATTGAATTTTCTAGATATACAAGGTATATTATTTTGTAAACATTACTTCTGTGGATGTTTTATTATAAGACAATGATCTGATCCGGAACTACCACACTAACTGTAGCTATAATACCCTGGAGGTGGTATAAACCACCTTAACAGGTGATAGCTATAATATCCTGGAGGTGTGATAACATATGACATTCTGTTTAAATTATGTATTTTATTAATGATACATTTTAAAGAATGTGAAAATAATTTAATGATGATAAAAATTTAAAAATGTGAACAAGTAAATATTATAGTTCATGATATTAAGGGAATAACTTATTTTGTTATATTTTCTATGTAAGAAAATCACTGTTTGCAAGAAAATAAAACATAATACATATTTATGGAGTAAAATAGTTAAGAGCACATTTTTCAATTAAATAATACAACGAGAAACAATATCACCACACTTTCGCTTTATTATACTATAGTATGTTAAGAAGTCTGATGAACTCTACTTATGCTGTTCTGGCGGGGCAAAACCTATTAAATAGCTGATTTCTCTCAGGAGTTAGCTGGTCATCATTTCATGTACGGTGTCCCCCATCTACATAAGATTGTTACAGGTTTTCTTTATTATCAGACTACTTTAATTGGTTTAATTAACAGATTATTACAGTAGTTGTGATCAAACTACATTGATTAATGGATTGTTAGAGTTTTTCGTGATCAAAGTACTTTAACTAGAGGATTGTTGCAGTTTTTGGTTAATTAACAGATTATTACAGTAGTTGTGATCAAACTACATTATTTAATAGATTGTTACATTTTTTTGGTGATCAAAGAACTTTAACTAAAGGATTGTTGCAGTTTTTGTTTATTATTTATATAAACACTTTGCTCCATAATAAATTATTAAATGCAATTAATAAGGTAAATAAAATAAATGACATAAATGAAAATAAATAATATTCAATTTTATAAGAAGTGACAATTAAAACAACTGAATTGAATGTATTAATTATTTTAATCCTATAAAAGTGCAATTTCATATAATACACAATCTAATCAAAGGTTATTGACATTCATCTGTTAGGTGTTAATACCACCTCCAGGGTATTATAGCTACCACTATATAATTCATATATGGGCCATAACTGTTTGGGCCATAATTTCCAGAAACCCGCGTCCACGTGACACTTTGGTTAAGATTTTGCATATAAGTACTTGCAACTTTCTACAACCCTTCCCCACTACAACACCTATGTAGTTAAACTAGTTTATCTAGTTAGATAACTCTACTTAAACCAAGTTACTTGGTAAAAAAAGGGCCTGATTTGCAAAACATACTGGACAGAGTTATCATACTTGATTGTTTAGATAGTTACAATACAATCTATCAAGTGGTTACCAAGATATGGGCCCGTATTCACCAACCGATCTAAATTCGATTTTCGGACTAAATCTAAATTATCTGACTAAATTACGTCAATTTAGATTTAGTCCGTATTCACCAACGCGTCTAAATTGTAAATCGGACTAAATATTTAGATTTTCGGACTAAATATTTAGTCCGCTTCGGGGCATGCTAAATTAGCTGACTAAATTGGAAACAAAATGGCGACTGTTTTGTGCCCACCGCTAGAATATTTCAAATTGACTTTTAATAGGTGTAAAACCAAAATTTGGGGTCGAAAAGGGTTTGTAAGCGAGTCTTTTATAGTTGTCTCCCGTTTCTAGCGGAAAAAAGGACACACTTCCGGCCTGTGTCAAAAACGGAATTTTGAGCTAGTGGACACTCGCTTATGCTGGATTGTTGATATTTTCGGGAGAGAAAACGACACTTAGATGTATTATACTGCCAAATAAAGCTTTATAGTTGGGTACCAGTGAAGGATATTTATAATCAAAGATGTCGGATCACAAGTCGACGAAAATGATGTGAACTCATTCAGAAATTCAGGAAACGTATTTCAATGATCATGTAATCCGAAAGACCGACAAGAGAGACAATGTGGGCATGTCTATAATGTTCGTACAGTCAACATCGATCCTAAAGCGGCCAATCTTATACTGGTAAGTTTTTTTCAATGAAACAATCGATGTACACATTCAATGGGTGGGGTGATTTCATAATCTGTTGCTCTTGAGTTGTGTCACGGGTTGATTCTCCTAACCCAAACTGCCAATCGTTTCACCTGCATTTTATTTGCATCATGATATTTTCTATCTTTATCTGAATATTAATACCCATAGCCTGAGCATGGGTGCTGCATATTCACAGATTTATTTGTGATTTATTCCCAATTTCCTAGTAGTAATAATTTATGGCGGATTATGCTCTCAAATGCTGCCTGTTACTGATATAAAACAAGTAGAGCTACATTTCCATTTTTGTGGAAGGATGCATCTGTCATAAAAACATGCCGGCAAGGCAATACTTCGAAATCGTGTTTACCGCGATAATCATGAAAGTGACACTTTAAAGCGAAAAAGAACGAATCAAGTAGACGGCGAAATTTACCTTGAAACAGACATTTATAGAGTTTAATTATTTTCACGTCTGTATTTTTGGATGACAATTGTCCTCAAAGTAAACTTTGAATTAAGTATGTGTAATCATAGACGACACTTTTAGCGATATTTACGAAAAACAAAAGGATGAATGAAAATGACAGATGATCGAAAACGACAAAAACGAACTACAATAATAGCGACAGACGAAGTTTTCGTCACGCAACATAGTGAAAAAGGCAGATATTATACTGAACAGGAATTGCCGATCATTTGAACAAAGCAAATGCATAGTTATGTGGATTGAAAAATTGAGATGCCAGCTTTGTGAAATAACGATAAAAATAAAAATCTATAAATAGACTATAAATGAATGGTACTGTCTTTTATTTCAGCTCTTAGATTAATTCGGGAACAAGAGTCGGTGCGCGGCCGCTTACGACATTTACAAACTGGACTAAATTGAGATCGGTTTAAAACGCGTTGGTGAATACGGACTAAATCTAAATCTCCGGGGCCCGTATTCACCAAACTTTTAAATTAAGATTTTTGACTAAATCTAAATCTAAATATTTAGTTCACTTTTTGGATTCCCGGAGATTTAGATTTAGTCCGTATTCACCAACGCGTTTTAAACCGATCTCAATTTAGTCCAGTTTGTAAATGTCGTAAGCGGCCGCGCACCGACTCTTGTTCCCGAATTAATCTAAGAGCTGAAATAAAAGACAGTACCATTCATTTATAGTCTATTTATAGATTTATATTTTTATCGTTATTTCACAAAGCTGGCATCTCAATTTTTCAATCCACATAACTATGCATTTGCTTTGTTCAAATGATCGGCAATTCCTGTTCAGTATAATATCTGCCTTTTTCACTATGTTGCGTGACGAAAACTTCGTCTGTCGCTATTATTGTAGTTCGTTTTTGTCGTTTTCGATCATCTGTCAATTTCATTCATCCTTTTGTTTTTCGTAAATATCGCTGAAAGTGTCGTCTATGATTACACATACTTGATTCAAAGTTTACTTTGAGGACAATTGTCATCCATAAATGCAGACGTGAAAAGAATTAAACTCTATAAATGTCTGTTTCAAGGTAAATTTCGCCATCTACTTGATTCGTTCTTTTTCGCTTTAAAGTGTCACTTTCATGAATATCGCGGTAAACCCGATTTCAGTGTATTGTCTTGCCGACATGTTTTTTTTTATCACGGAAGCGATGGGAACTTACAAACAAACTGTGATCGAACTGTAAATTTGGACAACAATTCAACTCTTATATCAACTGATTGATTCCTTTTTAAACTGGAATGACTTGTACAAAATGTGTCAAAACCCCAAATTGTTGACACTGTTCAAACGTGTTTACATGTATGCAGGGACGTAGATAAGAACAGCTCGCAATAACTAAATGGTACTTTTCCAAGAATCTAATATATTGGCAGCTACTAGTGACTACATTGCTCTGAAGAACATAATCAATTGACTTGTTGGCTACAAATAATATCAAGCCTTTCCCATTTGCAGACATATTTTGATGTGATTAGAGCAGACGAATTTTTTAAAAAATACAGAGAATTTTCATCATGAGCAATTTCTTCTACACTACAATTTGTGTTTATCTGTTATTCAAATATGTACATGTACTTTAATTTATAGAGATTTTCCATTTTTTAAATAGATTTTTACTAAGTATTGACTGTATATATATATATTACACATAATTACAAATATTTGTCATTAGAAGAAAAGTGCTTAATATCTTTGTGACATCTTTAATTTTATGGAAAGGGACCAAGGGTTAATGATGAAGTCAAACAGAATTATTTTCATTCTATATCAATTCTTTATATGCATCAAACTATAATTTTGACAGTTAAACACTTGTGTCTACTTAATAAAATATAACATATTATTGAATATTGTTTTGTGAACAAATATCAAAATAGCACATGTTTAATTCATTCAATTATACAACATAGCATGTGAGGAAACTTTTCTTCAATTATAATATTATACAAGAGCTGTCCGCAAGACAGCATGCTCGACTATTTGGCCATTTGATACTATAGTCAACAGTTGTTACTGAGATAGTGGCTTGATAGTATATAACTATAAATCAAGTTAGATAAGTCTTGTTTGAATAGTATATGCTGTTTGTGAGAAAAGGCATTGCATGCAAAACTCTATCCCAAATTTCTTACTTCAACTTGGACTCTTAATGTAGTTGCATACAAAACTTTAACCAGAATTTCTAAGTAAAAAAATGGCTATAACTTGCAGTAAATCCAGGATAGAGTTATCTTGATAATCTACATAGGTGTGATGGTTGGGAAGGGTTGTATAAAGTTGCAATGCAATGCATCAAGAGATATTGACTCTTAATGTAGTTGCATGCAAAACTTTAACCAGAATGTCTTAGTCCAAAAAGGGGCATTTGATAATGTCCAACAAGTGTGTGAAGTTTCAAAGCAATAGCATATCGAGGGCTTGGCGTGAAACGGTTGTATCTAAAATTGGTATTTTTTTACCAAGGTTAATTACCTCGCCATAAAGTCTTTATAAGCGTTAAATCACTTTTCTTGGTAAACAATGTAAATTTAGGTGCCATTGCTCGTTCTGAGCAATGGCACCTAAATTTGCATTGTTTACAAAAGGGTCAAAATTGCCCCTAAACCAGGGTTTTCAAAATAGGTTTTAAGTTACAACCGTTTCACGCCAAGCCCTCGATATGTGGTTTTTGAGAAAAAGCCTTGCATGCAAAACTTTTACCAAAGTTGCAACACAAACGCACAAGTGACTGTAATAGCTCTCATATTCTTCAAATAGTCGAGCTAAAAATGAGTACTGTCAGAAAGAATTTTTATTCTTAAATAAAGTTACTTTTGAAATGCATGAAAACATCAATATTTCAGGCCTTTATCTGATAAGGACGACTTTTGACATCACTGTCATATTTATTGATGCAGTTTTCATAGTTTTCCTTTTTTTCTTCAAGCAGTCGGCTTTAAAATAAAATATACGTTCAGACATATTGTTATTAACAGTCAGTAACTCTTAATCATACCAAAGGTTACAAAATAACCCTTTCCAAAATACAATAATTCTGCCACATACAACTTTGAAATTGTCTATGCAAAAACATTGAAAAGCCCTTTAAATGATAGTATTACATTGTATTATTGAATTGTGTTGAAAACTCTGCAGCAAAAATGAAAAATGGCTCATGTTGAACAATTGCTCCCTTTACCACAATGTTTTCAACAGTCGTCAGTTGTAGATGCATCTGAATGCCAGGTGGAAAAGGTTTAAGATTTATGTTGTGGTAATGAGACATCTAAATAACAACATTTAATTAATTTAACAGGTTGATGAACCAATATTTATATTTAACATCAAAATATATTTTTCAAGCACTGGTTGAACAGTTTTTCAATTAAAATTGAAACTTGTTCTTGGTGACACTTTCTGGCACCTCTGCAGCAAATACTTTTTGAAAACAGTGTGGCTTTCAATTAAAGAGTTTCCTTATTTTTGAATACTGGCAAATGCATTGAAACAGAAAGTAATTTGTTGAAGATTTGTTGTATATGGGAAAGGCTTAACAAAATAGTGTCTATGTACTATTTATTCTGTTCTTTAACAGAATTTAAAAAAAGTACATAATATCTTTGCTTCACAAATAATTGACTTTAAATGTTTAAAAGTACTCTTATTCTTTTATGGAACAAATTTAAGACTTTACATCAACAAATGTATTGTTCAACAAAGAAACTAGCTTTTTTTAGGCCTCTGCAGCAGCAAATTTTGTATTCAATTTGATAAAAGGAGTAAATGCTCATCATAAGCACTTTCTCCTTTTGTCACAAGCCCACACTGTTTTCAATTCTATGCACTTAGATATTTTTTCATATCTTTGCTTAACAAAAAATTGACTTAATTGTTGTAATATAAATATAATCTAATTCTTAAATCTAAAGGTCATGATTTTACAGTTCGAGAAGTAAATTCCAGTAAATGTTCATGCACTGGTTGAACATTTCAAAAAAGAATTGAAACTAATTCCTATGTCAAGCCTTTTCCACATACAACAAAGCTGCAGCACATGACCTTGACAACATCTAGGTAAAATAGAAGATCTCGCTAAATAAAGTTATAATTCATGGACATAAAGTAGAAAACATTATAGCAAAAGGAAAAATAAATTCTCATAAGCAATTTCTCCTTTTGTCACAATGGTTTCAAAAGTCGTCTGCTGCAGGTGTTAAAATGCATATGTATTAAGGAAATGGTTAACAAAATATTGACTTTAATTTTTGTAATTAATATAAAAGTACCCTAAATGTTAATTAAAGTCCCTGATTTTATAGTTTGAAAGGTAAACTTTTTCCAACATACAACACAAATCTGCATTTAACAACTTTAAAATTATCTAAGGCAAATAAAATACTGTTACATGTTTAATGAAAATCTCCTTAAATGAAAGTATGATCATGGAATAAAGTTGAAAACATTGTGGTAAAAGGAGACATTGCTCATTATGAGAAATGTCTCCTTTTGTCTCAATATTTAAAATAAATATGTCTGTAATCGGGAAATGGTTAACCTAAAAGAAGTTTCTTTTCGCCATAACCTGATTTTTCTTCTCAACACAGAGTGATGACTCTATTGTAACATATTTTGAAAAACATTACTAAAATTTCAAAAAGTAGAAATTCTGTTAACCAAGCAAATCCTCTACTTCCCATCACATTTTCAATTCTGCATAAAATTAACTTCTTTTTGATTTCAATTCTCAAGATATTGTATGCCTTTGTTTTTCACATTATACAGCCCTTAAGCCCTTTCCCACATACAACATTTACATATCTGCAGCATGTTATTTTGAAAAAATCTAGGCAAACGTTTTGAAAATGTCTATTTATGTAAGAATTAATTATCATCGAGAAATCATTAACTCATATATGAAAACATTTTGTAAAAAGAAAAAACTGAGTAGAGCTACTATGTTTTCAAAAGTCATATGATGCAGAGGCCTCAGAAAGTGGTTGTATATATATGGGAAAGGGTTAAAATAGCATAGTAAGTGTTAGAAAGTATTTAACAGAAACATCACTCAAAATTTCAAATGATACACTGTGGCAACAGTTAATGATAATTGTACGGCCTATTTGGGGCTGGCTGTCATCTCATCTCATCTCCTTCAGTAATCAGTTCATGAATTATGTATAATTTCTGTCACCATTCCCAACTGAAATTAAAGAAAAATACAAATGCCATAAAATGCTCATGTTTAAATATTATAATACAATGATTGACAGTTAAAGAAAAGAAACATAGATCTGTTTAATCCGTTCCCACATTATGCATCTATAGGTGGGAAAGAGTTAAATGCAGTCATTTTCCATATGGAATTTTGAATTACATATTCTTTACATTTGTAAATGTAAGTTCAATTACTAAATTGAGTTGAAAGTACTGTGGCAAGAGAAATTGCTCATGACAGACAAATCTGCTACAGAGTCATAAGAAAGCATCTGTATGTGGAAAAGTTTTAGCTATAGATGTATGGTGTGAAATGAATTGTGAACTAACCAGTTTATGGTCATTATTTTGAAAATATTGAGCTGTGTCAAGCATTTTTGAGTTCTTAATGACAGATGCATCCTTCCACAAAAATGGAAATGTAGCTCTACTTGTTTTATATCAGTATAACAGTAACAGGCAGCATTTGAGAGCATTACTACTAGGAAATTATGCAGCACCCATGCTCAGGCTATGGGTATTAATATTCAGATATGGATAGAAAATAAATCAGATAAAGATAGAAAATATCCGAACAACAGACATTCCTACATATCCAACCACAGTCCCTACAATGATACGATCTTTGTATATGGGATGACAAAAATGGGCCAAGACCATCATATTACTAAATAACACTCATAGATCATTGATCCTACTGAAACATTAATCAAACACAAAACAAAAACACTCGACTGTCCCATTTTAAATGATGTCCTCTTCAAGTCATGCAAATACAATTCAGGTGAAACGATTGGCAGTTCGGGTTAAGAGAACTGAGAGAATCAACCCGTGACACAAATCAAGAGCAACAGATTATAAAATCACCCCACCCATTCATTTCGTACATCGATTGTTTCATTGAAAAACTTACCAGTGTAAGATTGGCCGCTTTAGGATTGATGTTGACTGTACGAACATTATAGACATGCCCACATTGTCTCTCTTGTCGGTCTTTCGGATTACATGATCATTGAAATACGTTTCCTGAATTTCTGAATGCTAATCACGACATGAGTTCACATCATTTTCGTCGACTCGAGACTGTTCGTTTGTAATTCGACATCTTTGATTATAAATATCCTTTACTGGTATCCAACTTTAAAGCTTTATGTGGCAGTGTAATACACCTAAGTGTCGTTTTCTCCCCCGAAAATATCAACAATCCAGCATAAGCCTGGGTCCGCTAGCTCAAAATTCCATTTTTGACACAGGCCGGAAGTGTGTCCTTTTTTTCTACTAGACACGGGAGACAACTATAAAAGACTCGCTTACAAACCCTTTTCGACCCCAAATTTTGGTTTTACACCTATTAAAAGTCAATTTGAAATATTCTAGCGGTGGGCACAAAACAGTCGCCATTTTGTTTCCAATTTAGTCGGCTAATTTAGCATGCCCCGAAGCGGACTAAATATTTAGTCCGAAAATCTAAATATTTAGTCCGATTTACAATTTAGACGCGTTGGTGAATACGGACTAAATCTAAATTGACGTAATTTAGTCAGATAATTTAGATTTAGTCCGAAAATCGAATTTAGATCGGTTGGTGAATACGGGCCCGGGAATCCAAAAAGTGAACTAAATATTTAGATTTAGATTTAGTCAAAAATCAAAATTAAAAAGTTTGGTGAATACGGGCCCATGGTTTCTAAATGTAGTTGCACGCAAAAACTTAAACCAGAATTTCTAAGATAAAAAAAAAAGAGTCATAACTTGCAGGATTATGCACTATTTTTTTTAACCAACTAAATTAAGAGTCGATATCCTAGTATTTACGTGATGCATTGGTTTGAAACTTTATACAACCCTTCCCATCTATCACACCTATGTTGATTTTTAAGTTAGATAACTGTAACCTGCGTTTTGTGCAAGTAAACGTTTTGAAAAAACGGAACGTATTATAGTTTTACCTGCGGCGTACAGGTGAACTGGCCGCCATGGTATGACTGAGAAATTGTTAAAAACGGCGTTAAACCCAAATCAATCAATCTGTGTAAAAGATGTAGTGAATGTCCTCGGTCACAGTAAATCTGTTCTACAAAGTACATTGATGCAAAATTCTTTTTTTGATTCAAAGATAATAATTGCCCTGCTAATTATTAATTTTCGTTTATTTCTGATGTCTCTTATTTCGCCCTTGTAGGTCAGAAGTAGAATACCTCCTGTTCATACTGGTAGAGACCTGGGTTCAAATCCCAGTAGGGGCTTTATTTAGAGGCTAATGCCTTTGGAGACACAACTGAGTCTGAAATTCTATGTCTTCATTGAACCCTTTCTCACATATATAGACACTTTCTAACGCCTCTGTAGCAGACTACATTTGAAAGTATGAGGAATTTCTCCATTTGCCACAATGTTTTCAACTTTAAAGTTTCATTTATAAAGATTTTCATAATATTTGCTTAGACGATCTCAAACTCAGCTGCTTTAAATTTGTTGTATGAGGGAAATGGTAAAGCGAGTTTATAGCTTGTAGTTGTACAGTCAATATCATTTTTTGTTTTACACAAACAATAATTGACTTAAAGAAGCACACCCTTAAACTCTTAATTAATTATCCCAATGTTTAACCTATACTAAATACTATGATATGAGCGGGTTGAAATACAGACTAAAGAGAATCAGTCTCAGTTCTGAGCAACTATCAAAAGTCTATTGTATGTTATGAAATGATCATAGTGCTAACCATTTGATCTCGATGCCCTGAATATTTATGCCAAGTTACAATGTACTTCAAAATTATTCAATGAATACCAGAGTAAAATCCTTTAATAAATACTAGATTAACGGCCGAAATAGGAAAAATGCCTACAGGCTACTGTATTAAAATGTAGTGAATATTTGTGCCAAGTTATTTTAAAATGCTCAAATGCATGACAATGTAATAGCCTGCATACAGAATGTCTACTGAAAGACAGACAGATGGATAGACAAGCTGATTCCTGTGCATGTATACCCCCATACTGTGTTGTGTGTGTGTGTGGGTATAATTACTACTAAATAACTGAAATACAGTGTTGAAACTGTGTTTGCCCTTAACCCTTTCCTTCATTTAGACGCTTTATGATGCCTATGCAGCAGAAGACTTTTGAAAACATTGTGACAAAAGAAGATTTTTTGTGCCAAAAGATTAAAAGTCGTCTTCTGCCGATATTTTGTATCAGGGAAAGGGTTAACAAAAGCATTTATTTCAATTCCTTATTTATAAAAAAGATAATTCTTTATCCCTTTCATAATTTCAGGGGAGAAGAATTTAGAACAGCCTTTAGGGAGCTAAAGAATATGAAGGCATTCTTTCCAGATACACCCTTTCTGGCGTTGAGTGGTACATTAACTGTGGAACAAAAGCAGGAACTCCCAAAGCAACTTAGCTTATGTAATTTTTCGATAATAGAAAGCAGTCCAGATAAACCAAACCTATTCCTAGAAAAGTTTAAGAAAGGAAGTTCTTCAGATGTGGAGGAAATTTATGAAAAAATAACACATGAAATTTGTGATAAACTGTATAAAGATAAAGAAAGGTTCCCTGTAACACTGCTATTTATCCCAGTACACTATATGAGCATAGCTTTAATGTATTTGAATAATTTGTTCAAACCAAAGAATATTGACGATGCTCTTTATAGTGCAGTTTGTTCAGGGCAAGACCAATACGTAATTGACAAAACAATGGAGGAATTGAAAAAGGTAGATCCACACATCAGGCTTGTTTTAACAACATCCATACTAGGAATGGGATATGATCCAAAGAATGTATCCAGAGTTGTCCATGCTTGCCCTCCGAGAAATATTGCCCAATACCTTCAAGAGATTGGACGAGCAGGTCGATGTGGCCAGCCGTCAAAGGCTACTTTACATTACAATGCCAGTAACATAGCAAGAAATCTTCCTGGGATAAATGAAGATATCATTTCATACTGTACAAATGACACCTCTTGTCTAAGAAACCAACTACTTTCTGTATTTGGATATGAGAAGGACAAAAGTATTGTGGGCTGCAAATGTTGTTCCTTCTGCAAGACATCATGCAACTGTGAAGAGTGTTTGTTACTTAACATGAAATTATAAAGCAACATTCAGAAATTGTATTCAAACAACAAAAGTTCAAAAGTTCAAAATATGTCAATATTTAATTAATATTATTCTATCATTCGTATATGTCAGTATAACATACACACATACATGTACATCAAAGTATTACTTATATGATAATTTACAAACACAAAGTATTAAGTGTTTTATACCAACTGTTTGTTAACCCTTTCCCTCATATAGACGCTTTTTGACGCCTCTGCAGCATACAGCTTTTTTAAAACAGTGACAAAAGAAGAATTTGCTTAAAACGAGCAATTTTCTTCTTTTGTCACAATGTTTTCCACTTTTAGTCAGTTTATCCATTCAATCATAGAGATTTTCTTTTTTTGACAAAACAGTTCAAATTCGTCTCCTGCAGAATTGTCATATGTGGGAAAGGGTTAAACCCTTTTCCTCATACAACAAATCTGCAACAGATGACTTTGAAAACATTTACTAAATTGCATGGAATCTCTGTATAGATGAGAGAATAAGTATTGTATCTAGTTAAAAAATCATTGTGGCAAATGGAGAAATAGTTTGTTTTCAGCAATTGCTCCTTGTGGTGCAATGTTTTCAAAAGCCGTCTGCTGCAGATCCTACATCAAGCAAAGGGCTAATATGAAGAAAAAAAATTGAATGAAGGAAAGCGGTTTTGTAAAATGATTGTATAATTGTATTGAAATGTGACCTTTGAATAAGTATTTTAAGAGCATATATATAGCATATGCAAGTTATGTTACTGTATTATGAATACAGAAAAGGCTATTTAGCAGATGACTTTGAAAACATTTAGACACCCATATGGAATATATTTTAAAATGAAGGTATAGTTTATTGAATGGAATTGAAAACATGGTAAAAGAAATGATTGCTCATCATTAGCAATTTCTACTTATTCCACAATATTATATTGCAGTGGCCCCAATAAGCATCTGTATGTGGGAAAGGATTAACCCTTTCCCTCATATATACGCTTTCTGAATTCTATGCAGCAACTTTTTGAAAATATTGTGATAAAATCCTGTCTGATTGTCTAACCTGTAATCTAATACAGATGACTTGATGTGAGTGCAGTAGAGACTGAAACAATGATAGAAAAAGAGAAATTACATATTTTTTCAAACTCGGAATAGAAATTATGCTTGTGACTTTTCAAATGCTACATTTCTTTTCCTTAACACATATATGTCTAACAATATCATATCAGGTAACGTCTTAATCCTTTCCCTGATATAGATGCTTTCTGACCCATTTGCAGAGGACACTTGAAAACAATTCAATATATTTAATAATAATTCTTCCATAAATAGAGAATTTTCATACTTTTGCCTACATCATTTCAAAGTCATGGAAAAGGGTTTAAACATTAAAATAGAAATGTTGCTTGACATTAGGTAGGCTATACATCATAAAGTGTGTATGATTATCCATTTCCCACATACAAATGCTTTCTGGCGACTCTGCAGCAGACGACATTTGAAAACATAACTGCAAAAGGAGAAGTTGCTCATGTTAGAGCAAATTCTCCTTTTGCCACAATTTGATTCACTAATTATTCTTACATTTAAAGAATCTTTCCTATTTGTGCCTATATATTTTCAAAGTCATCTGCAGCAGGTTTGTTATATGCGGGAAACGGTCATAGTAAGCCACCTCGAGAACTTATTGAAAACAAGAGTCATGCTTAAACAGCAACATTATTTCTTCATAAAATTCACTGTTTGAAACTGATTTTATCAGGAAAAAGTCCATGGTTGCAAAAGAAAAATTGCCACAATACAAATTAATAACTGAATTAACTTTGATAATTTCCTACCATGATTTTAATGAGAAGGCTATGATAATTTCCCTATTACCTGACACAGATAATTTTCAATGCCTTAACCCTTTCCCTCATATAGACGCTTTTTGACGCCTCTGCAGCAGACAGCTTTTTGAAAACATAGTGACAAAAGAAGAAATTGCACAAAACGTGCAATTTCTCCTTTTGCCACAATGTTTTCCACTTTTTGTCATAGGTTATCCATTCAATTATAGAGATTTTTCATTTTTTGACAAAATACGTTCAAAGCCGTCTGCTGCAGAATTGTCGTATGAGGGAAAGGGTTAAACAACAGACAACCTTTAAAAGCATTGTGGTCAAATTTAGCAATTTCTCTTTCTCCATAGAATTTGGAAACATATGGTTTACTTATATTTATAGAGATTCACAATAACTTGCCTAGATGCTTTGAAAGCCATCCACTTCAAAATTCAGTTTATGTGGCAAAGAGTTAAAAAACGATTTGTCATAAACAATATTTTTCTTTTTCCCAAAATGCTTTCAAATGTTATTTGCTTCATATGAATCAAATTATCTGTATCAGTTGTCAGTCTGTATGAAATTCAAAGCACACACAATACTTAACCCGTTACTAGACACAGATGACTTTCAATGTCTTTAACAACAGACAACCTTTAACCCGTTCCCTCGTATAGATGCTTTCTGACGCCGCTGCAGCAGAAATATTTTTGAAAACATAGTGACAAAAGAAGAAATTGCTCAAAACGATAAATTTCTCCTGTTGCCACAATGTTTTCCACTTTTAGTCATAGATTATCCATTCAATTATAGAGATGTTTTTACAAAATATGTTCAAAGTAGTCAGCTGCAGAATTGTCCTATGAGGGAAAAGGTTAAAAGCATTGTGGTTAAACATGGTTTTTGTAGTGTTTTCTGCAAAATCATATGTTCTTAAAAAAATGTCACATCAAGTAATCATTAAATAACATAATTATGTATACATCTTGTTGACTTTAAAATCATTATGAAGTTATATTTTGGTTGAGGCTGTCCTTATTACAACCCTTTCCCACATAGAAAAAATATGCAGCATACAACTTTCAAGTATTTGACAAAATTTGAGGAATTATTTGGAAAATATCCATAAATTAATCTTTAGTTTTAGGAAATAGTTGATAACTCTGCGACAAAAGTAGAAAATGCTCATTATGATTAATTTTACTACTCTGTTGCACTGTCTGCTGCATATGTGAAAACTATTCTGTATGTAGAAAAGAATGGTTTGGGATAAATCACTTGTTTAAATAACAATTAACACATTCCTTGATGAAGACGCTTTCTGAAGCCTCAGCAGCAGATGACTTATGAAAACATTGTGACAAAAGGAGAAATTGCTCAAAATGAATTATTACACATTAATAAACACGTACAGTATTCACATACAGTTTAATGTCTTGTTACAATACTGAAAGAACTAGAGATTGCTTTTTTGAAAAAGCGTGTGTCTCCCCATTTTTGTGGTCGTAGGGGAGGTAAAGAAATGATTGAGATGAATTTTGTAGTTCACCTAGTGACCTCAAAATCAATAGGGGTCATTTGCTGGTGGTGACCAACCTGCACAACAAGTATGAGCGTTCTTAAGTTATTGAGTAAAAAACATTTTCAGCTGAAGGTTACCGTGACCTTGACCTTGTGACCTCAAAATCAAACAAAATCAATAAGGTTCATCTACTGGTTGGGACCAACCTGCACACCAGGTATGAAGTTCCTTGACATAAGCATTCTTTAGCTATTGAGCAGAAACCATTTTTTTAACTGAAGGTTACCATGACCTTGACCTTTGACCAAGTGATAGTGACCTCAAAATCAAAAGGGGTCTTCTACTTGGCATGGCCAACCTGCATACCAAGTATGGAGTTCCTCGACATAAGCATTCTTTAGTTATTGAGCCGAAACCATTTTTCAGCTGAAGGTTACAATAACCTTGACCTTTGACCTAGTGACCTCAAAATCGAAAGGGGTGATCTGCTGATGGTGACCAACCTGCACACCAAATATTAACTTCCATGGCCAAAGCATTCTACAGTTATTAACCAAAAACAATTATTCAGCTCATTGTCACTGACCTTTCAGCTCAAGGTCACTGTGACCTCGACTTTAAACGTACCGACCTCAAAATCAATAGGGGTCTTCTACTGGGCATGGCCAACCTGCATACTAAGTATGAAGTTCCTACGCCCAAGCGTTCCTCAGTTATTGAGCGGAAACAAGTGTGACGGATGTGACCTTGACCACTTTGACCACAACCTATTGACCTCAAAATCACTAGGGGTCTTCTACTGGGCATGGCCAACCTGCATACCAAGTATGGAGTTCCTCGGCCTAAGCATTCTTCAGTTATTGAGCGGAAACCATCTTTTACCTCACAAGGTCACCATGACCTTGACCTTTGACCTTCTGACATCAAAATCAATATGGGTCAGCTAATGGTCATGACCAACATGCATACAAAGTATGAATTTCCTACACCAATGCGTTCTTCAGTTATTGAGCGGAAAAAAGTGTGACAAGACGGAAGGACGGAGGGACGGAACGGGCAAAAACAATACAGAAACAAGTGTGACAGACAGAAGGACGGAGGGACGGAACGGGCAAAAACAATATGTCACCCCCATGTATGGGGGAGACATAATAAACCACTTGACTAAAACAATTCCTAGAATTATATAAATATTGCATGGCTTCCAGTGTGACAGTACATGAGGAAAATACTGTTACCCGAGGCGAAGCCGAGGTTAACAGTATTTACCCAAATGTTGACAATATGTACTGTCACAATGGAAGCCATGCAATATTTATTTTATTGTAACAAACAAAATTACACGTTTATTCAATTTATTCTGTACCTTTGTAGGGAGGTGAACATGGGTATATCTACTATAATGTATTATACACATATGAATATACCGGTTAACAGTGTGACAGACGGAAGGACGGAGGGACGGAACGGGCAAAAACAATACAGAAACAAGTGTGACAGACAGAAGGACGGAGGGACGGAACGGGCAAAAACAATATGTCACCCCCATGTATGGGGGAGTCATAATAAACCACTTGACTAAAACAATTCCTAGAATTATATACATATTGCATGGCTTCCAGTGTGACAGTAAATATTGTCAACATGAGGAAAATACTGTTACCCGAGGCGAACCCGAGGTTAACAGTATTTACCCAAATGTTGACAATATGTACTGTCACAATGGAAGCCATGCAATATTTATTTTATTGTACCAAACAAAATTACACGTTTATTCAATTTATTCTCTACCTTTGTAGGGAGGTGAACATGGGTATATCTACTATAATGTAATATACACATATGAATATACCGGTTAACAGTATACTGTTACATGGCACGCGCATCTAAGTTGTGACGTTATTGTTTGAAATGACGTCATGCACATGCATAACCAACATTTTCACGGGCGTGCCATGTAACAGTATACTGTTAACCTGTCAAAAACGTACTGTTATCATGAGACAGTAAGAAATTGCCCATGATGAGTATATGAGAATTTAACGTTACAAAGTCACGTGAGGTATAATAATACTTATTATATATCAGTATCATCATCTTCCTCAACAACTACATGCAATCCTCTGGTGAGTCTCGTAATAATCTGGTTCAGTCTGTCATTCATAAATTGAATTTGTTCTACACTGACTGGAATAGAGTTAATATTTGTGAAACCTGGACACTTTCTGCCAGGTGTGAAGTGAAAAGGTCTTAGTTTTCTTAATATTTTTGAAACTAACTTTTGATCGGATTCATTCAAGGGTTTGCTATGGTGTCCACTTTTTGGTTTAATGTGAACACTTTCGTCTAATTTTGAGCATATGTCTGCTATTGTGTCTGCAGCACCTGTAACTCTTCTGATAGATTTTTCACTTTTATTAGCACCTAACGATTTAATCAAAGCTTTTTGGTTACATACAGAATGTTCTTGTGTCAGATCACTTTCAACATTCTGACCTCTACCTCCTTTGACATTGACATAAGACCCTTCAAGAACACGAATCTTATCTAAAGGAGATAACAGGAATTTACATTTCAGCAAATAGTCAACATTTTCCACTAAATACTTACTAAGTTTTGAATGAGAATAGAAAAAAGGCAATGAGTACTGGCAATTAAGAATTGTCATTTTTAAGTCACCTTCTTTTGCTGTATCATGCAGTTCACTGATATGCAGATACCAATGGCACAATTGTAAAGAATAGTTAAATAACTCATCTGGTTCAGACTTGGTAGCATTAATTTGCTGAATTTGTATATTTTGTCCCCCTGACTTCACCACATACATGGTTTTGAAAGTTCCAGTGTTGTTTGGGTTGATTTTTTCTGGGCTGTCTAGCATTCCATATCCAAAGTGACTTATAAATTTACGAACAAGATGCATTAATTGAAGCTTTTGATCTTCCTCAGACTTTTCAGCTATATTGTTTACCAAGTTGTGATGGGGTTGACTGTCAAAGGAATCCATCTGGAGGAATTCAATAAACTGTTCTATGATCATGCATTCACCTACCAACATTAGCAAATCAAAATGGGGTTGAAACCGCCCTTTAACTTTGCCATTGACATCAGTACGATGGAGAATTGTTTTGAAGTGATTTAGAGTACCAGGGCTAATCTCTGCTTTAAACAATTTCTTGTAGCATTTCTATAAATGAAGAAGAATAATATTTTAAATATATAAATTTGCATATATAAATTACAAACAAGAGCCTAAGATATTCATTGATTAGGGTTTAACGCCGTTTTGAACATTTCTCAGTCATATCACAGCGGCTAGTTCACCACTCATGTGTTTCCTGGTTTTCTCTCATCACAACAATCTTCCCAAGCAACTGGCTGCTATTCCACATAGACTTAGTCTAATGATGGAAGACGAATGACATGTCGCATTGACGTTTGTCAAACGTCCGAAAGAAAGTTGGCCAAGCTGGGATTCAAACTCACAACCCCTGAATTGAAAGCCTACATCACTACCAACTGACCTACTAGGGCTCATCCAAGAGCTTAAGAAACAAACAAGAGGGCCATGATGGCCCTGGAATCACTCACCTGATAAATTGGTGATTATGAGTAATGATAATTACAGAGGGAACTAGAACTGTCCTAATTAATTTGGCCCCTTTTTTCATGCCACAGTGGCCAAAGTTCTACATGGATCAAAAATACTTTAAGAATTCCTGCAAAGCGTCACCCATGGAACATCCCTGTGTAATATAATGAAAATCCAGCAACCAGATTCTGAGAAAAAGATTGATTTTTAATTTCCTTTGCCACAGCAGTCAGGTATGGCCCAGTGGTTACAGAGGAGAAAAGTTGCCAAACAAAGGGTGATCCCAATAACTCACCTTGAGCACTTTGTGCTCAGGCTAGCTAAAAATAAACCAACCTTACAAATAAAGTGTCCATTTAAAATACATGTGTAGTAGCATTTCTAGACCCAAGCATAGGAAGTTGAGAACAGAAAACAATCTCATTATATCTCAAGCTTTCCTAATGGTCTGGACTGAGACTGCTACACCACGTAGATAGTATATCTCCAATTTCATATTTCTTAAGTTGGTTTGGAAGATTTTTTAACTTTTGTCCCAGGTGATGTTGGTCTGATTATTATTCGAAATGTCTAAAGCAAAAAGGCAACAAAGCCTCTTGAAACATTTTTCAACTCAACAGCAGATGAAAATGACTTGACATTGCCACTAATGTTTTACTTGCAGACAGTTTTGTACAAATTACTTTTATGACATATATATATATATATATATATATATATATGAGGTTTTTTTTAATCTTTCACCTAATGTATACTGAATATATGTAGAACCAACCTCAAGGAAATCTTGCTTAGAATGCCACATTTCACAAACAATAGGATACAAGTCATCATATCGTTTTTCTGGTGTGACGGATAAAGTTCTCAAATTGTTAGCTTCTTGAAGCCGTACTCTCGTCAACTGGTCCCCACCAACAGACACGCCATACTTTCGGAGTATGTCAGTATTACCTAAAAAATAAGTTCAGTAGAGTATGTTAACATGGATTCAGAACAAACTTTGTCCCTTTCCCCGATACAACAAATCTGCAGCAGACGGCTTTGAAAACTTCTGGGCAAAAAGGGGAAAGTCTCTTTAAATAAAAGCTTTATTATTTGAATAAGTTGAAAACATTGTGACAAAAGGAGAAATTGCTAGTTTTGAGTATTTCTTCTTTTGGCACGACGTTTTCAAGTCGTATGCTGCAGAGACCTCAGAAATCATCTATATCAGGGAAAGGGTTCATGTACACTTAATAATCAATGCATTCAATGGAAGGCAAGAATTTATTTAAGGTAATCTTCAAACCAAAGTGAAATGAAACTGTCCAAAAACTGATTGTACTGAGGAAACACAACTTTATGTTGTTGTTTACAAGAGCCTTATGACTGTTTAACCCTTTCCCATATATACAACAAATCTGCAGCAGACAACATGTAGGCAAAAATAAGGCAATCTTCTATAAATTAAAGTTTAGTCGTTTTGAACAATTTCTCCTTTGGTCACAATGTTTTCTGCTGTAGAAGCGTCAGAAAGCGTCTATATCAGGGAAAGGGGAATATCTGCCAGCAAAAACTCAAAAGGTCTGAGTTTGTATATGTGTGTGTGTGTGCCTGCACTGGTGGGTGCATGTGTGTCTGAGTTAGAGAGAATAACATAATTTACCAAATGCTTGAGTATAAAGGCTAATCAGCTCCTGTTCGTAGGTGTCCATGATGGCCAAACAGTCTTCATGCTTGCACTCATTTTTCATCATGATCTGTAGTGGATAAACAGTAGACTTTCTGGACATTTTTTGACTGATTTCGTGCGGCAAATGATCAGGTACCAGCTTTCTGTACTGTTCAAAAGCAGGTACTTTACAAAGGATTCTAGCCAGTAGCACACTGTACGCTTCTAAGAACTTTGCCTTTTCAATTTCAGTCATGATGAAACTTTCACATTTCAATTTTGTGATGTCAATGTTTGGCACAGAAGTACTCATATCAACAGTAGCAACTCTGCTGAATATGATATTACTGGTGAACATGTGTAGGTCTTTGTTTCTTCTCTCTTTACTTAGGTGTGAGGTCTTGACATATATATCCAAGTTGTCTCCTGCAATCATATACATCTAAAGTTTATATTGCACATTTTCATGTACTAATGAAGTTCATATGTTAAATTCCGTGTTATAAAACCCTTAAACATATTTTATGGATAACTTTGTGTAATTGATACACGAAATAAACTTAAGCGACCCATACAATTTCAATTGTATTGACAATAATATTGTCAATCACGAGAATTTACAATAAAATTTACCGTTAGTGCGTGATATTGATGCAATATTTCGACTTGCGCAATATTTTGACGAAATCAAACCTCAGTAGATATTTATTGAAGGTTGATCAATATTATTGTGTGTAGAGTTAAAGCGACCCATACACGATCAATTGTATTGACAATAATATTGTCAATCACGAGAATTGACAATAAAATTGACTGTTAGTATCAACAGAAAATGCAACAGCTAGTGCCACTAGATGATTCATCCGTTTACAGCAATGGTCAGAGGGCAAATGACTTAAAATATTGCACAGTATTATTGTGCCATTGGTGGGCAACAAATATTTTCTAATAATATTGTCAATATAATTGATCGTGTATGGGCCGCTTTACACCACTTAGAAACTTAATTCTTATTTTCATGCCCACAACTTTAAACTCACTCCCTCTGTCTGTGTGACTATGATGTATGAAGGGATATAAAAATAAATTGCAATATTTGTTTGGCACATAATTTTAGTATTTTCTTGTCTTCCCACCATACTATGAACACAGAAAGTCTTACCAGTAATTTTTATCAATGGGTTTTGTTTCAAGTTGTCAGTAATGAGCTTTTCAGACACTGTCTGAATGCTGTCCTGCAGGTTCACTCTAGCAGTCCATGATAGCATAAGTCCAAGATGGTTCAACCTTGTTTGTGCCTGAAATTGGCAAGAATCATATTGAATTTAATTGTATATTTATTAAATACTCTTAAAACATATTCATACTGATGTTCAGAAAAAATATTTATCATCTTTGCCCTGATCAAAAAACTGTATATGAATATAAAATACTGTAAATTAATTTATTCTTGCAAAATAACTAAATATAGGAACTTATACAGGTGTTTCTAAGATGCAACAGCACAAATCCTATGAAAGTAATACATTTTAAACAGCTTACATAGATTTCAAGTATTTTGGTCTTGTATAATAAAGTTAATGTAAAACTTACTATCTTCTACATACATTTGACTTGAAAGCATTCACTACAAACAGATTTTTAGTTTAGTTTATAACTTTATACTAATTCATTTTAGCTTGATTGTGAAGAAATCTTTTTGCTCATCGAGTCAATCTCGAGTCTACTTCCTGGAAAAACTAATACTGGTGTCATATGAAGATGTACTGTAGTGACTCCCATTGGTGTACCTTCTCTTAGGCACTGTAGGCATGAGCCTACACATTTTTCTAAAAATGCCTCAAAAATGCTCCAAAATGCAGCTGGGGCGATCTAGGATTTCAAAAATGTCCTGGGGCCCCAGACCCCCTTAGATCAACGAGCCTACACATTAAGTATTGCCAAGCTACGCCCCTGACTCCAGTTGGGCTTGAACCTTCAACCTCCAGGATAAGCAAAAGACACCTTCACCTCTACACCACCGTTCCCCAGATTCTTGTAATGAGGAAGCATATTTTTTTATTTCTTAAGAGTTTTAACACATTATCTTTCCGTATGCATCCAAATAATAGTCTTATCTGTAAATCTTCTTTTCTAGAAGGAACCCAGATATCCATAGATATGTCACTGTGTGATTTGTTTATTTTTCTAACAAAAATATAAATCACGTTTGTCTCTTATAAAATGTTCCTTTCTTTAAACTTCAAACTCCTTACACTCTCTAGTGTCTTAATCAGGATGAATAATAATAATAATAATAAACAAGCAAATTCATGACATTTTTATGCCCCGCTTGCAGGAAATATTGTAGGAAAATGTTGAGGTTAGGTTTAAACATGTCAGTACACTTTTTATTGAACATGTATTAACGGTTCACATTTGTGGCAGTTATTGCATGGAAACAGCAACAAACGACATTTTTTGTTAAATAAGGGGCCATAACTCCACCGAATAAAGGCATTTAACGTTGTTACCAAGTTTGAAAAAAAAACGGTTCACATTTATGGCCGTTATTGCACGGAAACAGCAACAAACAACATTTTTTGTTAATTAAGTGGCCATAACTCCACTGAATGAAGTCCGCCGAAAGTGACCATCGAAATTGGCTTAGCCCTTAAGGCATTTAACCTTGTTACCAAGTTTGAAAAAAAACCGCTTCACATTTGTGGCAGTTATTGCACGGAAACGAAGTGTGACAGACAGACAGACGGACAAACCGAAATTAATAACCCCCCTTTTTTCTTCGAAAAAGCGGGGGATAATAATAATACTTTATTTTCACTAATCTCCCATGAGGCCTTCTAAATTACACCCCTCTCTCTCTCTCTCTCTCTCTCTCTCCTCTCCTCTCCTCTCCTCTCCTCTCCCTCTCAATCTCCCTCTCCCCCTCCCCCTCCCCCTCTCTCTCTCTCTCTCTCTCTCTCTCTCTCTCTCTCTCTCTCTCTCTCGATCGATCGATCGAAACAAATTAAGCTGCAAGTCTATAGAATTTGAATAGTGCATATTGTGTGTATATAATGTTGCTATTTTGAAAGAGTAAAAGACAGTAAAACAGTTTTACCACCCTGCTGAACTGTTCATTTCATTTTAAATCTATGTTACTTACTTATGTGTTTTCTCAGCATTGCTAAGACAATGACTCTCCGAAACAGGTGGGTAGATGGGTTATGATATTGAAACTGGAAAAAACAGCATTATGAACAGCATTAAGCAACATTTTGTTAAAGCCTTTCCCTCATACACAACAAATCTGCAGCACACAACTGTTAAATATTCTAGGCAAAATATGCTAAATCTCTATTAATGAAAATTGTATTATTGAATAAAGTTGAAAACATTGTGGCAAAAGGAGAAACGACTTGTCACAATGTTTTCAAAATTTGTCTGCTGCAAAGGCGTCTATTGGAGGAAAAGTGTTAAAACAAAAGCAATCCGAAATATAAAATGTAACTAAAAATTCAACAGTTCAATAAAAAACATGCCCTTCTTGTCCAAACATGCCAGGTTACATGGTACTTTCCAATTTATTTCTATATATTGAATAACTTTTAATACAAAGTGTACATGCATTTGTATTTTTACATATATATAAAATTATATTTCATTTTGTTTTGTAGATAGCTTCTAAGACAAAATGCTTTAATTCTATTTTTAAAATAAAATTCCAAACTGGTCTACATTCATGACAATTATGCTGAAATAAAAGTATTATAACCTGGCACGTTTTGCAAATGTATGACAACAATTTCTTATGTCATTGAATCAAACATGGATATATCTGATGATTATTCATACATATTAAAGCTTTACATATTTTTGTCTAACTAATATATATGTCATGTGACAAACTGCATGTGATTTCATAAAAAATATCAATATCTATCCACATGGTAATGGCTTAATGGGCTTTATTCAAAAAAGTCTAATTTTCTTACATGAATTGTGTTTGTAAGAAAATCTTTATCATCTAATGATCTATCTATATATTTATAATCATATTGCCAAATTTGAGATAAAGACCTTTCAAATAAACAACATATTCTATAATGGAGGTTTCATTAAAATGAATTGACATTTACAATGCTATTGTCATACTGTAACAGATTGATAACATAAATATAAATTTATGAACAGTAGAATTCAAACTAAACAGCATGCATTGCTTAGCACTACTTACTCTCTCGTCTAAGCCACCCCTAATAGCAATGACACTTGTCAATCTATGGTATGCAGACAAGTTGTCATACTTGTGCTTCATGAGAATGCTGTATGCAGAAGCAAGAACTGGAATAATGGAGGCTTTCACCTGCCCATTAGCTGGTACTGCTACAGATAACATAACCTTCAGCAGATAAGGAACCCTAAAAGATGCCATACTACATGTATTGTATTTGTAATGATCAAAACATACTTTCTTCATAAAAACATGCACTTACATCAGTCCTAATTAATGCCCAGCCCCCAAGGGGCTGTTCAATTGTCAAAACTAATTTGGTATTTTGTAAGTCAGAACATTTTGTAAAAAAGAATGAGAAAAAAGAAAGCGGTGCTTTTATATGTGAGAGGGCTATTATTAGGATGAATAGAAATAAGAACAGTTTAAAATTGATAATATCAAAAAAGAGACAGGGATACATATGAATATTACAAATGAAAACACAATTAATATATGGGAAAAAAAGAAGAAGTAAAATAATCAATTACAGTTCTTATAAGTGGTCAGACTATAGAAGTATAGCACAGCTCCTAGCCTCCTTGGTGTTTATAAGGTTATTAGCATCATGGACGTTTATATGTCTCTGTTAGGCTAGCATTGATCAATTCCAGTCTATTCCCTAAATTCCAGTAAATCCTGTCCTGTAGCCCATTTCTATTTTGTCACTATAGCTGGTCTGACAATGAGGCTTTAAGTAATATTGTGCTACAAATCATTATAAATAAATTACTGAGACGCTTTTGATTAATTTTTATGATTTAAAAACAGTAAGTCAAACAAATTTTGTCATAAATTTATGAAATGTTCTTACCTCTGAATCATCTCATCAATTATCTCATCCAGTAAATGATCTGCTTTATCTTCCAGCTTGTTGATATCCCTGTATTTAAACAGTACGGATGCGAATATAGCAGTTCTTGAAGTTAAAGTTGATGCCTTTAATCTTAGGTCTTTAAGGGCAGACCTTTCTTTATTTACATGCTGCTTGTCATCTTTTAAGTGTACAAGTTCACTAAAAATAGTTTCCAATGAACAAATTACTGGAGTAGTGTCCGTCCCTTTAAGAACAAGCGGTTGGCTGTATCCATGATCTATGCAAAGTTTATAAGAACTTTCTAGTTCTATAGTTTCATCCACAGATTCATCAATGATATTAACCCTAGCTGAATTTTGATCTGGAATATTAACATTTTTCTTTGGAGACTCAAGTCGTAACTGTTTTCTTGATTTCGAAATGGGTTCACTGGACAAAATGTGGGCGGACTTAGGGGTCAATGGAGATAGGGCACGTCTCTTCACTCTAACCGACCCTCCCGCTACGTATTTCACTGCAGACGTTCTAAAGTGAACTATAAAGTCATATGTCTGTGTAATTTTACAGTAGCAGTTTCGACATACGCACGTATCATCCAATTCTGACAGCGTTGACAATAACGATACATCGTCTAACAACGTTTTTAATTTGTTAAAAAACCCATCTGACCTTGCTTTTCTACTATTGAGTTTATAACATCTAGTATTACTAATGCAACAAACAAAACATATTTCGGATGTTGTTTTCAATGGTGTAGAAGCCATTTTAGAATGTATCATAATATGGCCATGGTGATTGATCATGTGACTAAAAAGTCACGTGATAAAAAGTCACGTGAAACCCGAAAGTAGTTCGAGCCTGTTGCAGAGGTGTATGGTGAGTGTAAGGAACGACAACTCTGCGAAGGAGATTGGTACTTTTGGTCAAGATTTTTAAAGTTTTAACAATGCACATATATGGAAAACAAGCTCCGCCCCCTGGCGGCCATGTTTTTCAACGGATTGGAAATATTTGAACAATCTTGGTCAAGGGTGCCACAAGGAACATTTTTGCAAAATAATTTTCAAATCGGGCTAGTACTTTTGGACAAGAAGATTTTTAAAGTTTTAACAATGCACATATAAGGAAAATAAGCTCCGCCCCCTGGCGGCCATGTTTTTGGGCAAGAAGATTTCTTTAAGTTTTGGTTAAATTGCCCTTTTTTGTTGCCGTGGCAGCCAAAGTTCTGTATGGAATAGAATTCTTTGAACAAGTTTGGAAGAGATCCACCCAAGGAACAGTCATGTAAAATTATTTTTAATTTGGTTAATTAGTTTAGGAGGAGAAGTCGTTTGTAGGAAAATGTGAACGGACGGACGACGACGACGGACGGTGATCGATCACAAAAGCTCACCTTTAATGACTGAAGTAGGAACAAGCAAACTTGCGCCGGCTGACCCACCTGTGTCACCTGTGATCGATCACAAAAGCTCACCTTTAATGACTGAAGTTGGAACAAGCAAACTTGCGCCGGCTGACCCACCTGTGTCACCTGTTTGCCGAGGATGGATACTCGTAAGACGAAAACGAGGGTGCTGACAGTTGAGGGAAGCACTGGGATCTCCGGCTTTCCAACACACTGCTTTGGCGTCTGCTTTGGTGTAAACAGGAGCCTAGATCGGCCCGGTCTAGTTCAATCAGCTGATCAAATATTAGATTGAGGCTCACATTCTTTTTTACAATACATGTATGCGGAGTGTAATGGTGTTAACATTGCATAATAAGTATATGTGTATGTATCTACGTATAATGTTTGTCCTTTTTCACTTGAAAATATTCCATCTGCTCGTTTCATTCATTACATATACACCAAATTTATATTATATGTGATATATTTAATTTTCATACAGTGTACGAGTTAATCTGTCTGTCTGTCTATAATGGGCTAATTGTGTAACGCGCATATTTTGGTCGCGGCGACTTGTATGTCGAATCCCCGATATTGGGGACACATCCATGTTCTTCCTTGTCGCACTAACTTATTCGCGGTATCTAATTATCTAAACAACCTTATCTCTCTCAACTCCCCAAACCATTCATTTTAATAGGGAATTTCAATTACCACAATATATATTGGGGATGTAACGACACCAATATAAAGGATCGAAAGTAAGAAGACTTTTTTTTAATCAAGATATTTGTCTTTTAAATGCAAAATTATATACATATTTGCACCCTGCTACTGGTTCTTACTCGTCTCTCGATCTTACTGTTTGTAGCCCTGATACATTTGTTGATTGCTCATGGAAGGCTGTAGATAACCTTCATGGAAGTGATCATTTTCCTTTAATTATCACTGAAATTGGACACTTTGTCCAGGAGCGTCCGAGGCGATGGAGGCGTCACAAAGCGAACTTGAGTTTATCCCAGATGCGATGTGAGTAATCCATTACTCCGGATGCATTTTTGGATTGTGATGATTTAGACAACTTTTCACTTCATTAATTTATCAGGCAGCTCAAGAAGCAATACCCCGAACTTGGAAAACCATGTAAAGTTTAAAATAGCTCGAGCAAAAGCTCGCAAAACTATAAAACAAAGTAAACGTGATTCTTGGCGACGGTATGTATCTAGGTTAAATTCTGCGGGTCTAAAAAACTAAGACCTAAGACCCACTGTACTAGAAAACTAAGACCCATTTTTAGCTCTACTGGCCAAAAGGGCTTATGTCGTGGCGATTCGTCCGTGCGTGCGTGCGTCCGTAAACAATTTCTTGTTAACACGATACAGTCTTTTGATTGTATCTCAACCAAACTTATACAGTAGTAAGATATCCATGAGAGCTCGGTTCCTTTCGAAAATCAGCCAGATCAGCTAATGAATGACTGGATTATGGCCCTTGAAATGGTCAAAATTGCTAAAATAGAGCTTGTTAACACGATACAGTCTTTATTTTGTATTGTGTCTCCACCAAACTTATACAGTAGTTAGATATCCATGATAGCTCTGTTCCTTTCGAAAACCAGCCAGATCTGCTAATGAATGACTGGATTATGGCCATTGAAATGGTCAAAATTGCTATAATAGAGCTTGTTAACACGATACAGTCTTTATTTTTTATTGTGTCTCAACCAAACTTATACAGTAGTTAGATATCCATGAGAGCTCGGTTCCTTTCGAAAACCTTGAAATGGTCAAAATTGCTAAAATATAGAGCTTGTTAACACGATAGTCTTTATTTTTTATTGTGTCTCAACCAAATTATATAATTAACTATGGCTGACTTCCTGCTCAAAATACATTCAAGATAATAAAAGAAATTCATTGAAGCCTCCCGATTAACTGCTGCCTGTCATGTTTAGAGAATGTCTTTCATTCAACGGGAAATTTTTATATCCGTTCTTTAAATTCTTCCAAGAGGACTATCTGACATGTGGTCAAAGGGCAAATACAAAGGGGACATATTGCATGACAAAAAAATGAAGATGTTACAGATCACAAAATATGCATACAATTGAAAGACAATTGTAAAAAGTTTTGAACAAAGTGCAAAAATGGTCAAACGAAAATTGCTTTTAATTTTCTAAAAGCAAGCCTTTGTCAACTTCGTAAACATGACCTAGATCCTGATTTAACAAAAGATGGCACTCGTATTGAGGTTTGTGTCTGAATTAAAATTAAAAACTGACATTTATTCTTCACTAAAATTACCTTAAAAATAAATGCCAATACTTGTTTAATCTGTTACACGTTGAGTCCCATGTGGACTGGGGTTTACGGCTAGCCCGTCAAAAGTCTCTATGAAGAAGCCAATGAACCCTCTTTATATTTACGCCGCAATAATCTAGCAATGCAGTATTTAATCTACTAATCTGCTAATGAATGACTGGATTTTGGCCCTTGAAATGGTCAAAATTGCTAAAATAGAGCTTGTTAACACGATACAGTATTTATTTTGTATTGTGTCTCCACCAAACTTATACAGTAGTTAGATATCCATGAGAGCTCGGTTCCTTTTGAAAACCAGCCAGATCTGCTAATGAATGACTGGATTATGGCCCTTGAAATGGTCAAAATTGCTATAATAGAGCTTGTTAACACGATAGTCTTTATTTTTTATTGTGTCTCAACTAAACTTATACAGTAGTTAGATATCCATGAGAGCTCGGTTCCTTTCGAAAACCTTGAAATGGTCAAAATTGCTAAAATATAGAGCTTGTTCACACGATAGTCTTTATTTTTTATTGTGTCTCAACCAAATTATATAATTAACTATGGCTGACTTCCTGCTCAAAATACATTCAAGATAATAAAAGAAATTCATTGAAGCCTCCCGATTAACTGCTGCCTGTCATGTTTAGAGAATGTCTTTCATTCAACGGGAAATTTTTATATCCGTTCTTTAAATTCTTCCAAGAGGACTATCTGACATGTGGTCAAAGGGCAAATACAAAGGGGACATATTGCATGACAAAAAAATGAAGATGTTACAGATCACAAAATATGCATACAATTGAAAGACAATTGTAAAAAGTTTTGAATAATTTGCAAAAATGGTCAAACGAAAATCGCTTTTAATTTTCTAAAAGCAAGCCTTTGTCAACTTCGTAAACATGACCTAGATCCTGATTTAACAAAAGATGGCACTCGTATTGAGGTTTGTGTCTGAATTAAAATTAAAAACTGACATTTATTCTTCACTAAAATTACCTTAAAAATAAATGCCAATACTTGTTTAATCTGTTACACGTTGTGTCCCATGTGGACTGGGGTTTACGGCTAGCCCTTGGCGCTTTTCGAACCTCGCCCGTCAAAAGTCTCTATGAAGAAGCCAATGAACCCTCTTTATATTTACGCCGCAATAATCTAGCTATGCAGTATTTTTTAAAACTTAAGTCTAACCCTTCACATCCAATCCCATTCATAGAGCTGTTTTTAACCCTTTACACAAGGAATTATTTTATAAAGAAGGGACGTGTTATACCGCCTTTTGGAATCGGTTACGGTCCAGAAGTCGCTAAGCGTGATGGTGATCATGACAACATTGTGAAGCAGGAGATTGCAGATGCTCTTGCGACCGATAAAAAGACCTGCCCAGATCCTATTGTTTTCAAATCCAAGTAAATGAAAATTAAAAATACATATTTTAACTTGGGCGTATTTATACAGATGGTTCTAAGGATGGCAAAAAGGCTGCTGCCGCCGCTGTTCCTGATGGCGATGTGATAACATTTCGTTTGCCAGGTAATGCTACTATATTTTCAGCCGACTTAAAGGTAATTTATTTGGCTTTGAACCATATTAAGTCCGAAGGTTATTGGCGATATATTATTTCTACTGAATCATTGGCTGCTATGCAGGCACTTCAGAATGACAAAATAGAGAACCCTATTTGTGTTAACCTCCTTTCTAAGCTATCGCGTATTCATTCAACATCACATGTAGTATTTTGCTGGATCCCCAGTCATATGGGGCATTCACGGCAATGAAACTGTTGATCGGGCTGCAAAATCTGCTCTTTCAAAAGATATATCACCTTTTAAATTACCTTATTTTGATTTTAAACCTTTAATCAATGTTTTAATTCACGATTATTGGCAAAGTGACTGGAATGATCAAGCTTATAATAAACTCCACTCAGTTAAGCAT
Source organism: Serripes groenlandicus (assembly GCA_031761405.1). Taxonomy (NCBI): domain Eukaryota; kingdom Metazoa; phylum Mollusca; class Bivalvia; order Cardiida; family Cardiidae; genus Serripes; species Serripes groenlandicus. Next base: position 82,217,312 of record JASEVX010000002.1, on the reverse strand, counting down.
GTGCTTTGTGAGTGGCTGCAGGCTTTGCTATCCTTTTGTCTTGAAGAAATTCTTGCCCGTTTACGCATTGGGCACACATGGTTAACGCATGCATACTTACTGAAAGGATATGAAGCTCCTTAATGTATTCCATGTTTTTACTCAACTTTCAGTACAGCACATTCTTCTTGAGTGTGCAAATTTTACCCCAATACGTGCCAGGGTTTTTCTAGGCTCAAAGTATACATCAACTCTTTGAGTCTGTCATTTGAATTCTAAGGGAAATTAATATTTTTAATAAGGTATGATTTCTTGCTTTGCTTTTGCATATTAATTGCTCTTGCTTTGCTTTTGCATATTAATTGCTCTTACTGATCCTGTTTTTCATTTGCATAAATCTTTATGTTAAGTATGTTAAAATATCCTATTTGCATTGGCTTAAGTGTTGTTTTTAGCTCACCTGAGCTTCTTGCTCAACAGAATTCCTTCCAATGTTTGGGATCCATGCAGAATTCTGGTTTGCAACAAAACGAAAACAAATTTATAATTCTTCTTCTCCCAAACTGGTTGGCCGATTTTCAAATTTTTGTGTAGAAATGTTTCTTGGATAACCCTCTAACAGATTCCTTCAAGGCATGTTGATTGCTCTAAACCTATGGCCGTCAGGGGGGGGGGGGGGGGGGGGGGGGGGGCTATTTTGCCTTATATGGCTATAGTGATCGATTTTTTAATAGTTTTGTAGAAATGATTCTTGGATGACTTTTTATCAGATTCACCAAGCCTTGTTGATGGATCTTAAACAAAATATGGCTGCCAGGGGGCGGGGCTGTTAGCCGTATATTAGTAAAAACTCTTCAATTTGTTTTGCCATGGTGATTGGTCAAATGACATGGCCACCAGGGGGCGGGCTGTTTGAAGATTTAATTTTTGCCTAATTGCAGTGGAGCGGTACTGGCCCTTTTGTATTAGCTTACCTGATCACAAAATGAATTTAATGCGGTTGACATGACAAATCACATTGCATAAGTCAGGTGAGCGATCCAGGGCCATCATCGCCCTCTTGTTCATTAATGTTTAATATAACATCATGGCTCTCTTGTTCATTAATGTTTAATATAACATACATCATGTTTAATTATTTTGTATAATATTCTCGATGCTTATGTTTCAATATCACATTTTTATTATTTCATTATTTAAAGTTGGTAACGAATTGTAATAAGCGCCCAAAATGACGACGGGCCTTAAAAATCCCATTCATTCATTTATTCAATGTTTTGAATAGTTAATGTTGACACAAGACGAAATCATTACATAAGGCCATTAATCATTAGTGTAAATAAAATGTTATCCAATCAGACTCGAGCCTTAAATGAGAGCGAATGACTCATATGACGCAACTATGAATACTGGGTTACGATTGATCAAGCTACCAAAACAAAAAGTACATGCAGTAATGCAATCGTACATTTCATTCGTTTGTTATGTAAATTTTCTTTTCGCAACATTGTGAAAAAATATGGCTTTTTCAAATTGTTAAGTAGCCGAAGATCAGCCTCTAATATAGTAGGTGGTAAGGCGCTTAACTGTCAGCTCATCAGCATCATGACAATCTGGACGCCTAGCCCTTTGGCCACCATACCACCACACCAACTGTGCATTATATTCACATGAATTTGACCCTTCAATGGATATTGTCATCAGGTAGTTCAGCTTATCTGTTCTAGTAGAGAGTTCTAATCTGATTTCACCCTGCTCATTGACGAAAAACTTCTTTCGCAGATTTAACTAGAGACTGATAAAAACAAGATGATTTCAGCTAACATGAGAACGTTTTTCATCGAATCGTTTGGGTTAGTATATAGGCTATGTTACAAGTCAGACAGACTTATGGTATTTGTCTGTCTATTCGTGTGAAATTTGGCCATTTAGCTTCCTTGAGGTGGTCAACATTCTTAGACGAACTGCATGCTAATATTCTCATACGATATGTAGGCTCTCTTCACCAAAGGCAGCTCACTCTGCTGCAGTTTCTGACAGGTTTACAGGGTAAAACACCTCCTGCATAATTGTTATGAGATGGGATAATTTCACGTCATTTTTCACAGGATTTCACTTGTATACATGGTAAATTAAAATGTTTCGTAAAAAATACATTAAGCAAGTAACCAATGTATTAAAATTGAGCACTTTACTGACGCATTTTTTTCACAAAAACTTCGTTTCATTCGAATCCATGGGTTGAATTGAAATGTAGAAGCAAGTACTGTGATTTCTAGCTCACCAGAGCACGAAGTGCTCAAGGAGAGTTTTTGTGATCGCCTGTTGTTCGTCGTCAACATTTGCTTGTTAACACTCTAGACGCAACATTTTGCGTCCAATATCAATGAACGTTTATCAGAACATACATCTCCTCAAATTTAGACCAAGTTCGAAACTGGGTCATGTGGGGTCACAAACAAGGTCACTAGATCAAATTAAATGAAAATCTTGTTAACATACTGAAAACTGCATTGAAACTTGAGCATGTTGAAACATTGTTGAAACGAATATAGGTCATGTCGGGTCAAAAACTAGGTCACTAAGCCAAATTGAAGGAAAATCTTATTAACATTCTGGAAGCCGTGTTTTTAATGTGAAGATGTTGAAACTTTACTAGAATGACCTTTGATATTTAATAGGAATGGGAACGAATACTGAAAATAATTTTCTAATATTTGTTTTACTTATGCGTTAGCCGAATCTGCAGTCGTTATTCGAAATCAGGTTTATCCAAATACTAGATTAGCTGAAGACTTGACTTCAAATGTCCAAATCGTATTGTTTTCATTCAAAGAAGCACGTGGGTGGAATTACTCCACTATCGACAATATGTTTAGTTTACAAGCGCTTATACAAAAGTACATTTCACGTCAACGTGGTAGATTTTATGTTTTCTATCATTACATTGCTTATCAAGAAATGGTGTTAACGGAAGTTAAAAGTTATGAAGTTAGACATGTTGAAGTTAGAAGTATGGAAGTCAGAAGTATTTTAGTAAGAAGTCCCTTCAGGGCTTCCATATTATGTTAGAAGTATGGAAGTTAGAAGTAATGAAGTTCAAAGTGAAGAAGTTAGAAATGTTGAAGTTAGAAGTATTGAAGTAAGTAGTCCCTCCCGGGCTTCCATAAATTGATCCTTCCATTTAATACAAAAGCCAAATTTGAAATGGCTCGTTTTCGTCTGCTACCGTGTTTAGGTTTTAAAAGCTAAGAGGTAACTCTTTTGAATGACACGGTGTTTTACATGAGAAGGAATCCGCCGTGGTCGAGTGGTTAGCGCCGGGGATTTGAAACCGGGTGTCCCGGGTTTGATCCCCAGTCACGGCACAACGGTCATGGTGGAGTGTCCTTGGGCAAGGCACATTTTCCAGCCTAGTACTGGTTTGGTCGAACTCCCCGACGCTAACCACTCGACCACAGCGGATTCCTTTGAAAGTTATAATAATAATTATAATATTTGTACGCATTGTTTCCTTTATCTAAAAAGTGACTGTTTTTAGACTTTCTGTGCTCAAAATAACCCTTTCCACACCTATTCAAGAAGTCAGTAAACTTTAAAACTAAGATATCAGTATCGCTTTTTTGTTCAATCTCTTCCTTTAATGTTTTCTCAATGTCAGATATACCATACGCTATGTCATTTAAAAACTCATTTCTGTATTTATCATCCCATTTATGATATGAAATATCCTCTAAATTGTAATCATGATTTATTAACTGTGTTTTAAATGTGAACGCTATAGGTGCATGATTAGAATGTTCGGTAAAATCGTGTTATGAGTAATACAGGTGAGTTTTCCAATGTTATTGTCACCAGAGAATCGACCGTTTACCAATCTCATGTCTGTAGATTTACAAAGATCGAGCAGATAATCTCCAAACCGGTGAATTATGAAAGGATATTGATCGATTCATACAAGGTTTTCTGTTATATCATCGGCGTCGCAAGGTCAAATGTTGTCTCGGTATAAGTAACTGAAGCAGGAACATTTTTCGTTTAAAAAATCCTAAGCAAACGTTTCTGTGAATTGTCTGATATTCGGGTAGTATATTTTAACACGAGCCGAAACCATTTTATAAGGCGGCTAATCATTGGCTAATCATTGGCTGTAAATACAAATTTTATCTAATCAGATTCGAAATTAAAATGAGAGCGAATGACTCATATGACGCATACCGACTAAAACCCGAACAACCATATTAAACTGGATGTGCGAGTGTCAGAAAAGTTACGATTGTTCAAGTAAGCGAAACAGAAAGTACATGCTGTAATGCAGCGTACATTTCATTCGTTTGTTATGTGAAGTTTGTCTTTCATTTGTGATTTTTTTCCCCCGCAACATTGTGAAAATATATGGCTTTTTCAAATTGTGAAGTAGCAGAAGATCGGCCTCTTATAAAGTAGGTGCACAGGCTTCATCAAATGAAGTTGCCCACAATGTTTCAACAACGGTAAGGTGGAAATCACCTTGATGGTCAACTGTGGTCAGTCATGAATTAAAGGCCGAACATGGTTAACCATGATTTACTTTCGGTAAAATCGTGTACATAGAAATCGTTTAAACATGAAAAATTTCGAACACTTGTCAATAGGTAATCAACCGTACTTTGACCGTTATGAGTAATACAGGTGAGTTTTCCAATGTTATTGTCACCAGAGAATCGACCGTTTACCAATCTCATGTCTGTAGATTTACAAAGATCGAGCAGATAATCTCCAAACCGGTGAATTATGAAAGGATATTGATCAAAAAACAAAATGGAAATGTTAACTAAAACAATGGAAACAAACGAAAAAGGTAAAGCAATGAAATGTAGGGTTTTGCCTGGTTTTTGCCTTATTAAAAAGACAAATTCGACGGTGATAGGACTCTCATAATAGGGCAGCTGTTGTTTATTCATAAACAATTGAAATAAATGAGGAAGCGAAAACCTTGAAAAAGGAAACAACAACTCTTAACTGTAGCATTGTTTGTCAGTTTGCTATTTCATTATCAGCTGCAGTTTAGAAGCTACACTTTTCTTCCATCAAATGAAGACGTACAGGGAGCCATTTGCGTGGCAAAACAGTTTGATGTTTGCAATCGGTCAGGGGCTTGTGTTGAATCTTCCATTGGTTCTGGTTCTGGGGATTTCGTCTCGGCGTGATACGAAGACATATTGGAAGTAGAAACAGGATGATCCGCCTCGTCAACAGGGTCAATATGAAGGGTCGATTCATACATTGGTTCTGGTTCTGGGGATTTCGTCTCGGCGTGATACGAAGACATATTGGAAGTAGAAACAGGATGATCCGCCTCGTCAACAGGGTCAATATGAAGGGTCGATTCATACAAGGTTTTCTGTTATATCATCGGCGTCGCAAGGTCAAATGTTGTCTCGGTATAAGTAACTGAAGCAGGAACATTTTTCGTTTAAAAAATCCTAAGCAAACGTTTCTGTGAATTGTCTGATATTCGGGTAGTATATTTTAACACGAGCCGAAACCATTTTATAAGGCGGCTAATCATTGGCTAATCATTGGCTGTAAATACAAATTTTATCTAATCAGATTCGAAATTAAAATGAGAGCGAATGACTCATATGACGCATACCGACTAAAACCCGAACAACCATATTAAACTGGATGTGCGAGTGTCAGAAAAGTTACGATTGTTCAAGTAAGCGAAACAGAAAGTACATGCTGTAATGCAGCGTACATTTCATTCGTTTGTTATGTGAAGTTTGTCTTTCATTTGTGATTTTTTTCCCCCGCAACATTGTGAAAATATATGGCTTTTTCAAATTGTGAAGTAGCAGAAGATCGGCCTCTTATAAAGTAGGTGCACAGGCTTCATCAAATGAAGTTGCCCACAATGTTTCAACAACGGTAAGGTGGAAATCACCTTGATGGTCAACTGTGGTCAGTCATGAATTAAAGGCCGAACATGGTTAACCATGATTTACTTTAGTCGAACAAGCTCATGAATTTCCAACCATGGTTGGTATTGGCTTGTTCATGTTAAACATGATTGACTATAGTCGAAAAAGCTCTTGAACTTCCAAGCATTGTTGGTCTTATTTTTTTCATGGTCAGCACTGTTCACTTTTTTGCAGGAATGTTTCAGAAAGAAAAAGCATAACGTTTTTTTCCCCTGATAAGTGTAGACAATTGTCTTACAGGGCAGTCATGCAATGTTTGTCAACAGCTTCTTAAAGATTTCTCTGGCTTATAAATGGATATCGATATCAGACTGTGAGGATTCACAAGTTGATCTACACTGGTGGTAAAATGCCTAATGCCCCAGTCATAATGTCACGTTTTGGCATCGCCATTGTGCCCCGTTTCTGACAATCACGATTTAGCAAATTTCAGCGTGGTGCCACGATGTGCCACGTGCTAGCCACGCTGTCTTCTCGTTGTATTCCCGTTGTGTCACAATTTAAAGGTGACAACGAATATCAAGTCGGGTTATGTCTTGAATTTTGTGTTTTCTGTAATGTATTGTTTGTTTTGCATATAGCATATTTATATTTAACACATATAAATTGACATAACCTATTTATCACATGATGTATTATTATTTGTAACATTTGATTATGTATTTTGGGCCGGTGGCCTTTGATTACGTAAATAAATAAATTGAATTGCTGCCGCCACGCTGTCACCTCGTTATCGCTACGTTGTTCCACATTGTGCTTCGTTATGCCTCTTACAGCGTATCATAGCGTGATACAGCGTGGCATAACGCGGCACAATGAACGTGGTAGCAACGAGGCCACAACGTAGCATAGCGCAGCATAACGTATCAACCGGCGGGACGCGCTATGTTCACGTTCTATTACGTTTTTGCTACGTTTCTGCTTCGTTATACCACGCTGTACCACGTTCTAGTACGTTGTGGGGAAACGTGAGCACATTTTTAACATGTCCATTTCACGTTGTAGCCACGTTGTTTCCCAGCGTAGATAAACGTGGCGGCCAAAATATGACACTATGACTGGGGCATTAAGAGTACTTTTGTCTACATGTCAATGTATTTATTGTTTCGGCAGTGTTCTGCGCTTGGGCTTAACCATAAGAAATTCGAACTTCGGTTTTCGGACCATCGGAGACCTGAATAGGCGTGTGCCTAAATGCAGTCAGATAAGGATAGTTTGGTCGAAATTCATTCATACAATTACCCCTTGTTTGTATGGAATCTAAATCGACATTAACTGATACTGTAACGTATGCTTTGAAAGCATTCTTTGAGAACAAACATTCACCTTCTGAAAATAAAGAGTTTTGTTTTTTTACTTAACGTTTAAGACATTATGGGAAGGTTATCCATAATTGTATTTTCATTTCACCTACAAGGTTTTCGAAAGCCGCTTGTTACTATTGAAAGTATAATTTAAAATATGATATTTGTTTGCCGTTTTCTCTATGGCGCTACCCATTAATGTTTCTCATATAAAAGGGTGAACCGGCTGTGATCGTCCACCGGGAATCGAACGAGGTACATTATAACAGAAAATCAATATCCAAATCCATTTGCTATTATCGTGAAAAATGTATCATACTTAAGATGAGACTGATATTTATTGCTGCGGAGAACCCCTATGAGCTCGACAATATATCATGCCATTTAGGAAGAGAATTTATAAATATAATCCGGTGGGTCGACAAAGCACATTTTGTGTGGTCAAGTTGCAGTTATTTTCTGTGATAATCATTGTACTTTTGTATAATTCAATGATAAACTGGAATTAAGCTTCCCTACCAGGGGCGTAGCTTGGCAATAATCAATGTGTAGGCCGTCTCGTGAGAAAATCAACATTGTGGACTCTGCGTAACGTATCGATCCGGATCAGCCTAAGCATGCCACACAGGCGTACCCGGATATACACTGTTCGCCTCCTGTGGATTTTCTGTTTCAGGAATCACTTCTCTATTTATCCCCCCTTAGACGGAATGAGTCGGCCGGATCAGTCTGCGCGGATACATTACGCACATGTCTATCAGCGCAGCTGCATTTTGGGGCATTTTGAGAAGGAATGTGTAGGCAAGTGCCTACAGTGCCTAAAGGGAGCTACGCCCCTGCCTACAACATAACTAAATACTGTCTGATCTGGATCTGCAGATAAACCGTAGATAATTTCAAGAAAGTTCTACATATAAGGATCTTTTTGTGAAAAACAGCATGAATGCACAGTCATATCTTTACATGCGAATAAAAATTCACAAGGTCACATCTTACCCTTTTACATACAAATAATATACAGCAGACGACTTTGAACATTGAGTCAAATATATCTAACTAACAGTTAAACAGATTAATAGGACTTAGAACATTATAAGAATTTCCCCCTAACTATCTCGTCGATGTATATAATTATATGTTCATTTGTAAAACCGTCATAAAAATGTGTTTATGGCGATGTAATATAAATTGATATGCCAAATAAAACAACTTTAATACGTGAAACTGTTATACTACGATATTGTCAAAAGTTGCCTACATCAAATGTGTCAGCATGTAGGTTATACACATGCTATTTTCTACCACGGTTCCTGTTGAAGACAAAATGCATTGATTGTTTTACATACGAGGTGTACATCTTCGCGAGTAGTTCAATGACACGGTTAAAAACCTCTCAGAATAGACGGCATTGACGGATCTACTGCAGACGGCTCCCGCAAACATTTGTAGGGAAATGTAAAATATCGCTAAATATTTAGCTCCTTTTTCAAAAACATGCATTCAATATTAGTTACATTCATTTTAGTTGACTTTAAAGTTGACGATAGTTTGTAATTATCTTGATCATTTGTAATTTATCCCTTTTTGAAACCCATCCAACCTAACATTCCAAATTAGAAACCTTTCAAGAAAATGTGTTAATTTGAAGCAGAACATACTGAAATATGTACAGATAGCCTTTTTTCTGAAAATGCTTTTTAAGTTCTTCTGCAGCATGAAAAGTTGTCTGAATCCAGTTCATAATCCGAACTCACATGAAAAAAAGCACCAAATTCAATGCATCGGTAATGTGGGAACTTGAAATAGAAATAAACATTTCGGCTGTTTTAACGAAAAGAGCAAACATTTATTAAATTGAATTTCAACTTGCTTTACTTGATTTTAATTACAAAGCAAGACATACTTCTAACGTTTTGAAGTCAAGAACATAAAATTGTTTCTAACTATCTTCCTAACTTCACTTCATTTTTGTATATAATCAATCAAAAGAGGAAAATGTTGGAATTTTATAAACCGGTACCAATACAACGGGAACACAAAAGTGCCGTTAAGAGTAATTATTTGATCGTTAAAAGCACACCTATATATAAGGAAGAAAAGACTGTTCATTATGTTCAATGTTACCCTACTGCATACTAATCTAAAGTTATTTTTCTTTGTGATGAATAATTTGAATCCTCAAAATACAGCTGAAAACGAATTTCTATAAAATAGAAGGTGGCCATTCTACACTGTTTGCTAGTTTCGTATATATGCATGTATTAATTTTCAAAACTGTTAATCCTTTCTCTGATACAGATGCCATTTGACGCATTTGCAGCTGAAAATTGTTATCTCTTTCAACACTTAAACTTTAAATGGACTTGTCCAGCTTTGCAATTTCAAGAGTTCAATGGCCTTTCTAGGAGGAGACCGCATTGGTGTTGTAATGGTAGAGCAACCTCCTGGAGTGTGGGAGGTCGCGGGTTCGACCCCCGGTCGAGTCATAATAAATGCTTTAAAAATGGTAGAAGTTGCTGCCCTCCTTGGTGCGCAGGGTTGCGGGGTTAGCATTACGATTGACTGGCCTGGTGTGAGGATAAATAGACCAGTAGTACTGGTAACTAACCCAGGAAACGCCCTGATTTGACTGAGAAATTGTTGAAAGCGGCGTAGAATACCAATCAATCAAAAAGCAATTCTAGAAACATCAATATAAAAATGTTGTGTTAAGTAGCTTACCGTGTAGAACATGGTAAGACGGTGCGAACTGGCTCTATACTGGTGACACAGGCTTCACATAATCGGTTCCAGCAACCAATGGTTATTGTTAAATCATGAATCTCCACAATGCTTTCAGCTAATAATCAAAAGTGTGATTCTATAATGTCATCATTAGGGAGCAGACGACCATTAACTTTTCATAACAGGTAATCAGTTCAAATATACAGCTTGAACACTCTGAAGTGTAATCTGCATTTAACCCCTTGTCCACGTACAACAACAAATCTACGGAATACTTTGAAAACAATCGAGTCAAAAGAAAGCTAAAAAATAGTGCACATCGTTTAAAACACTTTGACAAAAGGTGAACATTCTCATTATAAGCAAACTTTACCTCAATGTTTTCTTGGAAACGGACTAGGAGAACTATTCATTACTAATACAACAATACGTTGTTCTTTTTGTTTTTCCGACAACGTGTTTTGAATATTATTAGTTCTTCTATGCATCTATCACATTCTTTAAATGTGAGTCCTTTCCTTGCAACAAATGAGAGGCGCTCTGTGAAAACCTACCGTAAGACATATGCGCCAAGTGTCGATCCAGAGCAGACAGCGCCCATCAGCGTAGTCCGATAGGATGCTGCCGAGTCCGCTTATTAAAAATAAAAGTGCGCAAGAAACTTGTGTGAGGCAATTTCCATTTCGATCATTAGCATCGATGCGCAGATAGGTGTTTTACCACATGTATAACACTTACGTTAAGAATGGTTTTCCCGGAGCTCAATTATAAATACATTAATACCTAATCAGTCGTCTGAAAAGAGAACTTCAGTCTGTTCTCATTAAACAAATTTTCTTTTAAGATAAATCATATTAAATTTTAATTCTTAAATAATCGGCGCGAGTACTGGTTAAATATCCAGGAAGCAGACATCGAGCGTGATTAATATAAGCTTAAAGCTTGTTTCGCAATCGATTTAAAATAAATAAGTTTAAACTAACTTAAATTAATAATTAGGCTGGTATTTTAATGGTGGGGATGTGTCATGCTGTAGCAGAATTGATTGATTAGAGTTTTAAGTCATTTTCAACGGTATTTCAGTTATATTTCTGCGGTAAGCTCACATACCGTATTATTCCTGATGTTCTAGTACACCCCACATGCTTCCCAGGTAAGCGACTAACCTTTCCCCACACAGTGTTTTTAGCCCAGTGATGATACTAGCTAACATGAATTTTATCAATCATCGGTAATAATGAATGACCGAGCCAGTGTAAAAACCCAGGACCCCTTGATTGACAGCCACTGTCGTTGCCGACTAGAAATCAAAATTTGTTCCATTTGTAATAAGTTATGTTTCAATGGGATTTTACGACGTTTTCCAAATGACTTCAGTTATATCACGGCGACTGTTCACTCAATCATGACACATGGTTAAAAAAACAAGTTCTTAGCTAGGAAATGTGCCTTGCTTAAGGTCACTCCATCATGAACGCCATCGAACTTGGGACTACCGGTTCCGACGCTAAGCACTCGGCCACGGCGAATTACTTTAATTGAGATCAGTCATCGAATCGACGTTAGAAAAGTTCTTTAAAGATGCGATATCATCTCAGGACAAGCTGTTTTGAATGAAATAAACTTTAATTAAATAACATTGCATTTTTATTAAATATAATCTTTATATATTCTAATATTGGTTTTTTTCACTAACACCGTTCATGTGTTACCCGTTCTGGACAGCCTTCTCCAAACATTGCAAATGCCTGATTTAGAGGAGTTCTCGAAATATTGTGAAGAAAGGACATACGAGCATTTACTGCTTTTCTAACAATGTTTCAAATAAAAGAACATTTATACTCTTTCTTTAGATGATGTATTTTTTTATCAGACGATTCCGAAAGAGATGAATAAAATAAAAGTCCCACCGCGGTAAGGATGAACCCTTTCCAATATAATACAGACACTTTTCTAAAACATTGTTGGAAAAGGACAAATGTTTTTCATGATCAGACAATACTCCTTTACCTACAAAATATGTAAAACTTTATTCCAAATTTGTACTTTCTTTTAAAAATGGTTTTCCCCAGATGTTTTCGAATTCGTCTGCTGCAGATATATTTCGATGTTAGAAAGGGTACGTCTATTAACTAACTTTGCACAGGGTTTTAATTGCCTGTAAGAATAATGAGCCAAAGTTTGAAAATTACAGCCCTCATTTGATTTTTGAAAACGTAATTAAGTAACACCAGAGGCAAATTGTTCCAAAAGAGAACGGAAGGATTTCGGGTCGTCGTAGAACGTATCGCTATTAAAACAATTCTCACGTCGAATACGAACAGTTATAAAATACATATCGAGGGCTTGGCGTGAAACGGATGTAACTAAAATTGGTAATTTTGTACCAAGGTTAATCGGCTTGCCATAAAGTCTTTATAAGTGTTAAATCATTTTTCTTTGTAAACAATGGAAATTTAGGTGCCGTTGCTCGTTCTGAGCAATGACAACTACATTTGCATTGTTTACAAAAGGGTCAAAATTGCCACTAAACCAGGGTTTTCAAAATAGGTTTTAAGTTACAACTGTTTCACGCCAAACCGCTACAAACTCATGACATTTTTCAGTTTTGTTTATGTTCACATAGGCAACTTATGGATTTTGAAATGCCGTCTTAACAAATTAGCAATGTTGGTTCTCGGTTTCCCAGGTATCAACGTTCAGGCCGGGGTAAGCTATGAAGGGTCTCGGATATAATTAGGTTCAATGTTCTACTTAATTTGATTAGTTCTATGTATGTTTTGTCTGTATAGTAAAGACGTGGTTAAAACGTAGGTTAATTAAGGGGATTCAACACTATTGTAACTAGTTCCCACATATACAACAGCCTTGAAGCAAACGGTTTTGACACTTAAGGAAAAAATGGTACATATTGTTTAGTTACTTTTTAAAAGCAAGTTCTTTTTATGCCACATTTTTTTTCGAAAATCGTCTGCTTAAAGTGCACAAATATGCTTCGGCATATGAGAAGAGGTCTATCTAGCTACACGGAGTAAGAAGTTTTGTTGCTCCATATCAGAATATAAATACATGCGTATACCTCTATATACGATGCTTTTTGTTTGTGTTTACTTTGCCATGAAGCTAATGACTAAAATAAATCTTAATTGTGCGAGCACTGAACGCAAAAATACAAAAACAAAAACACTTAAAAGTGTCAGCTTTATATTTAGAATGTGCAAATCATTATATTTATCTGTCAACATTTGATCTGACTTTCCAAATAACACCTATGGAGAAGACAACATATAACTTGCATTCACATACACATGCTATTATAGAGATTTCGTACACTGAATTAGTGTACGAAAATGAGTTTATATTGATCATAAGATCATAATATCCATGTTTCTGAAATGTGCTCGAAATGTTATCAACTGCATATGCATGTCGCATTGTGACAATTTAGTTTCATCAGGAAATACTTAAACGTCGAACATCTCCAAACTGTTTGTTGGCCTTGGGCTTTAGCCCCTGGTTATTGTAGATGAACCATGTTTCGGAGTTGGCTGCCTGCCAATTGCTGTAAACATACAACGCGTTTTATGCATTTAAAAGGTTCAGATCATCAAAAAAAGATCATTATAATGTTGTTAGAACATCAGTGAAAAACTTAAGGCGTGAGTACTTCAATATAAGTTTAATAAATGCTTAGAAATTAATGCGCCGAGAGATCAAACATGGAAGGTTATTATCATCTTCGCGAAGTGGAACGGAAAAGTACGAATATGTTCAAGTATTGACGGAGATTATCAAATTCAGATTATAAATGGAGTTATTTGCAATTAGGAAACAAATCGTCATGCCTGATTTTACCATTATTTTTTGCATTTCATTTTTTTTATTTTTATATTCTGCATTTTCGTATTCCATAATATATTTTACAATAAGAAAAATAAGTTTGCGAATATTCCCGGAAAATTGCGACGAAAAATAAATGGTAAACAAGAAGTCACGTGACAAATGCGCATTGGGAGTTCAACTGTGAAAGTTATTAGTCATCTTCCCGAAGTGAAACGGAAAAGTACGAATATTTACGGGCGTTTAAATGAAACTAGCAAACTAGACCTACCACTGAATGTGATTAATACCCCCGAACGCCGCCCTGTTGGGAAAGATATTCTCCTGACAATAAAACAGAATGATAGGGGAATAACTCTGTAATAAGCTCAAATAAAGTTATGATTCGTGTACACTGCAATCCCTCTCATTGTGCTTCACCATTGAATTATGTTTTATCAAATTGCATTAAGTAGTTTTCAAGTTATTCTCCGGACAAAAAAAGCCAGTCACAAATGGCAATGACTCTGTAGTTAGCTAAAATAGAGAGATAGTTCTTGTACACTGCACTTCCTCTCATTGTGCTCTACCATTGTATGTAATCATGTAGTTTTAAAGTTATTCTCCGGACAAGAAAAAAGTAAGAAAGGGCAATAACTCTGTAATTAGCTAAAATAGAGTTATGGTTCTTATACACTGCACTTCTTTTCATTGTGCTCTATCATTGTATGAAGTTTTATTATATTATATCCATTTGTTTGAAAGTCCTTCTCCGGACAAGAACACATTAAGAAAGGGCAATTAGTCTGTAATTAGCTAAAATAGAGTTATGGTTCTTGTACACTGCTCTCATTGTGCTCTACGATTGTATGACATTTTCAAAGGGCAATGAAAGTAATTCTCCGGACAAATAAAAAAGTAAGAAAGTGCAATAACTATGTAATTAGTCAAAATAGAGTTATGGTTCGTGTATACTGCACTGCCTCTCATTGTGATTTACAATTGTATGAAGTTCTATTACATTCCATATAGTAGCTTTCAAGTTATTCTCCGGACAAGAAAAAGTAGCAAAGGACAATGACTCTGTAATAAGGTAAAATATACTTAGGGTTCATGTACACTGCAATTCCTCTCACTGTGTTGTATCATCATAAGAAGATTGATTAAATACGATCCACTAATTTTCGTTTTTCAGGTAATCAGCTGTAGTAAGGTTCAGGGATTTGTAGCCGGGCATCCCGTGTTCAATCACCATTCGCTAGGGTCATGGATGAGTTCCCTTGGGCAAGGAACATTTTCTAACCCAGTACTGGTCGTCGTGATATAACTGACATAATATTGATTAAAGCGTAAAACCTTTATAAAACTAAAAACAAAAGATCTTCGTTTTCAAAACGTATCCTATAATAGATAAATTACACAACAGAGGCAGAGCATTATAGGAAAGATAAATCGTCACAAAGGATCAGCATTTGTGCACGAATTACGCCCCTTACACAAGTTGTTTCGCGATGTGTATCCAGGAACCTTTACCCTCCCTGTCCCACTTGTAGACGTATCTGCAGCAGACAACTCTTAAAAACATTGTGGCAAAAGAAAATAAATGCTCATGATTAGTTTTTCCCTTTGACCTTATTTTTTTCGATTTGAAATGTTTGGCTGTCCCTATTTGTGTGCAACTTTATAAAAACAAATCGAAAATTGAATTGACACGCTTGGTGCATGTGAAACCTTTCGTAAAAAGTGAAAAGTGAAATAAGGGATAAACTGGGCCCAATTCTTACGGGTTGCTACGGAAGGGTACCACTGTTTAACCAACCATTTGTGTGTTATACGATACAAGTATTTAAATGACAGGTATCATGTCTAAGTGATTCATCTTGGAAAAATCAATTGGAGTATGGCCTTTGTTTACTTACATAGAATAATGAAGATTTTTATGCCCCCGGAATCACCGATTCGGTGGGCATCTAGTTTTTGGCACGTCTGCACGTCTGTCTGTCTGTCTGTCTGCACGAAAAAAACTTTAACCTTGACCACTACTTTTGAACCATAACAGGGACGGCTACCATATTTCACATGTGTATTCCTTGTGACATGACCTTTCTGTCAGTACCAACTTTTTTGACCTTGCGACCTTGACCTTTGACCTAGATGTAGCCATTCTCGAAAAAAACTTTAACCTTGGCCATTTATTTTGAACCATAACAGGTACGTCTACCATATTTCACATGTGGATTCCTTGTGACATGAACTTTCTGTCAGTACCAACATTTTTGACCTGGCGACCTTGACCTTTGACCTAGATGTTGCCATTCTCGAAAAAAACTTTAACCTTGACCACTACTTTTGAACCATAACAGGTACGGCTACCATATTTCACATGTGTATTCCTTGTGACATGACCTTTCTGTCAGTACCAACATTTTTGACCTTGCGACCTTGACCTTTGACCTAGATGTTGCCATTCTCGAAAAAAACTTTAACCTTGGCCATTTATTTTGAACCATAACAGGTACGTCTACCATATTTCACATGTGGATTCCTTGTGACATGAACTTTCTGTCAGTACCAACATTTTTGACCTGGCGACCTTGACCTTTGACCTAGATGTTGCCATTCTCGAAAAAAACTTTAACCTTGGCCATTACTTTTGAACCATAACAGGTACGGTTACCATATTTCACATGTGTATTCCTTGTGACATGACCTTTCTGTCAGTACCAACATTTTTGACCTGGCGACCTTGACCTTTGACCTAGATGTTGCCATTCAACATTCGATTAGACATTCGCAAATTAAGAGATTTAGGTACCACATTCATCAGAGATCAATGTACATTAAAAAACGAATGTTTAATTGGTCAGTTAGACATTAGACATTCGATTAGACATTTGCAATTTAAGAGAAGTTATTAATTGACCAATAAGACATTCGTTTTATGCGTGTACTTGACCTTCGACGAATTTGGTACCTAAATCTCTTAGTTTGCGAATGTCTAATCGAATGTCTAATGTCTAACTGACCAATTAGACATTCGTTTTTTTAATGTGCAATAATCTCTGACGAATTTGGAACCTGAGTATAGTAATTTGCGAATGTCTAATCGAATGTCTAATGTCTAACTGACCAATTAGACATTCGTTTTTTGCATGTATTATGACCTCCGACAAATTTGGTACAGTTAAGAACATCATGAAATTGACAATCTGAGCGGAACGTGATTGGATCGTGAGCGTGATTGGAACGAAGTTGGAACGCTTTATGAGCGGAACGGAATTTTGCGCTCTGAACGAAACAATCATAATGATTGCAACAATCCAATCATTCGCTCGTTGAACGGCTGCAACAACTATCCGATAATTATTTTACGAAATTATTTTATTAACCCTTTACTGGATAGCCCAACTGCCCATTTACCTATATTATCTCCATATATAGGCATCTATTTGATAAACCAATAGTCAATAAACTACTGTTAAAAGCCTGTACACTATTTCCATATAGGGTATTGGGAAAATCATAAGAATTTGACACCTGTCCTAATTAAACCCAACTATCTGTAATATTGTAACTACCTTTTATATGTCAGTATAAACATTGTGGGAAATTAAATTACCTTTACATTGGTGTAAAATACACTATTTCAGCATGAAAAGAACTGAAGCAAAACAGGAGACGAAAGCAGGGCAATTTTATTTTTTATTTTTTATTGAAAATGATGAATGTATTTTGCTCATGTCTACCTTTTCAAATATTGTTATTTCGGAAAAAAAACAAGTGAAATTACTCCAGAATATAACAACAGCAATTTCAAGTTTAATTTTTTAAAACCAGATACTCCGTAAAGGATATATGTCTTAATTTCTACGAAGTTTTCAAAAGTCAACTCTGTGACATACAGGAGTAAAATTAGTAAAACTTAATGGAGAAATCACCCATCTTCCTGTCATGATTCAAAGTCGATTTCACGAGAATAAATGTTAAAACATCCCATATAAATATTTTGAATGTCTAATGTCCTTACGTTTTCATTTCTAACTATTTCCTTTTTGAAGAAATAGATCGGCAATAGAAAATTGTTAACCCCAAAAAAGTCGAATATAAACACATGTTTGCGTATTTTCCCGTATTCTCAAGGACGATTTAGTTCTTTGTTTACTTACCCTTGGTTGTTGAAACTCATTATTCCAAGCTCCTATAGAGAAAAGATTGTTGTCGGAAGAAGAACAATCATCGGAAACAACTTCCAGATCAGAAATATCTGATTGAATGTCAGACGGGGTAAAGCCCAAAAAAAAAATACAGCTTCAGTTTTGCGGAAGTGTCATAACTGCACCCGTAAATGACCCATTTTATTGCCCTTCTGATTTACTAGATCAATCAATCAAAGACCCGCCGGTATTGTGTAGATGAAAACAATAACCACTTATGTCAGCTGTTCATCCCTTTCCCCATTACAACAAATCACAACAAACGATTGTGAAAATGTCGAGACAAAAATAAAGAAAATCTATAAAAAAGGAAAGTATAATTACTGAATTAATTCAAATCATTGTGGCAAAAGTTATCTATTAAATTTAATGCATTTAGGCTTTCTCCTTTTGCTGCAATGTTTACTCGTCAGCTTTAGTTGCGTCAATACGAATCTACATCTGTGAAAGAGGTATTTCCCAGTAGCTTACTTGATTGTCAAAACTGGTATACACCGGAAATGTGATCGGTCAAACAAAGAACCGACTTTGCACGTGTGAGTAAACCCTTTCCTCTTTCAACAATTATGCCGACGAAATTAAAAACATCTTGACAACAAATTCAAATTATTTAACCCTTTCTCACGTATAGACAATTACTACAGCAGAAGAATAGATTTATACAGGGTTGCTTCATTGTGTTTGCATGGGATCATAACATTGTGAGCAATTTTTTCTCGTTTTAAATGTCATCTGCTCCAGATTTATTTAATATGAAGAAAGGGAGAAATGAAGCCCTGTTGTCAAGGTCATGTTTACTGCATGCGTCAGTAATTTTCCATTTGATCTGGGTTGCACGTGGTTTACACATAATAATACCGTGTCAAATGAAAACCCGCTTTCCGATAGTTGGGAATATTCAGATCAATATGCTCTTCTGTTAAGACTGATTAGGATCATCACTGTTCGTAAATCGTCTCATAACAATTATCGAAGTCTTTTGAGAACAGTTATGATCAAACGCCGGCATTACAATTAAATAAATTGATACCAGCTGTTATAAGATTTGGAACAAAACTGATTGCCTATTTTTATGTGTCGCGACTCAATCTGTATATGGTGCATAATGGTAATTTTAGTAAACCCTTGTGAAATAATTAAAATTTACAATTACAAATGGAAACGGATATTATCATATGGATATTTTTCATAGGAACAAGGTATTTTCAAGCTTATCATTTCCCGACGCATTTCATTCAACCTGGGTACTGAATTTTTAAACACTATACATGTTTGGACGCTGTTTACTTAACTTTATATAGTAACACTATGATTTAAAGTATGAGATCCCTTTGTAAATAAACAAATTGTATTGTGATACACTTTTGGAGGACCTATTCACACGATAAATATACTTTTGAAGCATTCAAACTCCAAAGGTGTCGAAAAGCGTTTACATTGAAATCGATTAGAATCGATTAGGGTCGTCGAAAACCGTTTATATTGAAATCGATTAGGGTTTTCGAAAATCGTTTATATTGAGATCGTGTATGAAAGCGTTTATATCCGGTGAAGGGTTAAAAGTCATATTTGTATACTAAACTTTTGTTTTATAAGACACTCAAGTATCCGATTGAATTAGAATGTAACAAATATTATTAATATGATCATTTTCGTAATACGATTTGTTGTTGATATTTAGGGTTAAGTAAAAAAAAATATAAACGAAACGAAATTAATTTAAGCCAATCAAATCGTTGAACGGATTTTGATCGAAAAAAAGCGTTCCGAGTGAGCGTTAAAAAGCGCTCAATCTGAACGGAACGGAAAAAAGCAATCACAATGTTATGAATGAGTGAACGCTTTGAGAGCGGATTGGAACGTGAGCGGAGCGGAACGGAACGGAACGGAGCGGAGCGTGAACGGTTAATTTGTCAATTTCAAGATGTTCTTAACTGTACCTAAATCCCTTAATTTGCGAATGTCTAATCGAATGTCTAATGTCTAACTGACCAATTAGACATTCGTTTTTTAATTGTACATTGATCTCTGACGAATTTGGAACCTAAGTATAGTAATTTGCGAATGTCTAATCGAATGTCTAATGTCTAACTGACCAATTAGACATTCGTGTTTTGCATGTATAATGACCTCCGACGAATTTGGGTTATAGATCTTGTAATTTGCGAATGTCTAATCGAATGTCTAATGTCTAACTGACCAATTAGACATTCGTTTTTTTAATGTGCAATGATCTCTGACGAATTTGGAACCTGAATATAGTAATTTGCGAATTTCTAATCGAATGTCTTATGTCTAACTGACCAATTAGACATTCGTTTTTTGAATGTACAATGACCTCCGACGAATTTGGTACCTAAATCTCTTAATTTGCGAATGTCTAATCGAATGTCTAATGTCTAACTGACCAATTAGACATTCGTTTTTTTAATGAACAATGACCTCCGACGAATTTGGGTTATAGATCTTGTAATTTGCTAATGTCTAATCGAATGTCTAATGTCTAACTGACCAATTAGACATTCGTTTTTAGCATGTACAATGACCTCCGACGAATTTGGTACCTAAATCTCTTAATTTGCGAATGTCTAATCGAATGTCTAATGTCTAACTGACCAATTAGACATTCGTTTTTTGAATGTACAATGACCTCCGACGAATTTGGGTTATAGATCTTGTAATTCGCGAATGTCTAATCGAATGTCTAATGTCGAATTAGACATTCGATATTTCAAATTTGCGATTTTTCTGAATGTCTAATCGAATGTCTAATGTCTAATTAGACATTCGATATTTCAAATTTGCGATTTTTCTGAATGTCTAATCGAATGTCTAATTAGACATTCGATAATCAAAATTAGCGAATGTCTAATGTCTAATTAGACATTCGATTTTTTTTTTTTTTTTGAATGTCTAATGTCTAACGTCTAATGCTCTGCCAACTTCACACACTTCTATCGTCTTCCTCATCATGTATAAGGGCGAACCCCGATTTGAATATCGATTTGAATTTAGTGCCAGGTCGATATTCGGTTAAATGGTGCTATTGTCTTTCTGACCATGTAGTAGAGCGAATACCGATTTGAATATTGATTTGAATATACCCAGGTTGATATTCGGGAAAATGTCATGCTAATCACGTAGAAGCGTGAATACCGATTTGAATATGGAGCCAGGTCGGTATTCGAGATAATGGTGATCATGTAGACCTGGAATACCGAGCTCGAACACATCGATATCTCAAACATACCGATAACTCGAACACATCCTTATCTCGACCATATCGATAACTCAAACATCTCGATAACTTGAATATACAAATGACTCAGACAAATTTATATCTCGATCATATCGATAACTCGAATACCGATATCTCGAACATATCAATAACTCTTATCTACTGATAACTCGAACACATCGAGATATTGATAAGTTCGAGTTATCGATTTATTCGAGATATCGGTATATTCGAGTCATTTATATATTCGAGTTATCGATGTGTTCGAGGTATCGATGTATTTGTGTTATTGATGTGTTCGAATTATCGTTTTGTTTAAGTTATCGATATGTTTGAGATATCGATGTGTTCGTGTTATCGGTATGTTCGAGATATAAATGTGTTCGAGTCATTGGTATATTCGAGTTATCAATGTATTTGAGTTATCGAGATGTTGGAGATGTTCGAGATGGTCGTGTTATCGAGATGGTCGAGTATTTGCGTTATATATATGTTCGGGGTATATATGTATTCGAGGTATCTATGTATTCGAGTTATTGCTGTGTTCGAGTTATCGTTTTGTTCAAGTTATCGATATGTTCGAGATATCGATGTGTTCGAGCTCGGCATTCCAGGTCTACATGATCAAAAAGACTAAATCACCATTTTCCCGAATACCGACCTGGCTCCATATTTAAATCGATATTCTAATAGGTATTCACGCTTCTACGTGTTTAGCATGACGTTGAAAGCATATTCCCGGAAATCGACCTGTGTCCTATATTCAAATCGATATTCAAATCGGTATTCGCTCTTCTACATGTTCTGAAAAAAATATAGCATCATTTTCCCGAATATCGACCTGGCTCTATATTCAAATCGATGTTCTTATCGATATTCGCTCTACTTCATGGTCAGACAGACAATAGCACCATTTTACCGAATATCGACCTGGCACTAAATTCAAATCGATATGCAAATCAGGGTTCGCCCTTCTACATGATCAGGAAGACGATAGCACTATTTTCACGAATACCGACCTGGCTCCATATTCAAATCGATATTCAAATCGGTATTCACGATTCTACGAGATCAGCATGACGTTGAAAGCATTTTCCGAATATCGCCCTAGGTCTATATTCAAATCGATATTCAAATCGGTATTCGCTCTACTACATGTTCAAACAAAATATAACACCATTTTCCCGAATATCGACTTGGCTCTATATTCAAATCGATATTCAAAGCGGTATTCGCTCTACTACATGGTCAGGAAGACGATTGCACCATTTTCCCGAATATCGACCTGGCTCTATTTCAAATCGATATTCAAATCGGTATTCGCTCTACTACATGGTCAGGAAGACGATAGCACCATTTACCGAATATCGACCTGGCTCTATATTCAACTCGATATTCAAATCGGTATTCGCTCTACAACATGGTCAGAAAAAAGATATAACTATTTTCCGAATATCGACCTGGCTCGACATACAGATCTATATTCATATCGATATTCGTGATACTAAACAATGACGGTAACGTATATTTCAATGCGTAACAGAGTTCACGAATCTGTTGCTGGCTCTATATTCGTTTCAGCTCTACATTCATATCGGTATTGAATATCGATTACCGAATATCGAACTTCGTGCCAACTTCACATACAATTTAGATAACACCGCAGTAGTTTCTAAATATAGCTTTTTATCACGTTGTGCTTTACTCGGTCAATCAAGTCTATTATATGACTTATTTGCTGTTGTTAGTTATGTCTTTACTCTTTGGAATCCAGAATAATTGACACATAGACTACGGACTACAAATAGCGAACAGTACATTAAATAGTCGTTAAGGCCTTTTTTGTTTATTTAAATTTAATGGAATTTATTTATGTGTTTGAATTGTCTCTAACGTCGCATTCAACAGTATTTCAGTCAAATCATGGCGTTTCCTAGGTAAATTACCAGTATAACTGGTCAGTCTAGCCTGATTCAATCACATTAGTCGAACCTTTATCACCACAATGCTGAACGATGAGGGAACCACTTCTACCATTTTGAAGATTTTGGATTGACCAAATCGGTGATCGAACCCTGGTCTCTCGATCTCGAAGCGGACGACCTTTCCACTACAACAGCGAGGCGGTCGAACTATTTAATATAGTATAATCATTCGTTCTGGTTTATGATCCCTGGTTGTAAGGTGAGACATATCAGGATCTGGAGGTAACTTGCATCTTTCCCGACTGTAAAAAGGTGCAAAACGCATTCATTTTGAACAAGAGCTCTCGTAAGACAGCATATATGGCTGATAGGGATTTTGCTTGTAAATCAAACTGTATACTTTAATCTTAAAATACGTTGTCAACGCTTAAAAGTTATCCCGGCGAAATAAAACGCAATGTTGTGTTGATAAAGAACTCCTCACCTTGGCTAAGAGTACTATTCAAACAGATATATGCGGGTTCGAGTCCCGTGATGAGCGGGTTCTGACTTTGGGAATTTTCCACACAAATGGCGCAGTACTGGTTAAGTCTTCAGGAAGCAGACATCGAGCGTGATTAATATAAGCTGAAAGCTTGTTTTGCAATCAATTTAAACTAAATAAGTTTAAACTAAACAGATAGTTAAGCTATGCCGACCAAATAGAAGACCTTGTTTGGGATCCAAATATATGACAACGTAATTCATTTTGACTTTCAAAATTTAATAAAAATGATAATAATTTAATGTGTTTTACAGTCAACATTTAAAATGTGCATCAACATCAAAGCTCTCAATAATACAACATATTTTTACCAGGTTGGTCCAGAGACAGGGGAGACGTCGTTTTCACTTATGCGAATATACAAACCTTACGAATCATGTGCCATAACACACATTTGTTCTTTCAAGCATTTACATCTTCGCAGTGTTTCAGAACAGTTTTAATGATAAGAAAAAGTGGCAAACAATTAAAACGATGTCGATAACAAATTAAAATATATTAGAGAATATACATGTTCATGTAAGTAGACTCTCCCAATATCTTACCACGGTGAGTTGTTCAATTTGAAAGGACCCATTCAATAGTCCTACACCCCCTTCAACCTAATATGATATTTTAAAGTCCTCTACTTTGAAAACTCCTAAGTAAAACCCAGAAAATCAATATGTATGGTTCTATAGTGAGTTGAACATTGTAGACTAAGAAGTATGAAATTGCTCGTTTCAGATTTCATCTTTTTACACAATGTTCAACAAATCGTTTGTATGATAAAGAGGCGTTAAAACCCAGTCTGTATCAAGTAACGGTTATATGTATCGGTTGTCAGTTCCAAACAGTATTTCCGATACTTGATGAGATACCTGAGACCAAAAAATAGAAACATGTATAAAGGTTCGACAGTTGTGTGAAAATAAAAAACTTAAAATATTATTCAAAAACAAAATGAAAGCAGTCATGTACAATAGAAGCAATGGGAGATTAAATAGTGAACATTATTATTTAATCAGTATTATACAATGCACATGTATCTCGTAATCAGACTAATATATCTTCTTTTCAAAACCTTATGTACTTAAAATTTCCAAAGAATTTCCAAAGAAAAGCGTGATACTGTGTTTTTACGAAATGAGAATATGCGTATGCAATGAAATATCAATTCTAAACAGAAGTAACTTTGGCAGAAAGGTTAATATGACTAATGTTCTGTGATAAATGGTTACGTTAATCTCAAAAGTTCTTTATTGGGTGGGGTTCGTGAATATTTTCAGAATGTTTATTGGGACCCGTGTCTATAAAATGGTGTTTTCAAAGTATATGAATATATTTCAGACTGGGGGTGAACTGGAGTTAATACAAATACTGGCAGACCAATACAAGTATAGAATGAGAGCACACATTCAGAAAATGTAGACAGAAGAGTAACTGTTGCAAATACTGTGGACGAATTTGATATTTGTCATCATATGATGGAGCTCAGGGTAGTATTTTCAATGAACTTAGAATGCGACGCGTTTCGACAAGATTGATGCAGCGTTAATTGCTGTCTCCTCAAATGAGGGAAATAGTAATAAAACGTCACTAGAACAGCAACATAAATTAAGGCGAGAAAGA
The DNA here is from genome assembly GCA_031761405.1 of Serripes groenlandicus. Classification (NCBI taxonomy): domain Eukaryota; kingdom Metazoa; phylum Mollusca; class Bivalvia; order Cardiida; family Cardiidae; genus Serripes; species Serripes groenlandicus. The sequence goes on along the minus strand of JASEVX010000002.1, from coordinate 82,191,991 downwards.
CTTCTTAACCGTGTAAGCAAATGATTGTACAGAGACCTGGATCTATTTTTCGAACCAGAAGGCAAGCAACACTTAAATCTGAAAGCATCACTGTTTCCTCACACCCAAAAATGTTAATTTCTAAGTCCAGCGGTAAGGTGACAGCTTTACTATTATGAGATATACACGATGAATTGTGAGGTTGGTCGTACCATCATAAGCAGCCCAGCCGGATATGCCGTGTTGTTTTAGACACCATTTCAAAACTGAGTTTCGATACGACTCGCATGATTTGTTACAGTAATGGATCTAGATATTGAAAAAAGAAAAACTATACAAGGGACGTTACTTTGAAAATGATAAGTTTGGGCAAATGACTGTTGGCTTGATTGTATTCATACCTTACAATGACTTGAATTCATTGATGTACCCTCGTACCCTTGTCCATAGACATAACATATCAGCAAAGATACATTGCCTTATTAAAGTCATAAGACTCGAGCACAAAACTAAAGCTACAATGCAGACAAGTGTGGAACTTTGCCAGTAAATAGTAAAGATTAAAAGAAACCCAACGTTAGGAAATTGATGAGCAACGACGTTCCAGATAATTACGTGCTTCCGCGCAATCTGGTGAGGTCCTTCCCTGTCGACGAAAACCTTAGTACGGCCGTGAACAGAAACCTGCTACATAAGTCTACCTTAATAATAATTGTCACACACATTCTTAGGTCAAGTTTCGTATGACGTGATTCAATTATAATACTCATGACCCGTGTCTTGTAATTTGAGGTTGTACTGGGTGTATGTACAGCGTAGACTTAGATGAGCATGTGCAATCACACAATCTCACCAAGTCTTCACTTTATGTCTAGCCTATAAGCTATATATGCATACACGTATCTTCTAACACAATATTTAGAAGTATAAACACATCAGTTGAACTACATCATTTTAAATGACACCAATCGGAGAACCTATAAGACTCCAAATCCCAAGACTCGGCTCATATGCTTATAAGATTTATAATAAATTCGCCAGCTAATTAAAGGACAAAAGCTCCATTTCCCGGTGTATTGCTGATTGAAGAGTCTTTGAACGTCCTTACGACATACTTTGAAAAAGATAAGTTATATTCAGGAATTTTCAAACCCATTCAATATATTACATTTCTAAGACATGTTATAAAAGTTGTGTTCGCTATCTCTAGCGTTAGTTTGTAACAGTAATAATTCAAAAATAGTGAAACACGTTGTTATTTAAAAAATGAAATGAAAAATTCAGCGACGACCTCCGAATCTTATTGTATACAAGTAAATCATGTTTTTATAAACAAACATACTTTTCTTCTACAAAAGTCTAGTTACTTCCTTTTTATTAGAAAATAAGATCTTTCATATTCATTTCCGACTTCAAAACTTAACTATTACCTTGTTCAAATAAATGATGCATGATTTACTTCGGATGTAGTAAGATTTAATACAACTTCTTAAATGGCAAATAAATGTATAAAATGTTTCGTGATGGTAGTTTTACATATTTGGTATTGATAAGTCTATGTTAATATTCTTGCTCATAGGACATATCACCAACAAAGCAAAGGTTGAACAAAGCGTGATCAATAGAAATATCACAAACAAAGACTTGTCCATCATCCGGGCAACTTCCTGCCAATCGTTTATAGATTTCATTTCATCAACGGAACGTTCATAACCCGATAACACCTTGTTAAAGTATCGCAAAATATCCTCCTCTAGGGTCATGCACTTTGTACACGACTGTTGCTTGTGTATGTGAATATGTTTCTGCGTTGAGTTTGTTTGATCCTGGGTATTGTTTGAATACCCATTCGTGGGTGGGCACGTGGTTTCGATGTCTTTAATATCAGTGGTTAAAAGCGTTTTGTAATCGTTGTTTGAATTGTGGTTTAATGTGTACCTCATCGACTGATTGTGTTGTTGCGATTTGTTGTCACTAAAGTGTACATTTGAGCACAGAACACGTGATATAAACAAGGCGACGGCCTTTAACCACTTGGGTGGTCCTCTTCTGCACCCGCCTCTGTGATGGAAATTTAACACAAATACCGAGAAAACAACGGAAAGAGCGCTCATCGCCATAATTATTGTAAGGTAGATACCTGGAATGAAACAAAACATAAGTCTTCACAAAATAAACCCGATCATGACCTTCGTGTTATTATTCAGTGTGTGTATACCACGTGACTTTTGACGTCACATTTGCATGGTTGCTCTTGATAAGAATGTAAAGACAATGGTAACTTTTTCATTTCTTCAACCGATTTAATGAAACATGGCGCAGTCTACGCCGTTTAAAATGTCCTATCTCCTGTTGTTTACGGGAGTTTGATTGGTGGTCTAGTTTTGTTCAAACACTTCGACGAACTTGTTCCCAAAATCCAGTTTTTGATAATGCTCCGGCTATCGGTGATGTTAATACATTTTGAGAAAAGGGTCATCGAAGTGTTTGAAGAAACTAAACCACTAATCAAACTCCGTTGAAAAAACCGGAGATATGGCTCTGTAAGCGGCGTAGACTGTGCCATGTTTCTGTCCGCCGTTGCATTTGTGACGTCAGAGTCACGTGGTATACACACACTGTTATCGTAGCCAAGATGAATTGCACCAAATGTGTTAAGGTGAATGATACATAGTGGTTATTTGGTTATCATACATGTATACCATAATGAACAACATCTTTGCACAACGTTCAGGAGCAGGTCAATGCTGTAAGGGCTTAGAGATTTGTGCGACAGACGACTTTGAAAAACACACCATTGTACACAAGAAGAACTTGTTTATGTGTTTTACGATTATTCTGAACTCTAAATATGTCTAGTAATGGAAAGGCTTTATTTATACTTATTGCAATGCCCATGAACAATCCGAGATTGTTCTTGCTATAACACTAACTTAAAACGGTATCCAGTGTGGTTTATGAAAGCCAATATTCTCTCTGATAAGGATATACGTCTGAATAACTTATCAAACCATCGTCATTTCCCAGAATACACCATTTAAATCAACATGGATATGATCAAATGGATAACCTAAATGGTATTTGTTTAAATGGGACATAACTCTTCAACAGAAGCGTCAATATTTCCAACCACATTAATTCGCTTTATTAACACTAATTCATACCGTCTTAACGCTATGTAGACAAATACACCTGAATATATAAGTAGATGTCAGGTGTTTTAACCCTTTTCAATGATTTTCATTTTGTTAAGTCCATAGCCAAGTGTAGGACTATCAAAATCAAAATGTTGTGTTGAGCAGCAAACGGTTCGAGCTTGGCAAGACGGCGCGGAACTGCCGACTGGACTGGTTCTACACTGGTTAAACAAGCTTCGCAGAATAATTCTGTATTCCAAGACAAGTTTGTGCTTAATTCGACTCTGATATAAATGCATATATCACCAATTGTTAAAGGGTGTTTCATAAAATCTTTTAATGTTGTACTAATTTAGCCGCATTATTATGCATACTTAGAAGACGACGTATAAATGGAAAGGCTCAATTCAGGGTAATTACTCTGTTGAACCTCAATGTATAAAGATTTAGCTGTGTGAAGTTAGCTAGACATACGACATTCGACATTCAAAAGTTGAAAAAAAAACCGAATGTCGTGCTGGCACGACATTCGACATTCGACATTCAAAAGTTGAAAAAAAACCCGAATGTCGTGCTGGCACGACATTCGACATTCAAAAGTTGAAAAAAAAAAATCGAATGTCGTGCTGACACGACATTCGACATTCAAAAATAAAACTTCAAAAAATCGAATGTCGTGCTGGCACGACATTCGACATTCAAAAGTTGGAAAAAAATGCGAATGTCGTGCTCACACGACATTCGACATTCAAAAATAAAACTTCAAAAAATCGAATGTCGTGCTGGCACGACATTCGACATTCAAAATAAAACTTCAAAAAATCGAATGTCGTGCTGGCACGACATTCGACATTCGACATTCAAAAGTTGGAAAAAAAACCGAATGTCGTGCTGACACGACATACGACATTCGACATTCAAAAATTAAAAAAAAATCTCAACGGAGTGGAACAACGGCCTTAAGGCTAATTTCTCCCCGAGTCTGCCGCGTGTATTACGGGGAGCTCTTGGGCCGATAGCCCTTGTCACGGGAGTCGAAAAAAAAAAATCACAATGGAGTGGAACACTTTTATTTTTTTCTTACGAGCGTGGAACAACGGCATTAAGGCGGATTTCTACTCGAGTCTGCTGCGTGTATTACGGGGAGCACTTGGGCCTACAAGCCCTTGTCACGGTAGTCTAAGAAAAAAAAATCACAATGGAGTGGAACACTTTTATTTTTATTACAGGTCCCGCAGTCTACCCGCGCTTACGGCGAAGTGCAGAGCTTTGTTTTACGCTAGCACTCCGCTGCTTGTAGGGGAAATGTGCGCCGGTGACGCATATGATATACGGCCGGTCCCGCAGTCTAGCCGCGCTTAAGGCGAAGTGCTGAGCCTTGATTTAGGCGAGCAATCGGCTGCTAGTAGGGGAAATGTGAGCCCGGGTCGCATACGCTATAAGGCAGGCCCTGCAGTCTACATTCGACATTGGAAATTCAAAAACGAATGTCGTGCTGGCATGACATTCGACATACGACATTCAAATATTAAAACTTTAAAAAATCGACATTCGTTTTTTTTCCAACTTTTGAATGTCGAATGTCGTATGTTTAGCTAACTTCACACAGTTTAAAGATTTTCTGTTTTGTAAACATTTCCAAATTCATAGTCGAAAATAGAAGAGTAAAATGATGGCATTTATGCATTTGACTGAGAATAATCAATACAAAATACAACTATTTGCGTGTTCCTTGTGTAGGAAATACACTTGTATTGAAATAGGTCTTTATAGAATACGGGAAATTAATTTCCGAGGCTGGGACAAATATTGGTTGTCATTGTCACAGGCTTGCACTGCATTACCTTTCTCAATCAAATGTATTCCCGTCTTCCATACACAACAATTGCATAAGCCATAATGAGTTTCGACGGAAGCCTACTGTGTAAAGTTACACAAACCAATACATTCCAGACTCCGATTGATGTTTTTACACTTTACTAGAATATACTTTTGTGAGCCATTAACTTGATTGTGAACAGTGCAGACCGTGATACTATTGGATGTATACCCATATTGATGTAAATATAAACTAGCCGCAATGTAAGAAAACCGTTGTTTTCTTCGTCAAGGATCAATTATATTAAAGGGTTCAATAATTTGAAGAAATTCCTAAAATTTCGTCAACAGAGTTTAATTTAACTACATATGAATTATCAAACCCATTTTCCCTTCCCTACATATAACACTAGAACCAGACGACTTTATAAAAACCAACATTTAGGCCAATATTTGGAATCTATCTATCCATACGAAAAGTGTTATGATTGATTATTGAAAATATGAGCAAAGTATTCTTTTGTCACAACATTTTCAATAGTCATCTTCTGCGGCGTACAGAAAGCGAATGTATTTAGGAAATGGTTAATTGGCATACCTACCTATCAAAGGCACATACTCGGAAGTCGGGGGCATATTTTCTGCAATCAGTAGCATAAACACAGAAAACGCCAACAGCACCGTCAAACCGAGGGTCACCTTTTCTCCACTATCAGGTGGCAGACAGAAGCCCGTCAATGTCAAAGTTGACAGCAGCATACATGGAATAACCACGTTGAAGAAGTAATATAGAACGCGTCTGCGCAGGTGTATATAAAACGTCACATCCGGAAACGGCTCCGGGCAACATGGATAGTAAATGACGTTTCGCTTTACTTTAGTAGCTATTAATGTCCATTCACCATTGTCAACAAAGTTTGCAAGCTCTATATCTGTTGTTCGGTTTGTGACGTCAACCTGCAGGAAAAAGGAAAACATAAAGTTAAATAATGTTTAAATATAATATAAGCAGCATTATAAACATGCGATGAGGTACGCATTGATCCGAATGGACTGCGCAATGTTACAATTCATGTTGTACCTTACTAACATATAAAATATGTAAACGTCCTTTCCTTCCCTAGATACTTTCTATATCGACCGAATTCTGTCATATTATATATACTTGTAGGTTATGGCCGTTTAAGCATACATATTCGTGTTTACAGATTTACAATGTTGCATCCATCCAACATGTAAATAATGCACAATATGGATAATTGACACACTTTAAATGCGCAGATATAATGTGATATGACTCATATTTGGCATTCACTCCAATTCCAAGAATGTTTTCAAATTTCGCTTACCACAGTGGTGAGATAACATGTTAATTTTGTCAAATGCCGTATCATAAAAGCTAACTAGACATCTAATAGATTTGATATAATTGTCTAAATATTCTGCAAAAGCAAAAACCCTATCTTCGGTAATTATCCTGTAGCAAATAAAGTTAATTATGTGCAACCATGTTTCCTAGCTGATGGAAGCAATATTTCAATGCAAAATCGATGGAACAATCAAAGCAATACTTCTGTTCGCTCGTTCAATTACCTCATATAATTCCCCAGGTTACATGCCCACTGATTTATGTGAATCAACGCCTAATTCAGATTATATTGGTGCATTCTATGGGAAATGTTATAGGACATTTATATGTTTGACTTTGTCCTTTAGTTTATGTACTGCAAACGTTAAGATAACCCCGTGAAGGTATAGTTTGATCGACATTAAATTCAGTTTAAAAGTTAAGCATTATTGTTGATTCGGACTAATACGTCTATAGGAATGAATACTATCAGAATATCGAAGAATGCTTTAATGAAAAACAGAGAAAATTCCGAAAAGACGTCTTTTCCGGCTACTCTCAGGTCTAACTTGTCATTAATTCGAGACGATAATCTTTCTGTGTCAATAGCGATTGGATGTCCTCCATGGCGTCAAACAAAGTAAAGCAATTTCGAAAACACATGTATGTCGATCGTAATTATAAATAGCGATCTTCGGACGATTTGAAATTAATTGCAATTACGACCATTAATTAACTGTACATATATAGCTTGATTCTGGTCATAATGGTTCTCCAAGGGTTTCGCGGAGAGACACGATAGCGAACAGAGAATATCCGCATCAGACTATGCGGAGGCTGATTTGATTCTTCGCTGGTCGCAAAGTCCCGACTATCGATTTTTCTTTGACTTAGCTCAAAATACTACAGGGAGAGCGAACCATTTATTAGCGGTTCTTAGATTATTTCTATGTGGGTCATCCGAAGATTAATACAAGAACATGTATGAACATCCACTTTTAGCCCAAGTGAACCGTGCATGTATAAACAAAATCAATTAAATGCGATTGATGCGATCTAAACTTAAGAATACCATTATCCATAACAATACGTGATCAGAATAATGGTTAGATAGAAAGCAGCAGGATATTTGACACTACAGACATTAATTTAATATGAATCGGGTTAAGGCTCTTTAACGTGTAATGGATTAACTTTTCATTAATTCGATAGCATGTCAGCGATCCACATCATTGTTATATAATTATTATCCTTTAATTTTTAACCAGTGATAACATAATAGTTTATAATTAAATTCACGTAAGGATAACTTTAATAATGCTATAGTTGTAACGTTAAAATACTGACAACGATGTTGGTCTTTGAATTACAGTGTCACCCATTTTTATCTCTGCCAACTAAAACTTGGCATTTTGACTAAAAATACTTCAACAATTCGTTATAGTACATCTGTAGACACAATGAGGTACCTAAGCATGTATATCATGGAAAGTCTTTAAGAATTACATTTAAAATCAGATGGTCAAAAGCCGTACCTGAAACCCGTCGTACGCCCATGAACCGAGTTTAAGTTTACAAATCTGATCGTCGAATGGGAAATACGTGATATCCATCTTACACGAACTACGCATGCGGACAATCGGTGGCCAAAAAACGTTACCATTTGACTGCACCATCGCAAGACTTTTCATATACCCTTTGTTATGATTGTCGACACTGAAATAAGTAAAACAGAAAATGATATCATGTGGTGTGAATGACATAGATAACATTTGTCTCATCAAAAGATGAACAACTGCACATTGAGGTGCGTTCTCCTTCATGATTGACAAACCTCCAAGTTATATTGTATACCTTACTTCTTTGATTTATTGTCCGCATTAATTGAACAGACGATGAATACATTACAAGGTCATTTACTTAATGTCTATGTAAACTAGTGTATGTTATCATTATGCGACATATCATTTATCATGAACAATACTTCATCTACTGTTGTTGTGCCAAGGCCAGTCATTTTTCTAAACAGCAGTTTGTCCATGTGTTCAGTACAGATGTATAAACGATACCATATAGTATGTATCAATCGGCAAGATCCGGACTAATGTTAATTCATGGTCATGTTAAATGGTCTTATGAAACATATTTATCTGTGTTGAAATGAATAGCAAAATTAAAAATACTACTGGTGTTTGAAAATAATTACATGTTTGAAGTATTAACAATTCAATTTGTTTAACCCTTTGACTGCTGCCTCCGAAAGCCTTTAAAATTATATTTCTTTCGATACAACACATATTTGAGAAACATACATGGTCACGTAAAAACAACTCAATGTTATAGAAAGGTAATACCATGATTTAGGGACCTCCTGACACCTTTTGGGGGAAACAGCCAGTGAATTGTCAAGCTACACAACACACATCTGATGTCAATCAGATTAATTCAGAATCCCAGAAAAATCATGATGTTCATAGAGTAATGATGTTGGAACGACTTTAAGATGAGCAACAAGGGAATAAAGCATAAATACGGTGATGCCATCAACATTAGTTGGACACTTTTAAATGAGACAACACATTTATTGCTTTTGAATGTTACAGTAGTTGTGTACAGGTTCTATGCCACATTGCCAGTATTTTAAATATTGTTTCGGATGTTATTAAATTGAACTTAATACTTTTGAGGTTTATATCTTTGCACAGTCTAGTGAAGTTAACCTTTGGATGCATCAATAGCAGACAAGTTTTAAATCTAAAAAAAAATTTCAACTTTGCCTCTCAAAAAATCCCCGATTTCTTTTTAATCTATACTTTTGAGAGTTCTAGGAAGTTCCATTATTACTTCTGAATATGAAATGATATCGGAAAAAATGCAATAATTTTGTAATTTTAAGTGCCGTCTGACGTAGACATTAATGGCACCATTACAGAGCTATCAAAACGATGTTAACTTACTGTGCAATTTCGTTAGGTTATACAAGTTGAACGAAATTGTGATTTGTCTGCACTCAAAAATAAAACAGTAAATGAACAACGACTTTTGGCAAAGCTATCTTTTCATACATTACCCAGACAGAAACCCCTTTTAACACCTGTCTTTCATTCAGCGAAGTAGTTTGGTAGCTGTACCATTAGTGAAAAGGCTTTAAATTAATTGAGTGAGTGGATGCCGTTTGTTATGTTAACGCAGGGCCGATGTAGCTGATACATAACCATTGTTTCATCGACGATTTATGTGTCCTTAATCGTTCTGTATGTTTGATTGTGAACTTTACAGTGAACAAGGGTGCTGCATCACCACACAATAGCCTTACGTAAACACATTACGTACAAGGTCAAAGCAATTTCATTTCTAATAACACTGTAGTAAATGGTTTATATTTCATAAGGCTAGTACGTCGACACCTTTCACTGGGATATCTACAATAAAACCCGTGTATAGTATCACCAAGGCTTGACACTTATAATGTCTCCCAACCTCGCCAGATACAATAGTTCAAGCTACTTTAAATAGTGTTTGTGAACTCAAGACCAAGTTCATCCTTCATATGACGTATTTATCGCCGAATAAAATATATGTAGCAAAGGAATCATATTAAGTAGTGGACGTCATACATTCCCACATTGTTTGCCAAAGGATGTCTAAACCTAAATGCGAACAGTTAATTTAGTCGTTTTCCTTTCCGTTTTAGATAAGGTTATTTTCTACTTCTCTAGCAATTACCTGTATCCAACTTTCATTTGTAAATTAACTATAGATGAAACGTCTTTGACGAATTTGGGTCTCATGGATCCTGTTACCGAATGACAACAAAAGGATGGTACATGTAGTACATTTGTTAACACACAGGAGATAATTCCAGCTTTTTGTCAGAATTTACATCTGGGTACGTACTCATTTTAAGCAGACAGTTACAGCTCTAGGGAACCTGTGTGTATGCAAAGACTCAGTTGATTTTGCAGAAGCAAATATACCCCCAAATCTGGTTAAATGATTCATATACGAGACGAACTTTACAACAAAAGCAACCGAAATGCATTTACGACTAGTATAGACCCAATTCAGCCAGAGCATCAACGCAAACTGATCTGTTCATAGCTCTATTCTTAATATCTGTACACTAGTTCCCAATATTGATATATACCGTGTCAGCCATTTTTAATTGTTATTTCTTTAAAGCTGTAGATATCTAGTTTGCACTATCGTCCCATTCCAAAATGATGTTTTGTTTATGTTATATGATGTAAATATGGGAACTACAATATGTTTTAAATAAGCTGACATTACTAAACACAGCTTGTCAGTTGATCATAGAAGATGTTTCAACTAGAGTTTGTAAAGCAGTATCCATTTGGATCATGAATAGGCAGGCTCATATTCATCCAGAAAGACAGAGAAACGACACGTCAGGAAAACGTTTGACACATCCGCGTACGTACCTGTTATAGAGAACAATATCAGGCAACCATATAAGATCACAGGGTATTCGGAGCATGTTTATCATAGAAAATTCTGTAAGGTTCTCCCATACCAACCGTTCGTCGATCCATTCCTGCAGAAACAACAATAATTATGTCATATATGTATGCAAATTATAGGTATCACACCAAGTTTATATAACACAAGAAGCCTAATTACTACTCTTGTAACATTTGTATGTCTCTCTACCGACATATGTCGTTTTGGAACACTATGAAGATCTCGAGATTAGATCTGCGTATTTCAATTCATTTTTGAGCACTGTCACAAATACCCGTCAATTTAAGACACATAATAGCATATCTTTGCACATCCCCGCATACTGTAAAAAGGCCATTGGAAACGGGGAATCGCGGAAAGGTATTGTGTTTCCAATCGCTGAAACAACACTTTTTCTAAACTCAACAATGCTTACGGGCCTGTCAGATGTTTGAGCCGTTCCACGAGTAAACCAACATTAATGACTCTGCAAAATGTATCGATTCAGATCAGCCTGCGCAGACTAATCCAGACCGACACATTCCGTCTCAGAGGGGTAGAGGTATAGCGTAATGATTCTTTAAAAAGGAAAATCCACAAGAGGCGAAAGTGTATATCCGGGTTAGCCTGCGCGGTATGCTTAGGCTGATCCGGAACCATACTTTACGCAAAGTCCACAGTGTGGGATGTGACGGCTCATTTTATATTCGCAAAAGCAGACATACCCCTTGATAAAAATGCACTGGGACACGAATTTCGTCATGAGGGGATCAATCTTTGGATTTTTCGCAAGGACATATTCAGTTACAAGGAATCATATACATATGTAACTATACATGTTACTACTCGAAATAAATATAAATGTGGAAACTAAAACGAAACCCTTTCTTTAAACGTGAATACAAAAAATTCGACTGTTTCCTGGTGATTTTTTTCCCCACACGATTAACCTAGAGGAATAAAGGGTCATTAACCATGTGATACAGAGTGATGTTTAATCAAGGCTCATCAATTTCAATACGAACATGTTCAAATATTCTCTTTACTGCATAAATGCATTTGAGTTCGAGATAACCCTAAAGAGATTAAATAGTACCTATGGACCTGTTGTATATTGACTCACTGAACAATCTGCTTAATTCTTTGGTATCATCTGATGGCCGGCAGCGTGACATGATTCTTCGATTAACTTCACATCAACTATTCTTTGTTGACAAATGGCTTTTTTCCCCTTGCCTTTCAGGCTTCGGAACAATTCATGTGCTTAAATGGAGATGTCGTGTTGCAGTGATGGGCGAAACGCCGATTAATTGCAGGAAAACGTCATATCACCATCACTTCATCAGTGAGACGTAATGGTTCACGGAAACCAACCTTCGTGGATATTCAACTACGATAACCTTACTACGGCCATCTTGTAATGGAAGTGGAATGTAAATGGAGGTCGGTTTAAAGTAATGATGCATAAGAAAAACTAAATTGCATATTGTGTCTTTGTATCATGTTCGTAAGGCTATAACTCATCTTACGAGGATAACAGAAAGCTTAATTGACTTGATGACTGTCAGAGCAGGTCTAACTTCCCGAAGTTAAAACTCATTTTAACTGGTCACAATAGTACACGGTCATTTGTGTCTGTTGTCCTTCCTATTCGAAAATACCCTCATGTTGCAGTGGTAAGAGCTTCGGCATTGATAGCGGGATACCACTGTTCGATCTACAATCCTGATATACCTTAGACTTATACAAATGCTAGGTTTGACTTGTCGCACAGAGTTGTGAGGATAGCATTACGACTGAAACATCGGCTTCGGAATATATAATAACGGTAGTACTGGTTACGTTTATCCTGATATAACTGAATAACTGTTGAAAACGACATAAAACACAAATCAAGCAGTCTTATTTGACATGTGCTTTATTCATTAAGAAATATAACTGTTACTTTAACATGCACCACGACTGTTACTTCAACATGTACCGCGATAATGCAGACAGGCTATCATTAACGTCGCTACAGTCGCTAAATGCAGGATATGTATATTATTTATCATACGTAAACTACACAAGTAGGATTTGATTTCGAGCCAGGTCGATATTCTGGAAAATGGTGAGTTCCTTAGAAGTTCCTTTCAACTTGTGTTGAGTCATTAAAGTCAGAGCTGATCTGAACCTATACTGATCAGAAAATCGAACTTATACTTTTTCCTACGGACGAGCTAGTATGCAGACAATGAAACCTTTGCCACTGATAGGCGTCGTTTTTACGCATCTGAAATTTCTCCTTTTGCAACAATGTTTTCAACTTTTTCCAGTAATTAAAATTTCAGTTATTGAGATTTTCTTTGTTTTTGCTTGAATGATTTATGTGAGTTCACGTAAATTGCCCCAAACCAACGTGGTAAAAGCACATGCAGCAGGTCATGTCTTCCAATCGAAACAGCTCCAGCAGATCTAGTAATATAAATCAATTCTTACTTGATCAAGCCAAACGTTTGTTGTCAGAATCTGGTTTTTCTCGTCCTGTAATAAAGCAAACAGATAAATTATTTGGCAATAGTTTGCAACCTTTATGTCATATCAGCGTATCCCTTATAGGCGTCTGTATTACTCATTTGCAGCAGACCAATTTTGATAACATTGTGACAAAGGGAGAAATTTCTCAAAAGCAAATAGATAAGTTATTCGGCAATAGTTGGCAACCTTTATGTCAGCCTATCCCTTACCCCGAGGTACGCGACTTGTATCAGGCATGCACGTGTAACCGGTCAGCACCAGTCTTAAATACACTTTCGAACATTGTGTACCATTAAATGTCCTTTATGTTTTCAAGTGGTAGTAGACTGTAGATTTACAATATAGCTTCTAAAAGAATGACTGACCAACAATTTGCATATGCATCTACAGAAGACATTGTTGAAATATAAGAAATTGCTGAAGAAGAACAAAATTCTTCTTTTGCGGCAATGTTTTAAACATTTTCGAATAATATATGTTTGCCTCCATGCTTTTAATCTGTTGTGGATTTGCTACATATGTTGGAAGGATTAGGAATGGTCGAATGATACTAAATTAGAATCTGCTTCGTCAACTTGGCGATCAGAGTTGCGATCGGTACATTATTACTGGACTAGATTGACCTGATTTCCTCTTTGACCTTTGGGCACCTAAGTGTAAATAATGACGATGTACGTGTATTTGCATCAACATTCCAAAGTGAGCTTCATTCATCACACCCTGTGTATTTAACCGTCCGCTTGCGTGTAATTTAGTCCCATATGAATAATGGCGGTTTAAGCCCCTTTAATTTTACGCAAATGAAAATGCATATAAATCCGTTTATAAGACCCCAGCTCGTCAGACGCGGTTTATATATTTTACTAAATGCCAGTATGACGTTTCAATGATACATCATGATTAACTGTAGTACTATGCGTGCTCTACGGAAACCGAGCTAAGAGCATTTTTGGCAAGTGAAGTATTATCAACTATTATTAACTTGCACTTTTTGTTTTGTTTGAAAAGTGTTTTACACCGCTTGTGACAGTATGTCAGTTACATCATTACGTTTCCTGGGTAAATTACCAGTAATACGTTTTAGTTGATCAAGACGCCAGCGTTTCAGTCGTAATTACTATCCCATCTTTGATGAAAATGTACGTTTCTTTGACTGATTAGCGAACATTCAGATCCGACTGTGCGGAGATGCAGGGTAAGATGAACCGACATTGTTCGTCAATATCTCGTGGTTGATTTTCTTGTAGCGCCATACATGTATTTCCTAGCTTGTTACATGATATTTTCAATGTCGTCTGCATAGGAACATCCTCTGGCACTACAAACTTATGGTGTTCATGGTTTTACTTTAGTACAAACTTATGGTGTTCATGGTTTTAATTTAGTACAAACTTATGGTTTTCGTGGTTTTACTTTAAAACAAACTTATGGTGTTCGTGGTTTTATTTTAGCACACAATTATTTCATAAAACAAAAGGTTAATTCGAAAAACAAATGATAAAAAAACATTTGGGTCGTATAGCATCTGCGTACAGTGCATACTCAGGTGAGTTGTATGCTCTTTAGCTTTACTCAAATTGACATGTATATGAATCCGTTACGGAGTGTCTAAGACTTCAAATCGCCAAACGCGGTTGATATATTTTACTTAATGTCAGTATTTCAAAGATACATTATGATTATAACTGTAGCACTGTGTAAAGCAACTTGAAGCACAGTCAAAGAACAACACGTATGGTTTATGAGTGAAATGATACTTACGACGTCCAGTACTTGTGTCAGAGATATACCAAGGCGTATTCTGACTGGTTTGGTCGCCTGGAACACGGGTCTTGTTGCACTATCGTAACCTCGCATCAGTCGGTATAACAACATTTGTTCTTCCGTCATTTCGGACTCTGGTGTGTCTTTAAATCGATTACCACAGTAATTGTTCGAATCTACTGAGCCGGCCATAACTGAAAATAAACAAGATACAGTTAATTGTCCACCTGAATGTATGTATAATAACCCGCGCTTTTGGCGCCTGACAAATCACGAAACAGGTTGAGTAGACCTAAGCACATAGAAGAATGTGGTTATACGAAGCTGTTTATCACAAACAATAGAACCAGCAAATAGGTGTGACCGAGTGATATTGTAGAAGGATTAGAGACCGGGTGTCTCAGGTTCGATCACTTCTTGTGGCGGTCATGGTCTTTTACCCTTTGTAAACCGCGTAGTTGTAACATATGTTGTCACGCAATTTATGGATACATGAATTTGCGCTGGTATATAAACGAACAATTGTTGAAATGGCATTTAACCCAAATTAATCGAAACAAGACAGTCAAATGCTTTACCATGTGTTTGATACCTCTGTATGTTTATAGCAAGCAAGTACTTTTATTTGTTTAAAATATACATTTGGTTTATTAAATTGCCTTCCGACAAATTGTTTTGGACATAAACATTTGAAATAAATTAGCCTGCTTAATTTGGGTTATGAATTCAGATATGAGTAAAACATTCAGCACATTTACATTATGTGATATGAGGATATAATAACAACAGGTCTTTTTTAACAAAAAACATATGATTAAACCATGTTGGTATTATGACGTTTTGACACACAATAATACTTGTTCTCTCGGTTTCAATTTGATGTTTGGAAAATAGTTGTTGATCTGAAGTATCCTTAACTTGAGTATTACATTGGACGATTATTGAAAAAGTCTACTTCAGTCGGTATTCCTGGACTTTTCTTAGTGATAACTACTAGGTACAGTATATATACAGATATCTGTACAGCCCCTGTTGAAGACAACCTAACCTTTCATGATATAGTTCAATTGTAATAATCTGCTGTCAAAGAAGTCGTTAAAATATTCACCGCCCGCACATGTTACTGTAATGCGACGTAACTTTTGCACAGAACAGAACACACCACAACTTTTATTTTGGACTTAAACAAGAGGTTTCTCGTCCATACATGTTTACATATTATTTTCAGGTCATACTAATAAAAAACAGCTATATTACATTAAATTATACACAAATATATACATATACACACATACACATATATACACACTCATATATTAACCAATACTAATAATTATTAATATTGCTCATTATACAGAATTTATAAGTGCAAGAGAGTATATTTAAACATAACACAAACGCACATATTTGAGCTCGTCCACAGAAAAACATGTATTATTTTGCATTTCTAAACAGAATAGGTTCATACTAGCCTATTCCTTCTTACCATAATCTACACAAGTTAACAGAACCTTGTATCAAGGTTATGTAAGTAATTTGTAAACAGTTTATATCTTGATCAGACTGTGCTATTGCACAGGTTGATACAGATCTATATTTGTCACAAACGTATACCTTTTTCGCATGGAAAGGTCCATTTATATATAATATATTGAAATTTGTAAGATGCCATATTTGGATAAACCTTAACGCTTAACATAGACCTTCTTCATCGTATCAATCCATGAGTTCTGAGTTTGAACCCCAGCTCGGCCTACATTCTGATAAATTCAATGCGAGAAGCGTCAACCGCCTTCCATTTACTAATTGTTAAACAGTGTATGTGGAATCGCAACTAGTTGTTTAGAAATACTGTTGTTTGGCGTAATAATTTGGAACGCCAGAAAACACATTGGAACGGGCCGCCGTGATATGACCGACCAATTGTTTGCGCTAAACCTCAATCAATAAAAAATCATTATATCGAGATTTATTCTAAAATGACAAAATATGTAATTCTTTCTACCTTAAGTTAACTTAAGCAATCAATGTCAGGGTTTATTCAACGATAAGAATACACTTCGAACCGCGGCCATACCAAAGACTTTAAAAATAGTAGTGTGATTTTCTCTCCCGGGTGCTTAAATTTGCTGGGTTTTACGACTGACATGCTGGTGTTAGGATAAATGGATCAGCAGTACTGGTTACTTTCCCAGGTAATGTCGAAATATATAAATGAAAACTTGTTGAAATCGGCGTAAAACACAAACCAAACAAACACTTCAGAACAATATTCAAATATTTGCCTAATTAACACATGTGTTTATACTTTTATGCACTGATTTAACCATAATTGAGAACACCTGTATATTCAAGCAGTCTAATCCTGGTCTACATTGATCGCTTATTATTAATCTATGTTTTATAAAAACGCGTCCATAATTACATACCAGAACTAATCAAACCTCAGGGATGCTGATACGGATTACATAAATCAGCGGGATAAGGATCAATTAATGCTAATCGGGTTGCGATGTCCACCGAGGATAGGAGTCACGTGACGTGATAACCGATCGTATACATATATATATAGTATATTAACGATCGGTACCGAGGATAGGAGTCACGTGACGTGATAACCGATCGTATACATATATATATAGTATATTAACGATCGGTGTAAATCACGAACAGTCTACGCATTGAAACAGTCTGACCAGAATCCGTGCCATCCGCATTGGACTTTTATAGATGCTCACCTGTGTAATGTGCCAAATAGTGAAGATTAATGAGACTGCATCTACATATGTAGGTGCAAACTGATTTGAATCTACGTTCGTCCCAAATGTGGTAATGTATGTTCGTTTTGTTATACTAATTCATACTGTTTACTATCTATTGCCAGAGGAACACACAGAGTCAATACGGCACCTCTGAAACTGACACCTGTTATCGTGTACTGTTGTAAAGAATGCAAACGATGGCTTATGAAGCTATACCGACCTTATGGCGCTTTGCGGTAACTATATATATGGTAAGCCAACTAATTCTCTGGGATATTTTGTATACATAATTCGCTACACTTTCTATAAGGCATAATGAAATACGATAAGTGGGCAATGTAGACTTCAATTAGCTTCTTTAACGCTCATGAAGTAAATTTCTTTTGGAATTCGTACCGTTTGTATAAACCTTGAATGTCCGGTTGATATTGATTGGAATTAGTTGAAGTCTAGCTTAACCAGTGCATTTGCATTTCCTGTATTGCTAAAATAATTCTGTTGTTGCCTATGAGAGATAAGTATCATAAAATTGCTCTGTATATGTATTGCGTTGTATGCATTCGGAATTGGTGTTGGGAAGTAGTTGATCGATTTATCAAGATTGTACAGTGGTTGTTAATCAAATGGCCTACCAGCGTCCTTATCTATAATAGGTCAATTATGACGCGTATAGCTAAATTGGCAATTTTCATATGGATTATTTGCTGCGAAAAATGGTTCGTTAAATCTATAGCGATTCAGACAAACACAGTATATGATCAGGTTGTATACCAACTTGCTCATACCAAGCACTTTCTCCCGTTTTCGCCGATTTTGTTTTCATAGCATATCAAAATTATACTTCCCGTTTTCATAATGACAGCTTCTAAATGTTTTTAAAGTAGGCGACTCTTGAAATACCATCGTGTGTATACGCTCAATTGCAGTTTAATGAAATGCATGTTCATATGTGTAAAGTAAAATGGGAACTATACTAACTACAACTGGTATTGCTGTTATTGCGCGGGTGCATCAGCACCAGTGCAATATTGGTTGTGAAAACACTATCACTGGTGCAATGGGCTTGCTCATGCGCCGTGTTAATCGTCAGCTCTCGGGTATTTCCGTAGCAGTTCGTCACTAGACTGGTTCTCGTTCGAAGATTAAGATTAGTGAACCAGTCTATTTTTATTGCGAGTAGTATTTTTATAATTAAAATGTAAATTAAAAGCATAGCTTTTAAATACTGATACATGACCACCTCTGTGTTTCGACAATGACTTACATCTTTATGGAATCTTCTTTATAAAATACTGGTACATGACCACCTCTGATTTTAGACAAAGACTTACATGTTTATAAACTATAGATTGTTAAATACTGATACATGACCACCTCTGACTTTGGACAATGACTAACATGTTTATAAAATATAGATTGTTAAATATCTACTTTATTAAATACTGATACATGACCATCTCTAATTTTGGACAATGACTTACATGTTTATGGAATGTTGCTTATTAAATACTGATTCATGATCACCGTTTATAGAATCTAGATTTCTAAGTACTGATATATGACCAACCCTGATTTTGGACAATGACTTACATGTTTATGGAATCTAGATTGTTAAATACTGATATATGACCAACCCTGATTTTGGACAATGACTGACATGTTTATTGAATATTTTTTATTAAATACTGATACATGACCACCTTTGATTTTGGACAATGACTTACATGTTTATAGAATCTAGATTATTAAATACCGATATATGACCACCTCTGATCTTGGACAATGACTTACATGATTATGGAATCTAGATTATTAAATACTGATATATGACCACCTCTGACTTTGGACAATGACTAACATGTTTATAAAATATAGATTGTTAAATACTGATACATGACCACCTCTGATTTTGGACAATGACATATGTTTATTGAATCTTTTCTATTAAATACTGATACATGACCACCTCTGATTTTGGACAATGACTTACATGTTTATAGAATCTTTTTTATTAAATACTGATACATGACCACCTCTGATTTTGGACAATGACTTACATGTTTATGGAATCTAGATTATTAAATACTGATACATGACCACCTCTGACTTTGGACAATGACTAACATGTTTATAAAATATAGATTGTTAAATACTCATACATGACCACCTCTGATTTTGGACAATGACTTACATGTTTATAGATCTAGATTATTAAATACTGATACATGACCACCTCTGATTTTGGACAATGACTTACATGTTTATGGAATCTAGATCATTAAATATTGATACATGACCACCTCTGACTTTGGACAATGACTAACATGTTTATAAAATATAGATTGTTAAATACTGATACATGACCACCTCTGACTTTGGACAATGGCTAACATGTTTATAAAATATAGATTGTTAAAAACTCATACATGACCATCTCTGATTTTGGACAATGATTTATATGTTTATTGGATCTAGTTTATTAAATACTGATACATGACCAGCTCTAATTTTGGACAATGACTTACATGTGTATTGAATCTAATTTATTAAATACTGATACATGACCAGCTCTAATTTTGGAAAACGACTTACATGTTTAGGGAATCTTATTTATGAAATACTGATATATGACAACCTCTAATTTTGGACAATGACTTACATGTTTATGGAATGTTGTTTATTAAATACTGATACATCACCACCGCTTATTTTGGACAATGACTTACATGTTTATGGAATCGACTTTAATAGATACCATACCATGACCACATCTGATTTTGGACAATGACTTACATGTTTATATAATCTCATTTATTAAGTGTCGATACATGACCACCCTTAATATTTGAAAATGACTTACATGTTTATGGGAATCTTTTATATTAAATACCGATACATGACCTCCGCTGATTTTGGACAATGACTTGCACGTTTATGGAACATTATTTACCCAACACTGATACATGACCACCTCTGATTTCGGACGAAGACTAAAATGTATATGGAATATTCTTTATTGAATATTAGTATATGTCAGCCTCTGATTTTAGGAAATGACTTGCATGTTTATGGAATCTAAATTATCAAATATCGATATATGAGTTCCCAGATTTTGGACAATGACTTACATGTTTATGGGAATCTTCTTTATTAAATACTGATACATGACCACCCCTGATTTAAGACAATGACTTACATGTAATATAATCTAGATTATTAAATACTTATACATGACCACCTCGGGTTTTAGACAATGACTTGCATGTTTATGGAATAATCTTAATCAAATACGGATACATGACCATCTCTAATTTTGGACAATGACTTGCATGTTTATGGAATATTCATTATTAAATGACGACTCCTGATTTTGAACAATGACTTACATGTTTATGGAATATTATTTATTGAATACTTATACATGGCCACGCCTGATTTTCCCCCTTATTTTGGATAATGAATTACATGATTTTACAATCTCCTTTATCAAATATCGATAAATGACCAACTCTGATTTTGGACAATGACTTACACGTTTATTTAATCTTCTTTATTAAATACGGAAACATGACCATCTATGATTTTGGACAATGACTTGCACGTTTATGGAATACTGATACATAACGACTCCTGATTTTGGACAATGACTTACATGTTTATGGAATCTAGATTATTGAATACTGATACATGACCGCCCCTTATGTTTGACAATGACTTACATGATTATGAACATCTACTTTCTCAAATACCGATAAATGACCACCTCTGGTTTTGGATAATGACTTACACGTTTATGGAATCTTCTTTATTAAATACAGACACATGACCATCTATGATTTTGGACAATGACTAACATGTTTATGGAATCTTCTTTATTAAATACCGATACATGACCATCTATGATTTTGGAAAATGACTTATACGTTTAGGGAATATTCTTTATCAAATACTTATACATGACCAGCTCTGCTTTTTGACAATGAATTACATGTTTATGGAATCTTCTTTATTAAATACCTATACATGACCACCTCTGATTTTGGACAATGACTTACATATTTATGGAATATTTTTTTTATAAAATACCGATATAAGACCACCTCTGAATTTGGATAATGACTTACATGTTTATGGAATATTTTTTATTAAATACTGATATAAGACCACTCCTGAAACCGGCCATCCTGAATTCGATCCCCGCTCATGGCGGACATTTTGGTAAGACACATTTGATAACCTAGTACTGATTTGTTTATTCATGGTAGATGACTAAGTGTTCGGTCGCTGTGATATAACTGAAATAATGTTGAAAACGGCATGAAACACAATAAACAAAATTAACTTCTGCTCTAGAATATTTCTGGAACTGAAAACTCCGACCTTGTTTTCGACAAGTTCTTACATATTGATGGAGTAGTTAGTTTTCTAAATAGTTATATAATTGAGCCTTTCCGCGAGAAAACCAACAGTGTGGTCTCTGCGTAAAATATCGACCCGGATCAGCCTAAGCATGCCGCGCAGGTTTACCCGGACAGCCACTTTTCACTTATCTGTTTCAGGAATAATGTCCCTATACCTCTATCCCCTGAGACAGAATGTGTCGGCCCGGATTAGCCTGAGCGAACTGCACAAGGCTGATCCGTGTCGATACATAACGCAGAGTCCACACTGTTGGTTTGTGGTGTAACGGCTCATCAATAACAACGAAGAACAATGCAGACCAAGGTCATATTGAATGACCGTGCAGACTGATATCAATCTGCACCTTACGCAATTTAAGTTGAAACTCGTGCGAAAAAGTACACGAAAGCGGTGCCACGGTATAAAGTCACTCAAAGAAGGAGAAGGTTAAATCGTTCAACTTTCGGAACAATCTTTTTCGAGCTTTCATTCGGTAGCGACGAGGAGCTACGGCTATTAAACCATGTTGTTGGTTTGAACTCCAGCTCGAGCTTTCATTAATCCGATGATTGATAATAGTCAGTGTGGCAAGCGTCATTCGTGTTCCACCAATGGGCTAAATATTCTATGTTAGAAAGAATCCATTTACCTCGGAAGAATGTTTGTGGATTATATATACTTTATAAATCATAATACCGTTTTACCATCGCTTAAAAAAGTCCGATACATCTAGAAAGTTGAGGTAATGGGCTGGCGAAATGAAATGGAGGCAATACGTATGCGGAATGGAAATTTTGACACACAGAACAGATTATTTTATTTTATCATAATGAATATAAAAGCAAAGTTTATCTCGCTTAAGTACAAATGTTCAATGTTTGGATATTCAAAAGATAATTATTTTCCAATTTCATCATTAAGACATGGACATTCTCAAATTTAAACAAGAGGGCCATGATGGCCCTATATCGCTCACCTTATTTAATAGAACTTCAATAGTTTTCAAAGTTTTATACTCTATATATATAAGGAAAACAAGCAACCCTCCCTGGTGGCCATGTTTTTCAACGGATCGGATTTATTTGAACAACCTTGGTAGGTCACCCAAGGAACATTTTTAAAGATATTATATTTTGGACAAGAAGATTTTTAAAGATATTACAATGCACATATTAGGAAAACAAGCCCCGCCCCTAGAGATCAAGTTCTTCAATGGATCGAAAATATTTGAACAATCTTGGTAGAAGGTCCCTGAAGGAACATTTGTGCCAAATTATCTTTAAATCGGGCCAGTACTTTTGGACTAGAAGATTTTTAAAGATTTTACAATGCACATATAAGGACAAGCTCCGCCCCCTGGCGGCCATGTTTTTCAACGGATCGGAAATATTTGAACAATCTTGGTAAATGGTGCCCCAAGGAACATTTGTGCGAAATAATTTTCAAATCGGGCCAGTACTTTTGGACAAGAAGTTTTTAAAAGTTTTAATGCACATATTAGGAAAACAAGTTCCGCCCCCTGGCGGCTATGTTTTTCAACGGATCGGAAATATTTGAACAATCTTGATAAAGGGTGCCCCAAGGAACGTTTGTGCAAAATTATCTTTAAATTGGGCCAGTACTTTTGGACAAGAAGATTTTTTAAAGATATTACAATGCACATATTAGGAAAACAAGCCCCGCCCCTGGAGGTCAAGTTTTTCAATGGATCGAAAATATTTGAACAATCTTGGTAGAAGGTCCCCGAAGGAACATTTTTGCCAACTTATCTTTAAATCGGGCCAGTACTTTTGGACTAGAAGATTTTACAATGCACATATAAGGACAAGCTCCGCCCCCTGGCGGCCATGTTTTTCAACGGATCGGAAATATTTGAACAATCTTGGTAAATGGTGCCACAAGGAACATTTGTGCGAAATAATTTTCAAATCGGGCCAGTACTTTTGGACAAGAAGATTTTAAAAGTTTTAACAATGCACATATTAGGAAAACAAGCTCCGCCCCCTGGCGGCCATGTTTTTTAACGGATCGGAAATATTTGAACAATCTTGATAAAGGGTGCCCCAAGGAACGTTTGTGCAAAATAATTTTCAAATCGGGCCAGTTCTTTTGGACAAGAAGATTTTTAAAGTTTTAACAATGCACATATAAGAAGAACAAGGTCCGCCCCCCGGCGTCCATGTTTTTCAACGGATCGGAAATATTTGAACAATCTTGGTAAAGGGTGCCGCAAGGAACATTTGTGCAAAATAATTTTCAAATCGGGCCAGTACTTTTGGACAAGAAGATTTTCAAATATATAACAATGCACATATAAGGAAAATAAGCTCCGCCCCCTGGCGGCCATGTTTTTAAACGGATCGGAAATATTTGAACAATCTTGTTAGAGGATACCCCAAGGAACATTTGTGCAAAATAAATTTCAAATCGGGCCAGTACTTTTGGACAAGAAGATTTTTTAAGATTTGGCAATTTTCCCCTTTTCTGTTGCCGCAGCAACCAAAGTTCTACTTGGAATTAAGTTATTTTAACAACTTTGAAAGAGGACAACCTAAGGACCATTCCTGTGAAGTTATTTTGAAATCTGTCCATTGATTTAGTAGGAGAAGTCATTTGTAGGAAATTGTTAACAGACGGACAGACGACGACGACGAACGGTGAGTGATCACAAAAGCTCACCTTGCACTTCGTGCTTAGGTGAGCTAAAAAAACAGATATCGTAGTTACTGGCTTAAATAAGGTTTGTGATTAAGCGAAATCTACTCCCAACTTACATAATCTATGTACATGTAAAAATAAATAATCACCTTTAAAAAACATTGCTCTCAGCAGGTTATGGAGAAAGTTGACATTAATTAGTCGGGGATATTTAATTAAACATTGATGATGTAATCTATGTACCAATCAAACACCATTTCGCTAAATTGAGTTGACATTTAATTTATTCCCCAATATATCTAGTTTTCGATAATCAAACTAATCAATTTCGCAACATGTAATGCAGAACTCTCCATTTCGCAACATTTATTTGACATTTCATTTATTCCTCAATAAAGATAGCTTTCGATAAGCAGAATTCTTCATTTCGCTAAATCTAGACTAAAATTCTTCATTTCGCAAATGCAGAGATCTCCATTGCGAAAGTTCTGCTCCATTTCGTATTTTAGGTAAACCGAATATTAGATGAGCAATAAAAAGTATGTTTTATTTGGACTAGCCAACGTTATTTTAAACAAAAATAAATGAGTTTGTTTGAGTGGTGCTGTAACGTATTTTTTACATACACATGAAGAAAATGTCCGTTTTATATATTTTGGTCTGATTAGCATTATGATTATATCCCCAATAGCTAGTTTTAAAGTATAATCATATTCTAAAGACATTTTTATGTTATCTTCCTGATATTGATAATATCTTTTCGTATATGTGTACTTATAATGCATGCAGTTCTAAGATATATGCACTGCACACATATGAAATCATGACAGATTTGTTTCAGACAGTAAAACTTTTGTATAGGCATAGCTATTTATAAATGCTTATCTTTTATGCATAAAAACAATTGGTGACTGACTTACATATGTTGACAAAAATAGGTCATTGAAATTACTGCTTTGTCTGTCAGACATACAAATTGTTACCTATGGTTTCGAAATTTTATGGATTTAAAAGCCAATGAAACTGAAACCCTAATACACTAAATATTTTCTATTACAATGATTGACATTTATCTACCTACCCTTATAGTTTAAGAGCTTCTTTACCACTGAAATGTTCTCATGTCACGTAAATTTCACGGCTTTCATGCTCGCTGTGTCGTACTTCCGGTGCGCATGCGCATTTGTACAATACATACAAAATCTCACATTACATCGGCGTTAAGCCATCGCGGGTCACCCATCTAGGCACTAACCGCGATGAACGTTGCTTAATTTTACATAAAGGTCAACCACTCTACTAACGTCGCTATAAAAGCCGGTTTCAACAGCAAGGCTGCAGAAGTGATATTTATACAAATTCGATTTTAAGAATTTATTAAGGGGAAAAAGCACGCGCATGCTCAGACAAATGTTTACAATAATTTTGGGAGATCGAAGTCAACACGTTGGGAAAAGTTTTTTTTTCGTTTTTGTTTTACGTATTTTACTAAAACACTATTGTTATTATATCATATATTTAAAAGCGGGTTTCGTGTTTTTATGAATCAAACAGTATTGCTTAAGCCATAAAGTGCTGATTCCCGCGCCAACTGCTGCATCTTGCAGCAACTCTTGTTTATAATACAGTCTTTCTTCGAAATCAAACCTCGTTACTACACGTGTGGAAATAGACCTACGTCTTCAAGTGGGAAGTGGGAAATGGTTAATTTAACAATGAAAACAATTTCAGTGATAAAATAAGATCAAAACTAAGCCTCAAAATAGTACTTTGATTCCATTTGAGTAGTACTGGTATGTCTTAAATAATTTCTTGAGCTGAACAAGTGTAAACAAATCCTTGCTAGTCTACCAAAATACATATTACCACAAAAACATAGATAAGACATAACTTCACAATATAAGGACCTGTCGTCATGGTGTAGTGGTCAGACGTCATAAAGGCCTAAACATAAAGGCATGGCGCTCCGGGCTTCAGGGAAACGCCTTGATATAACTGAAATACTCCATCAATATGCAAGAACTTGTCGAAAAAGCGGCGTGAAAAAATTGCGTAAAAAACCATTGAAATGAAACAAAATAAATTGATATATTTACAATGTACACGTTTAAACATCATGTGCTGAAAAATAATCACTACTTTTTCAAGTATTTTTTAGCATGTTGAGTTTTTAAAACAACAATCGTGAGACCGTATATGGTACAGTACATACAAGTGTATACGTATCCTTAAAGTGAAGACCTAAATTAGCTTCCTGACAAGACCAATCGATCGAATTAACAATTGTCTTCTTGTGCCCGTGTAATTGACTGTAGCGTGATTGACTTTGATTGCCATGCACCAGGATACCGTGATATTCCACTTTTTGTTTGCAAAAAAATGTCTGTTTACCGTGTACTTGATTCGATAATCTGAGAATTATCTGCTTGGGAAAAGCAATCGCCAGCCAAAGACATTTGAAACAAAAACGTACACTTTCTATTGCAACCAAGCCTCTTTCACTAAGTGTTTGTATGAATGGTGTTTTACGTACACTGCTTTCAACATTACATCTTTTCCGTTATATAAGTTCTGCTGTTAGGTTTATCATGACATCAGTGCATCTATCCTCCATTTCGCATAATGGTTAAGTCATCCACTTCGGAAGGTCAAATGTCCGAATCCACGTGGGTTCCATTTTAAAATGACCTATTGGTAATTTGCTAGCTTGGTAAATAATGGTACCCAGTTTTCTGACTGTAATGACATGATTCGGGTAATAAACATGCTCGACTGTCTCATCAGTAAACAAGATGGCCGAAAACGATCAAGTGATGGTATAGTAACAAATATGTATATATCGGGGAAAATTTGATTTAGTTGGGGATGACACTGCATGGAGTAGTCATTTTGAATAAGATACCATGTCAGAAAAAGGTCATTTGATATAAGGCATATACTCTTCGAACAGTTAGAAAGTGGACCACCAAAGGAACATTACTGTTTTGTTGATATCGGTCCATTGGTTAAAGAGATATTGTTTGAACCTAAACGTTCATTTTACCCCTTGTCGGATGTCCCCTGTCGGCTATGTTATTAACCAATGAATATAGTTTGAACAATTCAGACGAATCTAATTGTAGAGTTTTGTGTCCTTGTCCCTTTTCTGATGGCGCATAATCACCTTGTTTTTTATCCCATCAATATGACTTAAACGCATTTTGTAAAGGGTCACAAGAGAAACATTTCTACCCAAGTATGTTGGAAACAGACAAGCTGAGAAGAATTTTAAAATATTACGCATGTGTCCCCTCTCTGTCAGATGCCATAGCAACCTTATATCTGCATAATATGTAAATAGTTGATACCTTTTCCGAACAGGACCACCATATGGAACGTTCCTATGAAGTTTGGTTGTAATTGTTCCTGTGGATTAGGATATCATTTAAAGAGAAAACAAAACCATTTTACCCCTTTTCTGATGCCATCAGGTTTTAATGTCTTTCAGTTAATCAATATGAATTGAAAAGGTTGTGTAAAGGGTGACTAAGCAACATTTCTACCAATTTATTTTTAATCTGACAAGAACTCTGATACGAACGGACTTTTTAAGTTTTTTAACTTTCCTCTTTCCTGGCCACCATGTTTATCAACAAATTAATATGGCTTGAACGAATGTTGTAGAAGTTCAACTGAGGAACATTTCTACCAAACTGTTTTGGAATCGGAGATTTTTTTTTGTTCCAGTTTTGACATTTTTCCCTTTCTGATTCCACATCAATCAATTAGTCAATCAATCTACATATAGTTAAATATGTGAACAATATTTGATGAGGGCCTCCTATGGAATATTCCCGTGAAGTTTGGTTTAAATCGAACTAGTAGTTAAGGAGAAGGTTGGAAGGGATGACGTACGTGCGGACGCCATACGGTGAGTGATCACCATAGATCACATTGAGCCGTTGGTTCAGTTGATCTAAAATGACAGTCCATTTTAAAAGTGGTAAAACTTATAAACTTAAATATCCCCGTAAATATCAGAACCCAGTTTTAAAGTCTTCAGTTTACATTATCTCAGTTAAGCTAGTTATGATTGTTTTCCCTTCGTAACTTTCTAGCTGCATACAATTTGTGTACTTATAATAATATAAGCGGACCAGTATTTAAGATTCTTTCCATGTAATTAATACATTCGTCCAATGTATTGTGAAAGTATGACTTCCAAAGTATTATTGAGGAGGTGGTCAAACTTCTCAAATGTAGCAATATGTGTAGTGGCTCTTTTAAAGACCAGCATCTAAAGTCTCCCACGGTATTCTATGAACTAATTCGTTATTAATTAAAGATCTATCGTGAAAGAAATTAGAGAGTCCCTGATGGATTTTCTCCTGTCAACCCTGGCGTAATAAATCTAGTGAGAGAGACGCGTACCGTCAGTCATGTTACAGTATAAACGGAGTAGAATTGTCGATACCACAAAACCCATACAGGAAACTTCCAGAAAAAAAGTATTAAACCTTTCCCACATGCAGAAGTAGAAGACTTTAGAAAATATCCCGTCAAAAGAAGAAGTTATAATGAGCAATTTCTCCCTTTGGCAAAAATTGTTTACATCTTTTCAATAAATTTACTATTATTTACTGCAAGTTCCATAAGATGACCTAGATGTTTTTAAAGTCGTCTGCAGCAGATGTGTTGTATTGGGGAAAAGGGTTACCTAATCTGGGACAGCCGAGTAAAAAAAAACACGTTTATCTGATAAGACGTTTTAGCGACGCCCTTTCGAAAATCATGGAAACAATGAATTGGCTAAGAGAAAGTAGCATTTTAATTTATAATTCTAAGGTTTTGACAATTAATAACACGAATAGCCAAGTCTCCATGTCAGCCGTCCCATGAAAAAAACAAAATTGTGAACGCAGAGTCCATACCGTTGGTTTTCTCGCGGGACGGCTCATATATTTATTGTATCACAGTCGACATGGGAAGTCTCGATTTGTCTGTTATTTCGACATTTAATAAAAGTCCCAAACCTATCGCTTCTTTGCTTCAAATGAAAGTCGTCTTTTATCTCGATTTACGTAGTTTCGAATGCTCGTATATATTGAAGTTATTATCCCGTCCCAATTGTGAAATCATTAATTAAAACGACTGCTTGACTCAAGGGGGGAGCAAGCTACTCGAAAATCGCCGATTTTATTAACGGTTTTTCTCGAGAATGAAATCAATGGAAAGAAAAGTATTTCCGTTCTTAATTTACAATTTTAACGTATTCCTCATTTGTGTGTATATATATATATATTTATCATAATAAGTCAACGTTCGGGTGTTTGGATCAAATCTAAAATATGTGTTATTCATCCCACGTTGTGCATTTTCTATAGCAAAACGGTAAGGATCAGGTCAATAGTGTTGCGATATACATTTTCTGATTACTTTTCTGAATTAAAGTGATCTACAAATTAGAAATAGAACAGTAGGGTAATATAAATTATGTTTCACGTGTTTTTACTTCGAGAATCTAATTAACTGAGAAATAAATCAGTTACCATTCTAAATAAAACTAATCTAAAAGAAATCGACACAGAAAAATAGGAAAATATATACCTTATGTTTCACGAGGTTTTAAAGTTTTATATTTTCGAAAATCAAATAACATATAATATTTCCGGATAATGCATGTCTGTATAACAAATAAGAATTGATTTGTGTGTATAGTATATCTGTAGGATTGTTTGAAAAGCGGTAGATCAAGTCAACTTGTCTGTAAGGTTGAGATTTGTTAGAAGCGAAGACGAAAGCCCAGACAGTATCAGTCTCAGTTGAAGACCTGCAGACATAGATTGACGTTCAGTCTAAAAATTAATATTGATAAGCTAACAGACAACGTAAATTAGGTATCTAACCTTCTCCTACAGAAATCCTTGTCCTCCCTAAACATTAACCACATAAAATAAATATGAAGCAGACGACTTTGAACAATTACAGACAAAAACTATGGCAACTTCCGATATATGAGGGTATAACTATAAGGATTTGAAAACATTCTGGCCAATGGTGAAAATGCTCGTTTTATGTAACTTTCATTTTGCCACAAGGTTTTCATAACTCGTTTGATGCAGATGAGTCAAATTGCGTCTGCACGTGGGAAAGGATTAAAATTACGTTCTGCAATATTTCCGAACAATACTAATAATATATCAGAAAAACTACAGCCATGATTTCGTATTTACCAAAAAGAACACTTATAAATAATTCCCAAAGTGTTTATTTTGTTTCACAGCCGTTACATTTAACAAAATGGATAATAATTCTACAATTACAAACACAGCAGACACTGATCAATACGACACCATGTTGCAAATAGCGCGCCAACTATGTGTTGACTAATGTTTCATTGCATTTTTACTCCTTGTGTTAACAGATCGGCTAATACATGTACGATGTTGGTTAATGCTTTTATAAAGGTAATAGTCAACGGTATCAAAAAGTAGTAGTAGGCCTAGTTCTTTATTTCCCCCATTAACGGAGTTAGATACATACAAATTATACGAAAGACACAACAATACAAACATAAAATAAACGTGTGATAAATTAGATCATGAATGCAATCAAACAATACAGTATACATACATCGACTTATACACTATATATGCGTTTATTGTTTACTATGATGTTGTCTTTTCTATTTTCATTGTGATAAAAAGGATGCAGAATCTGTCGATATAGCACGCTTTGATATTGCACTTTGATCTTTTTCACATGCTGTTAAGGACGGAACTATTTTCATATAGTAACCTTAGAAAGCGCTCCCATTCAAACTTTGATGAGTAAAAAGACCAGCAGACTAAGTTGGCATTGTTTGTAAAAGACACGCAGTGAAAAATAAATATTAAAAACCAATTTGGTCTATTTATAGCGTTAGTTGATTTTAAATACATACGTAGTTTCTGACGTAATAATGTGACGTGTGTTGATCAATAATATTGGTCGATTCGCTGCAGATTTGACATATTCTATATAGTTGATTTTGATTGTCGTTAAACTGTTGACGATCTATATAAGTATATCTCAATTACACATGACAAAACAAAAATGAAGAGGGATTTGATATCTGCTTTATTGAACATACTGTGATGTCAAAAGGTCATCTAAATCGTAATAAAGAACATAAATATCCACGCGTAAATACCAGAATAAGATAATACACCGAGTTCTCAATGAAATCCACTGTTTGCAAAAGCGTTACACATCATTTTGTCGACGACTCAATTTCGTGTTGAAACGAGAGGAGGAACAAATATTTTCCACGACACTAGCAACAATTGGACGATTATTGCACTATAAATCGTAAATGTTTTATTTATCAAAACATTTCAAAACATTTGTTAATTTTCTAAATGCTTGAAGTGTTTAAAACACAAAACGACACATTTAACATTGTCGATATCAAATTAAACAATTAAAAGGTTTTTGCTGAATTGTAGGGACCCCATCCTTCTGCAGAACTCCGCCGAAGGAACGAGTGAAAGACAATATTTTCTCATACAGATGCAATAACCTATACTAGTTACACAGATGGATGTGTTTGAGGATTTGAGATGAAGATGCAATTTATTGAACGTCTGTGCCAATACATTTTGAATTTATTCACTACCCGATTCCCCTATAGAAACATTCATATATGTCATTCACTTTCCTGATCCCATTTATCACTCTATGTGTGTTCCAAGAAATATCAACCCTAAACTATTTTCTAATTTTAGACAAACATTTGTATGTGCATCTACGTTGTCTTGTACACTTGTAAACCATTTGTCGGAAGCGTAAAAAAACCGTCGACGACTTATTATCGAACCGTTTGGATCAGCCTCATCCAGATCAAGTGACGCGAACAATTTCTTGACTACAACTACATAATGTTTGTTTTCTGGAAGCGCGGTTTCTTGAACCAGATTCCGAGTCAGACGAAAATCAGACGAAAGTTCTTAATTTGGTCAAATGTTTATTAGTCGCCGGGCAGAAGCCCGCGACTTCTATTTTTAATAGGTTTTCGGAAATGACATGGAAGGGGGGGTTATTATTAGAATTTTTTGTTTTAAATGTCTTGAACATATTACAATTGCGTTTGTTTAAAAACACTAAGTTATGACACATCTAAAATGAAATAAATATTCCGATGTTTTAAGTATGTGCAGTGTCTTTATTTTGACTGGCATTTACGTTTTTGTGTTTTATTTACGAAGACAAAACAGTCCCTATTAGCTAGACTGGGATACTTTATTTTCATAAACTATGTAATCAAAAGGCGATAACTACAAACCTTTACGTCGCACAGTCTAATTTGTTAATATACGCACACCTGCGCAGCAGACTATCGATATGAAAATCACGTCAAATTCTCCTTTTAATAGATAAGTATCAACATAAACTGGTAACAGAAACAAAAATAAGAATTATTTGTGAAAATATGTCTCAAATATAAGCCTGTTTATCGGTCGTGAATGTCGAAACGCATTTTCCTCAGTTCGTGACCTAGTTTCATATTGCCAAAATGTAAACAAAGCGAAGTAACCGGAAGTAAAATGTTAACTTAGAAAAGTGACTTGTAGGCTATCTGTTATAGTGTCTACATCCATCGCCGTAGACCAACCGATGTACCTCTTTACAACTTGTTACAGTGGTATGTATTTACAATATAATGGACTCGAACATGGGTAAGTTCAAATGTATCGGTTAACTCAATCAACTTCCTTGAACGGATATGTATGCTAAAACAACGTTTACAAGCATTCAGAACTTCTGCTTCACTGTTTTCTTCCTAACAATGTTATCACTGGCTCGCTCTTAATAATAAATATGTATGAAAGATTAACGAATAATAATTCAGCCAAAATCCAGAGATCACTCGAACACGTCGATAACTCGGAAGACAATTATCGTGGTAACGTGAGTCTACTGTAATTTATCTCAAGGAGAGTCTATTTTTAAGATACTTTGATTTAATACTTATATTTATCATAGTCCTGCTATACACGCTTTTACGTGCATTTGTAAAGAAGATCAGCATAACAAAGTACACAGTGTAATGTTGGTTCATATCGTTTGCTTTTTTATATTGATCTCTTGCCATATTCCCCACAACCATTTAAGAGTTTCCAGAATCGATGATTAAATCACGGGATGTTGGAACGACAATTGAATTTGGAAAACTGGGGGTGTATTCAATTGTAACCTTACACACCGAGGACTCGGGAGGGTGCACGTTAAACGCTGTGATGTGATTACATCCTACTAACAACTGTTCTGAATACATCCCTGATCGAAGATTAATCCTTTTAAACTTACAACTACTCTTTAGCTGATGACTTTGAGAACATCTAGACACTGCATAAATGAGCATAAGTATTGAATATGGATTCAAACATTGTGGCATATGGATAAATCGTTCATTACAAGCAATTTGTATCAGAAACTAAACTTTTATACAAACATGTAAAAGGAAAATTGTTTTAAGTCGTCTTTTGTTTTATTTGCACTTAGATAAATGCAAATAATACTTTACGATACAGGATAGTGTACAATTTGATTGCAAAATTACTAAGAGCACGGGTGAAATGCGATGTAAAAGTCAGCTTTTATATTTCTTTTAATATTTATTTACACACGCACACTCCTGAGAGATTATTGCACCCTTGGAATGACGAGATACGTAGAACAAAATGTACGACGTCAGTATTGCCTAAGTGAAGCAGTTAAGATCACTTCATTTAACGATTATTTCCGGCTATTTTAGACTAGAAAATTACCGGATGGAGCTATGCCATTTCAACGACTGATAGCAGATAATCAATGTAATTGTAGGAAATAACTAGACTTGACAAGTTGAAGACGGTCACCGCAAATTTTACCAATTAACCCGGTACACGATGTGATACTTTTAGTCTTCGGTAACATTGGGGCAATGTTACAACGGACTACCCCTACAACTTCACGTTTCATTGCAATACAAAGATAAAGTATGTGTATAAAGTTGAAATTATGCGATTTTATAATTTCATTTTTAGTTCTTCAATGTATTGCTGCAGAGTCTAAACTTTTCTGTATTAATTGTAAGCGTCATCCCTTAATATTACCATGCCAGTATAAACTAAGTATATTCGAAATAATATGTTTTAAGTCAGACTGTTATGTAAGAGCAGATGTTCTGTATTTTAACAGTAAATGTTCTGTTTGTGAACTTGGATAAATGGATTGTTTGCTTTAGACTGACATATAGGGGCGTTTATGAAGATATCACTGTAGCCAATTTAATATACGAGTACACATATTTACTTCCTCAACTCTGGCGTATACAGGAAATACCGTTAAGCTACAACCAAAATTATACATATTTTCCGTCCATAAAGGCAGAAAAAAAGCATAATATCTAGACATGCTTTTTTATAAGGATTGCTTTACTAATATATAATTTGAAAACGGATTCTTGACTAGATCTGCGTCTTTTCAAAGTGCGTAGCTAACATCATTCGCTTAGTATAACATCAATTTTGAAATACCCTTTCTCCACATATTTTGTTATAATTTTCGACAAAATATTTAACCGTCTTCATTCACATGCATCAGAAAGTAATGATACACAGACAGATCCTAGTCTACACTTGACACACATGCTATTTAGTTTCTTCCCCTGCGAAGCACCTCATGTTTTAAGCATTTGCAAAACATGTAGATTCTATACTTCTCCAGCTCAAAGGAATTATGTTTGTATTCCGAACAAGTCACGTGTACATTACGTGCCTTGCATTACGACAATTTATAAAGTGAGAGACACTAGGGTTAGATATATATTTCTCCGCTAGCTTGACACTAAATTAGATGTAGAAAGCTGTCCCCCATGAGTTCAGGCTAATTAATTTCATATTGATTAGTTGTGCCCAGACTGTTTCGTGAAGATATATCCGGACACCGATTTATATAAATCGTCGTAATGAGACCTAACAGAAACATAAAATGAGCCGAATTACGAGAAAAACAACATTGTGGACTGCGTTAAGTATCGACCCGGATCATACTAAGCATGCCGCACAGGCTAACCCGGACAGACACTTTTCGCCTTCTGTAAATTGTCTGTTTCGGGAATCATTACTCTATGCATATATCCCCCAACGACGGAATGTGTCGGCCCGGATATGCCTGCGCAGGCTGATCTGGGTCGATACATTACGCTGAGTCCATGATGTTGGTTTTGTCATGAAATGGCTCAAATACTGCTGGAGTCACCCAGATGGACGGAGATGGCTTGAATTGATAACTGAATTGTGACCTTAGATGATTCTTGATCCCGTAAATGATGCATACTTAAGTGTTTATTCCACGAGATCTAATTGACATTTAAATACCGATCATTATTCGACTGATGTAAGGCATTTAATTGCACGGCCCTTTGTTTGTGACAAGTCTGTATATTTAATATCGTATATATGATCAAAGTCTACATATGTCGATTGTTGAAAAAGCAGGATGCAGTTAAGTTAATATAAACCTGTTTATCGCCTATGCGTGTACTATATTTATTGTCTAAATGGTCACAACATACAAAAATCTTTTAAAAAATCATTGTTGATGATTTGTATTTATTTGTATAAGACTGTGTAGAGTCTATAATGTAATATTACATTTAACCGTTGGTTGCAGATACAGGGACAACCTCGGATAAACTTGTCATCTCAATGAAACTTCAAACTTATATTGTCTTACGTTGCCATTGCATACATCATAACATTTTACAAGTATGCAAGGATCAAGAATGGCTCTGTATGGAGTATAGGATATTGCCTACCACTGAATGCGACATGTCACGGTTACATGTTGTCTATCAATTTGAAGCTCTGAATCATACTTTAGTTAAGGCAATGGTCGAAAAGCACTCATGTAGCTGCGATGGTTTCCACTCGCTTTCATAGCAGCAAGACATGCTGAACATGTCTCTACGAATACAACGCAATTCGCTTGGTATGTTAATTGTGTTACATTCAACGCAGTACATTAAACCTGAAATGACAGAAATCGGCATAATGGTCTGATGCTAGTGTTGCGCAAGAACTGACGCACACATGATTTGCACATTATATTTACAAAGTTCTTGTTTGAAAAATCCTTTTATTATAAATACGCGTTCCGCTACAGGAAAGCCAACAAAAGAACATGGGCTTCTTATTTACATTTCCTGTCAAAACAACTTTGAAAAACAAATACTACATGAATGAGAGAGTGAATCTGTGATTATCACACCTTGAGATCGGTTAACTTTCCTGCAGCATTGCTCATATTTACTAAACAACATAGTTGAGTTGTATTGTTATGGATAAACCGAACCCTCGTAGTGTGGTGGGAAGGAAAGTTCATTTATCTCAATCTGATTGTGTTTCCCAAATTGCACATGTCCCGTTTCTAAGTGTTTTCCCAGCGTTAATTTGGAGTCTTCAATCAATTATAAAGACATAATAAGGTTTCTTGTTAGGGGAATTTTCCCATTAGGACAGCTTGTGTTCCTCGTTATAACATGCTCTGAAAACCTGTTCATTTGCTAACAAATAATGGACACGAGGCCCTGGATCGTCCAAATTAATATGTTCCTGTTTAATAAGACAAAATAAAGGCTTACAGGACACTTCAGTTTACCACAACAACAAAAAAAACTGCAAAATAGGCATATAAATGAAACTAGTCCTATCCACTAGGCTCACACAATCATTTAAACAATCTTAACCGAGGGGAAAATAATTTGATTTCGATCATGTACTTTTAGTCGAGAAGCTTTTTAAATCCGCACTTTAAACGCATAAGGGAATTAGCTTCGCCATCTGGTGTTAGTGTTGTGTAACATTTATGCCACCTAATCGTTATATTCAGTCCAGCATTTTAGAGCTAAATACTGTTTAAAGCATTGTCATTATTCCCCTGTTTGATGTCAACTAGTGGGCATGCTCTGCACATAATTAATATTACTAAAACACATTTCTGTCAAATAATCTTGAAATCAGACCAACATTTTCAGTTTCAGTGGAGATGTTTTTGTCATTTTGACATTTTCTAAGACAATAGCATCCAAAGCGAGTGACAGAGGGGATGAGAGAGAGAGAGAGGGGGGGGGGGGGGTTATTTTTCGGCTTTTTCAACATTTTTTGGTAAACATCACGGCGTTTTCTTATTAAGTTACCAGGTCTACTGGTCCATTTATCCAGTTATCCTGACACAGGCAAGTTAATCGAAGGTAAAGGACGGAAAGCAATTACTGCCCGGCCAGGGATCGAATCGGCGTCTTTAATTATCCGAGATATTAATTTATCAATGTTGCACACAAAAAAAAGCACCACATCTAGTTGTTCCACCTAGTCTTTTTTGTAAATGGATTGTTCATGTAAAGCAATGCTTTAATCAGTTGAGGATATCTATGAGGATATACTAGTACAACCACATAATTTGTTTCAGTTAGGTATTTGTTTTGACACTTTCCTTGTCGAGAATATACACACACAAACAACC
This sequence comes from Serripes groenlandicus, assembly GCA_031761405.1. NCBI lineage: Eukaryota > Metazoa > Mollusca > Bivalvia > Cardiida > Cardiidae > Serripes > Serripes groenlandicus. Next base: position 82,153,619 of record JASEVX010000002.1, on the reverse strand, counting down.
GTACTTAAATAACAGTTAACCACATTAGGTACATGTTATGTATTGTGCAGACACAATTATAGGATTAGGGCAGCGAGCGAGTCGTGCTTTTAGAAACGAAACTATAAGTAACTCCTTTTTCCGATACAAAAACTCATATAGGCAAAATTAGGCATACACGTATCTCTATAAATGAAAGAATATGTATTGAAACAGTTGAATGTTCCTTTTTTATTACATACTGGTTCTTTTTCAGATAGTAAATTTAACTTGTAGGATTTTATCCAAAAATGAAAACCAAGTGAGGTCAATTGCAGCTTTAGAAATTCGAAAACTTGTCTGAATTGAAACCATAATCATGACCAGATATTGCAATTATTTCGTGTCTTGTAGGATGTTATATCCGCTATGAAAAACCATAAATAAACTTGATCAAACAAAACAAATATAACATAGCATGCAATTTTTCATTAATTGCAATTTCTATGCCAAGGAATACAGACACATGCCCCTAAAATGAAATCAAATCCAATGCCAAAAAAAAAGTGTTTAACTTACTTCAAGTGCTTGTATAAAAGTTTGAATATTAAGATGAAGAAATAAGCAGTTTTGCTTATATCCCTTCAGCATCTGTTCGATATCACAAAGAAAGTATTGGGGTTGCATAGTTGTAACCTTTTCCCACTTCCATACGCATTTTGACAGATTTGAAGCAGACAACTAATGAACAGATGACAAAGCGTGAAAGTGTTCATTATGGACAGATTCTTCCTTTGCCACATGTTTTAATTATATTCAATAATTATACTTTCATGTTTATTATTGTGCTGTAGTGTTGCTTAGATGCCGTCGGCAGAGTAAATCTTGTATGTAGGAAAACAACTGTGAATGAACGTTTACGTTTGTACATGCAAATACAAACTTTGTAGCCAATTGTAGGCACTGTTAATCTGTTTTTATGCAGAAACTTCCCTGTTCAGTAAAATAATCGTTAATTGTTATATGTGCATTGCTCTGTCGTTTAAAGTGAGCAAACATTAATTGTTTGGAATGTTGTTATCTATAAAAAATATTTTTTCCAATTTTGAAATATCTGACAATTGTAGGTGTTTGTTTGTTTCATCAAAACGAAATTTAGTATATGTTAAAAAAAAAGAACTTTCATAATGCACATGACAGACTTAAACTAATATTTGGTTGTTTATAGTTATGCCCATGCAAAAGGGTACAAGTTAACATTAAGCATAGACTATATATATTCGCATAAACCCATCAATCTGTTAACTTTGATTACATACTTTTTCAACAGAAAACAAGCTTTGGAAGAAAGGTTGGATCTATATCTGATCTATACCTGACTGCGCAAATGCGCAGACTGGTCTGGACATGCGCTGCCAGTGTTGTAACGTTTTGGCATGGACAGGGTGTAATCCAATACCACTTTAAATTCTCGTATACTTATATGTTTGCATTCTCTGTATGCTTTACCAATATGTGTGTCTCTACAAGTAAGACTTTATCTCACACATTGATTGAAGCTGTTTAAACAGCCATCCATTAAACCTAAGATGCGCCATATCATCGGATAAATAAATACACCAACATGCCAATGTGTCGTTTAAGCACCTATATTCTTATCGCCGATATGCATATATAAGATGAGTATTTTAGCCAATCAAAAAGATCGATATGTTTTGTCTGGTACACAAAATACATCTGATGCATGGCGATGGGCGTGGCTTAGAATACGATCTCAGATCTATGTAGTAGTGTATGTCGACAGATGACGACGATAATGATCACATGAGTTATGAGTTAACGAATTGGCGGAGAAGTACGTTACCGAAGATTTGGTCAAAGTATGAGAAACTATGCAATGTTCTTTCTACTCAAAATAAAGACTCGATTGAATGTTTTGGATTTTTTTTCAGATTATGGTTGATATCCAGTTACATCAGGCAGTTTCAGTTTTTTGTATGAACAGAGCTTTCAATTAATAAATTATTGAAGTTCAAATATATTAAAACAATGTATATTGCTACTCGAGGAAATATTTTTTATCTTGTTTGCGAACGATGCAACATATATAACCCTACCAGAAAAATATAACACATAACAACTGGCCTGAGGGAATGAATCGGCATTGGATATCCAATAGAAGCGAATTCTTTGTTCAAGCATAGTGTCTTCATAAGCTATAATGTATACACATTTACGAGACGAATTCATTTTGATATAAAATACCTGTTGGAAATCAATGCATCGGCCTTGACAATAAATGAACCTTTCTGGATCAAGATCCTAAAAGTTCTAAGACGTGAAATTTGAAAAGTAATACAACCCAACATACTTATTATTAAAGCATATCTGGATAAGGATCCAGTCCAAGACTGTACACTTTGCAAATATATGTGACCATTAACATGTTTTTTTTAGGAGTTTTGTAGTTTACAAAGAAATAACATGTACATTTGTATGTGGTTTTATCATATTTCCTATAAATGTCATTAATTTTTGTTGTTAAATGACGTGTTCACTCGTTTTACCGCTAAACAACGTTTTATAAAGTATACACTGAACATCAAGTGTCTGTGTGATTACATATTTGAGCCGTCTCGCGAAGAAACCAACATTGTGGACTCTAAAATATCGACCCGAATCAGCCTAAGAATGCTGATTGTGTGTTTCAGGAATCATTACTCTATACCTCTATCCCTCTGGGACGGAACGTGTCGACCCGAATCAGTCTGCACAGGCTGATATGGGTCGATACATTACGCAGAGGCCATAATGTTGGTTTTAATCGCGGGACCGCTCATTTGTAGTTGACAAACCACATATGAACCAACATGTTAATAAATAAGACATAAATCAGTAGTGACCAATGTAAACGTCATTAGATTGCACGAAGCTCTGCAATTTTGTTTCGTAATTATAATCTGCTGAGATTGATGTCTATTTAAAGTTCTCGACATAACTATTTTAGTTACATTTCGAAACGTTCCGTCACCCTTCCAACAAATATTAACAACTGTATGCATGAGGTACACCCGGACTACCAATTTGGGTTTTTGTTATTAAAAAAGCTATCAACGAAAATAGAGTGAAATATTTCTAACGTAAATATTTCAAAATTTTCTGTCAAGCAAATTGTTCATGTAAAAGAACACAAAGAGATAACGGGAATGGGCATACAAATCAAAGTCTTGAAATACATTATAAGGCATGCGGTGCACTTTTCAGGCTGCCAGAATTGATCATTCTAAATTACAAGCTTTTCCCCTAAAATGGTCTGTAACGAATTATCTTTTGAATATTAGAGCACATTTGATTATTTTATTAATTGGGTATTAAACAGGATTAACCATTCTGTCCATTATGATGAACTTTAAATCGAACTGTTCACAGTTGACTTAAACATCAAGTAACGCTATGGAGACGATACAGATGGTTCATCACATAATAAAAACCTTACGTTGACATAAGTTTTAACATTGGTCACAGAATATTATTTATGGATATTTAACGCATAACCTAGCCTTATTGAAGAAGGTATGCTGTAGTCGATAATTGACATATGAAAGTAACTTACGGTAATTTGTTTAAGCACTATTAAGCCAAAATAAACCGTTCAAAATTACTCTACCATATGAACGCGGAGTGTGGCTTGATACCATGCAAATACATTAATAAACCAATGCAATGACTACGTCTAGGACCTGAAGCAACGTTGTATAACGGAAACTATTAACATCGCCATAATGAGAATATTTTTCAGTAGTATTACATAACTTTCAAGGGCGCGTCCGGGAATTAATCATATCTCTCACTAATAGCTCCGTTCTTTTTATACTACAATGAATTTGACACGTTTTTAAAAATCTTGTTATTTTCGCATTTGATGGTAGCCGCCGTTGATCAGGAGCTTATCCATATTATCGTAACACTCCGAGTAGCCGAGTTCACTTTGTGTAAGGATAATCTGAATACGCCGCTGATGTTGAATTAAAGCAACTCGACATGAAAGGAAAAACAGATTGCATGCTTAGTTCTATGAAATATGGAATTGTTCATTACCTAAAACATTTTAAAAGATATTTCAAATTACGCAGACATTTGGTTCAGTGTAGCAGCTTGCAGATTTTATTGTTGCTGTTTAAGTTTCGTTAACGGAGAAACGTTAACCTATCCACATGCTGATCCTACTTGGAAATAATTTAACCGTCAATCACGTAAAGCTAGTATGTACTATCGACAATGACAATGACAAATCTTTTATTGAAAGTAATTAGGCCACCGGCCCCTTAGCATTCTATTTAACAAATAGTGTAGAGCTGAGAATGATGTCTTTATCATGTTTTCATAATCATATATATGAAATATGAATGTTCTTTTATTACACCAGGATTGTCGTTTTGAGGCAACGTATACAAATTATCAATGTTGGTGTCGCCTACATACCAATCAAATAAGAATTCAGTTCTTAATTGATCAAACTTGTTGCAAAGAAATAACACATGAAATTCGCATTCAACAATATTTTTCTTTGACTTTTGAAACAATAAATGCTTATTCTTAGTTCACGATCAATATTATTTTGACGACCAGTCTCGATGCCAAATGTGTGGTTCGAGCAACGGAATTTAGCAATAGTTATTCTTTATTTATATGGCATGTCAATTAACAGATATTTATAAGGGTTTGTAATGATGGCAACGACCAGATGCGTTGAATTGTACATGCCACTTTTGTTTGAAACAGTCTATCAAGCGCTGTTTGAAACATTTAACAAAATGATTGTCGTTTTCAACGGCCTGTGCAATCCACACATAGCCAACACCGTAGAGAAAAGGTAAGTTTTTGACAGAAGTACTCCAGGTTCTGCGTCCAATATCATCCAAGGATTTTTGCATTAAATTGTTTCGAGGAAATATTTTATTTGGCATTACTAATAAACGACACCAATATATAATACAGTAAGAATAATAATCAACATAAATAGAATAGCTACCACATTCTCCCAATGCTACCATGTTATTTGTTTTACTTTTTTTGCGTTTTAATTTCAAATATCTTTTACAAAAATCAACGTGAACAGATTCTACGACTTCTGAATATGTATGGCCCTATACTTGCGCTCCGTAGCACACTATTGGTTTTGTCATCGAGTCAAACAACTTAAAAAGATCTTTACAAAGAAAATAACCGAATGCTCTCTGATATTTATAAATAGAAAAAGTAGCTTTTCTGGCTTGAGGTGAAAGCTTTTGTTGAGCTGGAAACCATGACAGCATAGGGGTAAAGATCAAACCCAAATACTTGTAGTGTGATGATATTCTGATTTGCTCTTTACCTAAAAATCATTTCTCATTATTTCTTAGTGGGTCACCATTTCTGAAAACAATGATTTCTGTTTTGTCAAGGTTAATTTCCATACCTGTGTCAATGCAGAATTGGTTTATAGTATTAAGACTTTTCTGTAAATTAACGACAGTATCTGAGCAGCAAATAATATCATCTGCAAACATTAAACAGATGATATTGAAAATATTTTCTGTAACAAATATACCATTGATATTACCCTCTCTTAACCTTGTACATAATTGGTAGTTAAAGAATGAGAAAATGGCTGTGCTACTTGTGTCTCCTTGTCTAGTTCTAGTCCCTATGTTACACTTAAAACTCGGTTATACAGGCGTTAGGTTTTACACAGGAAGTGATATCTGAATACATTGATAATAATACATTAAAAAAGTGTCCGTGTATACATGTACCTATATTTCTAAGACATTCAAACAACTGTAATGGTTTATTTTATTGAAATATTTGCGGAAATCAACGTAAAGACAATAACATCGGCCTCCCTGTTTTGATAAGTATTTTTGTATAACTGCATGTAATGAATATATGTTATCAGCTGTAGAATAAATTCTTCTAAAACCAGATTGAGCTTCGTCAATTCTTACTTCCCGGTTTAAAGAGTAGGCATATAATTGATTGTGACCATATCTTAGGGAACACACCCATTATAAGTATATTATTAAATAATTTGTTGAAAATTGGAAGAATGTCGGTAATAGTATGTTTATAAAATTCTGCGCTAATGCCATCAATTCCAGCTGATTTTCCATTTTACAAGTTTTTAATTACGTTTTCAATTTCTAAAATACTGGTTTCTTTATTTAGATAATTACAATCTTGATTTGCTTCATGGCTGTTGTTTTCAAAACGAAGTGGTTGTGCACTTAAATCATATAGTAGCGTACTAAAGTGGTTATACATTGTTGAGAGATCAACTGGCATTAATTAATGAGGTTTTAATCTCATGGAATGATTACACATAACAGGACTCCAAAATGTCTTTGGATTTGTCCTGCTATGTAATTGTTTAACTGTTTTTTCTTGCATAAGGCTTTAAAATTATTTCTAGCTATTATGTATTTTTTATAGGCATTATCAACATTAGATTTTCGAAACTCTTGAAGAAACTTGTATTTGTCATATTTAAGCTCTGCACATTGATTATCCAACGAAAGTGGTTGATTGTTTACTTTGCTAGTAAACACGTGCATGTATTTAGCTGATCTACGATAAAGGGAGATAATACAACTGATTGCTTCATCAATGTTACTATTCATTATATCAAGAATACAGTTTTCGTTTCTTATTAGCTCCCTTGAAAACGAATCACAAAAAAAATGGCCGGAGTAGTTCTCACGTCAATGTAGCTTTCTAATGTTTAAAGTTGTCTGACATATATGTTGATCATTTAATGAAATGTCGTTTTCAGATGTTTTCAATAAAGAGACGTTACAGATTACAGGATAGTGATCAGAGTCATCCCGGTCTCCAATCATGAAGTATGAAACATGTTTGAAAATATCTGTGTTCTTTATGAAATAATCTACAACACTTCTACCATCATTTGAAAGACATGTATAATTTCCTTCATTATCATCGAAGAGCCGACCGTTCATGATATGCATATCATGTGATCTACAAAAGTCTGTTAAAGATTTACCAAAATTGTTAAACCTGTAGCAGTCCTTATTATTTCTTGACATATCAAAAGAATCTGCAGTATAATTTACGTCGCCACCATACACATAGCAAATCAATCAATCAGATCTTTCGTTCTAGCATTGAGATCACCAGCAATGACTACATGCGCTGATGGATACATATATACTTTATTTCATGAAATTTGTCTTGCATTTGCAGTATTCCATTTGGTTCCGATACATTATCATAAATAGTCGACCCCTCTGGTGAGACATATAAGAAAGCCCTTTGGTTGAACTCCTGAAAGAGCTCCCATAAGTACAAATACAAGGTATTCTTAATCCTTGAAAAATGAAAACAACTACTTTGAACTTCTTCACAATTAATGGTATGGGAATGTTCAGAGGCCATTATATTGGAATAAGTTGAGCCGGGTCACCCTGTAACAGACTTTCGATACCTGGTGATCTTTGACGAGTCAGGTCAGTCTGCGCTCCCGCACAGAATGATTGAGTTATTCTCTGATAGATACATAAACGTTAAAGCATCATATAATACATTAACGTAATTGTGATCGTCCCTTTGTCCGTCGTCCGTCAACATCTTCTCTCCTGTAACAATTGGGTCAATTAGGATAAAACTTTCCCAGAAAGCATCCTATCTTTATCTCTGCCGAATTCTAGTTTCCATGGCAACCGCAAAAAATAAAAAGAAACGTGAAATATTTTCTCCTCAAAACCGGTTGGCCGATTTTCAAAAAGTATTGTAGGAGTGTTCCTTTGGTGACCCTCTTTCAGATTCCTTCAAACCATGGTTATTGGTAGAAACACGTGGTCGACAGGGGGCGAGGCTGATTTGCATTATATGGCTATAGCGAAAACATCAAACATCTTCTTCTCCAAATGAAGCTGTATAATGTCCAAGTAATTCTGTAGAAATGTTTCTTGTGTGACCCTCTATCAGATTTCTTCAAGCCACGTTGATTAGTGGAAAACATGGCCGCAAGAGGGCGGGGCTGTTTTGCCTTATATGGCTATAGTGAAAACTTTAAAGAAATCTTCTTCTCCGAAAGAATATGGCCGCTTTCCAAATAAGTTTGTAGAAATGTTCCTTAGGTGACATTTAAACTGATTTCTTCAAGCAAGCCATTTTGATTGTTGGAAAAAATGTGGTCGTCAGGGCATGGGCTGTTTTGTCTTATATATGGTTTTATTGAAAACTCTAAAAAATCTTCTCTGAAAGTATCCGGCCTATTTCCAAATAATTTTCAAGATTACTTCAAGGCATGTTGGTTGGTAAAAAAATAAGTTATTGTGGTAGGCATGACAAAAAGCCAAGAATCTTTATTGACGTATTAATGACTGTAATTATACTCTTAGTGAACCAAATGGCTATCAATTGTGACAATTCCTTCGTAAATTTTCCCAGAAAAGAGACATTTATTTATGCTCTCTTTGGTCATTTCTTGACAGTTGACTTTTGTTCGAACCGCATTAATGAGATGCCATTGAAAACTGAATATATATGCAATCAACCTCTTTGTTTTTGTGTCGAATGCATACTTATTCCACTGCATTGGCATTACGAGCATGCATTCAAACAGGGATTGTATACATTGCCTCCTTTTAACATTTCGTTTCTAACCGGTTGTGCATTTCTTATTTATGAGTATGGATAAAGAGACAAGTCAATTATAGAATTGATATTTTATCAACATTATATTGATGGAAGGCTGTGGTAAATGCAACTGCATTGTGAAATATTTTGCGATATTTTTGTCTGATTTGTGTTTTGATATCGGTCCACTTTCGAAAAACAGTAGAAACGTACTGCTGGACTTAAACAGATGAATCAAACAATGATAAATGATGTTTTCCTTTTCTCTTTATCATTCTATCAGTATCCTGTCATATTAACCTAAATCGTTTCTCGAGCCCGTTGGTGAATAATTGCACAATTTATCTAGTTATACAGTGGGCAAATGATCTATTAATCATTATGTCATATTCAAAACTTTGATTTCTCTTTATTTAAAGTAGCTAAACGAGTTATTAAGGGCGCATGACATGTGGTAACATTTTAATTATATTTTGTATATACAAATGTATATATATCTGTTTTCAAAAAATAATCGTATCTATGTACTGTAAATGTGTTGTTGTTTTTTTTAATCACAAGACTAAGAAGTGAGTAGAACGAGTGAATGTCAATGGTCATGATTCTTCAATGCCTTTTAGATAAAAGAAATACGCGATCAATTATTTGGACACGAGCAGATAACAAAAAATGTACTTTCGTAATATGCTTTTTTTGTTATATATGTAAAGAATCTAACAGCAGGTAGACGAGATAAAAATAAAAACAATGAAGATAAATGTTCATGGAAAAAAATGTGAATTTCTTTTAAAAGGTTAAGGTTAGTAAACACTTGTTTTCGCTAACTGTCTTGTAAACATAGCTTTACTAATGCAGTAAATAGTTTTCGTAAAAATGGCTTTATGTGGTAATGATATAATATGCCTTCAGGATAAAATATAAAACCTAATACTTATTTTCTTTATACTACCAACGATTTACAAATATGTGTTGTATGGTAAATTGGATGATACCCTCAACCTTCACAATCCTATGTACGTGACAAATACAATATCTTATAAAGGGTTGTATATAAAAAGGATATTATTTCCGTTGGATTCTGATCAGCTAAAGTGTAGTATATGTCTTATCCAGACAAAAGTAATCAAAATGCAAATCTTAAATGTAAGAAATCTTATAAGTCAAATAACTGTTTTTTGTTTCCTGCTATCAACATATTTGCTGAAACAGTGTGTGTGCCATCTATGTCATCAACGTTGGAAACTCGTTTATAGACACTGTCACAACCATTGGCGCCTTTCCTAGACCTCTACACATTTATGAAATTGCTGCCGTCATGGAGAATTATAATTTTGTGACATTTTCCTTTTTATTCCAAATCAAATTCAAAGCGATTGAATTATCTCTTTAGTTTAATTAATAAATGACATTACAGAACACGTGCTGTATTTGTTAGGAAATATAATCAAATTTCAGTTAATTATGTTATATCTATTGTAGCGGTTTGGCAATCAAAAGAGATACAGAAATGATATTATATACATAGCAAATTCCACGTGTTACAGAAAAACTCAATTATCCGTTGCTATATGAATCAGTGCATGAGAAAATGTACATGTTGGTAGATCATCTTGTCCCTTGGCAAGTTTTATCAGAATCCACACACGTTTACAAAATATTCTAACAAGCTTGTGTAAGTAATATATGATCAGTGAAGATCAAGATTTAACCTGTTCACAAAAGCCAATTGGTACATTTTCTCATGCACTGGCTGATATTTAGTCATACCATTGCCGTATCGAAACTATGTATTGATAATTTAGGATAAGTTATCAGTGCTACCAGAGTTAGTCGAAATGCTATCCCACAAACCCTAGTCGCCAAGGAAGCCATTACTACCATTTTGTAATGTCACGACCGGGGATCTAATCCTGAATCACTTCTTTCGTTGAAAGAATTGTTTCAGCTTGAACATGTAATCCGTAACCATTTCGTAATTAGATACCTGTTGCTTGTAATGGTATGTTGCATATAGACACATATATAAGGTAGATGAGACTTGGACTGACCTGTTTGGGTTTATATCACTGCTCAACATTCATTTGAAAAATATACACGCTTATCGTCTATAACTTTAAATGACTGAACATATATTAGGTGAGTCTCTATAAAGAGAAGCGTGGACCGATTTGTATCTTGGATATTCGGGAATTGCGTGGTTTTATTCAATGTTATTTAACCTTGATGAATAATGTTAGTAGAATTAAGTTGTAGAGCAATAGAACACATTTTAAATGGAGATAGGTTGCTCTTTCAGCAATCTCATTTAAACCACACCTAAACTTCGCTGCTTTTACAGGTCGTCTCAGTTTGACCTTTGCGTCAGCCAATCAAATTGTCGCTTACAAAATCGCAATGTATCAACAGAGAAGAGAACACATGTACGTAAACAAAATAGAAAAGCTGTGCTTCCCGAGTGTTCCAATTGTAAAGAATATTTAAATATATTGAGTCAACTCGAGAACATTTTTAAGCGGTGTCGCTAGATCGAATATACGTCTGATTTCACCGAGATTGCATATTTACTGAACAGGATTGATCCTTATATAGACTGGAGCTCGAGAAAATTATATTCATAAACCAAAACATAGAACAGAACAGAACAGAACAGAAGTTTATTCATAAGACTTGAACACATATGGTTCATCGTCAAAACATTTACAATATACATGTGCATACGAAAACAAAAATAGACATACAGTTTATCAAATTACTATTTTGAAAGAATAATGCACTTCCCAAGAAGGCGGAAATAATGTTTGAAATGAACGGAATATATAAGTATGCAGATATTCGGATAAAGCGCTCGGTGCTATGTTTTCATGCTATGTTAAGCAATAAGCTGATCAGAAAAAGGAGCCATAACTCTCAACGTCTAATCATTTACTACATTAAGTACACTTATTCTTTTGTGGTTAGCTTTGGTATAGTATATTCCAATTGCATTTAAAACATTTAGATTTGATGAGTTTAACATAGAAATGAATTTGTACATATTAGGATTTCTGAAATACATTTTTTTTATATATATATGTCTTAGATCTTGATAAAAAGGACAAACTAGCATAAAATGAAACTCGTCTTCAATGTCATTTAAATTGCAAAGAGTACATTTCCTATCTTCTCTTTTGATTTTTCTATGTCGACCTGTTTCAGTAAGTAATTGATGTGACGATAAGCGTAATCTCGCAACGGCATTTCTGTAAGTTGGAATAATCATTTTTTCAAGGTAGCAAGACCTATCAAAAGAGGTTTTTAGGCGTTTGTATAAGATCAGTGAAGGTTTAATATTTACATCAATATACCATTCAGCTATATACATGTCGATCAATACATAATAGGTTAATTGTTTTCAAATTACAGGTTCTTATCACTGCTTAGCGGAAATCAGACGTTCGACTACGATGTACTGGTTACGTGATTGGTGGTAAGGCAGAATGGAAAGGAATTACTGGATTGCGGGATTTCGATTCCGATCCTTTGTTTGGTTATTGGAGAATTAAGCCGTTTCCACTACATAACAGTTATATCAGGACGACAGAACACTTATTCGTGACCCCTGTGTGAACAAACTAATATTTGGATAAAACATGCGCCTTGCCCAACGGCCATCTACCAAGAACGCTGCGAGCGCGATTCAAACCCGGGACGCCCGGTTCCAAATCACCCAATCTAACCGCTAGGAAACGGCGGGTGTTTCAGAACTATAGTTATGTTGCAATACGCTTTGATTATATCATTACGAGTAATTGCTTTGCTTTTTGGACGACTGTTTACATTTGTTAAAATCGCATAAGGTATGCTGCATGGAAGGAAAGAGAAAATGTTCATGTGGTTCTAACGCGATCCGAATAAATACGTGAATCATTTGATAGCTAGCTATCAGTAAATTCCATTGCAGCAACAGGTCAGATGTTTGACAGTTATACTTAATCAATAAGACAGAGTGTGGGAAACGTGGCATCTTTTTTTTTAGCGAGGTTGAGATTCATTTCACTGAGAAATCCAAATTGACATTATATATGCACATCTATAATTGGCTTCAATAGTACGTTAATAAATACATATTTGCCATCATATTGAAATTGTTCGCCAGAAAATATGATACCACTATGCAGTCGACTCGTCATAATTTGAGCATTTAGAAAGTTGAACTTATAACAATAAAAGCTCCAAATCAACAGTACCTAGTGTTCATATAGCAATCATAAATTATGCCGTGCTGTTATATTAATATGATATTATCACATGCATGCTATTTATAATACATACTCAAGTACAAATGAATTACAATGTTTACAATACAAACATTATTTATCAGTAATCGCTCGAACACGTCCATAACTCGAAAATAATTGATTGGTGCACTTCGAGTTATGGCGATCCCACTGCATTCAGTTTAGCTAAAATAAATGAATCTAACAATTTGTTAAATAATTTACATCAAATAGAATGATTTATGTATACATCTTAGAGTATTGTTGTTAATGTTCTAGTTATCAAAACAGGCTACCGTCAAACAAACGTGATTTAGCCCTTCGAAATTAGAGATTAGTTAATATGTGTTGTTCAAAATAAACAAATAGACTCTTTGGAACCTACACATTTAAGCCAATGCTGTACGAAATAAAACTTTGAAAGAAGCGTCAATCAATTGATAGCTTGCTATCCGATATTTCCTATGTAGCAACCACAGAATACCAAATCGACTCTTAGGCACACATATAAGAGATTTAAGACTAGACTTACGAAATAGTAACAATGAAAGAGAAGAGTGAAACCTTGGATAGCTACCTATCCTTTATTTCTAATGCAACAAGAATGCCAAAGAGAGACACCGACAGAAGCAACAGGCAGTCTCTGAAGTATTGAGGCGCAGACTCTGGAACATCGCTATAGATAATCATTTGATAAAAAAGCCATAATTGAAATCTCGAGTTTGCAATGTTAGATCGAGTTTTCTTTTTCAATACGAATAGTGAAATTGTATTTCGTTTTCCCCAAATGTACAATGTTTGACAGAAACGATAACTTAGAATAGACAAATGCCATTTACATGCGAATATGTGTACACATAACGATAAATACGTCTATATAGGGACCGTGATATCTGACGAAAGGTCATGGATCTTATAACGTGAACAGACATGTTTCTGTAACATAGAACATATTTGATGATAATGGTTTCGGTAAATTACCTTCCTGTTCGGATACACAATAAACCAAGTAATACAAATGTGTTCGGGTTTGTGAAAACGTAAACTGAAAGACGCAACCTTTGATAGATTACGAGTATACATTTGGTTTATGTCTTTTTTTTCATCGGACACATTTGCAACTCGGTCATGTTAAGTATGTATAACTATGTGTATATTTTAAGATCGATATATATAACATACAGTGAGTATTAATAAAAAATAAATCCCTCTTCGTTTGAGCATAAGTGAACATAGATCAGAGTTATGTTCGTCTTGTTTCTCACCGGATGTGGTTGTAAAATCAATTGAATTGATTTTATTTTATACGAATGATCTGTGTATTTGCATGTACTGCCAACAGAAGACAGCTCATCAATAGAATGTAAACACGTTGCCTTCGTAGCAACCCAGGACCCCCGTTTCGGCATCTCCTTAACGTATTCAGAGTTAATTTCAATGGGGATACACTCCTCTTTCGCCATATAAAAAGTCGTGTATTAGACACATAACCAATACGTTTCACAACCTGCACCTGTGGGAATTAACGGGTGCTATTGGTGTTCTATTGTTCTCAGATTTGATTGATGCAATAAGGCGTTTCTAGCCTGAGTCAGATTTATTATGATGTATGTATGCCATGTAAATGGTGAATTAATAGGTCGTGTTTGTCTAGTGCTAGTTGACAGAGAGAGAGAGAGAGAGAGAGAGAGAGAGAGAGAGATATAGAGATGTATGCCATGTTAACACCGATGCGATGATGAATTTATAGGTCGTGTTTGCCTAGTTCTAGTTGAGAGAGAGAGAGAGGGGGGGGGGGGGGGGGGCGGGGGGGTTGATAGAGAGATATGAGAGAGAGAGAGCATCCTGTACATGCTTACACTATCATCAGAATATTCACTGTCCGCATATATGTTATATAAACCTAAATGCACCGTTTGACAAAAAACTATAAGCGTTGTCCAACTAGTTGTTGTACGCCAAAGGAACTATAAATTAATAATCGGAGAATCAATAACACATACGCCATACGCCGCTCATAATTATTTAGGTTTTAAGCTGCGCCAACGGTATTGTTCAATAATATGAGCCGTCCCGCGAGAAAACCAACAGTGTGGACTCTGCGTAAAGTATCGAACCGGATCAGCCTAAGCATGCCGCGCAGGCTTACCTGCACATACACTTTTCGCCTTCTGTGGATTTTCTGCTTTGGGAATCATTACCCTATACCTGTATCCCTTTGACGGTATGTCTCGGCCCGGATTAGGTTGCGCGTACTGCGCAGGCTAACCTGGGTCGATACGTTTCGCAGAGGCTATATGTTGTTTTCTCGCGGCGAGACGGCTAAATTATTATGATGATAGAGCATGAATTAGTGAGGCCTTACTAGGCTTGGAAATGTGGTTTGTTGAATCACATGATACCTAGACTGCATTGAGTAGACTTTATTAATATATTTATTTATAGTGAAAATAGAATTACTACTTTACAGATTCTTAACAGTATTACACTCATTAGTATTTCAAGCAGATCATGCAATGGTGACCAACATTATTTCGTTGTAAAGTACGTAGCCCTTGGCATTTGATCAACATCAACACATTTTGTCTCATTGAAGCAATGAGCTCCGACACTGGAAAGTATACTTTCGGCACTTTGTGAACAGAAAATATCCAGCGAAACACAAAATATATTTAAATAATTTCCATTCAGGGATTTAAAACGTGAATATTCATGTATACATGTATAATTGTTATTCCCTAAATCGATAGATCATGAAGTTGTACTGTTAAACTATTTAGGTAATTATAGTCGAATAATCTTGCGTTTAGTTAAAATTGAAACCTGAACATATTTCGCGGACACCAATAATGATTCATTTTTGTTTACGTAAACTGTGACTTCGTTCGCAGAGACGAGCTGGTGGGTATTCATGAATAACGTTAAGTAATGTGTATATTTACCTCACCCATAATGTCGTCTTTTCGATTCTTCATTGATCATTGTTATGGCCAATTTGTCTCGTCATATCCAAATTTAAATGATTGATTTAGCGCTGTAATGACTAGAAAACAAGACAAATACGCCGACTTGCCGTCTAGGCACTACTACGATTTGCTGTAAGCAGACGTATGGCGAAGATAATTTTGTATAGTGATTTATGGCTTATTATATCGAAAAGGAATCGCATGATTGGGGTGGTTAGTTTTGAGATGTATCTGTAGTTGCATGGTTTAAGCTTCAATTTGTTTATTTCCATGGTGAATACCACATGTACCTATTTCTTCGTAACAAAAACATTTCGGAATGATTTCTGCTTGCGTCTCACGTCTAAATACTTTAACATGTTATGGTTTTTTTTTTCTGATTTAAAAAAGACAAAAAGCCGTTACAATTCAATTGGAAAGCATTAGTCATAGAAGTTGTAGTTCATTCAAGACGTCAACATTGATGTCTCTTCTTGGAAAATGAGAAGGTTTTTATTAAAAGCCGGCACGTGACAAATATAAGAAAATATGAGTGCATCCTAATTCACTGTTTCTTTCTTTTCATTGAGCAATGCGATCCCGCTATATAATATTGCCTTAACTAGGGGCGTAGCTCCCTTTAGGCACTGTAGGCACGTGCCTACACATTTGTTCTCAAAATGCCCCAAAATGCAGCTGCGGCGATAGACATCTGCGTAATGTATCGACCAAATCAGCCTGCGCAGACTGATCCGGCCGACACATTCCGTCTTAGGGGGATAAATGTATAGAGTAGTGATTCCTGTAACAGAAAATCCACAGGAGGCGAAAAGTGTCTATCCGGGTAGGCCTGTGTGGCATGCTTAGGCTGATCCGGGTCGATACTTTACGCAGAGTCCACACTGTTGATTTTCTCACGAGACGGCCTACACATTGATTATTGCAAAGCTACGCCCCTGTTAACATTCACAATTAACCAATGCTATGAGGAGTTATTATAAAGCAAAACGAGGGCTTGGCGTGAAACGGTTGTAACTAAAATTTGTATTTTTTTTACCAAGGTTAATCACCTCGCCATAAAGTCTTTATAAGCTTAAAATCATTTTTGTTAGTAAACAATGGGAATTGAGGTACAGTTGCTCGTTCTGAACAATGGCACATACATTTGCATTGTTTACAAAGGGGGTCAATATTGCCCCAAAAGCAGGTTTTTCAACAGAGGTTTTTAGTTACAACCTTTTCACGCCAAGCCCTTGAAAACTAAATGTAAATGCCTGGGACATTTTGCAGCTGCAAAATTAGTTATCATACATTTTAAATCGAAACACTTATACAATAAGGTTTAAGTATTTAATAATCGTATTTGCGATTACGTTATATATAATACTGGTCCCTATACTTTCAGATTCGGATGTTTTGGAACTAGCGAATTGAATTAATAAGACGGTTTCGCTCCACCGCGCTCCCCTTTTCTGCTGTTTTTTCAGCAATATTTCCTTATTTAATACACATCAGTTGGCAGAAATTATTTTGAATGATCTGACGGAGGAACGTTTGTAAAATCAACGACGAGATACAGCATTCTTACCTTTTCCGTTTAGTCAAAAGTCTGAATTGTGCCCGTTCAGTTTGCATTATTCTTCACAGACTTACACAATGTCAATTTCATTATGGTACACATTGCTGATCAATCATGTGGTTATAATACTGCCGTCACACCGGACTGGCGTCCTTACCGCGTCCTAAACTGTCATATTTTGGAGAACGCCGATGGTCGCATTGAGAACGCCAATGATTTTTCTAAAATAAATCCAGATTTCGAGTCAGCCGTCACACCGGAGTTCTGTGCTCTGCGATCTGTGTATGTACACGGCGTTCCCAACACGACCTTACCGCGTTCTTACTGCGTCCTTGGAGTTTCTATTGAGTTTACACGGCGTCACTGCGGCGTCCATACGGCGATCAGCGGCGACCCCACTGCGACCCCACTGCGTTCTTAGCGTTTCTACCACGACCTTACCGCGTGCATGGCGTTCCCACGGCGACTGCAGGGCGACCCAACGGCGTCCTCGCTGCGAGTATAAAACTCCACTGTTCTCTTCGGACATCACCGAGCCATGGTCTAACCCAGCATCTTCTCAGCCTTGCCCTTCTTCTCCTTCGCCGTCTGATCAGTTTTACAGCTATGACATGATCATCTGCCTGCTGCTGCTGCTGGACAATAAGTATATGTTGCAGTGCGAGTAAGTTCATCATTTATTCGGCCCTGATGATGGTGAGTACGAGAAATACACTGATAAAGATAGGATGAAATATTGGGTTTTATAGCTCTTCGAGGGCGAACAGTAGGAACGCGCTAGGAACGCAGTGCAAACTCCGTAGAAACGCAATAGTCGTAGTAGGCACCCCGTAGAAACGCCATTAACGCCGCAGGGACGCATTGAGAACGTTGTAAGGTCGCGGACAATAGCTCAAATCCCGAAATATCCGCCCTGACATCGCGGTAAGGACGCCATAGACGTGATGGGGTCGTGGTAAGAACCCCATAGACGTGGTAAGGACGCAGTAAGGTCGCCATTGGTTCCCCCGATCCTTTTCTCCGCGTTTACATGGCGACTCTACCACGTCTGTACAACGTTCCTTTGGCGTTGTTCGGGTTCCTACTGCGATGCTACGGCGACCATGGCGACCTCAGGGCGATCCCACGGCGTCCTGAGCCAGGACGCGCTCAGGACGCCGAACCTCGGCGTTTACTTTGAACATGTCCAAAGTAAACGCCGTCGCTCTGCGACCTTCGGCGTCCTTGGGGTCCCCACGGCGTCTTGATGCGTTCTCACCACGACCCTACGGCGTCCATGGCGTCCCTTCCACGTCCTGGGTCGTCGTAGGGACGCCGTAGGGTCGCCAGTCCGGTGTGACGGCTGTATTACAGATCAATGTCACCGAGCGAATTAACACCGTTTTCTAGCTTCGAGTTTGAAATGACCGCTTCGGGTGCGGAGACATACCAAAGACTTTAAAAATGGTAGTATTGGCTACCATCCTTGGAGCTCAGAATTACGAGGTTAGCATTACGACTGACTGACTTATATCAGGATAAATGGACCAGTAGTACTGGTAACTTACCCAGAAAACGGCGTGATATAACTGGAAAATTGTTGAAAGTGGCGTTAAATAACAAACAAGCAATCAATCAATGGAGTATGAATAACTGTTACCTGTGATACTTCACAATATCGACCTGATTCGCACCTTTGTAAACAGGTCGAGGATGGTATTTTATGAGCGGTGGTCAAGGAAACCAGCATTAATGTAACTATTGCACGCATGGAAAAAGACTTGAAAGCGCTTCCATGCTTAAGAGTCGAAATGGATACTGTTAAACTAAAGAGTCTTGAAACCTTCTATTACTAACTAGACAACAATGTAGAGTCAGGTCAGACAGCGCGGATGTAACTGGTGATTTGGTTCTACAATGGTCGCAATAGTATTTGTAATTATTTGTGATTTTTCGTATGAAATTAAACATTCTCGGATGACTATAACATATAATATATTTGACGGAAATGCATGCTATACACACAAATATATATGGGTTCATATGTGACATACATGAGACAACAATCAATAACCTATAAAACTGTCTGAAATTACCCCAACTCGCCGATTTGGCCCGCCATTTTGGATATATCATTATTATGATCGTCTGGTAAATCATTTTTAAAAACGATATTTATGGTCATAGTATGCTGTATAGTTATCGTTTACAAACATTTTACATGAAGGTAGCACCTTTAAATATATTTATAATACATATCGTTACACAACTGTCAGGGGCAGGTTCTTCTCTGTAAAGTATTACAACAGTGCCTTTCTTGATATAAGAATACATATTCTGTGGTGCAAATATTCCCTATATTCCTAAAAGTAATCTTGTACAAAGTACGCCATATTGAATTAAAACGGCGACATATCAGTCGACGAAGAAATATATTCTGGTCACGGAAGTGGTTAATCAAAAGTGCAGTTTTCTCTAAAAATCTGAAAATACAATTAATTTTATCAGATTTGTTTAGATTAATGTCGAAACCTCTTTCATTAAAATATCTGCAGACGGAGTGTAGTTAGAATTACACACCCTTTAACAGGACAGAGCTGCAATAAAAAATAAAAAAAAATGAAACAAATTAAAAACAACAGAGAACATAGGTGTTTTGTCTGGAAACGAAGTGTGTTCACAGAGGATTTAACTGCAGCTCACGCTTTTCTAAATTGAACTTAAAAATGAAATTTTGAGAAAACACTTTCACGAGAACAATTTCTGAACGATTTAAAGCTTGCTATGCAATGGGCAAGACCGGGACGATACTTATTAAGATACCATGTAGATCTAGGCAGATACTAACCCTACCCCTGAAAACGATAAATTATTTCGGTCTGATTTCGTTGCTGATGTATGTCTAAACTAGAAACATATATACATCTCGACGACATAACATTTTCTGTTATCGTTTAAAGCAAAGAATTTCAATCAGTCTTTATGCAAAAGCAGATTAGACAATTACTGTTCAGACATGTTTACAGTGATTTCCTTTTCCATCTATACCGAAACTTTTATTCATGTATTTAAACAAAGAGCTTCATCTCACATTATCAGAAGTAATATATCCTTCCGTTAAGGATATTTTTCAGGCCAATTATCCAAGCCAATTAAGACTATCGGGGTCATATTGGCTTTAAGTTGGATATTCAGTGATATAGAACGTTATCATAGGGTTCATAAACATATGAATCGTAACTGTTATCGATGTTGAGTACTCAAATCAGTATTTATTGCTATCATCCTTCATAAGTAAGACGTACGATTGATTTTAAGCCGTTTTCAACACTTTTTCGGTCATATAACGGCGGCCAGTTAACCTGTTCATATATTTCCTGGCTTTCTCACGCCAGAACTCCACAAAACAGTATCACCGCTCAACTGGCTGTTTTCAACATAAACTGTTCGCCTATTTGTAGAA
Source organism: Serripes groenlandicus (assembly GCA_031761405.1). Taxonomy (NCBI): domain Eukaryota; kingdom Metazoa; phylum Mollusca; class Bivalvia; order Cardiida; family Cardiidae; genus Serripes; species Serripes groenlandicus. The sequence continues at coordinate 82,132,799 of JASEVX010000002.1, read as the reverse complement.
GACGACTGACACTTATCACAGTGAATTTGACAAACGCCTGGAAAGATGTTGTCCGATATATATACTATATGTCACACATGTATATATATATATATATATATATGTGTGTGTGTGTGTGTGTTTGTTTGTAATCATACTGCATTTTTTTTACATATTTAAGTATTAGCTCAGACACTGTAAAGCATAATTGAACAAACAATCTGCTTGAAGTCGTTTTTCAATAGCGAACTCGAACAATAAAGAATCAAATTTCTCAAGATAGTTCACATAATGGTAAAGCTATATGGAATGATGTATAACTAAAGACTATTTAATGTAATAGGAGTTATTCTAAAGTATCTCTTATCCCGGTTTTCGCGTGTCTAAACACAATTTGCATATCCTAGTATATACATGTACGAGTATAACATTTGAGAACAATTGAACAAATAGTCAGCATTTGCAATTGCAGTCTTATCTCCTTCGCCTTGTACAGTGTTAAATACATGTAGCTATTCGCGTATTTATTTATAGTAAAGATTACTTCACTACTATTCAAGTCTTTGTCCAACAATAAATATAACAAGTTACAGTAAATGAGCCGAAAGTTTAAAGATTCTTTACACGAATCTGAACACATTATTATTCCAACACATTATGTTTAACCTGAATACTAACTGTTTGAAGTAGAATAGTTCTCTATACTTATTCCATAACTGCAAAAATATATTAAGTCTTTTGACCAAGACAAATAATTATTCGATAGCTTCCTTCATCATCCAAAAACAAAATGAATAAGGTCTTTGGAAGATTTATCCTGCTTAACCACGTTTACGACAAGTTGTATGACATTCAATGCGCACAATATACAAGCTCTCTATTTATAAAATATAATCTCTACATTTGCTGTCAAAAACAGGCCAATTTGGCGCCTGTTACATGACCTTCTTTGTTTAAGTTAACTTTTATTTCTGCAGTCTCTGCGGTCTCATTTGGGAGTGAGATGTTTTTGTAGGGATATATAGAAGAAGCAACAGAAATATTCAATTTGGAGAACTGTTTCGTTGCAATTTGTGTGTGATCGCCATTACGTCGCTATCAAAGGAATCGGTTTCAACATAGTGACTAATTGACGATGCTGATATTGCGAACACCGTTTAGCTTTAAAACATAAATATGTATTTGGTATATGTTTTGTTTTACAATTCCTTTGATTAGTATGTATCCCCTATGCCCATGAGAAAATGTACATTCGAGGTTTTAAATGACGATAAATGAGGTCAAAACTTACATGCCTAATCCGCTTTCAAGTATTTCTGTTAGGACAGGTTCCTGATTGATTATTGCCAATAATTTGTAACGAAATAATCGCCTTTTTTAGAAGGGAAAAACTTAGAAATCATTGCTCCAAACTCATATTTTCACCGGACTTTTCTTGTTACAAAACAATAATTTACAACAATATATCGTATTTGGACGTAAGTCAGATCTGGTCGTGGGCTGAAACTGAATCTCAACAACCCAGTTAAACATTTCTCTTGAAGGTTTGATGCAATAGTTATATAAATGCGTTATTGTTGTTAATCAGTTGCTACATACAACACATTTGATGTGATAAGACGACTTAGATAACATCTAAGCTAAACTATTGAACAAAATAAACGTGCATTTATTTAAAAAGAAATAAATCGTTGTTGCAAATAGAGAAAATGTTCATTACGAGCACAATGCTGTTGAAACTCAATGGCTGCATCTACGTTAACATGCATGTGTTTGAGTAAACATGTTAAAACATTTCAAAATCATCTAGGCGAACGAATGTGTAAGTTTCACGATCAAGTTTCACGAGCACTGGATCTCTTTTGTTGAAGCAGAAATTCCTGAAAACAATTACGCGGATGATTACACAAGTATTCATAAACTTTACCAAACCTATTACCATATACGTACAATTAAGTCATAAGAATAATCACATCGATTACGAATTCCTCTCCAATCTTTTTGGTCATAAATCATGTGACCAATTTACTGTTAATCGCTTATCGGTAATCGATCATTTTGTTTAAACTGACATATTCAGTTAACTTCTCTATCATACTCGGTGTTGTAGTGGTAGATCGTCCGTTTGCCGGAGGGTTGTGGGTTCAATCGCCGGTCGTGTGATACCAAATACATCACAACTAAGAGTAACGGCTTCCCCTCCTCGTTGGGTTAGCATTACGACTGACTCGCCAATGTCAGGATTACTGGACTAACACTAGGGGCGTAGCTTCTTTTAGGCACTGTAGGCACGTGCCTACACATTTTTTCTCAAAATGCAGCTCCAGCGATAAACATCTGCGTCATGTATCGATCAGATCAGCATGCGCTGTCCGCGCAGACTGATCCGGCCGGAATATTCCGTCTTAGGGGGATAGATGTATAGAGTAATGATTCCTGAAACAGAAAATCCACAGGAGGCGAAAACTGTCTATACGGGTAGGCCTGTGTGGCATGCTTAGGCTGATCCGGGTCGATACTTTACGCAGAGTCCACAATGTTGGTTTTCTCACGAGACGGCCTACACATTGATTATTGCCAAGCTACGCCCCTAAACACAACTAAATTAGATAGGAAAAGCTGGTTGAAAGTGGCGTGAATCACCTTGCAAACAAATATTCTATTACTGTCAAATTTCTAGTTGGTCTAATTAATGTTCATAACTTAACATATATGATTACTTTCTAGCTAAAAAGTCTACTCATTGATAGTGTAGACCCATAAGTCGAACACAATAAGCCTTACCACTTGACATTTATTATTTTTTACCGTTTTCAATATATCTCCCCGGTAGACCCTATTCCGATTCTCACACAACCAACGTGGATAAAAGTCTTTATAATCCAATAAGTAACTTCCAAAACAAGAAAAGTGAAAGGAATCGGTTTGAAATTAAACTGGTGAATGTTATAGGCGAGTGTATGGTAAGACTTATAAAACCTGTCAGTACAAATGTAATGTTTTTGTTTTCAAATTGTCCCAAGATAAATAAAAAGATAACTGGTAAATGCTCGTTTGGCATTAGAAAGAAATTAAATTGTTCAAAATGAAATGCTGGTGTTTAACTCTCCAAATCATTCGTACTGCTATCTCTGCAGCCCGCAGCTGAAGCTTCTACATATACTAACATTTAGAAATTATATGTCTGTTCTGTATGATTAACACTAAACTGGAAGTTGCAGCAATAGCTTTAAAATCATGTTATTGAACATATGAAAACTCGCAATAAATAAACACATAATTATTGAATAACATTGAGACAAAAGCATACATTTCATTTTGCCATAATGTGGTCAAATGTCGTCATCTGTAATTGCTTCAAAAACCGTCTACAAGTGGGAAAGGGTTAAATGCTGATAGCAAATGAAACATCTGATCGTGATGACGAACGGAAATGCAATATAACACTTTTGGTGCTCTTACGTTTACAGTCTATCTATCGATATAACGTCGTCTTCTGACAGTAAATGAGCATGCTGATGTCGAGGGCCATTTGGATACCATCACATCTGTAAATTACTTTTATTGGCGTATCTGGTGTGAAAAGAAAAGTCTGTCAGATTGCCTTATTTCTGCCCATAAACATTGCGAGAAGGTGCATCGAAGAGGGGTTCTTCTACAAGTACGGAAGAAGGAGAATATTTACAGGGACGGAAGATTGATTGATTATGGTTTTCAACAATTTGTCAGTCATATCACGGCGGCCAGTTCACTTAATCATGTGTTTCCTGGCTTTCCCACAACAATAATGCACACAACAAACTTTCCAAGCAATTGGCTGCTTTTCCACATAGACTGTTAGCCCATTGCTGGAAGACGAATGACGCTTGTCACAGTGCATTTTGTCAAATGTTGGCCGAACTGGGTTTCGAACCCCCATCCCCGAACTGACAGCCCGCGTCGCTACCAACTGAGCTCCCGGGGCTCAGTACAGTGACGGAGGAAGATGTATAGTTTTGAAAAACCACGAGAACAAGTAAAATATATGAACTTAGCATCTAAATTATCAATTGAATCCAATCAATCACCAACATGTATTATGTTCTTGATCGAACATTTGGTGTAATTGTTAACCCTTACCCACTGGCAGACAAATGTTAACAATTCTGCAGCAAACCACTTATGAATGAGCAATTTCTCGTTTTCCCACTATGTTTTCAACTTTATTCAATAGTTTTACTTCAATTTGAGACATTTTCCACATTTTGTCAAGAATCTTTCAAAGTAGTCGGTGGCAAATTTGGTTTATTTAGGAAATGGTAAAAACACATATCGCCATTTACAATTGAATAAGAATGCATACGTGTGTAAACAGAACGCATTATCGCAAACTCCAATGTGAAAACTAGAACTCACGTTGGGTGGTTTTAAGTATGATAGTACATGTCTCAAACACAGGGGTAATAATTGGCAAGTATATGCCAATGTGAAGTTGATTTTCTTTTTATTGAAAAGAAAACATTTTAAGGTTACAAAGTGTCAGTCGCCATCACACATCTTTGTCAGGTTTCAGTTTTTAGAAAAATGGGCCCTTTATAATTTGCCAGGAGCAAAAACTGTATTTATATAAAAATCATATCTAGTGATCATGTCGCCAAGTATGCATGTAGTTGTCTCTCGGAATGTATTTACGAAGGAAAATTATATCAATTGTTCAAGTACAATTTTTTAAAAATTTGACAGGAAAGTGAATTATGCCCGAGGGAAATTATTGGAAATTCACCTAAAGAAATATATCCGCCAAGTCATATTACAGTTGTCGTTATCAATTTGTCATTTGTTGGTCAAACATTATACATATCATACACAATTTATAAACTTAAATGTATCAAAACAACAACACCAGTACTCTCATTTTTCACTTATTTCAGACAAAGCTGTCGAATATGTTTTAAACTCTCAAATTGCTTGTTTTTATCTAAGAATGTCATACAGCGCTCATTCGAAGTCGGATATGTTATTGTCATTCCTACAGTGCATATAAAGTCAGTTTTTAGAAATCGTCTCTAAAAAGTATTGGGCATATTGCGCATCCATATAAAGCCGTATATAGTCGGTCATATGAAGAAGTCACACATGTGTCTGTAAAGTGCACGTTTACATCAAAACACCACTATGTATGTGTTAAACGGTTTTAAAAGTGTAGCATTCGTGCATGGCAGTAAATAAAGCGCTGTTTATGTGAGCTGTAATCTGCGAAAAAATCAACCTTAACGTTATTGTTACACGTGTGGAAAAAAAACTTGCTTGTGCATCCATGGTAAGGATGCAAATAGTCTGCTTTACAGAAGTTATTTGAAATATTCCATGACTATTTCGCGAAATAGTGCAGAGCCTGATCAGACTGTACGAACCATACTGGTAGCACATGCCCAACAGTTGGTCTCTGCAGAGCCCTCTGCTCATACATATCATTCCTGCAATGACCTGAAACGAATGTGTCGATTCTAGTGTGCATCAGTCCCATAGTATCAGGACCCGAGAACGGTAGCAGTCTCCTGATATAAAATCGAAAATTAATTTCAAACCACAAACGTCGTGTATAATGAGGCATGTAACTTGAACGTGCAAGAGGAGATTTTTTTGTGAATGCAATTCAATTTATTCATACTTCAGTTTCTTTCAAATCAAACATGTAATCAATCTCCTCTAATTATTTGGGATGGCGTTGCATTAACCCTTGTTCTGCTCTTCGCTACATATCTCGTAATACAACGTATTACTACAGTTGTGAACAATGGAGATCATGATAGCCCTACACATCCATCCAATCATAGCTTGGTGTTTAGGTTGGTTACTCATACATCAATTTATACAGATGTTTCTAACACAGTTACAACAAATACTTAAAATAGAATATGATTCCTTATTGTTTGATAGACTTACAATCTCTACATGTGCAAGGACTACCGTTCTATTCTCACCAGATAGATTGCAAATACATGCTTTAAATATATAAATTTAAGGATAAATATGAAGAAAATTACTTTCGAAGACCATCAATTTATATCGGTAATTACGATACACAATGTACTCGTCAAATCACCTTTGGAACAATGAAATGTATTCTCTGCGTATAATTACTTTTCTTAACATTGACATAGATGTAGGCCCATGGTGCCGTGTGTTTGTTTCTTAGCATTTTCTATTTTGTTGAATGTATGTTTAGTTATGCACATGCGAATATTTACTTAATTACTTACTAACATGTAGTTTAAACTTCTTGTTTGTGTGCATGGTGTTTACCGCGCTTTCAACAATTGTTCAGTTGTATCACAGCGTTTCATTAGCCAGTACTGTTCCATTTATCCTGACATCAGCGAGTTAGTCGTTATGGTAATCCCCACAATCCTGAGCACCAAGGAACGAAACCGTTACTACACTTTTTAATTATTATGCATGAGCCTGCCGGGGATCGAACCCCCGTACCAGAGTATATTCTACTATATACTTTTTAAAAATGATATAGTGACAATACCACAAACAGGTTTTCGATTTTCATTTTTTCGTTTTATAGTTTTAACTTCTTTGAACTTAATACAACTGTGAAATATGTTTGCGGTATCTACTGGTTCAAAACACTATACATTGTGTTACTTTATTTACTGGATTTCTCAAGCAACTCCATTACTTTGTAAGTTACTAGTACTAACGGTCCATTTATCCCGACAACTGCCAGTCAGTCGTTTTGTTAACCCCGTAACGGTTAGCGTCAAGTGCAGCAATTACTACCACTTTTTAAAGTCTTTGGTTTGATCCGACAGGGTATCGAACCTGCGACCTCCCGCACACGAGGCGGACGCTCTACCACTACACCACCCAAAATTGATTACGCTGCAGCAAATGTTGCTCTTTTTGAACATTTTCCTTTCCCAAACTCTTTTTCATCTCAGTATCCAAAGCCTAATTACACCTTTGAGGTGTAGTATTTTTCTACAATTATACTTTCAAATTAGACGACTGGTATATCGCATTAGATAATATTCGCTTTGCGAATCATACTTTCATTAGCTTGAAGAAATGCAGTCATTGTGCATTGTGAATTTACTCTTTATAGTATTTACATTATCTACTGTTGAAGGCGTAATGGGGAAACGTTTAGAAAAAGTATAATATAAACAATACGTATCCATGTGATTATACCTTTTATCTAGTCATTGTGTAAAGGTATACATGCCATCTAACATACATTACATATAATCAGTGACCACTGTTCGATATACATAATTATTGTATACTTAGTTATTGTGATTTCCATAGAGTAACGTTACAAAGCGCTCCCATCCAACCTTTGGTATGTTTAGATCTTTAACCCTTTCCCTCATACGACAATTTTGCAGCAGACGACTTTAAACATATTTTGTCAAAAAATAGAAAATCTCTATAATTGAATGGATAACCAATAACTAAAAGTGGAAAACACTGTTGCAAAAGGAGAAATTACATTTATAGTACACTCGATGATAAAAACACATACTCTGATATATGTATAGCGCTAGCTGTGTGTAAATACATACGTGTTTTCTGACGTAATTATGTGACGTGTTGATTAATGACAAAACTACATGTAGATTCGCTACACGACATGCTGCGCTATACATGTAAATGCCTACTTGCTTATGATTGTCGTTGACGATCTATTGAAGTATATTCAAATTAAACATTACCAACACAATCAAAATCAAGACGGATCAAATGACTTCTAGGATGAATTTTAATGGTAGGTCTAGTGATTAATTTCCTCTATTGAAAAACTATGTGGTCAAATGGGGATCTAAATCGTAATAAATGACACAAATATTCACGTGAAAAATACCCCAAAAAAGAAAAGAAAATACATAATTTTCTGAATGTAAAAGTAGAAAAAACTTTACAATTCCTATCTTTCTGTATCATTTAATTTTTAATTTTAAATAGACGCTAAACTATCAAAATACAAAATAAAACGATTATTGGATGAATATGGAAAACTATTGTGTTGGGACTCGTTCCTTCGGCGGAACTTGGAACTTGGAACTTGTCCAACACAATACTTTCCCATACAGATGCAATAACCAATACTATTCTTCTCGTTGGTTCTGACATAATTCGAACTATGTATTACTCGACAATATTGACCTGGTCATGACCTTTGGAAATATATCTGACTGTGTTTCCAAGATAAAATGTGCACATTGATACTGCGCTATAGAAGATTCTTGAAACCTTCTGTAACTATCTTGCAAACATTGCATAGTCAGATGCGATGGCTAATCAGGATCTACACGTGTCAAGCATGCAATACGGTTGGTTTTCGAAGAGTGCCGTTCATATATTATTTTACATTCATTTATCTTCATCAATTGTTTGTGTTGCTTTATGACCATACGTACTGCGGGATAATACACTATACATATATCAAATGATGCATTTACGTCATATTATTCTACATCTTTGCTCAGAGGTAATGTTCAGTTGGATGTTTTCGAGTGATAGGTAAAGTGTTACTTTTGTTTTAGATTCACTTGGAACTAATCGGTACGTATTATAATATACTATATTCATGTATTTAAGTCTCATCAATGTTCAATAAAACAATAGGGCTGTGATGGCATTGATCGCTCACATGAGTTAAGTAATGTGAGTTGTCATGCCATCCACAATAAATCATTTTGTGGTCAGGTAAGCTAATACAAGAGGCCCAAGAGGACCAGTATAGCTCCACTGTCACAGAGCGAAAACCCCACAACCTATGTGTTCTGTCTTTTGTTAAGTTATATAGAAGGTCACCAAAGAAATGTTTATGTACCATTCAGTATCTAACAAGAAGATTTTCCCTATATTTTCCCTTTATATCGCTATGTAAAGCAGGTGACCCCAGGGTATAATTTGAACATTCTTGGTAGAGGACCAGTAGACCATTGTACTCAGCAACTATCTAAGACCTTTCGGTTTCAGACAAGAAGATATTCAAAGTCTTTCCCGATATATATGTATGTAAAACAGGTGACCCCCTGAATTTTGAACACAAAGGCTAATTTGAACAATCATGGTAGAGGACCACAATACAATGCTACACACCACATATCTAAGCTCTAGGCATTTCGATTTCAGTAAATAAGTTTTTCAAAGTTTCTCCCTATATATCTCTTTGTAAAACAGTTGACCTCCGGGGTGAGGCCAATTTGACGCCAGGGGCATACGTTGAAGAATCTTGATAGAAGACCACAAGACAAATATCTGAATGCTAGGCCTTTCGGTTTCAGACAAGAAGATCTTCCTTTACATGTATGTTATATAATATATCAGATCGAGGCGTAAACTTTTAACCAGCCGAGAATGATAATGAATATATGGGTATATGCAGTAATATATTAATATTGATGAAACAAGGTCCAAACTATTTTAACCCTTTCCAGTTATACCTGACTTAAACAACATCTGCTTATCAAGCTATATATTACTTTAAACAATACTTGCGAACAGAGCAGACAAAGATAGGCCTCCATAGTCGTGCTTTCTTATCTTGGACCACACTGCTCACTACTCATTTAACAATATCCAGAAAAGACTAGTCTATAAATACGTTAAGAACTTGTCAAAAAGTAAAGGTTATGATACTGGTTTGGAATTCGGCTGGATAAGCATTTAACGTTACATTTCATGACTTCAACAATTACATTAAACACTCAGGATTGATCTTGAGTCTGGTTGTTCCATTAACAAATCAATCTTAATCAACATCGGCATGTACAATGAATTTGACGAGTTGGAGACAGAATATCTCCGTGGGTGTAATTGAACATCGTCATTCTTCATGCCTAAAGACTCTTGGCAGTGATTCAGAAATCATAGAAGAGCATAACCTTCGCTTTGTCCATTCACTTGTGGTTGACTCCATATAGTCTACAAAATAAATGTCATTACGTTGTAATAATCTCTGCATAGCTATATTACTATGGTCATGTTGTTGTACATGTACATGTGACATTTGTTTTATTAAGAAATCCTTCAAGGTTGAACGTTTATTGAAACACGCGTTTGTCTTTATGAGTAACATATGTTCAACACATATTTGAATAAGGTTAATATCTCTGCGTAATATATTCATAAATTTATGAAGGCATGGGCCTTAAATATGCATTCCTACAATTTAATCCAAAAACAGAATCCCTCGCTTTAATTCGAACTTGTGAAAAATTCGTATATTTTACTTAAAACATATTTTATTGCTTACAAAATATACATACAGAATCAAATTCAGATTTACAAAATGAAATACACATGTTATAGGCAAACGGATATATCGTTTCACTCTTACCAATTTCTTAAGCAGATATTTTGAAAACGGCTAATCAGCAAGTCTGAACTGCTGCTGCGCCGTTTGAAGCAATCGCTTGTGAAAGTCTGAAAAAGCTGAAAATTTCTGATAATCTGTTTTATTTAAAAAAAAATACGTTTGAAGACTGTCACAGACGACATTTATCCACATTGTCTCAAAACTTTTCAATATTTTCTAATCTATCTGAAAAACAAACTATCATTTTTTCATTATTTTCATTAGTCTCACATGTACATGTAAAAGGTATATCGTCAAAACACTCTTTCCAATATGACATAATTGGGAACAGTGTTAACCCTTTCCCACATACAACACATCTGAAGACTTTAAACATGTCTACTAAAAATATGGAACATCTATATAATTGTAGGTATAATCACTGACAAAAAGTTGAAAACGTTGTGGCAAAAGGAGAAATTGCTCATCTTGAGCAATTTCTCCTTTTGTCACGATGTTTTCAAAAATCGTCTGCAGATGCGTCAAAATGCTTCTATACGTTGTAAAGGGTTAAAGAGGACGGTGTATTGATTCTGACAAGATAGTACGTGAACGTCTTATAGGGGTACGTTTCGGTCCCCCTTGGCATGTTTATTTTATGTGTAACTGAATAACACAATCTGGCCTTTGACATGCAAAGGCCGTGGCATAATCTTAAGATATATGTTTACTTTAAATAACCACGTATTTCTTCCATTTCGTCTATAGCCCGTCGTCCTTCCTAACAATTATAACAAGGTATATTAACCTTGATTTATTAATTAATAAGTGTTCTCAGTAACTTTCGATTTAGGGGAATACTTGTATTAGAGGCAAGCAACTCGAACACTGGGAACAAACAACCCTTTACGTATATGTATTCTGATGTTTTCGACATTTATAGTATTTATTCGGCGCCGCTTCGATCAAATGATATAGTTATATAGTCTGCGTCTTTTGTACAAATACTCTACTGTATAGTTTTCTTGCAATTCGTAATACATCAATCAATGTTGTCCGTCTCAAAAGAAAAGCAATTTAATTTAGTAGCCTAATTTTTATACCGACTATGGGATAAGGAAAGACGCCACCGAGGCCCGCATTTCGCAGAGATATGGCATGAAACACATCAGACGCTAAATGTTAAAATACGTTTAATAATAATGAATCAAAGATAAAAAGAAATAGAAAGCTGGCGTTTGGGTATTTGCGACAAGAATTCATCATACGTTATTGCTGCGGCGCAAGCTGATCAGGTATTTCGCCGTCAAGTTATATGATAATCAAACAAAGTATTCGAATTAACACAAATACAGCATTCTGTTAAATCACTAAATTAACGTATGACGGTCAGAATGACAGACCGACGATGACGAAGCTATCCTTCAAAATTATTATCCCAAAGCAGAAGACACAAAACACATATGAAGAAGGGTTTATACCACATGAATTCGTAATAAATATACAATATGTTCGTATTATTCGTTTAGTGTTAAACAATTGTTGGATTTTGGATGATTTTGCTGAAATATGGACAAGGGACTTTTGAAGGTTATATTTATTCATAGACTTATCAAAACGCATCGAAAATATATGCTTAAATATTAGAAGCTCATAAGACTAAACTTGATGGGACAATTTTAAAGAGCATCATAATACGTTGTATGTCTAAATCCATCAGGTTAAATATGCGAAAAAAAGGGTAGTTGACCGTCATATGCAATTTATTTTTAAATTTTACATCGTAAAGTGAAGGCTAATACACATTTTAAAAGGAAGCTAATCTCTGTGACTTTAAACATCATAATGCACAAGTAAATTTAAGTTTATCAGATGAAATGGGATTTCTGATACATCTACGTTTAAGCATAAAGCTACAGACCAACTGTGTCACCAAATGACACATGCGAACAGTGGAGACTTTGACGAGTCTGTACATACACAGAGACCCGTCATAGCGTTCACCATCTGCTTACATATAAGATAACATTCACATAAAATGTTAAATTTAGAATTGCTTTTATTCCTGTAAGTATCGTTTCTAAATGTTATTTTAATATTTTTGAAGATGGCAAAGCAAAAACCCCAGAAAATGCAGCACATTTTATGTTCGTGCTTTAATGAAACAATTTGTCAACAAGATAGTAACATGTAATTCATCATGCTTAAAGAAAAGACAATTGATAAAAAACAAACAAATTACATAAATTGAAAGTTGTATAATCGTAACAGAATTATACCGTATGAGCTTGAGAAAGGGATACGCACGCTTAATGTATTTGCAACGTCTGGAACGATTGATTTGCTTTAATCAATCTATGGAAATTGCCTCTATAATCTTTTGGATAAACAACACGTTTTGCTGTATGACACTTCACTATTTACATATGCAAAACAAAATATATTAAAACTGGTATTATTGGTGTTCGTCTCGAACATAAACCAACGGTACCGCATCGCAAGCCAGGAAAGCTTGTTATTGTATAGACAAACATCATCATAAATTCGGATAGTTAAAACCACACGACGTTTGTGATGCAATTATCAAAACCATGCATTGTTTTGGTTCTGATATCGGATAAACTCAATTAAGATCGAAATACAGCCATTGTCTTTGTTTATGGCGAGTGTGACCGTTTTACCCTTTATCCAATTGTAATCATGTGTTGGTTGATTGTTTGGTGTTTTACGCAGCTTTAAACACATGTTTGTGTTATATCACGGTGTTTCCTGGTTATGTTACTAGTACTACTGGTTCATTTATCCTGACACCAGTCAGTCAGTCGTAATGCTAACCACGCCAACCTGAGCGCCAAGGACCATTTTTAAAGTATTTGGTATGGACCGACCGGGGATCGAACCCGCGAACTCCCGTAGCCGAGGCGGACGCTCTATCAATACACCACCGAGGCGGTAATTCTGTATTGGCAAACACCTACACAGTTTGCTTTTGGTAATTTACACAGTGGAAGACTATGGATAAGTCAAAATAAAATAAATATAAGCAAATACAATATGTCAAATATATATTCACGTTGGTATATCAAATGGGAAAGAAACACAGACTAGTAGGTTAGGTAACATCAACACATTACGAGCCATGCCTGATTATAGATAACCGGTATATGTTACAAAACTGTGAACTATGGAAGTATGTTAAAGAAAATTGGTGGTTTTTAACTTCAACTTATTTAAACAGCAAATTATTTTTATCAAATTAAGCTGCAGAAATGATGCACAAGTCGGTGTCACTCTCCAAAATCAGCTTTCTACAAATATTCTTTTAAATAATCGAAGTTATATAAACTGTCTATATAAATAAATCAGGGTGCCATGTCATCATTGACAGTTTGATTGATTGATTGATTGATTGTTTTGTGTTTCACGCCACTTTTAACAATTTTTCAGTTGTTCACGGCGAATCTTTGGTAAGTTACCAGTACTACTGGGCCATTTTCTTGACACCATCCAGTCAGTCTTAATGATAACCCCGCAACCCTTAGCACCAAGGAGGACAACCATTACTACCAATTTTTAAGTTTTTGGTATGACCCGGGCGGGCATCGATCCCGCGACGTTCTACTACTACACCACCGAGGCAGTCCCAACATTGACAGACTGTTTATATTGTGTACTTTTTGTTTAAATAAAAATACCTACATTATAGAAGATGAATTTTTATTAAGGATTGTAATGTCTTTTATATGAGTATGATTATAATATTTGAATAACAATTTACCATAAAAAACATCAAACAATTGGAATAATTGCAACTATCTTAATACTTTCCCCAGTCTTGGAAGTGGGTTGCCCACGGATCATTTGTGCCAAATAATGTTCAAATCGAACAAATACATTTGGATATGATATTTAAATTATTGGCATCAGTTTTACATGGAATTACATTATTTGAATAACTTTGATAGAAGAGTACATAACGAACATTCTGTAAATTTATTTTGAAATCGGTCCATTTGTTTCGAGGAGAAGTTGTTTGTAGGAAACATGAAAGACAGACAGACGTCGACAAAGATTGACGAAGGACGATGAGTGATCACATTTGCTCTACCTGCATATCGTGCTCAAATCAATTTGAAGTTTTACATTTTCCATTAAATTCCTGGATCAACATCATAAAGGTTATAGGGGCCACCAAGGACAGGAATAATGACAGTAGCATACTTTACAAAGTAGGCAATTTTAATAACATATGTGATACTTGCCCATCCATTGGGACACAAAAGCGTCGTTAAATTCATAGAAATAGGATTAACATAGATTTAATAAATCCTACCTAGCGGGAAATATGTTTCGTGAGATTTGTTCCATTATTTCAAGAATTAATGGTCATGCAACACGGGAAGTATAACCACCTCAGTGCATATAGGTAATGTAATAATTGAGTCATAAATCGTGGTCGGTCATGGCGACGTGCGTACTATTATGTAAAACTATTATTTCTGATATGTCAGACAACTTGGAAGTCTCACGTTGTTCATAAAGGTGTCGTGACAAAGTTTCTATGCAGACAATGTTACAGTAGTTGTATATGCTTGGATACGTTCTTGTCTTTCGTAATGTTGGCAACGATTCCTTCTTGAGACATTATCTTTTTACGAAGCTTATCAAATAAAGTAACTTATTTCAAGGATGCAGGACATTATTAAATCTCCATTAACTAAAACGTATACACATTTTGCATAGCTTAAGCGTTATTGAAATATAAATCAAAATGTATTGGCTACTTTGCAGGCTAAAAAAACAAGTACTGTAATACAGCGTTAACACATGTTGTTATAATTTGATTTAGTGTATTGAATACATTTCAACAATAGTTCGGTTATATCACGGCTGTTCTTACGTTAGCTATTAGTACTTCTGGTACTTTTATTTATATCCGGTGCATCAATTAAAATAGTATCCGGACAACCTGCAGAGCTGAGATGGAGGGTCTACATTACTTACATCTTTTAAATTCGTGTCCGGATTCGTAAATGCCTCAGCGAATATGGGAGCGGAGCGTGTTTCCTATAGGCGGACAGACAGACCAGAGCGTAATCCATTTTGTGTATCTTTCTATAAGCTCGACAGACCAACCTAATATTATTCAGTCTCCAACTGATGCGTATTTGTTCTGAATATTAATGAACAACCTTTTTGGTGTTGACATGTCTGGCGTTTTTGTATGCATGATTGCAAGATACGTTTGGACTGGTTTATAAATAAAATACTCGTTTAATCTACATGTATTTGCTTACCGTTTTGCTTAACCGTTTATATTTAACTTGGAGCATAAGGCCGCCAATGTTTATTTATACCAAGCGAGATATATCGTTGTAATAATATCGTTCACAAGGGAATCTTTATTCAGCTTATAAATCAGGTTTCTAAATTCCAGGTTTCGCTCCATGAAGTCAATGGTCATATGATTTTATTCCTTTATAAATCACGGTATATCTCTGGTCCCTGGAAATGCCCAAGTACCTACAGAACGCCGAACTTTTAGTGTAGTACGATAACTTAGATATCATAATACTGGTGGTTGAGTGAAAGGAGTTTAACGCCATTTACACAGGTACTTTAGTTATATCGCGGCAGTTTATAAACAAGGTATTTTATCTGGTTAGAGAATATTCTAGCATGTATCATATGTACCCTACAAGAAAATAATCCGAAATTGGACCGTCTTCAGATTCCTACTATATGAACACGTTTATACTTTTTTCAAATATCATGTCGATCACAAGGAGGTTTCACTAAGAAGACAATCTTTTAACGAATGCCATTTAAAAGTAAAACTATTTTTGTATCGCATAATGTAAACCTTTGAATAAAATGTATATATCTATCTCTATGTAAAGTAAATGAGAGTATTCAATTCAAGTTAAGCAATTAACTGAAGATGTGTCCTCGAAATGGAAAATTAAAAAAAAAAAAAAATGAGTGTCTTTGGTTAAAGCTTTTTTAACAATTACGTTACGCTAGATTACTGCTTCCTTTTATACTTTTCAAACTAGTACCAGCGCCGTGTGTGAAAATACAAAAGGCAGAACCCGCTCGTCACGGGGATATGAACTCGAACCCTTTTGTACGAAATGTGGACGTTTAGCACTGCGACCCTGTCTTCCTCTTTGATTTTGAGTTTAATTTAAAATTCATTTGGGAATATGGAAACCTCTGTTGTAAAAATCACATTTTCAAAGATTTCCAATGGAAATGAAAATACCTCCATACTTAAACTTCTTGATTTCGTTCCAATCCTTTTCGCACTAATTGTTTGTATCGTTTATATTGTGCCTTACTTTATAGAATATCATATGTTTAAACTATTTAACTAAAATACTTCCACAGTTATTGTCGAGAAAGGTAGGCATAATGGTTTGTTTTATTTACCCTCGTCGTGCAGAATCAACTCTATGGCGAAGAAATGCCTTTTAACCACATGGTAGCTCAGGTTTCAAGTCGAGCAATATACGGTTAACCTTTCCCATTTACAATAATTCTGCAGCAGACGACTTTGAACACTTTTAGTAAAATATATGAAACTCTTCATTCTGGCAAAAGGAGAATATGCTCATCATGTTTTCAAACGTCGTGTGCTGAATAGGCGTTATAAAGCGTTTGTATGTAGGTAAGATTTAAGGTCTTTCATCTCCCTATATATATAAATATTTCGAAAACCAACCGTAAGGCATTGGCTATATCAACCATAGGACCATATCAACCAGCACGTATGCGCAGTATGCTCTGACCATACACTGTTCACCAATTAGTTAAAGAAGGTTTCGACAAAAAGTATGTAAAGCGGTATCCATGCATTTGGCATAAACGTGTCCCTCTTGAGAAATTACGTAGTAGAAGAGTGAGGCCTGAATATTATTTCTGAATACGTATCAATCACTCGATAATTACTGGTACGTTTATGACCTAATGAAAGATGACTGTACCACATGCTATTCTAACATACGTTGTAAACACGTCGCATGTAACCGATATGGTTGGTGCAATAACATGTTAATAGCTGTGAAACTGTTGAAATAATGGTACGCCTTTCCTAAGCCGAATTAAAGCTATTGTTACATAAACGGTCGAGATGGTTTGGTAAACCTTCTAGATGACATGGACACGATGTCGTCAAAGTGAGCTATTCCCGTCCCCATATGTCCAAATTTCATAGGAATGATTCTCATTAAATAAAACTTAAATAATTCTATGTCAAATTCCTATTACTTGAACAATCGAATGGAAAGGAATAATTAACATAAATAGTATTCTTCTCTGAAAGTCCTGATCTGATTTTGAAATAATTAAACAAGAGATATCGTCAGATTATCAAATCGATTGACCGAAATGCATTGAGACCAGAGCCTGTGACTGTTTAGCTCTATAAAAAGTCAAAAACAATCTTTGAAAAATCTTTCCCTCTGAAAGTATCAGTCCGATTTTGAGATTATAGCACAAAAATGTATCTTATGTTATTCTCCACCACAATCGCGGAAATACAAATCATTGACAACAAAGACTGGCAGTTAAGAATCAATAATGTGTATAGTGCATTGTTGTAAAGACATTCTCGCCTTTGATCATAAAATGACCAGTTACCAAAATATGAGTGATGAGAAAAACAAACACACTGCATTGCGACGAGTGAACATGAATAACAGCCAGAGCATCCACACAGTCTAATATGGAGCTGTAATTCTCGGCATATCGCCAAAGAAGTCTTCTAAAAACTTATGTGAAGCAGTATCTATTTATACCATTAGCCTTGATGCGCAGACAGGTGATTCTCCACATATGTAATATCTACGATTAGGTTGGTTAAGGTAGAATCTAAAAACTTCTGTCAAGTAATTTCTACTTGTTTTACTCTTAGTATTAATGCACAGACAGGTGCTTCTCCACAATTTAATTATTACGTTCAGTTTGGTTACGGTAGGTTCTAAAAATGTCTGTAAAACCTTAGCATTGATGCGCGGACAGGTGATTCTCCACTGACGTAATAATTACGTTAGGTTCTATAAACTTCTGTAAAGTAGTTTCTATTTTGATCCTTAGCATTGATGCGTAGTTAGGTGCTACTCAACACGTGATAAGTTGGTTTCGGAAAGCACCGCTCATATATAAAACGAATTTAATCACACAAATAACATGGACGCAAGGGGTTGTAACAATTTTACGCTATGCTATGTATATTAAGATTTCGAGAATGCTCATAGAGATGAACAAGTAGCTTGAATTGAAACATTTCATATGAATGGTCACTAGAAATTGCTCAGTATAATTTTATTGACCTCAAATCATCGACCACAGGGTCTGTACCCGTGTAAAACTCGACATAACCCTCTCGGTGATAAGTACAATACATTTATGAAACGGGAAATTCCATTGTAAAGTTTCGTTAATATTGGGTCATCTCATTATCTTAAATATAAATAGTATAATAAAAGAAAACTAAATGGACAGTATATATGTGTTTTAGCTAGCGGCAATCGAACCATCAGAAAACTAAAACATTACAAATCCAATTTGCCTTTTTTTTGCCAAACAAACAGGATATGTTTAATATATTTACGTTTACATGTTATCATAAATGTCAATTTTAATTGCCAGAAAAAGAACTTAATGTAACAAATAGAGAGAAGTGCCTGTCTGCCAGTGTTATTTTATTTTCGACCGATTCCATACAGAAAAATAATGTCAATTATAATTGCCAGAGAAGCCTTCGAGGAACGTAATATTACAAACAGATAAAAGTGCTTGTCCGCAAGTGTTATGCGCGTGTTATTTCATTGTTCGGTATTTCTAGACGGAAGTAATACTATGTACAATAGCAATCATTGCCTGTCCGCGAGTGTTATTTTATTTTTCCATTAAATGTAACCATATTTGCTTTTAAGACCAATTTGTTATCCATTTGGTTACTGGCCTGTTTCTATGTAATTGAATTCAATTACATAATTCCATTAATTTGACAAAATAAGTGGGTATATTTAAAAGCTTATTTACCTCTTTTTGTTCGATTAAACAATATGAAAGTGTTAATTTAAGTAAGTTTCTGTGTATGCACATTCCAGTCCTGGTAAACGGTAGATAAGTGCCCTCTAATAAATATATCGTCACTATGGTTTCTCAGGCATACGATAATATTTAACGGCGCTCTACGAATATCAATCTCGGAGAAAGTAGATCCAGATCAGTCTGATCATTCAGGCTGTGCATTGTACAACGCGTAGCCAGCTAAGGTCTCCTTGCATTACATAAATATACTGTGAACACTGTGTCCGTATACCTTAATTTTGTGAAATATTTCCGCTGTCAACACTATTCCAATTTTATCACGACGAACCCTATTTGAACTATAAGTACTACATCGTAAGCTGTTAGTACTTCCGCTACGTATATACTTACACCGGTGCATCAATCAAGATGGTATTCGTACAACTCAAAAGACCCAGGCGGGTCGACATTACTAAAAACATTGATAATTAAAACAAAAGGAACATGATGGCACTGGATCGCTCACCTGATTAATGCAAAGTCATTTGCCATGCCAATCACTCAA
Organism: Serripes groenlandicus; assembly: GCA_031761405.1. NCBI lineage: Eukaryota > Metazoa > Mollusca > Bivalvia > Cardiida > Cardiidae > Serripes > Serripes groenlandicus. The sequence goes on along the minus strand of JASEVX010000002.1, from coordinate 82,112,919 downwards.
TCAACCACAACAAATAATTTTGCGTTCATGTAAGCTAAATTAGACTTCTTGGTTGTCTGTCATTTGTCAAATGTATATGACTTCAGGAAACTGATTGAATGTCACCAAAGAAATGATCATGTATCTATTTCGAAATTATACACTTATTGTCGCCGCGTGGAAGCGCGGCGTCAGTATTGAATAAGTTTTAATGTTGATACATGGGGTGACATAATCGAAAAGGGTGCAACCAACAGTATTATTGTAAAGAAAAACTATGTAATATGTTTGAAACAAAACAACCTTTATAAATCAATAAATTGTATTAACTGATCAACATCAAGATGCAAAATACGTATGTCTTCTACCGTTATTACACATTAGACACATTTAATTTGTATTTAATAACTTTCCCCCAACTTCCTAGGCTACGCTTTTTTTGATAGTTTGATTAACGGCCCTGACAAAGCTCAGAAAATAAGTTACTTTCTAGGCAAAGCTTTTTTAATTGTTTGGTTTACGGCCCAAAATGTTGAAGGTTGTTTTGGCCTATTTATAAAATTCATTTGTATTTCTAAACTTAAAAGGTTCCTCCCCATACAGTTTGTTCATTCAGACCATTGTATTCTTGCTATATGTTGACTATACATGTGAACTTTTTCTTTTAATTTCATAAATGCTCAATTTTGATCATAAATATCTTTAAACGTTTTAAAATTACTTCGTATTTTTTGTTTATATACTCCCGTTTTTGTTATCATACTTCTGCTAAACTGGAAGGAGATAAGACTTCCCCTCTCTTTCCAAAGCTTGTGTCACACTTAACCTATAACTAGAGGTATTAAACCTTGATATATGTTAATATAACATAACATAACATAATATGTTATATGTTAATATGTAGGCACCTATGTTTTGGTATTATCTATTACATCTAGTTAGAGCAGATTTATAACCGTTTATTGGTAAAACATTAAGAAACTTCAATGTTAAGCAAACTGTAAACCTGGTTTCAGGACTAAACTTGTCATTTCACGACTAAATTTCACATGCTGAATATCACATAGATCGCAGCATATAAAACGTCTAGTCCCTGCGTCAAAATTGACCCTTTCTGCTCTTGGTAACCTTTTATTATAGGCTATGATAGCCAGGTGAGCAATATAGGCACATATTTGCCTTCTTGTTTAAAATAAAGTGACCCTCGGCCTTCTTGTTCGAAATATTTACATCCTGTCTGTTTGCACAAGTTATTTAAATGTACTGAACTGCATCTGCTTTCTTTAAGTCATGCTTTAAAAATCATGCGCGACGTCCATGACTCTTTGCATCAAAATTTGTCTGTTATCTTAGGAATAAATATTAAACTTTAGCCATGTGATGCTGAACAGCCCAACCCACTGGCGGCCATGTTTTTTGACCAAACATTATGGCTTTAACAAATATGGTAGAAGGTCAACCAAGGAACATTTGTAACAAAATTATATGGAAATCGGTTTGGCCCTTTCTCAGGGGAATTCTTTGCCACTAAAGTCTTATTAGGAAAAAACAAAGGGTACTGAAAGAGGTTCACCCTAAATATAACAAATCTATATACTTTCAAGGAAAATAATTTTTTAGTGTTCGCTATGGCCAAAAAACGTAAACAGCACTCATGATGGCCATGGTTTTATTACCAATCAACATGGCTCGAAGGAATCTGATAGAGGGTCACTCAAGGAACATTTCTACAAATTCATTTGAAAACCGCCCCGACCCCGATTTGAAGTAGAAGAAATTGTTTATCATAGTCATAGTTGAATGTTTATTATAGAAATCTAGCCAATGATGACAATTATATAAAAAATCCCAGCGCAGATACGCTTTTTTCACCCCGAAAAACAGAATTTCTGTTCAGGAGATGAATCGAGTTAACCGATTCATTCGAACTTTCACATGCTCGAGTTATCGCGAGTCCATTGTAAACCATTACGGCGTAAATGTATTATCATCACATTTAACCTGTCGGTTATTCATCTCTTCAACACATCGTATTGTTATCAATATGCATGTACGTCGTAATAACATTCAAACGTGTTTAGTAGATCAGATTCAGGTCGATATTGGTAGTTATTTAAAATAAATTACCAACTGCATCCCTTAGTAATATCTCACAAAAATCTTGGAGTGTAACTAGGGGAGCTATACTTTTAATTGTGTCACCAGAATTGTTAACTATACACCATCGGATTACACGAAGGCTCTTATAAGACTGGAAAATGTACAGGCCCGTACTGTATAAACCATTTTCAATAATTCATCTTTTCGGCTGACTCAGTATATTTATTTCAGTACATATCTGCATTGAAGAAGCATTCAAACTGATGATAACTAAATCGATAATACTGTCAATCATATGTTGTCGAGACACAATCGTATAACCAGCCCTTCATGTCGAATAAACAAACGAAATGTCTGTTGTCAAACTATAGGTGTTCATTTGAACTCAATGACATTGTTAATATTGTTATATTAAGTAGTTGTCTACTCTAGGATAAATTCTTTATATATAACGCATACTTGTATTCAACATTTTCAGCACTTATAACAACGAGCGACGAATTATAATCTCGACACTGTCAGCAAATTGTAAATAAGTTCATGACGGCACTCAGTGTGTGTTACTGAGACACTATTATTTAAAATTACTCATCTGTTACATTCAAAAAGTAATACAAATGGCTTTTATTGAACAGCCTTTATCAAACAGCCTTTATCAAAAGCATATTTTGTAAAAGCTGTGCCATGTTGCTGTGTATATCAGTGTATATTTTTTCTAACGATTTAAATATATTTACTTTTCCCAGATTTGGAACAAAGCTTAATGCCACCTTCTTCACCATCCTTGTAATATAGTGTGGTTGGGTTGAGGAATCTATCACCTGGGATGTCAGTGAGGCCATTGGTGATCCTTTACAACATCATCACCAGTCGGTTGTCTGAATGTCTCTTTTGTAAAGGATCCAAGCACAGGTTGGACATCATCTGGCTGGTGTTGCTGGTGGTCTTGTAATCCACAGTTGCGAATCTGGCTGGTCTGCGCTGGACCGCTTCCAGGTGTGAGATGTTCCTACTGGTGTGAGGGTCACAGGCAGCTGAAGCATACTCTAAGATTGGTCTCACCAGGCTAGTGTAGCACTGGGCTTTGGTATTCCTAGGGCATTTTGCTAGGTTTCTTCGTAGGAAGCCGAGCGAGTTATTGGCCTTCTTTATATTTTCGTTAACATGTCCGTTCCATGAGATATTGTCCGATAGGGTGACTCAGAGGTACTTGCCGGATGTTACGATGGCAAGATCGTGGCCAGGGATGGAGTAGTTGGTCTTGATCGGGTTACGTTTCCTGGTGAATCGAACACATTCAAACTTGGAGGGGTTGAATGAATCTGCCGATCTTCTCTCACTTCTGCAGACAGTCAAGGTCGTACTGTAGGGCTGTTGAATCCTGCTGGATGCGGAACGTCGTCCTGTATTTACAATCTGATTTGAGATATATGGTTACTTTAATCCGCATAAGTTCTTTATATCCCAGACATTGACCCCCGCTCAACGTGCCATTCAAAACCGCCAGAATGCCAATATTCTAACTTTTTTGTCAATTGCCTTCTACAGCTTTAGTCTCATATTGATTGTAATACAACGCATCTTACTCAGCAAATAAGCTTTTTGATGGCCTTGGCTATCTCTACGGCAATTATGGCAATATGTTACGATAGATACAAAGGCACAGACTGATATATTGAACTTAGAGTGAGACAAATACCTATTTCGCAGTATTTGCCCTTCGTCATTCCGCCATTTAACCCTTTCACACATACAAAACACATACAGCATACGACTTTAAAACATTCAGGAAAAATATTCAAACTTTCATAAAAGTATTATTATTGAAATGTGTTAGAGGCGAAATTGCTAATTTTGAGCAATTACACATCTTACGATAATGTTTTCAAAAGTCATTTGCTACGGATACATAACCATTCGGCTGTCGGAAGGAAATGTATAACCATTTTGAAATCCCAGAAAATTAACTTTTGGAATTTGAAAGTCTCATGATGACACTTTATGCCAATCAGATCTGAACCAGTATTAACTTTGACAGACAAGTTGTCCTGTTTCATTCCATTCGTGTATGTGATAGGCATGAACTCCACTTTCAACAGCTTGTGTGTATATGCCATTGTGGTTTCCTAGTGGATTGACAGTGATACCGAACACAATATTTTCAAAAGTCGTTGCTGCAGATGCGTCAACCTGTGTGTTTATTTTGGAAAGTGTTTATGTCGCGTATAGAGGGACAGGGGTTAAGACCAGACAAGTTCTATAAGTTCACAACATGTCGGGTTTCCTTTTTCAGCAAACGCATCACTGCAATACATGTTGGGTGTTGGCAAAACAACCGTAGTGTTTTGACAAAATATAACAACTGCCAGGTCATAAAATTGCAGCTGGCACACACTACACTGTTAACGCCTGTCTGGGTTTTGTTGTTGTTTTATTAAGATTTATTCCGAGACGCATTTGTAATTTACAGAAATTAGAATAGTATTTGACGCATATCCTACAATACACGACAGTTCTATTTTTGCGTCGACTGCTTTGAAAACAAGAGGACCATGATGGGGTTCTGTATCGCCCACATCAGATATAGTGTTGTATTTGAGTAAGTTTGAAAATATGATGTTTACAGGTTTGTTCTATTCTAGCTCTAGCAAACATATGCATGGGAACGAACGGTTAAGACACATTCGGTAAAGAGCAGATCACTTAGGAACATTTGAGTAAAACCATTTTGAAATTGAGGAAACAGTGTTAGAGGACATGTCTGTATTAAATGTTTATATCTTTAGCTCTGGTGTACGTCTCGGGTTGAACTGTTTTTACCTAATGAACGTTCTTGTGAAAATAGTTTGAAATAAGGCATGTGGGTTTGGAGGAGATGTCGTTTAGAGATTTATTTTTTAGCTCTGGTGTGAATCTGAGCGGAACGGTTTAGATTATATTGGAAGGGGATCTAAGGATCATTGAATAGACCACGTACTATCGAATGAAAGATGTGTAAATGTATACCAATTTGATGTACATCATACCGCCTTCACCAAGGAGAACATTGGTATGAAAGATGAGCGTCACGAAACATACATATTGAACCAAACCTCCAAGTATAACGGTGACAAGACAATGGATTGTTTCTGGTCTCTTGAGGATATATACTCATTTAGCTGGTCGTTGTTGTTTTCAACCGCGATATTCAAATATGCTTGGATAGCAACTGGTATCAAATTAAAAACGTATTTTTCAAACCACACTTTGAGAGGTATAAGAAACAAAATAGTTATCATGCATACTTGACTTAAGATGCAAAACGTTATTGTCGAAGAAACAAAAAATGAGGTCTGAATGACTGTAGCATGGAAACACCGGTTCTCGAACCTTTAACAGGGCTCATGGGAATACTTATAAATTCATGTCAAAAACCAACAATATTGACAAATAAATCCAACAGTGATATGTGTAAGTAAACAAAGCACCGGTTCACATAACATTTATGTTCGAAAATAGGTACAGTTCGAGAACCGGAACCTGTACGATAATAGAAATCATTGATCGACGCGATTTTAATAGAGTTTAGCATCAAGTAGTGTCATTGCAACTGCGAGGAATCTCCCGTGGTCGAATTGTAAACTTTGGGGATTTGGAACAGGACGCCCATGGTTCGCTCCCCATTCGTGGCAATCAGCATGGAGTGCCCTCCGGCAAGCCACTAGTTTACCCAGGGATCATGAATAAGTGGACTGTCGACTTGATATAATTGAAATAGTGTTGAAAACGGCGTAGACCCCCAATAAAACTCATTGCACTGTTTGATCCTCATATAACAGATTGACTACTGTATTATCTGATCTTGATGGGAATTAATTTGTTCCGGGACCACATCAGTCAATGCTATCAGTTGATCATGATATTAGCCGAGTCTGGGATACTCGTCTTAATACTATGAATGAATAATGATGGAAGATAACATGATGATGCAGAGTGGATACAAATTAACCCATTTCTTTATAATGCAACTTCAGGGAAGTCAGTATGACATAATTATATATTTAACCGTTTGACAGCAACATACGCTATTTGACGCAGTTACAGCAGACAACTTTTGAAAACATTGTGACAAATAGAGAAATTGCTCACAACCCCTATTCATAATTCTAAAAAAATGTTATCTATGAAGATGTTTAAATTTCGTCTGTAGCAGATGTGTTGTATGTGGGAAAGGATTTTTAAACTCGTATCTTTAGACTAACTACATCATTTTGCTCTCATACTCCAACAATTACTAGTATTCTTCTGCAGTCATCATTGAAGACTTCTGACATGTTAAGGTGAGTGAATTATAATGAACCTCACTTGATACGATATGAAGCAAAGGATAGAGAAAGCAAACAACCAAAGTTCTAGAAAGATCGACTCCGCTCCGTCATTCAGATATGAGCCGTAACACGAGGAAGCCAACATTGTGGACTCGGAGTAAAGTATCGACCCAGATCAGCATAAGCCTGCAATTTTATGACCTGGCAGGCTAATCCGGGCAGGCACGTTTCGCCTCCTGTATATTTTCTTACTCAGGAATCAGTACTCTATACAGCAATCAGTACTCTATACAGCTATCCCCCTGTTACCCGACCCCCCCCCCCCCCGACCCCCCCCCCCCCCCCCCCCCCCCCCCCCCCCTATACAGCAAAACAATGTTCAATATATTGCCTAGTCGCTATCAATCGTTTTTCTCTATCCTCTCTTGTATTCTTATTAAGTCTGTTCATAAGTCGTCTGTTGCAGATTAACAGATATAATAAAAAAATAAAAAAAAAATAGTATTGTACGAATAAAAATCAGCAGAGCTGAACTAACTATGACCGAATACATTGTTCCAGGTAGCACATTCAGGTGTCCACGGTCAAGAGCCGTGTATCCCTAAAACGGTGTGTAAAGTCTGGTATTTGTCTCATACTTTGTACGCATTAACAGCTGATATTCTGCAACATTGAATAAATAATTGATACTTTGAATTTGAGGGAATACAATAATGGAAAATGTACAGTGGACTCGGGATTACTCGAACATGTGATAATTCGAATATATCGTTAAACTCGAACCAATTCCTGGAACGGAACTGTCTTTCGAAAAAAGTGTCGAAATAGTTCCGATTGATCAGACGAGCACTCAAACTGCTAGTGTTCTATTTTCATAATATCATTTTACAACAAGCTTGCTTTTTCATAGTTAAAATGAGAATGAATAACGTACGAAGCTAAACAGACAATAAATCAATTGAGAATGAATGGAGGAATCACTCGGAACGCGTCGATGAATCGAAGTAATGTATCAGTCCCTTTTTATTTGGGTTCTGCGAGTCCTCAGTTCTTGAAATATTAAACGCATTGATTAATGTTATTTGATGATTTATGTTACTTTAACAGTACTGACTTATTCAAATGCGTATTTAAATTGTCCTAACACTCCACGTACGCAGGAATCCGCTAGCCAAAACAACCAATCATATTACGTACGCAGGAATCCGCTAGCCAAAACAACCAATCATATTACGTACGCAGGAATCCGCTAGCCAAAACAACCAATCATATTACAACCTTTGACAAGCACTCGCCGAGCATTCGGTGCGTTAGGGCAATCTAAAAACGTACATAATACACCTCATTGGTACATATTCACATACTTTATCACTTTCTATCCACTTGTATACTGTCTTCATTATAAGGAGGCTGAATAAGTCCCCAAAACCAAGATACATTTTCATAACTTACCAAGGGAGAGTCGATTTTATAACGGTTTCGTGATTAAAATTGGTTGGATGTTAATTGTAAAATGTCTGCTTTTGTGTGAATAAAGGCTAGACGATTGTCAAGGTCTCAGCAGTTTAACTCCTAGAGAACTATCTAGTAAATAAAACGATTAAATGATGTATGTCACAAGTATTCTCTTCTTCAGAAAAACGAAACATGCATTCGTGTTAAATTTCTGAAATCCTCTTTGATCGTTTTTAGTCAGACATGAACACTTTTTTTTGTAAAAGCGGTGGATTAGTGTTCTTTTTTAACTGACCTCGGTATGACTGTTTTACATCGCATGCCAGACACACTATGTTCTAATGAAAGACACTAAACTTTATATAAATCACGGCAATCATGCATTGATTGTACAGTTATTCAGGCATGATGTTATATCTTTCCGACATATTGTATTGCATTTTATTGGCCAATCACTTTAGTGTACATCATAAAACAAGTTATTCATGCATTGCACAACTTGTTTGTCTCTAACACCTTCATCAACGTGGTTTGAAGAAGGAATAATAAAAAACCTCTTTAATTTAACCCTTTCCCAAATATAGACGCTTTCTAACGCCTCTGCAGCAGACGACTTTTGAAATCGCTTTGACAAAAGAAGAAATTGCTCAACACGAGCAATTTCTCCCTTTGACACATTGTTTTCAACTCTATCCAATGAGTATGTCTTCATTTAGGGCGATTTTCCATATTATTTTTGAGACGCTTTCAAAGTCGTCTGCATTACGTTTTCTGTATGTGGAAAGGGTTAATACCAGTTGCTACTCCACCACGGAAGAAAAAACAACAACATCCAGGTAACATATTAGATATCTTAATGGATGCAGAAAACAATCTTTCCATTCACAAAAACCGTTATACTTTGATGGATCGTTTCATTATGTTCCGTGGCGCTAACCTTCATCAGCAAAATTCATCGTTGATTTAGCTGTACGCCTTGAACACATGTATTTGTCTGTTATGGTAACATTGGTAAACGTTACATGTAGGGACAGTTTGAACGTGTGTGAGGCTGTTTGTGTATGACTAAAGATATCCGTATCAAATAATGTAAATGTGCTAAGAATGTTAATAAAATTGTTTAGCCAAAACACAATTACACAATACCATGTACCATTGAAACTCCATATACGTCTTGCAAATTTGGCAGAACGTAACTTTATCTCCGAAAGTCATGAAAAAAACATAAACGTTAACGGAATAGCATTGGTCTAGTAGCATGTAAGGCAATACAAATGGGAGTACTTTATTATGTGAGACAAAATTAGGTCTAGTTGCTAACTCTATAGGCCTATCTCAAATTATATGCATAACTTACATTCCATCACCAGAGTGAGGCTAACTAAGCACGAATGTAAACAATAGCTGAACAACTGATAAGCCAAAACATTAAAAGTAAAATCTGTCTTACATTGGTTTTTTCCACTATGCAATTCATTCAGATTCAAAATATAATAATTTATTCAATGGCATCAAAATGTATTACTTTAAAACAAAATATGAAAAGAAATGATTATGAAAAAAGAAGGGATAAAGGAGAACATATTAATGTAAATTTCTTTCTTTTTCATTAACATAATGCTTTTTATTCCATTAACTTACAATTTTTGTTTTAACAATTTCCTTTCGTAGATGATTGTCACAAGTTTATTTAGCTTTTACATATTAGAACTGAACTATCAAAATACATTTCAAGCGTTTAATAAGGTAGAATGTTCCTTATTATATAGGCCACTATATCAGTTTGACTAATACAGTTACCGTATTTATGCTGAACAGCTCTGACAAACTGATGTTCGGTACTGTGTCAGATCAGTAAGACGACAATTGTTTGCTCAAGACATTACAAACTCAAAGATTATCGACATTGTCAGCAGACAGAAAATGCACCAAACCGACTCTAAAAGATTTGCACCTTCAGAATTAAATTTGAATTGTGACAAACTACCAAGGCGAGCAATACAGAGGAACATATACACAATTTTTTTAAAATGTAACTTTCAGAAAGGTTTAACGGTTTTATTTGGGATTTTTGCCGTTTTCAACAATAGTTCAGTTTTATCGCGGGGACAGTTCACTTATTCATGATCACTGGCCAAACAAACTATAGGCATGACCATGACCGACTTAAGGTGTAACTAACAATTTGATGTATAATATTTAATCAAATAGATATACACACATTAAAAATGAAAATTCGTATTTCAGTAAATCTGAAGACACCTTTCATTGCTACACCTATTGACATTATTGGCTAAATACATCGAAAGAAAAAATTCGCAGCAAAATGAAAACATTCACTAATCTACAGAAACTAATTTGCAATTAAAATTCCTCATTGAAAATCAGGAATCCGCCATAGTCAGGTGGTTAGCCTTGGGGACCTGAACTCGGATGTCCAGCGTTTGATCTGCAGTCACGACGGTCATGGTGGGGTCCCCTTGAGCAAGGCATATTTCCTAGCCTGGTACTAATTTGTTTACCACAGGAATATAAATAAATGAGCGGTTGTCATGAAGTAACTGAAATAATGTTGAAAACTGCATTAAACCCCAATTAAACTAATCATAACGAAGTTGACCGTTGTTGAACAAACAGCTTTTGGAATGCTGACAGTTGCATATCCTATTTTAAAGGTTGTTCTTCTTATGTGTCTTCTCTTAAATTAATTGTTCTTTATTCAAATCTCAGCCTTGCCTTGAATGTAGACACCAGCAGGTAAAAGGAATGTTTGTGGCCAACTTATTTTTCAACATCTTCTGCAAGTGTTTTGTGTCCAATAGCTTTATAATTTGCAAGCTGGTACAGGACACCAACATAATGACCTATAGCCCTGACATGCCAATTGGACATAAGCAAAACGCTAGAAATGTGTCCGCTTCGTCTTTAAACTTGAATGCTATCTGTAATTGAAAATAATTGTTTTGAAAATGAGATTAACACAAATTATCTATTTGAATCATGTACTGATATGTAGCTTTAACTTTCCTATGTTTCCCTTATCCACTTAACGCTTTCCCTCATACGACAATTCTGTAGCAGACGACTTTGAACATATTTTTTTAAAAAATAGAAAATCTCTATAATTGAATGGATAACCTATGACTAAAAGAGGAAAACATTGTGTCAAAAGAAGCAATTTCTTCTTTTGTCATGATGTTTTTAAAAAGCCGTCTGCTGCAGAGGCGTCAGAAAGCGTCTATATGAGGGAACGGGTTAAAACACAAACGACTTTGAAAACATCTGGGCAAAATTAAGTAAAATATCTATAAATCGACGTTTGATATTGAATTTAGTTGAAAACATTGTGGCAAAAGGAGAAATTGCTTTACTTTTAACATTATTACTGTGATGTTATGTGGCTGTTCATTTACTTTCGACTAAATAAAAACAGACATGCATTGTATTTAGATTAAATACGGTACACTATATAAATGCAGATTACAAATCCCAGCACCTAATTAGTGAGGGGTTATCAATTTATACTTTAAGGTGGACGAGAAAGTATAGTGTTTCTTCTTTTGAAGAGCAATGAAAATACTGAAGAGAAATGACTCAAATACTGACCTGGCTATAACAAAGTAAGAAGGAAATGTACTCACCTCTGAGGTCTTAAATATTTGCCGTCTCTATAATAGTTTTTGCTTTTTTATTATTGATCTATCCTCAGAAGACTTTGTGTTGCATTTCATTATTTTTTTAACAAAAAAAATAGACAAATGGTACAAGTTCAAGATCTCTATTACTGCAAAATATTGCTATAGTGTGTAGTATTTACATGTAACATTTTGGGGGCTTGCTTAGTTAGCCTTGTTCTGAGAAACACATACATATGCATGAGGCTATATTAAGAAGGGCCTATTGAGCCAAAACACGGAAAATATAACCACCAGTAAATAGAAACCATTGAAGGGAGTAACTTAGACTGCGCATTACAACACAATCGATCGCTTTCTTCCATGTTGGCAGTGTAGTCATTCAAACACTTTATAATTTTCTTGTAGCCCACAATGCGAATGTTCCAGTAAGTAGAAAATATTTGAAGCTCTAATACATTGAGTATGTTTTCTGATGGAGTGACCCAGTTTATGAGGGGAGATTGCCATTAAGCTAATTCGAGTGTAATACTTTTTTATTATGTGATAAGCAGTCTGCCTCTAATAAACCAGTGTATTTATATTTACAGACGTGCGGAAACAGACATACAATATTCTTGTTAGAAGTGTTTTGGTAGTCTGGTATTTTCTAAGCAGTTCGTAAGAAATCGTAATAGATTTTAGCTCGTAAATTCTGACGGATTTTGTCGAACAAATAGGAAAATAACCTTCTTGGAGATGTTCAGGTATCCTAGTGTATAATTACGCACTTAGGCTTTTAGAATGATCTATGCTGGTTTCTGAAAGTATTGTAATTTCATTCAAATAAATTATAAATATAAGCTGTAAACTGATAAATAGAATTGTCTCTGTACCATGAAAACTATTTATAGGCTATAAACTATTTACAAATTATATGTAAAGGAAGATGTTTAATTTTGGTGAACAAAAAAGGTGACTCTGAATAGAGAAATTACGCGTACAGTAACATGTTTATTTTTTATTTGACGAATACAATGGAATCTCTTTAAACCGCAGACTAATCTGAATCCAACGATGTTTTAAATTTCTGTAAAGGAAACAGTTTTCGAATTATTTCAAATGTATTATTTGAGCCGTTCCGTGAGAATACCAACACTATGGACGCTGCGTAATGTATCGACACATATCAGCCTGGGCAGTCCGCGTAGACTAATCCGGGCCGACATATTCCGTCTTAGGGGGATATAGTTATATAGTAATAATTCATGAAACAGAAAATGTCCAGGTTAGCCTGCGCGGCATGATTAAGCTGATCCGGATCGATGCTTTACGCAGAGTCTACACTGTTGGTTTTCTCGCGGGACGGCACATATGTTTTCAGACATCTGCGTATTGTATCGACCAGATCAGCCTGCGCTGTCCGCGCAGACTGATCCGGCCAACACATTCCGTCTTAGGGGGATATATGTTTATAGTAGTTATTCCTGAAACAGAAAACCCACAGGAGGCGAAAAGTGTCTATCCGGGTAAGCCTGTGTGGCATGCTTCAGCTGATCCGAATCGATACTTTACGCAGAGTCCACACTGTTGGTTTTCTCGCGGGACGGCTCATTTGTTCCAGACAGACAGTTTAAACAGACATGTATCTATCTATCTATCTTTTTAAGTCAAAATGTAAAGCCTAGTTCATGTGGAAACTAGATGGGAACAAAGTTTGACCTATATCTTTTCGTTTAGAAAAACAATTACGAAGTCGCATATTCATAAAGGAAACAGTAAAAACATATTTGGATACAGACTGATAAAGCTGTACCTGACTTCAACGCAAGGCAAATATCGTCCATTTTGGTTCCATAAACCTGTCCATTCCTCCTGTATTGTGAAATCAATATGGCCGAAGCATAACCTTATGGGGTTTGATATGTGAGAAGTGAAAAGATAGGTGTAACATATAGGTGTGAGTTAGTTAGAGCCTACGTCTAAAGTGTTCACACAATGATGTTTAAAAGTCGGCTTTTTAAAATATGTCTCATCTTAAAAATTGGAATAATACGTAAGATCAAGAAGTATGTTTTATTGTTTTTCACGACTTTCGAAAATATTGTGACAAAAAAAACACATCACTATGATCAATTTTCCTTTAGCCCCAAGTTTTAACTCTATACAATAATTAAACTTTCATTTATAGAGAGTGTTTGTTTTTCCGAAGTCGTCTGCTGCAGATACGTTGTATACTGAGAAATGATTAAGACGGATCTAATGACTAGAGGTTGAACTCTGGTAATTACGTGGCGGAACAGACTGATAAGAGATACATAATAGACTCCGACTAACTCGAGGTCGAAGCGGCCTATACATATATATTACTACAAGAAACAGATTACTGCGTGCCTTCTCTTGTTCATGGTTCCCGGTTTAACATACTATCGAACTAAAAAGCGTATGAGGCAGGTAACCAATTCAGTTTACTGTTTAGACAAGATACAGTATGAATTTCGCTTAAATAAAAATGTACATATATTCAATTAATATACTGGCCTTTGTCTTTTGTTTTTAATTTGTAAAACTCACACATGTATATAGAGTGTAAAAGTGATGTTTTAAAAGTCATTAACTTAAATTAATGTACTTAGTAAGGACAAAGAGAAATCAAGATATGTGGTCACGCTGGTAGGTCTAAATATTCTCCTTGTTCGAAATTTCTAAGCATCCCTACATGAAGCCGCCTCCTGACGGCTTCCAATAAACTATCGACAAGTTTGAATGATCCCTGGATTAATGCTTAAGTCGTGTATGTTTGTTCAGCGTCGTACTGTATTTATACTTAACTTTGTATTATGAAAAGATTGATTGATTGATTGATTGATTGATTGGGGTTTAACTCCGTTTTTAACAATTTCTCAGTTATATCACGGCGGCCAGTTCACCTACTCATGCATTTCCTGGTTTTCTCACACCAGTACTCCACACAATTATCTCCCCAAGCAACTGGCTGCTTTTCCACATAGACTTAGCCCATTGGTGGAAGACGAATGACTCATGTCGCATGTATTATGAAAAGCATACCATCGATAAAATATCAAGAAAATATAAGCCGTCACGCGAGAAAACCAACATGATTGCCTCTGCGTAATGTTTCGACCCAGATCAGCCTGCGCAGTCCGCGCAGGCTAATCAGGATCGACACATTCCGTCTCAGGGAGCTAGAGGTATAGAGTAATGAAATCCTGAAAAAAAGAATTTCACAGGAGGCGAAAAGTGTCTGTCCGGGTTGGCATGCTTGGGCTGATCCGGGACGGCTCATATCGTCTGTGTCATCTGAGCTGCTGCTACGCTATTTTAGACTGACAGATCCACGTTAGACATTGATTCGAGTTAAACGATACATTCGAATGACCCCATGTTCGAATTATCGCGAGTACACTGTGCTCAGTTACTGTTAATTTTAGCTTTCAACTCTAACAGTTGTGAATCCACTAATCAGAATACTGCTTTTTTATAACACCGACCCAACAATTAATCTGAATATACCCTCGGGTCTGCCCATGATTTGAAGGCGAATTTCCCTGTTCCGCAGCTTCCTATTGTCAATGAATACTGGACTAAACCCGTGTCTGTGTCCTCGGTAATCAGACAAGCGGCGACATAATACAGCCATAAAATAGCTATAGAATACAGTTTGACGGAATTGTTCGTTATCTAAGCCTCCCTAGAGAATCGAGATTTATAAACAGTTAATGGTTTTTCCTAGTGATACTTGTTTTATACAATGTTCGATAGGGAATGAATCAAGTTGTTAGTTTGTACAGAATCTTGTTTGTTTCGTAAAACTCCGTAGGTAAATTACTGAAACTATTACTATATATATATATATATGTCTGTTCATCGGAACTAAAACTATATTGCCGCTTAAACTTATAGAGGGACGCGATATTCGAAGTAGAATATGGCGAAGGCAGTATCTATTATGTGTATTTAGTAGTTAATTAGTCGCCGGGCAGAAGCCCGCGACTTCTATTTTTAATAGGTTTTCGGAAATCACATGGGAGAAGGGGGGGGGGGGGGGGGGGGGGGGGGGGGAAAGCTTGATTGTAAAATGTTTATTTGGTTCGATAACAAATGAAGAAAACGGAACAAACGAGATAAACTAGTTTTAATAGAAAAATACTTTGAACGAACACTTTCTGCCTATAAAGAGAGTTTCAAGAACGACACCTCTGCGAATAAGAAAGAATCGGGTCTTTCGTACAAAATTAGTTCGTCTTGACAATTTTAAATGTGTCCATTTAATTCCATAAAAGGCATATTGCTTCCGATCTGCATATTGTATGCATCATTGACACAAGGGCGCTCATCATAATATAATTTTAAAACATGAGTAATTTGTTATTTTCGTTATAAAAAAAGGAATCTGTGATTTAAAAATGTTTATTTGGTTCGGAAACAAATGAAGAAACGAACAAACCGAGATAAAACTAGTTTTAATAGAAAAATTACTTTGAACGAACACTTTCTGCCTATAAAGAGAGTTTCAAGAACGACACCTCTGCGAATAAGAAAGAATCGGGTCTTTCGTACAAAATTAGTTCGTCCTTGACAATTTTAAATGTGTCATTTAATTCCATAAAGGCATATTGCTTCCGATCTGCATATTGTTATGCATCATTGACACAGAGGCGCTCATCATAATATAATTTTAAAACATGAGTATCTTTGTTATTTTCGTTATAAAAAAGGAAGGAACGAATTAAGATAAATTAACATGTTGTAGGGCTCAGTTTATGTTCGAAATTAAGTTTAAATTATACAACAATTTCAATGAGATTTAACTGTTTAGTTGATATTGTATTTCGAAGGTGGTCTAATTTATAAATATTGGACTACATTTCAACATTTGTTAAAGTATGATATAATTAGGATGCCAAGCTAATATCATTTTGAGAAAAAGAGAAAACTCATGTCTTCAGCGATTTAACCCTTAACTCATTGTTTTAAAAGTAGATTGCAGAAAAGGTGTCCATTGTTGACTTTAATAGAGGAAAGGTAAAATGACGTGCTATTGCATGCAAATCCTAAATTGTCTGTTTTGTGGTTTTATTGAAAAATAATAAAATTCAAATATTCTGACAAACATCTTGAAAAGTGTATGTGGAATTCACAAATCTTATAATTATTCCTTAATGAAAGCACTGTATACATACTAAGACTTATGATTGGCAAGATTTCTCATTTCCATTACTGTTTATGATCAATAATTAGTTGGTTGTGTGTATGGTCAACCTACTTTGGAATGGAGATTTCATAAACAATGAAAGGCTTCAATTATCATTCACTTCGTTGACAAAACAATGCAAGTATGATACATTTTCACTTGACCCCACCCCTGATGTTCCAATATGCCCCTCAGTTGATAACTGTTTATTTAACTACTATAATGTAGTGTTATGCCATAACTGCACTATGGATATCCGGCGACATTGATGCGTTGCATCAACTTTCTCTTGTTAAATAGAAAACACAACGCGATGAACGATGCGTCACCTCGTTGTGTCACAACAGGATGAATCAAGAAACGCGAGACCGGCGTATACAATGATTAGTGTATTCCGGTCAGTTTTATCAGCCTCAATTGACCTCAATTGATAAAGTTTACGTGTTGAGTGGCTCAATTGGCCAATTAATAACGCACTCTCCCACACACAACAAATCTGCAGCAGACGACTGAAAACATAGATGCAACCAGATGGACAAGAAAGTATAAGTATTGAATATACTTTATACCCTTGTGGTCAAAATGGAAAGTGTTCAAATATCTTCTGCTGCATATGCGTCTGCAGTTTTGAAAGGGTTAATTAAGTTAAATAAATGACTGAACAAAACATGGCTTCATGTTAGATCTGGCGTCTCTATAAACATGTGAGTCGTCCTGCGAGAAAACCAACATTATGGTCTCTGCGTAAAGTATCGATCCGGATGAGCCGAAGCATGCCGCGAAGGCTTACCCGGATATACACTTGTCGCCTCTTGTGGATTTACCTGTTTCAGAAATCATTACTTTATCCCCCCTGAGGCGGAATGTGTCGGCCAGAATCAGTCTGCGCGGTGCGCAGGCAGATATGGATCGATACATTACGCAGAGGCCATAATGTTGTCTTTCTCGATAGACGGCTCAATTCTTCTGACTGTTTCTCAAAGTGGAAATATACCGCAACATGGGCGAATGGAATACACAGGCACATAATATATCGTGATTGGAAAAAAACTAGTAAATGTTTATTCGTGCAATGCTTCATTTCTCATAAATGTTTCATTAACAATTGTCTGCAGGAAAGACATTTACGTACAACTCTATCGAAGAAGTGGTTACATCCCTTATCCTGCTTCGAAGAAGTGGTTAAATCCCTTATCCTGCTGTAGATGACTTCAATCGTAGCACCTCCGCAACAGACGACTTTTGAAAAATTGTGACAAAAAGTGAAATGACTCATAATGAGCAGTTTCTCCTTTTGCTAAAATGTTTTCATCTGCATTCCAGAAGAGAGTTTCCATTATTTTGCATATATATAAACAGTATTTGTGTATCCTTTTCGATTTTGCACGACTTTAACCTATAATGCCGACAAATGTAGAGCAAGATTAGCCTGCATATTCGCGCAATCAAATCTAGCTCCTGAGTATTTTTGCTCCTCATTTATAAACTCATAGTACAGACTTCTACATACATATGCAAGGACTTGGCATAAATCGGATGTGACGTCATCAGTTGCATGAATTCAGTAATTAAGGTTATGCTAGATTGTATCTGCCATATTGAACAAACAACTATGTACAGAATGGAAGGATTAGCCATATCCCCGATATCCGATATGCTGAAACAATTCTCCCAAAACAGACGCTTTTTATAGCCTCTGCAGCAGACTTCTTTTGAAAACATTGTTGATAAAAGAAACATTGCTCATAATGACCAATTCCTCCATTTTCAACAATTTTAGCCTTCGCGGACTTCGCAGGCTGATCTGGTCGATACATTGCGCACAGTCAATAATGTTGGTTTTCTCGTGGAGCGGCTCATATATTTGTATTTTGAATAAATAACATACCTACCCCTTCACTCTTTGACAATACAAATGTATTCAATGTTTAAACTGTGCTTTGTATATTACTTAATTTTTCATTTATTGGCAAATATATGTTTTGTGTAAATTACAGTGGGTTCATAGGCTATCTATGATTAAAAATAAATGTTTATGTAAGATAATATTTGTGATGTTTGTTTTACCTATGTTAATATGTACATTGTTAAATACTGTATACTCATGGGCATACTGTCGACTGTATTTCTAAATAAACTTTGTAAGCTTTGTAAACTTTGTAAACTTTGTATATCATTTTAATATATGTTTTCCAAGTCGTTTGCTGAGATTTGATGTATGTGGAAAATGGTTCAGGAACCATCTGCTTTGGAAACAATATGAGGAAAATGGTAACACTATTTGGATTTTGGGAATAGAAATATGATATATCGAGGGCTAGGCGTGAAACGGTTGTAACTAAAAACCTATTTTGAAAACCCTGGTTAAGGGGCAATTTCTACCCCTTTGTAAACAATGCAAATTTAGGTGCCATTGCTCAGAACGAGCAATGGCACCTAAATTTCCATTGTTTACCAAGAACAAACGATTTAACGTGTATAAAGACATTATGGCGAGGTGATTAACCTTGGTAACAAACTACCAATTATAGTTACAACCGTTTCACGCCAAGCCCTCGATATAGTTTGAAATACCGTATGAAAAGTAATTAGTACTCTCTCTCTCTACACAGATATTAAATTGTGTCTGCTTTAGGGGCGTCTAATATTGTTCGTATCACGGAAACGACTAATAGACGGTATTGTGATGCATATACTGCATCCTCCAGGGAATTTAACCTCGTAGTAATACCCTATACATTGTACGGAACAAAACTATATTATACGAACCGCCGTATACAACACAAACAAGCAACTATCGGACTTGTTTTAGTATTGTCTGCACGTATATTCACTGTCTGATATTATTTTTATAAATATAATAAACTTTACACACGGGGCACATCAATAAACAATGGTTAATTATCTTAAAAGTTTTTTACAAACAATGTGTCCATTACAGAAAAGAGTATTTGACAATAGAAAAGATTTAATTACCATATTCGCCGAGCTACAGGAACACATAATTTCTGAGGTTTCCAGATATTTACGATTCAGATCAGATTTCGTATTTCCAGAGCTTTTTAGTGACCAACTGAACTACATCTTCGATAATGCTAAAATAATAGTTTATAGGATGAAATAATAGTTTATAGGATGAAATAATAGTTCATAGAATGAAATAATAGTTTATAGGATGAAATAATAGTTCATAGGATTTCATAATAGTTTATAGGATTAAATAATAGTTCATAATAGTTTATAGGATTAAATAATAGTTCATAATAGTTTATAGGATTAAATAATAGTTCATAGGATGAAATAATAGTTTATAGGATGAAATAATAGTTTATAGGATGACATAATAGTTCATAGGATGAAATAATAGTTCATAGGATGAAATAATAGTTTATAGGATGAAATAATAGTTTATAGGATGAAACAATAGTTTATAGGATGAAATAATAGTTTATAGGATGAAATAATAGTTTATAGGATGAAATAATAGTTCATAGATTGAAATAATAGTTTATAGGATGAAATAATAGTTTATAGGATAAATAGGATGAAATAATAGTTTATAGGATGAAATAATAGTTTATAGGATGAAATAATAGTTCATAGGATGAAATAATAGTTTATAGGATGAAATAATAGTTCATAGATTGAAATAATAGTTTAAAGGATGAAATAATAGTTTATAGGATGAAATAATAGTTTATAGGATGAAATAATAGTTCATAGGATGAAATAATAGTTTATAGGATGAAATAGTAGTTCATAGGATGAAATAATAGTTTATAGGATGAAATAATAGTTTATAGGATGAAATAATAGTTCATAGGAAAAAATAATAGTTTATAGGATGAAATAATAGTTTATAGGATGAAATAATAGTTCATAGGAAAAAAATAATAGTTTATAGGATGAAATAATAGTTTATAGGATGAAATAATAGTTCATAGGAAAAAATAATAGTTTATAGGATGCTCCCCATTCAGAAGATTGAACTCTGGCAGGCTGTTTTCATCGCTAGCTACAATAACCCAGAAAATTGAATTTTCTAGTGACCCAGTTTATATGTGAAATAGAGAAATCCTATACATGCTCTTCATTTGAACCCAAATCGATATGTTTATTTATACCAGCATACTAATTATTTTACCCACGAAGTTATTTCCATTGATTGTTCTTCCGCCATTTTCTTGGAAAAAAAATATCTCTATCGATGCATTTTTAACCCTTTCCCACATAATACAAATCTAACAGACGACTTTGAAAACGTAGTGACAAAAATCAGAAAAATCTCCATAAAAGATATCTTAATTGTTTAAATAAAATTGAAAACATTGTGGCCAAAGGAGAAATTGCTCATCAGGAGCGATTTCATCTTTGGCCACAATGTTTTCAAAAGTCGTCTGCTGCTATTGCGTCAAAATGCGTCTGTATGTGGGAAAGAGTTAATGTGCATTGCGCCGTTGCAGTTCAAAGCTAATCTCGGCATTGTGTATCAGTTAAATGTTCGTACCTTCATACATTCGTATATTTTCCAAGACGTTATCAAAGTTGTTTATGAAATCATAAATGTTCTTCTTTCCGAAAGAGTCTTTTTTTAACATTGCCTTCTGTAGAGGCATACATTACCATTCGTACAAGAAAATGGTATTATAATAGGCTGGTATGATTATGATTGATATCAATTTAATTTCTAGGCATCTTTTTGACTAAATATTATGATGACGATTATGTTATTGATTTAAAGGACCCCAGTGTTGTCAAAAGCAAATTCGTCACGATGGGTCAGTGAGTGGGAAGAGTTAACTAACAGCTGCTATGGGTCACAATAACATTTGTGTAACTTATATCAAGTTAAATATGTACTGGTGACATATGCTAACTAGATTGATTGATTTTATTACAATGTAACTCTTTTTAAACACCCTTACCGTTGAATTAACCAGTCACTAGATACGTCCGTTATTTTTAAACATAATCCATGGGAGGAAAACAAATCTGGGCATAATATCATAATAGTCTAATTTCGGGATCTTCTCCCCACAAGAGAACATGAAACAAACCAACCAA
Organism: Serripes groenlandicus; assembly: GCA_031761405.1. Classification (NCBI taxonomy): domain Eukaryota; kingdom Metazoa; phylum Mollusca; class Bivalvia; order Cardiida; family Cardiidae; genus Serripes; species Serripes groenlandicus. The sequence goes on along the minus strand of JASEVX010000002.1, from coordinate 82,091,185 downwards.
CAAACAATAACAAAATCGACATAATAGAAACAAATAAGATACACCTATCGTAAGATGCTCTCATGTACGTTCTTATACCACACTCTCATGTACGTTCTTACACCACACTCTCATGTACGTTCTTACACCACACTCTCATGTACGTTCTTACACCACACTCTCATGTACGTTCTTACACCACACTATCATGTACGTTCTTACACCACACTATCATGTACGTTCTTACACCACACTCTCATGTACGTTCTTACACCACACGTTCATGTACGTTCTTACACCACACTATCATGTACGTTCTTACACCACACTCTCATATACGTTCTTACACCACACTCTCGTGTACGTTCTTACACCACACTCTCATGTACGTTCTTACACTACACTCTCATATACGTTCTTACACCACACTCTCATGTACGTTCTTACACCACACTCTCATATACGTCTTACATCACACTATCATATACGTTCTTACACCACACTCTCATGTACGTTCTTACACCACACTCTCATATACATCTTACATCACACTATCATATACGTTCTTACACCACACTCTCATGTACGTTCTTACACTACACTCTCATATACCTTTTTACACCACACTCTCATGTACGTTCTTACACCACACTCTCATATACGTCTTACATCACACTATCATATACGTTCTTACACCACACTCTCATGTACGTTCTTACACCACACTCTCATATACGTCTTACATCACACTATCATATACGTTCTTACACCACACTCTCATGTACGTTCTTACACCACACTCTCATATACGTCTTACACCACACTCTCATGTACGTTCTTACACCACACTCTCATATACGTTCTTACACCACACTCTCATGTACGTTCTTACACCACACTCTCATATACGTCTTACATCACACTATCATGTACGTTCTTACACCACACTCTCATATACGTTCTTACACCACACTCTCATGTACGTTCTTACACCACACTCTCATGTACGTTCTTACACCACACGTTCATGTACGTTCTTACACCACACTATCATGTACGTTCTTACATCACACTATCATATACGTTCTTACACCACACTATCATATACGTTCTTACATCACACTCTCATATACGTTCTTACACCACACTTCATGGACGTTCTTACACCACACTCTCATGTACGTTATTACATCACACTATCATGTACGTTCTTACACCACACTTTCATGTACGTTCTTACATCACACTATCATGTACATGTACGTTCTTACAACACATTATCATATACGTTCTTACACCACACTCTCATGTACGTTCTTACACCACACTCTCATGTACGTTCTTACACCACACTATCATGTACGTTCTTACACCACACTATCATATACGTTCTTACACCACACTCTCATGTACGTTCTTACACCACACTCTCATATACGTTCTTACACCACACTCTCATGTACGTTATTACACCACACTCTCATGTACGTTCTTACATCACACTATCATGTACGTTCTTACACCACACTTTCATGTACGTTCTTACATCACACTAATATGCGTTCAATCGAATTATATTTTCCTTCCTTCAATCAACTCATCTAGCTTGCATGATTTTCTGAACTGTGGTCACATGACCCAAGTTGCAACAATTGTCATGTGACTAGAAACTAGTCAGGCAAACCTAATCCATGAAAAACCTAATACATCAATAATTCAACCCGGTTACATACGTTCTTACACCACACTCTCATGTACGTTCTTACATCACACTATCATGTACGTTCTTACACCACACTTTCATGTAGTTCTTACACCACACTTTCATATACGTTATTACACCACACTCTCATGTACTTGCTTACACCACACTTTCATGTACGTTCTTACATCACACTATCATGTACGTTCTTACAACACATTATCATATACGTTCTTACACCACACTCTCATGTACGTTCTTACACCACACTCTCATGTACGTTCTTACACCACACTCTCATATACGTTCTTACACCACACTCTCATATACGTTCTTACACCACACTCTCATATACGTTCTTACACCACACTCTCATATACGTTCTTACACCACACTCTCATATACGTTCTTACACCACACTTTTTTGTTCAAAAACAGCCTGCTGTATAAGTTTCTTATTCGTCTGTATGTAATTAGGTAAATGCTTAATACGTTTGACTTTTCAATTATTTCTTACTGTCCAATTCATTGCAGTACTTTGATTCAATATATTTATATAAAGTGAATCGATGAGCTCGCAAAAATAGTTCGCAAGCTACATATGTAACAGTGATCAAGGGTAAAGTTGGCTGGAAATACATGCAGATTGGATAGGCACAGAGGGTTTCGAAAAGGTCTATCTCGAAGGTCGCTGTGGGTCTTCCACTTTCAACAAAGAGAATTCTAAAAATATTCAAACAAATTCCCTTTTTTAATTCACTCATTTTATCATAATTGTACCGTGTCACAGGAAAATTTACTTTCCAACGAAATGTTTAATCTAAACGGTAATGACAATCAACGTGCATCCTTGATTCGAAGCATAACCGTTCTGTTAATGAGCAGCGCAGTGCTCTATGAAAGCATTTATTAGTGTCTTTATAACACGCGTAGATACAGATCGGCATATGCTGATTCAAATGGACAATTTTATTCAGATGTGTTTACAGTCAGGAAATGGGTTTCCGATTGCTAATCGTTTTACACCCCCAACTCTACCCCCCCCACCCCCCTTCCCCAATCTCCAAAGTTTACACCAACAATTACGCAATGCATCTGAGCTTACTTTTCATTGAGTCTCTTCACGTGTAAACGATGAAAACGGTGTTGTTTAGTTGATTATTACACTGAGTCACATCTGGATAAAAAATGGGTTCATTTTGCGAAAAGTAGCCTTTCCAAAATGCATTTTGACCCATGTGCAGCAATCGATTTTTCAAAACAAAAGGAATATGTACCAAAAAGAATAATTTCTCTTTTTGCCAATTACGTTCAACTATTTGCAATGATCAAATGTTCACTTATAGAGATTTTCAAACAATCCGAATGAAGTGATGACTGGGCCGTCATTGTGTACCTGTGTGTTGTATATCCATAGTGTGACGAAAGCTACAAGTGTAGCTACAGTTAGGTAAGTAGATTAAATGAGACAAGATCCTGCCAATGCTAAGTACATACTATTGAAGAGGACTGTGCAGCTGACAACTTTACTCACATTTCTTTGTTGCTAAAAGAAAAAAATGCTTAAACGAGCATTTTATAATTATCTTTTTATTCCGACAATTTGCTCAACTCTGTTTAAAGCTATACTTTCATACCGTCAGTGTTTTGTTGGAATACTTTTACCACAGACTACTCTGAAATAGCATCTGTTGAACTGATAACTCCAGCGACTCAATCCAGTATTTGGTATGACATGTTCTAGACCCCCATATAAATCCATTTCAGGACTTCAATACACTTTCTAAACAAATACAAGCAGGAATAAGATGTTGATAACTTTGTATAAAAGAAAAACGATCATTATTTTCCCAAAGTTGTTTCCCAGAGAGTCAAAACCGTCTCTAGTAGGAGGAAGGTGATACCATCCATGTCTTCTGTCCGTGTCCGTGTGGAAAGGGAAAGTGTGTTTGTGAGATCTACGTGAGCGGTGCTCTTCGATAACCAACCGTAATGTACTAGCGAACATTTTGATCAAGATCAGCCAGCGCAACGACGCAGTCTGATCTGGATCTGTTCTGATTACCAATTATCCTAAGAAAATGATTTTGTTTAGTAACTTATCTTTCCTCATCATTTAGCATGTATGTACAAGCAGGTATTTTACCTCACGTGTAATAACTTCATCAAGGGTTTAGACCTGGAGCACCGCTCATATACACCATAACAACTCAGTGTTCCTTTTCAAAGATATGTATATATTTTGTACGAATACATATACCTACTTACTGTATGCAGTTACTCTTAATTCCTTTGATCTGTGATTAAAAAGGCTTATCGATAATAATAATCATTTTAAATGAACCCTAGAACGTAAATACCTCTATGAATGGTAAAACGATACCACACATTAACAGTATAAACATATAATTGTATGACTTAACCCTTTCCCATATACAACACATAAGCGGCATATTACGTAGAAAACATCTAGGCTGAAATACAGAAAATGCATATATTTGGCTCTTTGATCATTGAACAGACTTGAAAACATTGCAGCAATTGAAGAAATGTCTCATAATGAACAATTAGTGTTTTTGTCATAAATATCTGCTGCATATACGCCACATTGCTTGTACGTTCGTAAATTCGTATATGTGGGAAAGGCTTAATGTCTTATTTCACGTCCCCCTTTAATTCCTCCTTGTATTCAGGCATGCTACGCGTACATGCACCACATAGAACGGACTCAGTGTAGTTAACGTTCAATAGATCGTCTCAAGATTGGGAGACTAATATTCGATCTTCTCGAGTTACGTCGTATTCAAAGCCATTGTCGAGCTGACGATCCTCCTTAGTAAGTTTGTATTTTGATAGATTGAATGCAACATTTAATGTCTTCAATCCTTTGTTAACGAGTGTACCAAAAGTAAATATAGAATAAAATGATAGGGACCATTTAACTCTTTCCCCCATGTAAACGCTTTTATGACGCATCTGAAGCAGACGATTTTAGAAATCATAGTGGCAAGTGGAGAAATTGCTCATTATGTGTAATTTTTCTATTTGTCACTATGATTTCAACTCTATTCAATATTCATACTATCAAGTATAGAGATTTTCTATATTTTGAAGTTGATAATTTCTAAGTCGTCTGCTGCATATTTATTGTATTAGGGAAAGGGTTAAAATATGAGTCGGTCTATAGGAAAATGTATCAGTGGGCTTTGGAAAACAGGTCAGATCTTGATCTACACTGCTTACATGTTTATTACAACACTTGTTCGAACGTCCTGCCAACTTGTGCTGATACTGATATGTCTGATTATACGGAACGGGGTGATCTGAACTTACAATGTTAAGGAATGCTTACTTGGACCTTTTCGCATGGACATGCTCAGATATGGAAACATCTTTAGAAATAATCGTGGACCTAATATGATATCTTCGTCTCCCTTGCAAACGTCGGATAGAAACATAAACGTGTAAACAAAATGTAATGTAAATGATAAAGAGCTGAACATTTTATCGGACAAAGAAAAAACATTGTAAAATGTGATCAATTTCTCGTTGTTCATGATTTGTATCAAAATGTGTATGTGAGCCGTGACAAGTTGTCTGTACCAGTGACGTATAGCTATGGCATACGTCAATCAGTTTTAATTATGAGTAGTCTAAACCAAAATCGAACCCTTCCATGGCAAAAGGTACACGTTTACATTTGTCAAAAGTGTGGCTTCAGATAGACCTGTGCAGCTGATCCGTCTTATTGTTATCAACACGAGTTAACAGAAGATAGTATCAACCATGAGTAAGTCATATGTGAACAGTGTAGATCATGATCAAACTGGTCGGATGCACGCGATGAGCTGGATGTACACTGTTCACAAAAGCCAAGTTGTACCTGGTCCCACGGACGGGCTCAATTCTTTTGTCGTTGCGTGCGATTCGTGGAACCTGATATGCTAGTTAAATATTCATGCAAACTGAAAATATACCATACAAATGATAATAAATCGGACAATGAACATTTCATTTTTGAAACATAGAAGAATTTACTTTAGAAAATTAGGTGAGCAAAAGCGAATCATTTATCATTTTGAAATAATTCTTAAGTTATTTATGTTACAAAGGTGTCAAAATACATCTATTTGAAATAAATCTGTGTACGTTATAAAGATAAAATTATTGCATTGATTATGGAATCTAAAAGAATAATTTGTAGTGACCAAGCAATTGTGTTCGGAGAAAAACAACGGATGATTTATGAAATTCAAATAAATATAAATTTAATACCAATTCAGTGAATGCACGAGTATAGGTTTGAGAAAGAAGATTTGATATCTTAATTTAAGGACATAATACATTCAAGATCTTTTATAAAATGAAAGATGCCTAAACGAACATCTAGTAAAATGCAAATGGAACAGTTGATACTGGATATAACTTTGGTAACGCAGAAAATATTCCTTTGGGCAAATGTTTCCTTTCTAACAAATTTTTACTTTAAAAATAGACATTAACAAAATAAGACTATAGGTATCAGGCTGATTTCGGTTTGAAAATGTATATGTAAATGTTTCTCTTATTCCTGTTGTGATATAAGAAAACGAACGATTCTGACAAAACTGCATTTCCAATGGAAAAAAAAACAAACAACAAAATACCACACATAAAAACATAAAAACAACAATACATAAACAAAAAAGTGTCTTAAATTTGTACCATATTTAGTATAGATCGAATGTGAAGGCTATAACTCGGCCACATGCAAATGTCAGAAAGCGACAATATTTTTTCAAGAATGAATCTTACACGCATATCCAAATGACAGTTTAAATAAAACTTACCCATGTCGGAACGGAATACCCCACAAATATCCATCACAAGAGCTAATATACAATATCCTAGCTTCATTGTGTCATCCAATAAAGCCAAGCTCCCTATGAAAACCCAGGACTTAATTTAAAGCCAATTTAAACACCACAAGCTTCTGTCCTTTTTACACCGCGATTCGGTGAACAGTCGGTGAATAAACCGTTAACCAATACACTGTTATAGCATAGCGTCCGTGTCCAGTGTACTTTTGTAAATGAAATAATTCGTTCATTTCAACGGCATTTATATAAATATGTACTACTGAAACGAAGAAGTTGTCTATGAAATGAAAATGTCGAGAAATTGAAAGCAACAAATATCCATCCCAATATGACAATATATTTTCGTTTTTTCATACAGGTACTTTATTTACACTGTCCGACATTCAGACGTTTTATGTTGCCACTACAGCTGAAGACTTTTAAAAAATATTATGACAAAAAGCAATTGCTCAAAACGAGCAGTTTTCCGTTTGCCACAATGCTTTCAAATGTGCTCAGTAATTATACTTTCATATACAGAGAATTACCTTACTTTTGCCTAGATTTTTTCAAAGTAGTCTGCTTATTATCTGTGGAAAATAATTAACAGAATGTGGAGGCCGGTAAAAGAACGTGAATATATAAAACACACTCATATTTCCGCATTGTTGCAATATCCCTTTTGAATGATATCAATACTAAGAAGTATCCAATGGCAAATCAGTTAACTCTTTACATTTACTCCTCGGCTGACGACAACACAACACAATGGAGGAAACGCCAACACTAGCATGTTCTCTGTTCCCAGATTATGCAATTCCCCATCGACATTGCCACAGCATATTATTCTACCACTGGTAGAAGGAACTGTGATTAATATAGCTTAATGTTCTTGCAAAGTAAAGCTATGCCTGTCTCGATGATAGATAAGTTTCGTGACTGAAACTATTACGACACGTCTGCAGTGTCTTGCATACACGTAGGGCTAGCGTAGGAGCAGTATACAAGTCATATATATAACTGACTGAGAAAGCGTCAGTGTTGACCAGCACAATCGTGTCTTACATACACGTAGGTCTAGCGTAGGAGCAGTATACAAGTCATATTGATGACTGACTGAGAAAGCGTCATTGTTGACCAGCACAATCGTGTCTTACATACACGTAGGTCTAGCGTAGGAACAGTATACAAGTCATATTGATGACTTACTGAGAAAGCGTCATTGTTGACCAGCACAATCTGATCAGAATCCACACTGTTTATATCACGTTTATTTTGACAAGATTACGGTCTTTAAAGGACATAGATAGATATATGTGTTTCTAATATTAGGCCACCGGCTCATTATAACGAGCATAGCTCGTTATGAGGTTTAACCTTAATAAGGGGAAATTTCCTATATTCAGTATGGAAAAAAATTGGGTGCAAACTTACTACGGCCCAGCTCATGAAAGCCAAATGAAATTACATAGAATAAAGCAGGGAACCATGACCGACATTTATTCATATCCGGCCGACGTCACATCCGTCCAAATCAAGCTGGTTCCCGAGATAACGACAACAACTTTTTTGTTTACAGTAAAGGCTGATAACCAGAACCTATCGGCTACGAGTTACTTTGCTTTAGCTAAGAATTTTTATCTCTCTCGTTTTCGTAACATACATTAATACAGACAATTTCATTTTGACGTTCTTGTAGGCAAAGATACAAAATCTAGCTGTATTGTAAATCTGAATGTTTTGCATTAATTGACGGATGTTCCTGTTGATGCTGTAACGTGTATCGAGCGGTTGATACAACGAAACACTAAAATAGGCCGAAACGGGCCGAAAATCAATGGCTTGAAACAGTGTCAGTTCCAAACGGCAACGTATGGTCGGAACTAGTTTCAAACGGCTTCGTTTGGAGCAATGGTCGACACCTGTTTGGTACAGTTTCAGTCGAAACACTGTACAAATCAAACACTCAAAGGTCGAAACCAATTCATACAGTTTCGCGTGAAACAATGTTTGAAACGATGGTGTGAAACAGAAGTCGACAGAACTAGAGAAGTATATATGAACACTCTGTAACAGAAGATGCCCTGCACGTTTGAGCCTACGCTGCAAGTCTGAGGGACAACTGTCAGAGAGTACTAACAACCTTCGTCTTGTTTGAACCACTGTCAACACTAATTACCATATATTATTCCTAAATAACAATGAAACGTTATTATTGCGCGTTTATTTTGAGTTACCTCACAGACAGAAAACGAGCAACTGACCAAGAATAAAGGAATACAAGACCAAGATAAACATTTAAAACTGCAAGCGTGTGCTCTAGATTCAAACTGTCTTATACTGTTTTCTCGGTAAATCCGAAATGACAGCTCTATAAGTTGTTATGGAACGATTAAAACTATACCAATATTCCATCTACTCACATGATTCCTGTGATTATATATTCTAAATGTTCTTAATTTCAATGAGTTTGAGGATAATTCGCTTGACGATTATAATAAACAGGAAGTGTCATACAAATGAAAACAGACACAAAGGAATCAAAATTACTGGAAAGGAATATTTTGAAACGAAGGTAAAAGTCGCCACAATGCCATGGGATAACTATCTGATCTAAGATGTTCGTGGTAAATTTGTTTCACTCTCAATGCCAAAAACTCCTTCGGACGGTCAAAGATCGATGCAAAAATTGGTTGAACATACACCCTGTGACCCAAATCAGGGACATGTATTTATGAAACAATTTTATGAAGATGGAGATCATTTGGAGAAAAGGATGTTATGCATCATCCTGTATTATACATGTCAGTTTTGGACCAACTTTTCATGCGTAACATATACAAATTGCTGTGACGTGCACACTGAACTGAATTTAAATTGTATCTTTTGCAATATTTAAATATATTTTCACAGTTAAACTACTTTCTAATGTTTTATTGCTTGAATAATTGTGAAAAGCTTGTTTGTAATGAACAATGTGTAGGCATAATATAGATCTGCCGATGATCTACTTTTTTCAATGTTCTGTAAATTTATCATAAACTGCATATAGTTTTTGTTTTGAAGTATCTTAGCCAGACATAATGATGATATCAGAACTAAACTTAACTCTATAATTTGTTTAATGTCACTTGATAAGATGTAATCATTTTACAACTGCAACTTTTCAGAAATTTATTTTTAATAAATAACAAATCATGTGATCCAAAACACTCTCACTCGATTCGGAACTCTCTGAATTACCCAGGGAAATAAAAATTATTCCAGAAATGTTCAAATTGGCAATGCATGTGACAGACAACAAATATAAGATGAAAGGTCGGATATTTTGCCATGATTAAACTGCTAAAGTTTCTTTTAAATTCTCAGTTCCTTTATTCAAGCTATCACTATTTGATTCGTTAGTGATCCGGAACTCCCACGCTAACTGTATGATGTAAGAAATAAATATGACCCTATGCATAAATATCACTAAAATAGCACATAAGATTAAGAAAGTAAATCTATTTTTAGAAGTGTTCTTCGAAGTTCTCGAGTGCAGATTGTTTACACATTTTAATGACGGAATATCTTACGTTTCTACTGCATGGCATCCACTTCATTTTTTAGTGCTGAACACATATGCAATGTGGACGAAAAATTTAAGACTAATGGCTAATCAGTTAAAACTAACAGCTTTTTAGACTAAAAGAACCCAAGAAGAAAGGTCCCCAGTGTATTCAAGAGACATATCGGGTTTTCAAAAAAGGAAGTTTGAACAAGTTTTCTAAAAGACTTGACTGGAGACATATCCATGGCCGAGACGGATTTATATGGGCATGCCTTTTGCTGTGTGTTCTAAACAAAAGATGTTTTATAAGTGATAAAGGATGTGATAATCAAAAATGAATCTTAACAAGGAACATTGCATGTCAGGACGGTAGCCAGAAATCTCGACCCAACGAGTTCTCGACCCCAGTTTTAGGCGACCCCATTATCGGGTTTATATAGGTGTGAATGGATGGTTTAACACACAAGTGTCATAAACAAAAGCGGTATGATGCTTGACTGATTATTGATACTTGATTACCTGTTGATTGATTATTTAAATGATCTTGATGTGTTCTAAAAAGTTAATCTGCTTCAGACGACTTTGAAAACATTTGGTGAGAAAGGAGAATATGTATATGACAGGTTGGCTTCTGGCTAAGGTATAATTATATAAATGAATTAGGAAAATTGTGAGAAAAGGAGGAAATGTCCTCTATCAAACAATACTTCAAAAGTTCAAATCTTAAGAATTCTTTGAAAACCATGATATAGGATAATTTATAACGATGTTAAAACATACATAATTATTACATTAATCATTAATCATTATCTAAATGTAGTGATCACACCTATATAAACTGCGGTCTAAATTGGGGTTGGCTATTCTTAGGAAATTGGGTTCGAGAATTCTGGAAGCCGTCAAGACCAATGCGATGGAAATTGTAATTGGAAAAAGTACAATTGATTTTAATTGGAAAGCATTTACAGAAATATAGTTGCATATTGTCAACAATTTGACATTTTATCACAATGTTTTCAAACATCATATGCTGTAAGATCAAATGTCATCTTCATAAGATAATCACAAATGTAAGTTTCATACCCTTTTTTTTATGTAGATATAATTCTTCTGTATCATCAGTAATTATAATAATCATATGTAAATTAACCCTTTCCCTCATATAGACACTTTCTGACGCCTCTGCAGCAGACAGCTTTTTGAAAACATAGTTACTCAAAATCTACTAAATTCTAAAAAAAATGCCCCAAATATCTGAATCAGAATTCAGTGAAGATTGGGATTTTCCGCGCAAATTTAGGAAGAACTGGTTGTATCTCCAGGACATTGAGCGTGATTAAAGTAAAATTAATGTTTGTTTCATAATTGATGTAAAAAAGATAAGTTTAAAGTTATTGGTTTAAAGGAATAATCCAGATAAGACTGCACAGAGGTACCAATTGGTCTAAAACAAAATTGGGTGCAGAACCCAAAGCTTGGCTTTTTGACATAACTAATATACATGTATATTGTTTTCAATTCTGGAATGAATGAATGTATATTGTTTTATGGCGCATCGACGGCTAAGGTCATTTAGCGCGCAATTAAATTTAATTATTCATGATCCCTGGGTAAGCAAACCAGTACTAGGCTAGACAATTTTCAATTCTGGTCTATTTTTTATTTATTGGGGTTTTACGCCGCTTTCAATATTATTTCAGTTATATCACGGCGACAGTTCACTTATTCATGATCCCTTCTATTTTTAGCTCTACTGGCCAAAGGCCAGAAGAGCTTAATGCCGTGGTGTGGTTGTCCGTGTGTGCGTCTGTAAACAATTGCTTGTGAACGTGATACAGTCTTCAGCTTTGATTGTATGTCAATCAAACTTATACAGTAGTTAGATATCCATGAGAGCTCGGTTCCTTTCGCAAACCAGTCAGATCCGCCCATGCAAGGCTGGATTATGGCCCTTGAAATTATCAAAATCGCTATAATAGAGCTTGTGAACACAATAGAGGCTCCATTTACTATCTGATCTTCACCAAACTTAGATAGTAGTTAAATATTGATGAGAGCTCTGTTCCTTTCGAAAACCAGCCAGATGTACCCTTGCATGACTGGATTATGGCCCTTGAAGTTGTCAAAATTGCTATATTACAGATAGTGAACGCGATCAAGTCTTCAGTTTTGATTGTATCTCCATCAAACTTATAGTAGATATCCATGGGAGCTAGGTTCCTTTCGCTAACTAGCCAGATCTGCCCTTGCAAGACTGGATTATGGCCCTTGAAATTGTCAAAATTGCTATAATAGAGCTTGTGAACGCGATCGAGTCTTCAGTTTTGATGGATCTCAATCAAACTTATACAGTAGTTAGATATCCATGAGAACTCGGTTCTTTTCGCTAACCAGCCAGATCTGCCCATGCAGGACTGGATTATGGCCCTTGAAATTGTCAAAATTGCTATAATACAGCTTGTGGACCCAATAGAGCCTCCATCTACTATTTAATCTTCACCAAACTAAGATAGTAGTTAAATATTAATGAGAGCTTAGTTCCCTTTGCAAACCAGCCAAATCCACCCATGTACGGCTTGATTATGGCCCTTGAAGTTGTCAAAATTGCTATAATACAGCTTGTGAATGCGATAAAGTCTTCAGTTTTAATCCAATTATATCTCCATCAAACTTATACAGTAGTTAGATATCCATGAGAGCTCGGTTCCTTTTGCTAACCAGCCAGATCCGCCCATGCAAGACTGGATTATGGCCCTTGAAATTGTCAAAATTGCTATAATACAGCTTGTGAAAACAATAGAGCCTCTATTTAATATTGGATCTTCACCAAACTTGGATAATAGTTAAATATTGATGAGAGCTTGGTTCCTTTTGCAAACCAGCCAGATCCGCGACAGGAAGTCAGGACTTCCTGTTTCAGAAAGTGAGTGCAAGCACTGTCAGACCGCCTATGCAAGGCTGGATTATGGCCCTTAAAATTTGCCAAAATTGCTATAATAGAGCTTGTAAACACAAAAGAGGCTCCATTCACTATCTGATCTTCACCAAACTTAGATAGTAATTAAATATTGATGTAAGCTCGGTTCCTTTCGAAACTAGCAAGATTTGCCCTTGCATGACTGGATTATGGCCCTTGAAATTGTCAAAATTGCTATAATACAACTTCTGAAGACAATAGAGCCTCCATTTACTATCTGATCTTCACCATACATACATGCTCTGGATTGAAAATATCCAAAGAACTATCCCAGTAGAGCATAGGCCCTCATGTCCCTCTTGTTTAGATATTAGGCCATTTAAAAGGAAAAAGTAGAAAAAGGTATAAATAGTGTTTGTAATCCCATTCTTTAATTTATCATTTTATTTTATATAAAGACACTTTTATTTGCAGTTATTGTCTGATGTCATGTATTAAAACAGCAGTCAATCATATTCTGCATCAAGTTTTATTTCAAAACAGAATGGATTTAGGACATCCCATACAATCATGGAATAACAGTTCTTATGGTGATTACTGGAGAGGAAATTCATATAAGCAGTTAGTGATATACCCCTAGGTCATTGGTACCTGTCTATACAATGAAAATATCATGCATCTTTGACTGTGGGGTTATATTCTTTCCTGCATACACATCAAAACAGTAAATGGATTGAGATCAGCCTGTACAATCATGGAATCACAGCTGTTATGGCGATAAAGGGAGAGGAAGTTCATATAGGCAGTTAGTGATATACCCGTCGGTCATTGGTGCCTGTCAAAACAATGATAATTGCATGCATCTTTGACTGCGGGATAATATAACTTCCAGCATCAACATCAAACAAGGGAATATATTGAGAGAAACCCATTTACTGATGGAATTACAGCTGTTATGACCATGACAGGAGAGGAACTTCAGCTGATTACATATAATACTAATGGATTCATACAAGGTAATGTTTATTAATGGATAAGTTTATCAAAATCATATCAAGCTTGTTTTATCTAATTAAATGTAGTATATATAAAGAAAGTCCCGTTTATTTATTTCACAGTTTGTGTTTTTTATGATCACGTTTTGTCTGATGTCCTTCAGTTACACGCCATCAACAATTGCCTTGCAAACAATCTACAGGCAACATTTTACAACATCAAATATGAATGAAAGTTTATCAGAGAATCATCTCTATCAACTCTTGGCCAAGTTATAGACAGGGTCCTGTGAGGTGAAAAACTAGGTTTCAATGTCAATTTGAAGGAACATATTGAAAACACTCAGGATGCCTTATTTTAAACTTAAGCATGTTGAATGTTTTCAAAATAACTGTTTTGATGATATCTAGGCTAAATTTAAATATATTCAGCCATAAATTGGGTCATAAACTAGGTCACTCCACCAAATTGAAGGAAAATCTTGTTAATCTAGAAACCACACTTTGCCTTCAGCAGCTTGAAGCTTTGTCAGAATGTTTGTCTTGACAATATCTAGACCTAGTAAGAATAAGGGTCATGGTGGGTCAGAAACTAGATCACTAGACCAAATTGAAGGAGCATTTTGTTAACACTTAGACATTTTGAATGCTGCATTTTTAATTTTAACATGTTGAAATTTTGTCAGAATTGGTGTTTTGGTGAAATCTAGACTAAAATATAGGTCATGTTGGATAAAAACAACAATGAGGTCCAAAGAAACACATTTGAGAAAAATCTTGTAAACATGCTTGACCTCAAGGTTTGATTCAACATCTTGAAACTGTGTCAGAATGTTCGCCTGATGATTATTGATATCTAGGCCAAGTTCAAATATTGGTCAAGTCGGGTCAAACATAACGTCACTAGACCAAATTAAAGGAAAATCTTGTTAACACTCTGTCAGCTGTTCTTTTAATGTTAGCATGTTGAAACTTTTGCAGAATGGATGTTTTGAACATTACTTTTAACCCAGAAACTATGTCACTAAGCCAAATTGAAGGAAAGACTTGTTTTCACTATTGTTATTTTATGTTCATGTGATGAATTGAATGTTAAAATTGTTGAAGATTTGACTTTGCACCAAAAGATAAAGTAGGAATAGTGTACAACAGCGGTCTCAGTTCCGACAGCTTGAAACAGATTCCTTTATCATGGTAGTCACATACCTACAGGTTAGACCCATAAAAACGCTGTGCTCGTGATGAGGCTTTGCCTTTTTCATATTACAATAAACAATCAAACAATACAGTTGAATAATGAGTAGCACTTATATGATTACAGATACAAATCATGATAGTCTACAGAATCATGACCCAAAATACTTTAATGACATTAACTTTATCTTCCTTTTTGTTGTTGAAATCTACATAATGTTACAAATGCATTCAGGTTGGTTTTCTTATTTCGGTATGCTATACACGTGTTATGACACATATATTTTATTACATAAAACTGCACAGTGCACCGATTACCTGATATGTGTCTGTCCGTGGATACAAACTGGCAGTTCTGTCAATATGCTCCGTCTTATCAGAATCTACACTAGTTGACAGAACCTTCTTACAAGCTTTGGTAAATAATATTTTAATTTTATCGATCTAGATCCCACTTGGTGGATGCTCAAGTTGATGTGGATCTACACCCTTCATAAAAGTCCACTTGTACATTTTCCAACAGACTAGCTCATATAATACTTTTGAAGTCGTCTATTTTGGAAACACAAGTGGAAAACAAAATAATTTAAGAAAATCTTAAGTATATCCTTGATTCCGAGTAGAAAACATTTCGGGAAAAGGGGAAATTGAACGTTTATTTTTCTCTCTATGTTTTCGAACTATGTCTGCTGCAGATGCATAAGCAGTTGTCTTTATCAGAGCTATGATTAAAACGGTTGTCTAAATAAATTTATTTCCTTTCTTTTTATTTGAATTCTGGTGTTAAATAGCTATTTTGAGAAACCGTATGAACATTTCGAACGTCTGCATTTTGTAAACGACTTTCTTTTGAAGCCTTATATTTTCTGTAAACGGCACTTTCTCGAATATGGATGACATTTCACCTCTAATAATTCGAAACGAACAATGCTTCCTTTCCCGACAATAACTTTGATTTTTACGTCACACTTTACATGTTTTAGGTTTTGCTCTAAATTCGGATTCTTCCAATGCAGAAGACCATGAACAGTTTATATCGAGAATATGATTCACTACTAAAATATAGTAGTAGTAGTTTCTCCTGTGATCAGGCACAGACATGTTTAAGTTTTAAGAAATTCATGAAAAATCATGCATTTAAGCTCCAAGACTTTTCACTTTCGGTTTAATAGAAAACGGAGGTTAACTATGCAGTATCGATATTTATTTGTACCAGATCACATCGTGCATTAAAAGAAAACTTAGACAAACTTCATCACACGATTTACGTACATTGTACGGATTTCTTAAATATAATTGTAAAATACCTCGGTTTTTGTTTTAAATTGAAATTGAATATTTTGGCCGTCGCACATGTCAGTTTTGTCTAAACTAGTTCAATAAGTCGGCTTCACGCGACCTTAATAAGCCGGTTGTGATTCGGGGAGGTGACATGTTGTGGCCCGAAATAGAGCATATTGAAGAGAAACGCATTTTTATACTGGTGCCAAAAGCTTACGATTTATTTTTTGAAATCATGGGAAGAACATCAGAGAGATGAAAGTACGCACACTGTTAAGAGTAATCGAACGCGTTCTTTGGTAACTTGCCCCTAGCCTGAAATAAAGCACCTTTCAGTCAGAACGGAAACCATGGTGATCATACTGGATAGATGAACAGTCTGGTCTCAGTTATATATGTCGATTTTGAAGAATATTGTATTTAGCTTTGAATTTCTGACATGGGCTACTCTTTTTCTGGTATGCTAATTGTATAACTGTCTGCCCTGATTTGATCGAACTTGATATTGGCAAGTTCTTGCGTTTTCTAGTATGATGGTATGTAAGATATACATGAAACGCGGACTGTATAGACCATTTATGAGCCAAAAAATATAGTATACCACGTCCTTAAGAGGTACCGTAAGTTATTTGAGCCGCGTCTAGTGATTTAGGGTCAAAGTGACATTTGGTCAAATGATCATATAAACATAAATGGGCGTAAATCTAGTCGGGATCTGTTATAATGTTGTGTCAAACGAGAAATATATATACATATATAGCATATAGGCAGCCACTGAAGACTCTGGTTAGAATGTGTGAAGGCACAGACTCACCCGAGTATTGACTGTACGCAAAACGCGGCTCATGCGAATAGATGAAGCAAACGCACATGATCTTCATGGAACCACAGGCGTCTGAATTTTTATAACAGCAAAAAATCACACTATACCTCGTAAAAATACTAAACAAGTCTCTCTATATTGTCTATACGCATCATAATGATCGTAATGGTAATTTGGGGAATCCCGCACGTGTTACTATACATAGCCCCTCTATACGTCCATATAGTGTAATAATAATGACAAGGTGTGCAAGGGCATTTTACCCCCTTACTCAATTCGGGCAATAATTTCCTAAGAAAACCGTCTAAAACGACCTGGTCCCAGGTAGAGACAGGTTCATAAATGATTTTTCTCATGATCCACGTATCAATATTTGCCAACCGACCAATACGCCGGCGATTTTTAGCTTAATGTTCATTCTATTTGGAAATTTGTAGTTGTCCTGACCGCCATGCGCTGACGTCACAATTTGCAACATTCCGCAGTGACAGATTAATCAAACAACGATTTAAAACATGGTCTGAAAAAAAATGGTTTATACTTCTTTCGAAAACGTACAAATAAATACCGTATTTTTTATAAATAATATTATTTTTGGAAGAAAAATGATTAAATGCCAACCCCAACAAACATTGCTCAAGTACAATATTCTAAAAAAGCGCGTCATTTCGCGTTAAATATTCGCCGCTACGGAACGTGATTATTGTGACGTCAGCGCATGTCGGTCAGGACAACTACAAATTTCCAAATATAATGAACATTAAGCTTAAAATTGCTTGCGTATTGGTCGGTTGGCAAATATTGATGTGGTGGATCATGAGAAAAATCATTTATGAACCTGTCTCTACCTGGGACCAGGTCGTTTTAGACGTTTTTCTGCGGAAATTATAGCCCGAATCGAGCGAGGGGGTAAATGCCGTTGCACACCTTGTCATTATTATTACACTATATGGACGTATAGAAGGGGCTATTTATAGTAACACGTACGGGATGCCCAAAATTACCATTACGATCATTATGATGCGTATAGACAATATAGAGAGACTTCTTTAGTATTTTAACGAGGTATTGTGTGATTTTTCGTATTTTTTGCTGTAATAGAAATTCGGACGCCTGTGATGGATCATTATCCTTGTAATGGTTATTTTTGAGCATTAGAACTATAAATCAGCTACGTTAGAAAATAATTATTTGAAGCATATGCATAAACATGAAGCCTTGTGCTAGCCGATGCGTACGCACAGTCTGACAGAGCTTCCCCTAGCTGTAGTATATATAGTATAACTCATACACATGACTTGACTTGTAGACTGGTTTGGCATAAGACTATCTTTGTCTGAAGCAATAATGGAGATCTTACACAAATGTTCCATTTGAATACATTAGCGTGGTCTTCGGTTTATAAAATAGATTTTACCAGGCCCTTAACTCTTAGCGCCAAAGGCAATATTGAGGTTTTTGCAAACAATACTGATTCAGGTGAGTCGAGCTGTCTCACCTGAAATAAGCATTGTTTGCCTTATAGTTATAAAAACAGTCCAAACCTTAATCACATGAGAAATGGAGACGCCCGATTTTGAACATGGAAGAGTCTACTTAAAACAATTCGGCGCTGAAAGAGTTTACAACGTATCCCTTATTTATTGAGATTGTTCAAGTGTTTACCAATATGTCTTCGAAGTCGTCTGCTGAAGATTTGTTGTTTGTGTGATAGGGTGAATGACTTCCCGATTTGGCATAATATCAAATGACACTGTCGAACAACTAGTGAGACTACACTATTTTGTCTGAAGAATCAGATAAAGTCCATTAGACAGCCAGGCGGAAAGTGAAGAGTTGGTGAAACCTTTAATTGCACAGGTTCACCAGAGACGTCACCGTTCGCAGATGAAATAACACCCCAACAGTTTTGGACGCGTATCCATTACTGCTGCTGCCCTACATGCGAACGAGATCGAAATATTTCCCCGACAAATGAATAAAACTGTCAGTTAAAAGAAAAGTGTAATTTCAAGTAAACGTAGTTTTATTATAGACATGCCAATATTCCCCCCTAAAGCTTGAGTCACGACTTAACTTAGAAGATATATTAACCTTTGGTTGTACTGTGAGAAACATTAACTGATCCGACACGACTTGTTTGTCTGGTATGAAAACATAGGAGGACAAAAAACAATAACTAAACATCTGGTAGAAAGGAATTCATGAAAATTAATAATTTACTTTGTGTGGTAAGAAAATAGCGATTTTCTTCTTGTTCCACATGACCTTCAAACGTCTTCTGTTGCAAAGGATCCAAACGCCGTCGATATAAGGGGAAGCTTTGAGCAAGTTACATTTGTAACAGCTAACATGTCTTTACACACATGCAAAAGAATCTGACATTTAGAAAACTGGTTTCACACAATGATTATGATAACATTTATTGAGATATTTCCCGAGAGCCGTTGTACCAATGATTGAAGTGTGATTCCGTTAAATTATTACGAATTCACATGTATAACTTACTATTTATATTTATACACGAGCGCAGCATACCAATAACAAACCACGTTAGTAAGAGGTCTGTGATGTCTTAACCCTTTCCCACATATAACAAATTTGCAGCAGACGACTTTGAAAACACACCAAATTTTGTTGGGGAAACACCCTTTAAATGAAAGTACAATATTTGCAGAGGCCTCATAATTTGAAAGCATAATATTGAAACAAAGCTGAGTACATTCTAGGACAAAAATTGACGAGAAACCTATGAGAATCTGCTTCAGATAACTTCATGCTCTGATCTCAAAATAAGCCAGTTCCGATTTCTCCTACCGTTTGAAAAAATCTATCTCAAAATTGTATTTCCAATATTACAGATGTTGAATCATAGCAGACAACTCTAGCAATATCATATCAGGTAAAATGGGAATTTGGAAGCATAATATTAAAACAAAGTTGAGCACTTTGTAGGAAAAATTTACGAGAAACCTATGAGAATCTGCTTCAGATAACTCCATGCTCTGAGCTCAGAATGAGCAAGTTCCCTTTCTCCAACAACGTTTTAAAATATATGTTAACGTTTAAGGAAAAAAGTAAGTCAATCCAAATTTCTGGAAATCTAAATTGCCATTTTACATGTTATACTGTGTTATATAACAATGTAAGGGACTTTTGTCCTTTCAGCTAAACCTTTGTTTCTTTCGATATTTCGAAGCACCTTCAGCAGACGACTTTATGAAGACTGTGGCAAAAAGAGAAATTGGTTATAATGACCAATTGCTTCTATTGCCACAGCATTTCAACTCTGTTCGATAATAATACTTTCATTCAATGAAACTTTTCAGTCGCAGTCGTCTGCTGTAGATTTGTTAAATGTAGAAAGCGTTAACGTGATATAAAAATGAATTGAATTTAGTTATTTCGCGTAACGTCCGATCGCTTCAACCAAATTTCTTTCAAGGATTTAAAAACCAGTCTTCAGAGTCCCAGTAACGCTTTCCCTCATATAGACGCTTTATGACGCCTCTGCACATGACGACAAAAGAAGAAATTGCTCAAAGCGAGCAATTTCTCCTATCGTCACCATTTTTTCAACTCTATACAATTATTGTACTTTCATTTAAAGGGAGTTTCCAAACAATTTTGTGTGTATTTTAAAAAGTCGTCTGCTGCAGACTTGTTGTATGTGGGGAAGGGTTAATATCTTATTGAAATTGAAACGTCCTTTGTAAAAAAAGCATTAACGTTTTCATGACCAAAAATTGCCAGTCTGTTTATATGCATAGTGTAGTATGCATTGATCACCATTCTGTGAAGTAACTATAGACCCCTTTTACATAAAACAGATCTGCAATTGACGGTTTTGAAAACATAAATCCAAAATTTTGAACATTCTTGTATATATGCAAGTGTGATTATTGAATATAGCTGAAATCATTGTGACAAGAGAAGAAAGTGCTTATAATGAGCTAATTCCTCTTTGTATGTAGTCTGCTGACGATACGTCTGCAGGAGGGAAATGGTTAAATTTTCTTAAGTTAACCATCCTTTGAGTAAAAAGCATAACCCTTAGAATAAATAGATAAAATTGCCTTCAACACAAGAAAATACATCTTTTGGAATGTGTGACCAGATCAACTTGTGCATTCGCATAGTCTAGTATGCACCATCCTGTGATTGATTGTATTCTGGCAATGTTTTCAAGAGAAGGTTGTTAACTATTCGTCTGTATGGTGGAAAGGGCTGAAATCAGTCACATAAATATCCTTATCTTAATTGAGCCTTCTTTTGTGAAAAATTAATTACCTTTATCTTGAATGCCTTCGACACAAGAAAAAACGTCAGTGGGAGTTTGAGATATGATCAGCCTATGCATGCACATACTTTAATCTCGACATCCGGTGAAAACATTATTCCCACACACAGCCAATCTGAAGCAGACGCCTTTGAAATTATATAGACAAGCATATGGATAAAACCTATCGAAGCAATTATTAGCATTGTATATAGTTGAAAGCATTCTGGCAATGTTTTCAAGAGAAGGTTGTTAACTATTCGTCTGTATGGTGGAAAGCGTTGAAAACAGTCACATAAATATCCTTATCTTAATTGAGCCTTCTTTTGTGAAAAATGAATTACCTTTATCTTGAATGCCTTCGACACAAGAAAATATGTCTGTAGAAGTTTGAGATAAAATCAGCCTGTGCATGCACATACTTTAATCTGCATTGCTCGACACCCGGTGAAAACATTATTAACTCGTTCCCACACACAGCTGAGATATCTTTTACTTTGTAACAATGTTTTCAAAAGTGGTCTACGTCTGCAGGAGCAAAATGAGAAAACGCAGTCTTCAGGATCACATCATTTTCTAAATTAAAGAATCCTTGTGAATTAAAGCATTTATAACCCTTTTCACGTAGAAAACCATCTCCTTCGACAAAAGAAATTAAGAGTTTGAGAATTTGAGACCAAATCCGCCTGTGCATGCGCATGCTCTTATCTGAATTGCTCGACATCCGGTGAATAAACTATGAACCCTTTCCCTCATACAAAAATCTGCATTTGGTGTCTTTGAAATCATCTAGACAAAAAGTGTATATCTAGACTAGAGTTTGAAACTTTGTGGCAAAAGGTGAAATTGTTAATCATGAGCATTTTCTCCCTTTTACAACAATGTTTTGAAAAGTTTTCGGTTGTAGATGCCTCGAAGTGCGCCTGCAGGTAGGAACGGGTTAAACCGTCTCATAGAACTGAGAAAAAACACTTATCAGTTTATAGACATATGTGCTATGATATATTAATACAGAAATGACAAATGGCTACCGGTACATTGCCGGCACTCGAAGTGTTAGGACAATCTGAATGCACCAGTGGACTCTATTAGGTTCAAACTTACTACTTTACGTGAGACCGCCTGGGTGGTGTAGTGTCCGTCTCGGTGCGGGAGGTCGCGGGTTCGATACCTGGCCGGGTCATACCAAAGACTTTAAAAATGGTAGTAATGACTGCTTTCCTTAGCGCTCAGGGTTGCGGAATTAGCATTCATTACGACTGACTGGCTGGTATCAGGATAAATGAACCAGAAGTACTGGTAACTTACCCGGGAAACGCCGTGATATAACTGATCAATTGCTGAAAACGTCGTAAAACACCAAACAATCAAACGTAGTCGTGATACCTATGTACTCATAGTTATTGTGCAAATGGCGTGACATACACCTTCGCTCAGGGATCTGTCGATAGCGCAATTAACGCACCCCTATCGATAGCACAGTTAATCTACACATTTAACGCCGTGATATATAACTGAAGCATGTACCTATGAAAGTGGCATTAAACATACTAAGAACAATACGAATTTTGATGCAAAGCATCATAGACGCCGCGCATGATTTTGAAGCATGACTTAAAGGAAGCAGATGCAGTTCAGTACATTAAAATAACGTGTAAAGAGACAGGATGTAACTATTTCGAACAAAAACGGCAAATGTCCCTTTATTTTAAACAAGTAGACCAAGATGTGCCTAAATTGCTCACCTGGCTAACATAGCCTATAATAAACGGTTACCAAGAGCGTAGGGATTAGACGTTTTATATGCTGCGATCTTAAGATATCCAGCATGTGACGTGAAATGACAAGTTTAGTCGTGAAACCATTGGTTTACAGTTTGCTTATTATTGACTGCAACTATAATGTGTCATACGAGCTGAAGTTTCTTAATATTTTACCAATAAACTAGTTATATGTTAAGTATGACACAAGCTTTGGAAGGAGAGGCAGAAGTCTATTCTCCTCCCAGTT
The DNA here is from genome assembly GCA_031761405.1 of Serripes groenlandicus. NCBI lineage: Eukaryota > Metazoa > Mollusca > Bivalvia > Cardiida > Cardiidae > Serripes > Serripes groenlandicus. The sequence continues at coordinate 82,067,617 of JASEVX010000002.1, read as the reverse complement.
TAGCAGAAGTATGATTACAAAAACGGGAGTATATAAACAAAAATACGAAGTAATTAAAAAAAGTTAAAAGATATTTATGATCAAAATTGAGCATTTATGAAATTAAAAGAAAAAGATCACTAGTCAACATATGGCAAGAATACAATGGTCTGAATGAACAAACTGTATGGGGAGGAACCGTGTCGTAAGGGCCGCCGTTAATCAAACTATTTAACAAAGCGTAGCCTTGGAAGTCTTGGAAAAGTTATTAAATACAAAGTAAATGTGTCTAAGGATTTGTAATAACGGTAGAAAACATACGTATTTTGCATCTTGATGTTTCTTAAATCAGTTAAAACAATTTATTGATTCATAAAGGTGTTTTTTTCCAAACATATTACATAGAATAATGTTGGTTGCTCCCTTTTCGATTACGTAACCCATGGTACAAAATTGCATCGTATTCAATTCTGACAACGCGCTTCCGTGCGGCTTCAATGACTCTGTTTAAAAGATAATCAATTACATTTTATTTTAGCTGCTAGTACCATAGATGCTTGTACCTCCTCACGGGTTATACTATAGTCATGTCAAGTAATTATCGGATCAGTTTGCCTGTGTAGGTATTTAACTACATTTATATCTACCTATTACCTGTAATTCCTTCTTAAGAATTGAAAAAATCTGTCTAAATAAAAGGAACCCAACATAACTAAGTTGTACTGTAACATCGGGATTTTACAACAAGTGCGAACAATCTATATATGAGCCAAAACCATATATCGACCCAGATCAGCCTCCGCAATCCGCACAGGCTAATACGGGCCGATACATTCCGACTCAGGGGGATAGAGGTATAGAGTAATGATTCCTGAAACAGAAAATCAACAGAAGGGGAAAAATATCGTTCGGGTTAGCCTGTCATGCTTATGCTGATCCGGGTCGATACTTTACAAAGAGTAAAAATTATGTGTTTTCTCGTGGAACGGCTCATATGCATATCCGTGGTGTCTGTTCTATTGATATATATGCCGCGTCTGGCAATTTGGGTACGTTTTAATATTTACCTCATGTAAACAAGGTTTAACGGAACTGTAGCAGACGAATTTCGAAATTTCTAATTCGTCTTAAAAATTTCCACTTTGTCTCTTCGAAATGTCTGACTGATGGCGAATTCTCTAATACAAGTCTCATTAGAGACCCCCCTGTTTGTATATGCACTAATACGCTGACGGATTAACGTATATTTTACATTGACGTGAATGGTGAAATTATATATATATGCAACTATAAGTCTTTTGTTTACTGGGTGGGACAATTGAACTCTCTTCACAAAAAGATAATTGAAATGTCAAGATATCTATAACATTCGTGGACTAACTATTTTTGTATTACAGAACAATTGTTTAAGACAAAGACATTCAAATTGAAAAAATGCAATGTTGCATTTCGATTTTGGCATCGTATAAACGTAAATTTACATGGACTTCACATGTTTAATTTCAACCGTGGATCTACGACCAAGATCAACCAATTCGCTATGTTGTTTCATTGGCTCACATACGATCTACGACCCAGATCAACCAATTCGAAGTACTTTTTCAGTGGCTGAGCTACTATCTACGACCCAGATCAACCAATTTTCCATGATTTGTCAGTGGTTGAGCTACGATCTATGACCCGGATCAACCAATTCACTATGTTTTTTCATTGGCTGAGCTACGATCTACGACCCGGATCAACCAACTAAGTAAGTTCTTTCAGTGGCTGAGCTACGAGCCAGATCATCCAATTCGCTATGTGATTGGAGTGGCTGACCTACGATCTACGACCCAGATCAACCAATTATCTATGTGTTTTGAGTGTTTGAGCTACGATCTACGACGCAGAACAACCAATACGACATTTTTTGTCATTGGCTGAGCTACGATATACGACCCAGATCAACCAATTCGCAATGTTTTTTCATTGGCTGAGCTACGATCTACGACCCAGAACAACCAATTCGTTATGGTTTTTCAGTGGCTGAGCTACGATCTATGACCCAGATAACCAATTCGCTATGTTTTTACAATGGCTGAGCTACGATCTACGACCCAGATCAACCAATTGTGTATGTTTTTACAATGGCTGAGCTACGATCTACGACCCGGATCAACCAATTCGCAATGTTTTTTCAGTGGCTTAGCTAACATCTACGACCAAGATCAACCAATTTTCTATGTTTTGTCAGTGGCTGCGCTACGATCTACGACCCAGTCAATTCGCAATGTGTTTTGAGTGGTTAAGTTACAATCTACGATCCAAATTAACCATTTGGCAATGTTTTTTTCAGTGGCTGAGCTACGATCTAAGACCCTGATTAACTAATTTTCTATGTTTTGCCAGTGGCTGAGCTATGATCTACGGTCCAGATAAACCAATTAGCTTCGTGTTTTGAGTGATGATCTACGACCCAGATCAACCAATACTCTATGTTTTTATAGTAGCTGAGCTATTTCTTAATCATGGTCGTAGATCGTAGCTCAACCACTCAAAACACAAAAAGCTAATTGGTTGATCTGGGTCGTAGATCGTAGCTCAACCACTCAAAACACTAAGCTAATTGGTTGAGCTGGGTTGTAGATCGTAGCTCAGCCACTGACAAAAGATAGACAAGTGGTTCATTTGGGTTGTAGATCATAGCTCAGCCAATGAAAAAGCATTGAGAATTGGATGATTTGTGTCGTAGGTCGTAGCTCAGCCTCTGACAAAAGATAGAACAGTGGAGATCTTGGTCGTAGATCATAGCTCAGCTATTTTAAAACATGGCAAATTGGTTGTTCTGGGTCGTAGATCGTAGCTCTACCACTCAAAACACCTAGCTATTTGATTGATCTGGGTCGTAGATCGTAGTTCAGCCACTGATAAAACAGACAAATATGGTTGAGCCGGGTCGTAGATCGTAGCTCAGTCACTGAAATAACATTGCGAATTAGTTGATCTGGGTCGTATATCGTAGCTAAGCCAATGAACAAAACATTGTGATCTGAGTCGTAGATCGTTGTTCAACCACTCAATACACAAAGCTAATTGATTGACCTGGATCGTAGATCGTAGCTCAACCACAAAACACATAGCTAATTGGTTGATCTGGGTCGTAGATCGTAGCTTAGTCACTGACAAAACATACACAAGTGGCTGATCTTGGTCGTAGATCGTAGCTAAAGCAATGGAAACACATTGCGAATTGGGTTATCTGGGTCGTAGATCGTAGCTTAGCCATTGAATAAAACATTGCGAACTGGTTGATCTGGATCGTAAATCGTAGCTCAGGCATTGAAAACAACTTTGCAAATTGATTGATCTGGGTCGTAGATCGTAGCACAAAGCGAATTGGTTGATCTGGGTCGTAGATTGTAGCTCAGCCATTGAGGAAACTTGGCGTATTGGTTGATCTGGGTCGTAGATCGTAGCTCAGGCACTGAAGAAAATGCGAATTGGTTGATGTGGGTCGCAGATCGTAGCTCAGCAAATGAAACAACATTGCGAATTAGTTTATCTTGGTCGTAGATCCATGGTTGAAAAGGAGTCTTCAAACCAGTAATCGATTTATATATAGCTAAAAAGGCGTTATTACGACTTAATTTTGCGTTATTACGCCTTTTTCGCGATATTACGACATTATTTCCGCGTTACTACGCCTTTCTTTCACGTAATACAGCCTTTTATTAGCGTTAATACGCCTTTGTTTAGCGTTATAACACCTTTATTTCGCGTAACTACGATTTTCTTTCGCGTAATAATGCCTTCTTTTAGCGTTATAATGCCTTTATTTCGCGTTATTATGCCTTTATGTCGCGTTATAATGCCTTTATTTCGCGTTATTACGCTTTATGTCGCGTTATAATGCCTTTATTTTGCGTTATTACGCCTTTATGTCGCGTTATAATGCCTTTAATCCACGTTATTACGCCTTTCTTTGCATTATTACGCCTTTGCTTTGCGTTTTTATTATTTCGTTTTGCGTAACTTCGCCTTGTTTCGCGTTACTTCTTTTTTTTCGCATTATAGCGCCCTTTTTCGCGTCATTACGACTATACAATATATTTTCTTTCTCAGATGGTCCTAATAGGCTGCATTGAACAAAAGCACAAACAGATAGACAGTGAAACGCTAGCTATTGTATTCGTATGTAAATCTTAGTCGTCACTATACCATCATGATATAGGGTCTCACAATTATGTTCGTGTTAGCTAAAATATATGTTTACATTAACAGCTTTAACCCCTCTGAAATATTATATTATATTTCAGACGCTTCTGTAGAAGATGAACGATTAAAACAAAGTAGGAAAAGCAGAAAATGATAGCAATTTTGTACTATATCAAAATGAAATTTTCATATTTTGTCCGTGATTTCAGTTTGATATACGTTCATGGCGGCGTGTTTGGTAATTAACTACATGTAATCAGATACTGAAATACTCTAATCGTTTGAACATTTAACCCGGTTAGCCGAAATTAAACTGTTTAATCTTGATTGGCTCAAAAGAAATATATCTTGAGGTCAAAATGGCATGTTTGTATATACATTTATGAGCCGCATCACTGTAAAAAGGGTCTGGTTTCAATACTCTCAATTTAATTCTCTTAATGAAAACACTACATGCAACATAAGATTTATTTGTTTCTAACACTTTTCCAATTGTAGCCGCTATTAGCCACACATGCAGACAACTTTGAAAACATTTTGACAAAGAGAGAAATTGATAATGCCGAGCTATTTTTCCTTTTGCTTCACTGTTTTCTTAATAAGGATGCTCAAAATTATATTTTCTTGGGTATTTTCAAAGTCGTCTGCAACTCAAATATCATCCGTGGGAAAGGGTTATACAAGCATGTCAAAACGCACTATCAGCGTAAGTCAGGGGAGACTTTCTGGTCATTAATGTGCACGAGAAGTACGAGTGAGTTTACTAACACAAGGGAAGGCATTGATAACCTTTTATTCCTAAGTCGAAAAAAGGCAATTCTGAATAATTATTAAAACAAGGGTTATTGAGTCTTATTATAGATTAGAAGAAATAAATTTGTCCATACGTGTAATAATTGCTTTTAGTTTGGTTTTCCTTGAACACCGCTCATATGTTCTATTTGGATGCATTTTATTTGTATCTTTGTATTATAATTGTATTATTGCAATTTACATAAGTATTGGGTGAAATAAGTACAAAAATGTAGGTATTGATTTATATAAAGCATTTGCGTTGCTTCAGCAAAAAAGACGTCTGCATGTTTTAGCAAAATGTGATGTCTCGCTTAGGTCTTCCCGATTTGACGTTATGCTTTACGTTTAAAGTTTATAATAAATATACAATACAATACAATACAAATACCTTATTCCTCTCAATTCTGCAAACACAATACATGAGGATGATATAGCAATTATACATAGTCAACCAGGCGAAGAAAAACACAAAAAGCAGTGAATATGCTGACAAACACATACACCTTCGCTCAGGGATCTGTCGATAGCGCAATTAACGCACCCCTATCGATAGCACAGTTAATCTACACATTTAACGCCGTGATATATAACTGAAGCATGTACCTATGAAAGTGGCATTAAACATACTAAGAACAATACGAATTTTGATGCAAAGCATCATAGACGCCGCGCATGATTTTGAAGCATGACTTAAAGGAAGCAGATGCAGTTCAGTACATTAAAATAACGTGTAAAGAGACAGGATGTAACTATTTCGAACAAAAACGGCAAATGTCCCTTTATTTTAAACAAGAAGACCAAGATGTGCCTAAATTGATCACCTGGCTAACATAGCCTATAATAAACGGTTACCAAGAGCGTAGGGATTAGACGTTTTATATGCTGCGATCTTAAGATATCCAGCATGTGACGTGAAATGACAAGTTTAGTCGTGAAACCATTGGTTACAGTTTGCTTATTATTGACTGCAACTATAATGTGTCATACGAGCTTAATATTTTACCAATAAACTAGTTATATGTTAAGTATGACACAAGCTTTGGAAGGAGAGGCAGAAGTCTATTCTCATCCCAGTTTAGCAGAAGTATGATTACAAAAACGGGAGTATATAAACAAAAATACGAAGTAATTAAAAAAAGTTAAACAATATTTATGATCAAAATTGAGCATTTATGAAATTAAAAGAAAAAGATCACTAGTCAACATATGGCAAGAATACAATGGTCTGAATGAACAAACTGTATGGGGAGGAACCGTGTCGTAAGGGCCGCCGTTAATCAAACTATTAAACAAAGCGTAGCCTTGGAAGTCTTGGAAAAGTTATTAAATACAAAGTAAATGTGTCTAAGGATTTGTCGATTACGTAACCCATGGTACAAAATTGCATCGTATTCAATTCTGACAACGCGCTTCCGTGCGGCTTCAATGACTCTGTTTAAAAGATAATCAATTACATTTTATTTTAGCTGCTAGTACCATAGATGCTTGTACCTCCTCACGGGTTATACTATAGTCATGTCAAGTAATTATCGGATCAGTTTGCCTGTGTAGGTATTTAACTACATTTATATCTACCTATTACCTGTAATTCCTTCTTAAGAATTGAAAATATCTGTCTTAATAAAAGGAACCCAACAGAACTAAGTTGTACTGTAACATCGGGATTTTACAACAAGTGCGAACAATCTATATATGAGCCAAAACCACATATCGACCCAGATCAGCCTCCGCAGTCCGCACAGGCTAATACGGGCCGATACATTCCGACTCAGGGGGATAGAGGTATAGAGTAACGATTCCTGAAACAGAAAATCAACAGAAGGGGAAAAATATCGTTCGGGTTAGCCTGTCATGCTTATGCTGATCCGGGTCGATACTTTACAAAGAGTAAAAATTATGTGTTTTCTCGTGGAACGGCTCATATGCATATCCGTGGTGTCTGTTCTATTGATATATATGCCGCGTCTGGCAATTTGGGTACGTTTTAATATTTACCTCATGTAAACAAGGTTTAACGGAACTCTAGCAGACGAATTTCGAAATTTCTAATTCGTCTTAAAAATTTCCACTTTGTCTCTTCGAAATGTCTTCTGACTGATGGCGAATTCTCTAATACAAGTCTCATTAGAGACGTCACTGTTTGTATATGCACTAACACGCCTTTACCTCTGACGGATTAACGTACAGTTTACATTGACGTGAATGGTGAAATTATATACATATGCAACTATAAGTCTTTTGTTTACTGGGTGGGACAATTGAACTCTCTTCACAAAAAGATAATTGAAATGTCAAGATATCTATAACATTCGTGGACTGACTATTTTTGTATTACAGAACAATTGTTTAAGACAAAGACCTTTCAAATTGAAAAAATGCAATGTTGCATTTCGATTTTGGCATCGTATAAACGTAAATTTACATGGACTTCACATGTCGAATTTACGAAAGCCTATTAGGACCGTCTGAAAAAAATAAATAATTGTAAAGTCGTAATAATGCGAAAAAAATGCGTTATAACGCGACAAGAAAGGCGTAATAACGCTTAACAAAGGCGTATTAACGCTAATCAAAGGCGTTATTACGCGAAAGAAAGGCGTAGTAACGCGATTACTGCTTTGAAGACTCCTTTTCAACCGTGGATCTACGACCAAGATCAACCATTTCGCTATGTTGTTTCATTGGCTCACATACGATCTACGACCCAGATCAACCAATTCGAAGTACTTTTTCAGTGGCTGAGCTACTATCTACGACCCAGATCAGCCAATTTTCCATGATTTGTCAGTGGCTGAGCTACGATCTACGACCAATATCAACCAAATAGCTATGTGTTTCGAGTGGTTGAGCTACGATCTACGACCCAGATCAACCAACTAAGTAAGTTTTTTCAGTGGCTGAGCTACGATCTACGAGCCAGATCATCCAATTCGCTATGTAATTGGAGTGAATGACCTACGATCTACGACCCAGATCAACCAATTCTCTATGTGTTTTGAGTGTTTGAGCTACGATCTACGACCCAGAACAACCAATACGCCATGTTTTTTCATTGGCTGAGCTACGATATACGACACAGATCAACCAATACGCAATGTTTTTTCATTGGCTAAGCTACGATCTACGACCCAGAACAACCAATTCGCTATGGTTTTTCAGTGGCTGAGCTACGATCTATGACCCAGATAACCAATTCGCTATGGTTTTACAATGGCTGAGCTACGATCTACGACCCAGATCATCCAATTGTGTATGTCTTTACAATGGCTGAGGTACGATCTACGACCCATATCAACCAATTCGCAATGTTTTTTCAGTGGCTTAGCTAAAATCTACGACCAAGATCAACCAATTGTCTATGTTTTGTCAGTGGCTGAGCTACGATCTACGACCCAGTCAACCAATTCGCAATGTATTTTGAGTGGTTAAGTTACGATCTACGATCCAGATTAACCATTTGGAAATGTTTTTTTCAGTGGCTGAGCTACGATCTAAGACCCTGATTAACTAATTTTCTATGTTTTGCCAGTGGCTGAGCTATGATCTACGGTCCAGATAAACCAATTAGCTTCGTGTTTTGAGTGGTTTAGTTATGATCTACGACCCAGATAAACCAATACCCTATGTTTTTATAGTAGCTGAGCTATTTGTTAATCATCGTCGTAGATCGTAGCTCAACCACTCGAAACACAAAAAGCTAATTGGTTGATCTGAGCCGTAGATCGTAGCTCAACCACTCAAAACACTAAGCTAATTGGTTGAGCTGGGTCGTAGATCGTAGCTCAGCCACTGACAAAAGATAGACAAGTGGTTCATTTGGGTTGTAGATCATAGCTCAGCCAATGAAAAAGCATTGGGAATTGGATGATTTGTGTCGTAGATCGTAGCTCAGCCTCTGACAAAACATAGAACAGTGGAGATCTTGGTCGTAGATCATAGCTCAGCTATTTTAAAACATGGCAAATTGGTTGTTCTGGGTCGTAGATCGTAGCTCTACCACTCAAAACACCTAGCTATTTGATTGATCTGGGTCGTAGATCGTAGTTAAGCCACTGATAAAACAGAAATAATTGGTTGACCCGGGTCGTAGATCGTAGCTCAGTCACTGAAAAAACATTGCGAATTAGTTGATCTGGGTCGTATATCGTAGCTTAGCCATTGAACAAAACATTGCGAACTGGTTGATCTGGGCCGTAAATCGTAGCTTAGGCATTGAAAACAACTTTGCAAATTGATTGATCTGGGTCGTAGATCGTAAGACAAAGCGAATTGGTTGATCTGGGTCGTAGATTGTAGCTCAGCCATTGAGGAAACTTGGCGTATTTGTTGATCTGGGTCGTAGATCGTAGTTCAGCCACTGACGCAATGTAGAAAATTGGTTGATCAGGATCATAGATCGTAGCTCAGGCACTGAAAAAAATGCGAATTGGTTGATGTGGGTCGTAGATTGTAGCTCAGCAAATGAAACAACATTGCGAATTAGTTGATCTTGGTCGTAGATCCATGGTTGAAAAGGAGTCTTCAAACCAGTAATCGATTTATATATAGCTAAAAAGGCGTTATTACGACTTTATTTTGCGTTATTACGCCTTTTTCGCGTTATTACGACATTTTCTTTCACGTAATACAGCCTTTTATTAGCGTTAATACGCCTTTGTTTAGCGTTATAATACCTTTATTTCGCGTTATTACGACTTTATTTTCGCGTAACTACGATTTTCTTTCGCGTAATAACGCCTTCTTTTAGCGTTATAATGCCTTTATTTCGCGTTATTACGCCTTTATGTCGCGTTATAATGCCTTTAATCCACGTTATTATGCCTTTCTTTGCATTATTACGCCTTTGCTTTGCGTTATTATTGCCTTGTTTTGCGTTACTTCGCCTTGTTTCGCGTTACTTCGTCTTTTTTCGCATTATAGCGCCATTTTTCGCGTTATTACGACTTTACAATATATTTTCTTTCTCACATGGTCCTAATGGGGCTGAATTGAACAATAGTACAAACAGATAGACAGTAAAACGCTAGCTATTGTATTCGTATGTAAATCTTAGTCGTCAATATACCATCATGATATAGGGTCTCACAATTATGTTCGTGTTAGCTAAAATATATGTTTACATTAACAGCTTTAACCCCTCTGAAATATTATATTATATTTCAGACGCTTCTGTAGAAGATGAACGATTAAAACAAAGTAGGAAAAGCAGAAAATGATAGCAATTTTGTACTATATCAAAATGAAATTTTCATATTTTGTCCGTGATTTCAGTTTGATATACGTTCATGGCGGCGTGTTTGGTAATTAACTACATGTAATCAGATACTGAAATACTCTAATCGTTTGAACATTTAACCCGGTTAGCCGAAATTAAACTGTTTAATCTTGATTGGCTCAAAAGAAATATATCTTGAGGTCAAAATGGCATGTTTGTATATACATTTATGAGCCGCATCACTGTAAAAAGGGTCTGGTTTCAATACTGCAAAAGACGGGGCACACAAATGGAGCCCTTCGATTTGAAATCCTAACTGACTGTAAACTAATTGCTCAAGCAATGAATTAATAAATACTAGATACAAAAACGGTGACATAACTCCACCCTGTCTGGTACCTTGTATAACAGGGAACCAGTCTGAGTAAAAGCCTCTATGCACAACACTGCTATACATATTAGAATACATAGCAATTATGGTCTTTAACAATTTAAGCGAAATGCCAAATTCAAATAACTTTATAAATAGACCGTCATGCCAGACTCGGTCAAAAGCTTGTCGAGCATCTAAAAAACAAGCGTACAACTTACTGTCATTCTCTTTAGAAAATCTTACACTTTCATGAAGAATAAAGGATGTCATAGGACTACCCATATTGGACTGAAACCCACCCTGGAGCGGATGTAACGGTTTATTAATAGACTTGTGAAGACGTTGTAACAACACTTTCTCGTATAATATCAAAATAGACGAGGAAAGTGTTATAGCACGATAACTGTTGGAGTCATTTTTCGGCTTGCCGCCTCCCTTGTGAAGGGTTATTATAGTACCACGCTTAAGCATAATAGGAACAAAACTATAACAAAACATCAAATCAAATAGAAACGTTAAATAGTGTTTCAGAATAAGGCCTCCGTGTATCAGGTGTTCATTAGAGACACGGTCAATACCACACATTTTACCGGTTTTTAAAGTAGACATTGATGATAAAACTTCCGCCTGAGAAATGTGATCACCACTAACCACAATAGGTGCTACCTTGATACTATTACTACGTGCAGTAACATCTACAAAATGAGTGTTATCATAAGAATCACATTCTGTATCAGAGTACAACGAGGCGAAATAACGACCCCACTCATGGCAAATACTTTCTGGATCGCGAAAAACAATCCCATTAAATTTAATTTCATTACAAACATTATTATTTACAGATTTATTTTTATTTTGAAAAAGCCTCCAAAACAAAGGACTATCTACGCCAGAGGCAGTGTCTATGTCTTCGTTTATCTGCTGCAGATACTTGTATGAACTGTTTCTATAAATTTTGCGAAAACATCGTTTAGCATCCTTGTATGCCTTATACGAGTCATGATCAGTATCTCTTGGTCTGCCAGCATCAATCCAAGCCCTGCGTTTTATTCTCATAAGCGCATGGCATTGTTTGAGACTGTCTGACCAATAAGGTTTAAGGTAAAAAAAAAATTAAAGAATTAAAAGAATTAAACTGTTTAATCTTGATTGGCTCAAAAGAAATATATCTTGAGGTCAAAATGGCATGTTTGTATATACATTTATGAGCCGCATCACTGTAAAAAGGGTCTGGTTTCAATACTCTCAATTTAATTCTCTTAATGAAAACACTACATGCAACATAAGATTTATTTGTTTCTAACTCTTTTCCAATTGTAGCCGCTATTAGCCACACATGCAGACAACTTTGAAAACATTTTGACAAAGAGAGAAATTGATAATGCTGAGCTATTTTTCGTTTTGCTTCACTGTTTTCAACCCTATTTAATAAGGATGCTCTAATTTAAAAAAATATATTTTTTCTTGGGTATTTTCAAAGTCGTCTGCAACTCAAATATCATCTGTGGGAAAGGGTTATTCAATCATGTCAAAACGCACTGTCAGCGTAAGTCAGGGGAGACTTTCTGTTCATTCATGTGCACGAGAAGTACGAGTGAGTTTACTAACACAAGGAAAGGCATTGATTGACCTTTAATTCCTAAGTCGAAAAAAGGCAATACTGAATAATTATTAAAACAAGGTTTATTGAGTCTTATTATAGATTAGAAGAAATATATTTTTCCATACGTGTAATAATTGCTTTTAGTTTGGTTTTCCTTGAACACAGCTCATATGTTCTATTTGGATGCATTTTATTTGTATCTTTGTATTATAATTGTATTATTGCAATTTACATATGTATTGGGTGAAATAAGTAGGCATTGATTTATATAAAGCATTTGCGTTTCTTCAGCAAAAAAGACGTCTGCATGTTTTTGCAAACTGTGATGTCTCGCTTAGGTCTTCCCGATTTGACGTTATGCTTTACGTTTAAAGTTTATAATAAATATACAATACAATACAATACAAATACCTTATTCCTCTCAATTCTGCAAACACAATACATGAGAATGATATAGCAATTATACATAGTCAACGAGGCGAAGAAAAACACAAAAAGCAGTGAATATGCTGACAAATACATATTTCAAACATAAACGGTGAACACAAATAGGATGAAGATTGTGAAATTTACCAGTTCAGATTTCAATTCACATTTGGAATACGCTCTCTCTCGTATGAGAGCGGTATTTCCATGGCGAAGGAAGGCTCAACAATTTGTACTATAGTTTCCTGACTCAAGGATTCATTTTTTCTCCAGAAAATCATAGACCCATTTGGCAAGTATAACATACAACAGTGACCGAAACAATTTAGACACGTCTACAGTGTCTTACATACACATAGGTCTAGCGTAGGAGCAGTATACAGATAGTATTGATGACTGACTTACAAAGCATACTTTTGGACCGGCGCAATCTGATCAGAATTCACACTATTTAATACAATGTTTTAGTTTAGCAAGCTTACGCTATTTAAAAGACACTCACATAGCTATCTTTATTTTCTAATATTTAGACCACCGGCTCATGATACAATATACAATGAAATATTACAGTTGAATAGAAAGTGGGAATAATATGATTACAGATACAAATCATCATATAATACAGAATCATCATATAATACAAATCATGATATAATACAAAATCATGATATAATGCAAACTCATGATATAGTACAAATCATCATATAATACAACATCATGACCTAAAAAACTTTGATGAGATTAAATTTATATTATTTGTTCTGAATCTACATAATGTTACAAATCCATTTAGGTTGGTTTTCTTATTTCGGTTACATATAACTGCACATTGAATCGATTACCTGAAATGTGTCTGTCCGTGGATACAAACTGGCAGTTCTGTCTATATGCTCCGTCTTATCAGAATATACACTGGTTGACAGAACCTTCTTACAAGCTTGTGTAAGTGATACGTCAACCATATCGATCTAGAACAGACTATGTGGATGCACAGGTTGCTCTAGATCTACAGCGTTCTCAAAACGCATGTTTTGGGAAAACAAGTGGAAAACAAAACCATTTAAGAAAAGCTTAGGTTCTTGATTCCGACTAGAAAACATTTTGGGAAAAGGGAGAAATTGCACGTTTACTTTTCTCTCCATGTTTTTGAAATGCGTCTGCTGCAAATGCATCACATTGGACTTTATCAGAGAAATGATTAAGACGAATGTCTAAATCAATTTATTTCCTTTCTTTTTATTTGAATTCTGGTGGTAAATAGCTATTACGAGAAACCGTATGAACATTTCGAACGTCTGCCTTTGTAAACGACTTTCTTTTGAAGCCTTATATTTTCAGTAAACGGCCTTTTCTCTAATACGGATGCCATTTGACGCCTCTAATAATTCAAAATGAACAATCATTATGCTTCCTTTCCCCACACTAATTTCGATTTTAGGTCACATTATACATGGTTTACGTTTCCCCAATTCAATTCGTATTCTTCGAATGTAGATCACTTGGAGAGTATCGTTCACTGCTAAATTATAGTAGGAGTTTCACCCTTTGATCAGGCTCAGACATGTTTTTGTTTAAGAAATTTTCTACAGACATCAATCTATATAAAAAATATTGCCTGAAATCATGCAAGTATAACTGTAATTCAACTATAAGCTCCAAGACGTTTTCTTACGGTTTATAAACAAACGGAACTTAACTATGCTGTATCGATAGTTTTGTACCAGACTACTTCATGCATAAAAAGAAAACTTAGGCCAACTTCATCACACGATTTATGTACATTGTACGAAGTTATTAAACCAAATTGCGGTTTTTGTTGTAAATTGAAGTTAAATATTTTGTGATTCGGGGAGCGTGACATGTTGTGGCCCGAAAAAGAGCATATTGAAGAGAAACGCCTTTTTATACTGGTGCCAAAAGCTTACGATTTATTTGTTGAAACCATGGGAAGAACCTCAGAGAGATGAAGCTTTTTCTGATATGCTAATTTTATGCTAAATCTGCCATAATTTTATCGAACTTGATATTGGCAAATTCTTGCGTTTTCTAGTATGTTGGTATGTAAGATATAAATGAAACGCGGACTGTATGAGCAGATCGACCTGATCAATTGTGAGCCAAAATATTATACCACGTTCGTAAGAGTGTACTTCACGTATTTGAGCCGCGTCTAGTGATTTGGTGTTAAATTGGCATTTTTTCAAATGATCACACAAACATAAATGGACGTAAATCTAGTCGGGCTATGTTCTAATGTTTAGTCAATCTATACATATGTGTATATATAACATATAGGCAGCCAGTGAAGACTGTGGTTAGAATGTGTGTGTTCACAGACTCACCCGAGTATTCACTGTACGCAGATGCAATAAGAACGCCAACTCGAAAAACGCGGCTCATGCGAATAGATGAAGCAAACGCATGATCTCTCATTAAGCGATATCTTTGTAATGGTTATTTCTGAGCATTAACCAGTTCATTAGAGCTATAAATCACCCACGTTAGAAAAGAAGTATTTGAAGGATATGTATGAACATGGAGCCTTGTGCTAGCGGATCAGTTCGCACAGTCTCACAGACCCTTCTCTAGCTGTAGTATAACTCATACACATGACTTGATTTGTAGACTGGTTTGGCATAGACTATCTTTATCTGAAGCAATAATGGAGATCAAACAATAAACCACGTGTAAACTGTTTTGGCATAAGACTATCTTTGTCCGAAGCAATAATGGAGATCAAACAATAACCCACTTGTAGAGTGGTTTGGCATAAGACTATCGTTGTCCGAGGCAATAACGGAGATCAAACAATAACTCACTTGTAGACTGGTTTGGCATAAGATTATCGTTGTCTGAAGCAATAATGGAGATCAAACAATAACCCACATGTAGACTGTTTTGGCATAAGACTATCTTTGTCCGAAGCAATAATGGAGATCAAACAATAACCCACTTTTAGAGTGGTTTGGCATAAGACTATCTTTGTCTGAAGCAATAATGGAGATCAAACAATACTTCACATGTAGAGTGGTTTGGCATAAGACTATCTTTGTCTGAAGCAATAATGGAGATCAAACAATACTTCACATGTAGAGTGGTTTGGCATAAGACTATCTTTGTCTGAAGCAATAATGGAGATCAAACAATACTTCACATGTAGAGTGGTTTGGCATAAGACTATCTTTGTCTGAAACAATAATGGAGATCAAGCAATCTCTACCTTTTTGCCTGCCACGAGTCTTACACAAATGTTCAATCTGAATAAATTATCGCGGTCTGCAGTTTATAAAATAGGTTTTACCAGGCCCCCTTGTATTGTCCCTTGGGATATAATGGCTAAATCAAAGTAGCTCTGGTTTCAGCGTTTAATATTGTGTACAAATTGTGTAAATTATTAACTTCCTTCGAGGTCAACTCACCCTTACCCTCCCATATTCGACTCTAGAAATAAGTTATTTACCGCACTAAATTCAAACAACATTAGCGAACAATGAGTACCAAGATCAAAGGCGACTTTTAAGGAGCAATTACACATTTTCCACAATATTTTCAACTCTAGTTAATAATTAAAGTCCTATTTAAGGAGATTTTCAAGTGTTTATCAATATTATTTCGAAGTCGTCAGCTATAAATTTGTTGTTTGTGGGAAAGGGTTAATGAATTCCGGGTTCGGCATAATATCAAATTACATTGTCGCACAACTAATGAGGCTAAACTCTTTATCTAAAGAAGCAGATAAGTCCATAAAACAGTTAGGCGGATAGAGAAGACTTCGGTGAAACTTGTGGATGCATAGATTCACCAAATACGTCACCGTACGCAGATGAAATAAGATCTCAACATTGATAGACGCGGGTCCATTACTGCTGCTGACATGCGAACGAGAGCGAAATATTTCCCCGACAAATAAATAAATCTGTCACTTAAAAGAATAGTGTTATTTCATGTAAACGTAGTTTTATTATAGACATGCCAATATTCTCCCTAAAGCTTGAGTCATGACTTAACTTAGAAGCTATGTTAACCTTTGGTTATGTTGTGAAAAACGTTATCTGTGTTTATCTGACACGACTTAACTTAGAAGATATGTTAACCTTTTAACGTTGAGAAACGTTAACTGATCCGACACGACTTGTTTGTCTGGAATGAAAACATACGAGGACAAAAAACAATAACTAGACTTCTGGTAGAAATAAATTCATGATAATTAAAAGTGTGTAAAGTTAGCGCGTAGATCGTATATCGTAGCTCAACCAAAAAATGTAGTTGGCTGACCTGGGTGGTAGATCGTAGCTCAACCACTTAAAAACATTGCAAATTGGCTGACCTGGGTCGTAGATCGTAGCTCAACCACTAGAAAAACATTGCGAATTGGCTGACCTGGGTCGTAGATCGTAGCTCAACCACTAGAAAAACATTGCGAATTGGCTGATCTGGGTCGTAGATCGTACGACCCAGATCATAGTAAGGGCCGTTAATCAAACTATTAAACAAAGCGTAGCCTAGGAAGTCTGGGAAAAGTTATTAAATACAAAGTATATGGCCTAAAGATTTGTAATAACGGTAGAAGACATACGTATTTTGCATTTTGATGTTTCTTAAATCAGTTAATACAATCAGGGACACTATATTGTCCCTGATACAATGTATTGATTCATAAAGTTTTTTTTTTCAAACATATTACATAGAATAATGTTGGTTGCTCCCTTTTCGATTACGTAGCCCCATGGTACAAAATTGCATCGTATTCAATTCTGACAACGCGCTTCCGTGCTGTTTCAATAACTATCAATTAAATATCAATTCAATTTCCATAGGTGCTAGTACCTCCTCACGGGTTGTTATACTATAGCCTTATCAAGTTATTATCGGATCAGTTTGCCTGGGTAGGTATTTAACTCGTTTACTAAACTAAACCTATTACCTGTAATTCCTTCTTAAGAATTGAAAAAATATGTCTAAATAAAAGGAACCCAACCGAACTAAGTTGTACTGTAACATCGGATAAGCAATTCAATTTCCATAGGTGCTAGTACCTCCTCACGGGTTATACTATAGCCTTATCAAGTTATTATCGGATCAGTTTGCCTGTGTAGGTATTTAACTACATTTATATATACCTATTACCTGTAATTCCGTCTTAAGAATTGAAAAAAATCTGTCTTAATAAAAGGAACCCAACAGAGCTAAGTTGTACTGTAACATCGGAATTTTACATCAAGTGCAAACAATCTATATATGAGCCAAAACCTTATATCGACCGAGATCAGCCTCCGCGGTCCACACAGGCTAATACGGGCCGATACATTCCGACTCAGTGGGATAGAGGTATAGAGTAATGATTCCTGAAACAGAAAATCCACAGAAGGGGAAAAATATCGATCGGGTTAGCCTGCGCGGCATGCTTAGGCTGATCCGGGTCGATACTTTACGCAGAGTCCACAATGATGGTTTTCCCCCATAGAACGGCTCATATGCATATCCGTGGTGTCTGTTCTATTGATATATATGCCGCGTCTGGCAATTTGGGTACGTTTTAATATTTACCTCATGTAAACAAGGTTTAACGGAACTGTAGCAGACGAATTTAGAAAACAATGTACACTTCTAATTCGTCTTAAGCACTTCCGGTTTGTCTCTTCGAAATGTTGGCTGATGGTGAATTTTATAATACATAGGCTCATAAGAGATCCCCAGTCGCGGCACTACAATCATGGTGAAGTGCCCTTGGGCAAGGCACGTTTTCTAGCCTAGTACTGGTTTGTTTACCCAGGGATCATAAATAAGAGAAATGTCGCCGTGATATAAGTGAAATAATGTTGAAAGCGGCGTAAAACTCCAATGAAACAAACTCATTAGAGACCCAACTGTTTGTATATGCGCTTACACTCCTTTACCTCTGACGTATAAACGTATAGTTTACATTGACGTGAATGGTGAAATTATATATAAATGCAGCTATAAGTCTTTTTGTTTACTGGGTCGGATTTTTGAACTCTCTTCACAAAAAGATAATTGAAACGTCATGTTTCTAAAGATATCTATAGTATTCGTACACTGATTGTTTTTGTATTATAAAACAATTGTTTCAGACAAAGACATTCAAATTGAAAAATTGCAATGTTGCATTTTGATTTTGGCATCGTATAAACGTACATGTGCATGGACTTCACATGTCGGATTAGACAACCGTTACGCCTTGCACAATAGTACACACAGATACACAGTGAAACGCTAGCTATTGTATTCGTATGTAAGTCTTACTATCATTATGTAATAAGTATTCCTCATCAGCTGCAATTGTAAAAAATGTAGATAGGAAATTAAGGGGGACTTTCTTTGGGTTAATTATGGAAGGTTTGCACAGAAATGGTCTTAATCTTATTTAGTTTCAAAATATACAAATATATTGTTTTGCCCAGAGCGCTCTTTGGTTGTGAAATGTTAGAGTCGCCTTCTGAGCGAGACAACTTGATTTTGGAAAGGTCACACAGATTATGCTTAAAACAGATTCAGGGATTGAAAAGTAGATCGAGGACAGATATTATCCTCGGCCTATTAGGCGCCCTTCCATTTGCAGGCTGAAATTTATAAGAAGAAATTGACATTCCTTGGTCAGTTGTGTCGGTTAGAGAGGGACTGTACAAAAAACGTCTTTTTCTTCTACGTTTATGTTCATTCAATAATGGTCTTAGTAGTACTGGTTATATCTCTGATATTGTCTCTATTTTACGTAAACATGACTTGTATCATGTCTTGCAAGACTTTTCGACATTTGGCGAGTTTCCAAGTAAAAATGTGTGGAAAAGGATGGTTAACAGCAAAATAACCAATCAGTGTATTAGTTCATGGAACGAGAGAACTTCTTCGAACGAATTTGTACTATATAGACACATTCAGGAGCAGTTCTCTGGTAATTCTATATGGTCTTATGCAAAACATAATCATAGTATGATGTATGCTTGTTTTTCTGTGGCGCAGTTAATTGCGTACTCGTCTACTTTTGATACTTATTGTACGCGTTGTGATAGGCACGATATAGATTTAAGTGTTACTGAGCATATTTTACTAGACTGTAATAGTCTACAATCTTGTAGACCGCATTTGAGCGTGGAATACGTCATGAGTTTAGCAATCAATTTTTTGATCGGTTAAAATCCTTGAGTAAGACTCACTTGATTAGGGCTCTATTTGGAGTAAATGATTATTTTGAGCAAGTTCTTCATGCAGACTACCAAAAATTATATCGAACTGTCATTTTGTACTTCCACAATGTTTGGAACTGTTACATTTTCGTTCGATAAGTGGGAAGGTTTCCCCTCGTGTTTTGCGATTCCAATGTGTTGCACACTTTTTGCTTTCGACGACGACAATTGAGGCTCAATTAATGTAATGTATTCATGTGAATTGGTGTCAATTTATCCCTTGCCCCCATGTAGACGAATTTCCTTATCATTATGTCATTCGGAAGCATTTTCTAAGCGTTGGAGTCTACTTATGCTGGGTATTTTCTTTCCTTATGATCTCTTATGTTATTAACGCTAGAAGTACTAATGTATATTAATTTATGACTGCTTAAAAGTTTTCCCCAACAGTTTAAGAATTATGCAATAGTTTCATTGCATGGGGGATAGGATACATGTTTTGTATGTTTTTTTTTTTTTTTTTTTTTTTGTATTTTTTCTTTTTTCTTCATGTGCATGTATACATGTATATTGTTTGTCTATGTTTGTATGGTTTTCATGGTCATGTATACATTGTGTGTCTATGTTTGTACATGTGTGTGAATATGTACACATTATGGAGGCGTTTATACGTCTGAATGCATGTGTGCATATTCACATTCACAGTGTTTTTGTTGTTTTGCTTCTTTTTTTCTTCTTCTTCTTTTTCTATCAATTGTATCTCCATTCTG
This sequence comes from Serripes groenlandicus, assembly GCA_031761405.1. Taxonomy (NCBI): domain Eukaryota; kingdom Metazoa; phylum Mollusca; class Bivalvia; order Cardiida; family Cardiidae; genus Serripes; species Serripes groenlandicus. The sequence goes on along the minus strand of JASEVX010000002.1, from coordinate 82,047,117 downwards.
TTATTTTCAATTTCATTTATGTTGTATTTTTGTAATCTTCAATATTGGAGGAAATAAAGATTATATAGGGTCTCACAATTATGTTCGTGTTGGCTAAAATATTTGTTTACATTAACAACTTCAACCATCTGAAATATATGAGCCGTCCCATGAGAAAACCAACATTGTGGACTCTGCGTAATGTATCGACCGGACCAGCTAAAGCATGCCGCGCAGGTTAACCCGGACAGACATTTTTCGCCTGCTTTTAGATTTTCTGCGCATGCTGATCTGGGTTGATACATAAAGCAGAGTACATAATGCTGGTTTTCTCGTGGAACACCTCAATTTTATATTTTAGACGCTTCTGTAGCAGATGAAAGATTAAAACAAAGTAGGAAAAGCAGAATTGATTGATTGTTTGATTGGGGTTTAACGCCGTTTTCAACAATTTCTCAGTTATATCACGGTGGCCAGTTCACCTACTCATGCATTTCCTGGTTGTCTCACACCAGTACTCCACACAACAATCTTCCCAAGCAACTGGCTGCTTTTCCACATAGATTTAGTCCATAGGTGGAAGACGAATGACGCATGTCGCATTGACTTTTGTCAATCGTCGTAAAGAAAGTTGACCGAGCCGGGATTCGAACTCACAACCCCTGGATTGACAGCCCGCGTCGCTATCGACTGAGCTACCGGGGCTCGGCAGGAAAAGCAGAAATTGTAAATAATAATTATTTCATAGTTACAACGATGTTAATAGTAATGTTTCTCTATATCAAAAAAGAAAAACTTTCATATTTAATTTGTGATTTCAGTCTGATATATGTTCATAGCGGCGTGTTTGGTAATAAGCTACATGTAATCAGATACTGAAACACTCTATTCGTTTGAACATTTAACCGGGTTAGCCGAAATTAAACGATTTAATCTTGATTGGCTTAAAAGAAATCTATCTGGAGGTCAAAATGCCATGTTTGTATATACATTTATGAGCCGCATCACTGTAAAACTGGTTTCAATATTATCAATTTAATTCTCATAATCAAGACACTACATACAACATAAGATTTATTTTTTTCTAACCCATTCATTTTGACAAAGTGCTGAGCTATTTTTCATTTTGCTTCACTGTTTTAAACCCTATTCAATAAGGATGCTCTAATTTAGGAAGATTTTACATATATTGTTTTGGGTATTTTCAAAGTCGTCTGCTACTAAAATGTCTTCTTTGGGAAAGGGTTATACTAGCATGTCAATTACTATCGGCGTAAGTCAGGGGAGACTTTCTGTTCATTATTGTGCACGAGAAATAAGAGTAAGCTTACTTACACAAAGAAAGCAAGTACGAGTGAGCTTACTAACACAAAGAAAGCCAGTACGAGTGAGATTACTTACACAAAGAAAGCCAGTACGAGTGACATTACTTACACAAAGAAAGCCAGTACGAGTGACATTACTTACACAAAGAAAGCCAGTACGCGTGAGATTACTTACACAAAGAAAGCCAGTACGAGTGAGATTACTTACACAAAGAAAGCCAGTACGAGTGAGGTTACTAATACAAAGAAAGCCAGTACGAGTGAGATTACTTACACAAAGAAAGCCAGTACGAGTGAGCTTACTAACACAAAGAAAGCCAGTACGAGTGAGATTACTTACACAAAGAAAGCCAGTACGAGTGAGATTACTTACACAAAGAAAGCCAGTACGAGTGAGATTACTTACACAAAGAAAGCCAGTACAAGTGATATTACTTACATAAAGAAACCCAGTACGAGTGAGCTTACTAACACAAAGAAAGCCAGTACGAGTGAGCTTACTAACACAAAGAAAGCCAGTACGAGTGAGATTACTTACACAAAGAAAGCCAGTGCGAGTGAGATTACTTACACAAAGAAAGCCAGTACGAGTGACCTTACAAACACAAGGGAAGGTATTGATAACCTTTAATTCGTACAGAAGCCTATTTTGTAACAGAAGAACTTCAAAAATACCGCTCATATATTCTATTTGGATGACTTTTATTTGTATCTTGGGTATTATAATTGTATTATTGCAATATATAGGTATTGGGTGAAATAAGTAGGTATTGATTTATATGAAGTAGTTGCGACGCTTCAGCAAAAAAGACGTCTGTATGTATTTGCAAAATGTGATGTCTCGTTTAGGCCTCCCCGATTTGACGTTATACAATATGTTTCAAGTTTCAAAACAATACAATACAATACAATACAATACAATACAATACAATACAATACAATACAATGCAATACAATATAATACAAATACCCTTATTCCTCTCAATTCTGCAAACACAATACATGAGGATGATATAGCAACGAGGCGAAGAAAACACAAAAAGCAGTGAATATGCTGACAAATACATATTTCAAACATAAACGGCGAAAACATCTTAATAGGATGAAGATTGTGAAATTTACCAGTTCAGTCTTCAATTCACATTTACCATACCCTCTCACTTTCTCGTATGAGAGTGGTATTTTCATTGCGAAGTAAGGCTCAACAATTTGTACTATAGTTTCATGACTCATTTTTAATTCATTTCTTCTCCAATATGACATTGACCCATGTGGCAAGTATAACATACATGTACAACAGTGACCGAAAAGATTTAAACACGTCTGCAGTGTCTTACATACACGTAGGTATAGCGTAGGAGCAGTATACAAGTCATATTTGTGACTGACTTGCAAAGCATAATTTTTGACCAGCGCAATCTGATCAGAATCAACACTATTTACCTACAATGTTTTAGTTTAGCAAGTTTACGCTCTTTAAAAGACACACACATATTCTTATTTATTTTCTAATATGTAAACCAACGGCTCATAATACAATATGCAATGAAATATTACAGTTGAATAGAAAAATGGCAATAATAAGATTACAGATACAAATCATGATATAAAACAAATCATGATATTATAAAAAAATCATGATATAAAACAAATCATGATATTATAAAAAATCATCATATAAAACAAATCATGATATTATAAAAAATCATGATATAAACAAATCATTATATAATACAAAAATCATCATATAATACAGAATCATGATATAAAACAAATCATGATATTATAAAAAAAAATCATGATATAAAACAAATCATGATATAATACAAAATCATCATATACAACTAATGATACATGTATGATGCAAAATCATGATATAGTACAAATCATCATATAATACAACATCATGATATAATGCAAAATCATGATAAAATGCAAAATCATGATATAATGCAAAATCATGATATAATGCAAAATCATGACATAGTACAAATCATCATATAATACAACATCATGACCCAAAAAACTTTGATGAGATTAAATTTATATTATTTGTTCTGAATCTACATAATGTTACAAATCCATTTAGGTTGGTTTTCTTATTTCGTAATGCTATACACGTGTTATGACACATACATTGTACTACATATAACTGCACATTGAATCGATAACCTGATATGAGCCTGTCCGTGGATACAAACTGGCATTTCTGTCAATATGCTCCTTCTTATCAGAATCTACACTAGTTGACAGAAGCTTCTTACAAGCTTGTGTAAGTGATACGTAAACCATATCGATCTAGATCAGTCTATGTGGATGCACAGGTTGATCTAGATCTACAGCGTTAAAAAACCGTATGCTTTGGGAAAACAATTGGAAATCCAACCCATTTAAGAAAATCTATGGTATATTCATGATTCCGAGTAGAAACATTTCGGGAAAAAGGAGAAATTGCACGTTTACTTTTCTCTCCATGTTTTCGAAATAAGTCTGCTGCAAATGCATCACATTTGGAGTTTATCAGAGAAATGATTAATAAGACGAATGTCTAAATCAATTTATTTCCTTTCTTTTTATTTGAATTATGATGGTAAATAGCTTTTATGAGAAACAGTATGAACATTTCGAACGTCTGCCTTTTGTAAACGACTTTCTTTTGAAGCCTTATATTTTCAGTAAAAAGCCTTTTCTCTAATACGGATGCCATTTGACGCCTCTAATAATTCAAAATGAACAATCATTATGCTTCCTTTCCCCACACTAATTTCGATTTTAGGTCACATTATACATGGTTTACGTTTCCCCCTAAATTCGGATTATTCGAATGCAGAAGACTCTGAACAGTTCACATTGAGAATATCGTTCACTGCTTAATTCTAGTAGGAGTTTCTCCTGTGATCAGGCTCAGACATGTTTATGTTTTAAGAAAGTTTCTACAGACATCAATCTATATAAAAGATATTGCCCGAAATCATGCATGTATTACTGTATCTGTAATTCAACTAAAAGCTCCGAGACGTTTCACTTTCGGTTTATAAACAAACGGAACTTAACTATGCTGTATCGATATTTTTGTACCAGACCACTTCATGCATTAAAAGAAAACCTATTGGGCCAACTTCATCACACCATTTACGTACATTGTACGGAGTTCTTAAACCAAATTGCGGTTTTTGTTGTAAATTGAAGTTGAATATTTTGGCCGTCGCACATGTCAGTTTTGTCTAAACTAGTTCAATGAGTCGGCTTCACGCGACCTTAATAAGCCGGTTGTGATTCGGGGAGGTGACATGTTGTGGCCCGAAATAGAGCATATTGAAGAGAAACGCATTTTTATACTGGTGCCAAAAGCTTACGATTTATTTGTTGAAATCATGGGAAGAACATCAGAGAGATGAACGTACGCACACTGTTAAGAGTAATCGGACGCGTTCTTTGGTAACTTGCCCCTAGTATGAAATAAAGCACCTTTCAGTCAGAACGGAAACTACTGGTGATCATACTGGATAGATGATCATTCTGGTTTCAGTTGTTTATGTCGATTTTGAAGAATAATGTTTTTTAATCTTCTGACATGGGCTAGTTAATCCAAGCATTCATTGATACTCTTTTTCTGATATGCTAATTTTATGCTAAATCTGACATGATTTGGTCGACCTTGATATTGGCACATTCTTGCGTTTTCTAGTATGATGGTATGTATGTAAGATATGAATGAAACGTGGACTGTATAGAGCAAAATACAACCGTTCATATGAGCAGACCGCTCTGATCTCAATTGTGAGCCAAACTATTGTACCACGTTCGTAAGAGATACCGTAAGTTACGTATTTGAGCCGCGTCTAGTGATTTGGGGTTAAATTGGCATTTTTTCAAATGATTATACAAACATAAATGGACGTAAATCTAGTCGGGCTCTGTTCTAATGTTTTGTCAATCTATACATAGTTGTATATATAACATATAGGCAGCCAGTGAAGACTGTGGTTAGAATATGTCTATGCACAGACTCACCCGAGTATTCACTGTACGCAGATGCAATAAGACCACCAACTCGAAAAACGCGGCTCATGCGAAATGATGAAACAAACGCATGATCTCTCATTAAGCGATATCTTTGTAATGGTTATTTCTGAGCATTAACCAGTTCATTAGAGCTATAAATCATCCACGTTAGAAAATAAATATTTGAAGGATATGTATTAACATGGAGCCCTGTGCTAGCCGATGCGTACGAACAGTCTCACAGAGCTTTCTCTAGCTGTAGTATATATAGTATAACTCATACTTTGTCTGAAGCAATAATGGAGATCAAACAATAACCCAGTGGTAGACTGGTTTTGCATAAGACTATCCTGATCTGAAACAATAATGGAGATCAAGCAATCTCTCCCTTTTTGCCTGCCACGAGTCTTACACAAATGTTCCATTTGAATAAACTATCGTGATCTTCAGTTTATAAAATAGGTTTTACCAGGTACAAATTGTGTAAATTATTAACTTCCCTCGAGGTCATGTTCACCCTTACCTTTCCATATTTGACTAGAAATCAGTCATTTACCGCGCGGCCGAGCACTCTCTGTGCGGTTTTCTGTTCCCGCACTAAATTCAAACAACATTAGCGAGCAATGACTACCAAGATCAGACTTCACATTCGTACAGTCGACCCGTGGTCTACATTGTTCGATACTTATCTATTGATTCTTTGCAAAGGCGACTTTAAAAAATTACAAAAAGGTAGTGAGCTGATGACAGTTGTAATACGAACTTGATATAAATGCCTCATCTCGCGATGTGGGGTCTTAACCCTTTCCCACATACATACGCTTGCTGACGTCTCTGCGGCAGACGGCATTTGAAAAAGGAGAAATTGATCATGATGAGCAATTACACCTTTTGCCACAATGTTTTCATCTCTAGTTAATAATTAAAGCCTTATTTAAGGAGATTTTCAAGTGTTTATCAATATGTCTTTGAAGTCGTCTGCTGTAAATTTGTTGTGTATGGGAAAGGGTTAATGAATTCCGGGTTTGGCATAATATCAAATTACATTGTCGCACAACTAATGAGGCTAAACTCTTTTATCTAAAGATGCAGATAAGTCCACAAAACAGTGAGACGGAAAGAGAAGACTTTGGTGAAACTTGTAGATGAACAGATTCACCAGAGACGTCACAAATATGAAATAAGATCACAACATTGATAGACTCGGCTCCATTACTGCTGCTGCCGTACATGCGAAGACTTTGGTGAAACCTTTTATTGCACAGGTTCACCAGAGACGTCAACCTTCGCAGATGAAATAACACCCCAACATTGATAGACGTGTATCCATTACTGCTGCTGCCCTACATGCGAACGAGAGAGAAATATTTCCCCGACAATTAAATAAAACTGTCAGTTAAAAGAAAAGTGTAATTTCAAGTAAACGTAGTTTTATTATAGACATGCCAATATTTCCCCCTAAAGCTTGAGTCACAACTTAACTTAGAAGATATGTTAACCTTTGGTTATGCTGTGAGATACGGTTAACTGATCCGACACGACTTGTTTGTCTGGAATGAAAACATAGGAGGACAAAAACCAATCACTAAACATCTGGTAGAAAGAATTTCATGATAATTAATAAATTACTTTGTGTTGATTGAAAATAGGAACTTTGTAGATTGAGCGATTTCCTTCTTGTTCCACATGACTTTCAAAAGTCTTCTGTTATACAGGATACAAATGCCGTCGATACAAGTGGTATCTTTGAACAAGTTTCATTTGTGAAAGTTAAAATGTCTTTTAAAAATTGCAAAAGAATCTAACATTTAGAAAATTAGTTTCGGACAGCGATTTAAATGATTATGACGAAATGTATTTCCTGAAAGTCATTGCACCGATTATAGTAGTGTGATTCCGATAAATTCTTACGAATTCACATGTATAAATTACTATTTAGCGTACCAATAACAAACCATGATAGTTAGTAGTCTGTGATGTCTTAACCCTTCCCCACATACAACGAACTTGTAGCAGACGACTTTGAAAACACACACCCATTTTATTTGGAATCTCCCTTTAAATGAAAGTACAATAGTTGAATAGAGTTGAAAACATGGTGACAAAGGGAGAAATTGCTCGTTATGAGCCATGTTTTCCCAAAAGCCGTCTCCTGAAAAAAAATGGAAGCATAATATTGAACCAAAGTTGAACACGTTCTAGGTAAAATTGATGAGAAACCTTTGAGAATCTGTTACATATAACTTCATGCTCTGAACTCAAAATAAACAAGTTCCTTCTCTTCTACAACGTTTTAAAATCTATTTCAAAATTACACTTCCGATAATGCAGATGTTGGATCAAAGCAGACGACCCTAAACGTTTAAGGAAACAAGGAAATCAATCCAATTTTCTGGGAAATCTAAACTGCCGTTTTACATGGTATACAGTGCTATATACCAATGTAAAGGGCTTTTGTCCTTTCAGCTAAATGTTTCTTTCTTTTGATATTTCGATGTATCTTCAACAGATGACTTTAAAAACACTGTAGTTTAAGGAGAAATTGGTCATAATGACAAATTGCTCCTATTACCACATCGTTTCAACTCTCTTCGATATTTATACTTTCATTTAAGGAGGCTTTCATTCATCGTCGTCTGCTGCAGATTTGTTAAATGAAGATAGCGTAAACGTGACATAAAAATGTCTTTGAGTAAAAGGATTTAATTTAGCTATTTCGCGTAACGACCGATCGCTTAAACTAAATTTCTTTCAAGGATTTTAAAACCAGTCTTCAGAGTCCCATTAACGCTTTCTCTCATATAGACGCTTTCTGACGCATCTGCAGCAGGCGGCTTTTTGAAAACATGGCGACAAAACAAGAAATTGCTCAAAACGAGTAATTTCTCCTTTTGTCACCATGTTTTCACTCTATTCAATTATTGTACTTTCATTTAAAGGGATGTTCCAAACAATTTCGTGTATGTTTTCAAAATCGTCTGCTGCAGAATTGTTGTATTTGGTAAATAAGTTAATATACTTAACTAAATTGAATCGTCCTTTGTGAAAAAAGTATTGCCCTTTCATGACACAAAATTGCCCTTGACACAATAAATATTCGGGAATTCAAAAGAACGGCCTGTTTATATACATAGTGCAGTATGCATTGATCGCCATCCTGTGAATTAACTATAGACCCCTTTTACAAAGAACAGATCTGCATATGACGGGTCTGAACAAAAAAATGCAAAATATGTAACATTCCTGTATATGCAAGTGTGATTATTGAATATAGCTGAAATCATTGTGACAATAGGAGACAGTGCTTATTATGAGCTAATTCTTCTTTTGTAATAGTGGATACGGAAGATGCGTCTGCAGGAGAGAAATGGCTAAACGCACTTTCCATGATTACATGGACATCCTTATCTAAAGTGAACCAAGCATTACCCTTAGAATAAAAAAATAAGATAGAGCATTCAACACAAGAAAATACATCTTTGGAAATTTGCGCAAAGGCTAATATGCATTGTTCACTATCCTGTATGAACTAATTAGCCTTTTCCCTAATACAATGTAACCAAATCTGCAGCAGTAAATTAAAAATAAAATAGGCAAAACTTTGGAAAACTCAATTATGGTCATTGTGGCAATGTTTTCAAACGAAGGCTCTTAAAGATTCGTCCACATGGTGAAAAGGGTTGAAAACAGTCACATAAATATCCTTATCTTAATTCAGCATTCTTTCGTCAACAATGAATTACCTTTATCTTGAAAGCCTTCGACACAAGAAAACACGTCTTTGGGGAGTTTGAGATATGATCAAGCCCTGCATGCACATACTTTAACCTGCATTGCTCGACATCTGAAAACATTAGTAACCTGTTCCCACATACATCAAATCTGTAGCAGACGACTTTGAAATTTTCTAGGCAAGCAAATGGAAAAAAACTATCGAAGCAATTATGATTATTGTAAATATTTGTAAACATTGTGGAGAAAGACAAAATTGCGCTCATTATGAGATATTTCTTCTTTTGTCACAATATTTTCTAACGCGGTCTACGTCTGTAAGAAGGAAATAGTTAAACGCAGCGTTCAGGATCACATCATTTTCTAAATTAAAGAATCCTTGTGAAAAAAGGCATAACCCTTATCACGTAGAAAAACATCTCTTTGAGACCAAATCAGCCTGTGCATGCGCATGCTCTAATCTGAATGGCTCGACATCCGGTGAATAAACTATGAACCCTTTTCCACATACAAAAATCTGCAATTGGCATCTTTGAAAACATCTAGACAAAATGTGTATTTTTAGAATAGAGTTTAAAACTTTGTGGCAAAAGGAGAAATTGTTAATCATAAGCATTTTCTCCCTTTTACAACAATGTTTTGAAGTGCGTCTGCATGTAGGAACGGGTTAAACCGTTTCATAGAACTGAGGCAAAACACTGATCAGTCTATAGAGATATGTGCTATGCTATTTTAATACAGAAATGACAAATGGCTACCGGTACATTGCCGACCACTCGAAGTGTTAGGACAATCTGAATACACCAGGGAACTCTATTACCGGTAGGTTCAAACTTACTACTTTACATGATACCGCCTCGTTGGTGTATTGGTAGTGGGTGCAGGTTCGATCCCCGACCAGGTCATACAAAATACTTTAAAAATGGTAGTAATGGCTGCGCTCCTTGGCGCTTAGGGTTGCAGGGTTAGCATTACGTCTGACCGGCTGGTGTCACCATGTGACTCTATTACCGGTAATTTCAAACTTACTACTTAACGTGATACCGCGTAGTCGTGATACCTATGTACTCATAGTAAATTGTGCAAACGGCGTGCCATACACCTGCGCTCAGGGATCTGTCGAATGCAGAATGAACGCACCGCTGGAAAGATACGCCTATCGATAGCGCAGTTAACCTACACATTTAACGTCATGATATTTACATAACTGAAATACATGTACTTTTGAAAGTGGCATTAAACATAATAAGAATGACTCGACTTAAAAGATAAGCAAATCAATTAAATGTTACCTGCTAGTACCTTATACTCGTCTACTAAATTAAACCAATTATCTGTTATTCCTTCTTAAGAATTGAACAAATCTGTCTTAATAAAAGGAACCCAACCTAACTAAGCTGTACTGTACCATCGGACTTTTTACACTCTAAGTATACACAATCTATATATGAGCCGTTCCACCAGAAAATCAACATTATGGACTCTACGTAATGTATCGACCCAGATCAGCCTTCGCCGTCCGCGCAGGCTAATCCATGCCGACACATTCCAACTCAGGGGGATATAGGTATAGCGGAATGATTCTTGAAACAGAAAATCTAAACGAAGCGATAAGTGTCTGTCCGGGTTAGCCTGCGCGGCATGCTTATGATGATCCGGGTCGATACTTTACGCAGAGTCCACAATGATGGTTTTCCCCCATAGAACGGCTCATATGCATATCCGTGGTGTCTGTTCTATTGATATATATGCCGCGTCTGGCAATTTGGGTACGTTTTAATATTTACCACATGAAGCAGACGAATTTCGAAAACAACGTACACTTCTAATTCATCTTACGCATTTCTCTTGTGTCTCTTTGAAATGTTGACTGATCGTGAATTCTCTCATACATAGTCTCATCAAAGACCTCACTGTTTGTATTTGCATTTATAGTAGAGTCACCCTAGCGTCAAAAAGGCAAATAAAGGAAAAAAAATGTACAGAAATGAGTTTTGTGTTTTCATATTCTACAACATGTGCCTGATTACTGAGAAAAAATCTTTGAAAATCCAATGGTGCGAAATATGTTTTTTTGGGTGAAAAAGGTGAGAACCGTAAATGAAACTGCGAATTTCTGGAAGTTCAATGTAATACAAACAGTTTAATGTAAAATGTGCCTATACTTGTTTATAATTAATAAAATGATAATATGTATATGGATTTAAGTTTGAAATATCAATTTGTTTCAGTATGATGTAGAAATTAACCGAAAATAATGGAAAAAACACGTTTTTTTCAGAAAAAATACATGTTTTTTTCATAAACACACAAAAAAATGAGCTTATGTTTCTGTTGTCTATGTTATTTTTTATAAGTTATGTATATTTATGCATAAAACTATAAACCTAATTGAGGTAAGTCAATTTTAATACAAATTGTGAGACAGAAGTTGGTCAATTTCAGTCTATATGCTCCTTTAAGTGGGTGGGGCATTAAGACATTCTATAGTGAACGTAAATATGGTACTCAACGTACTGTATATGACAAATACTGAGTGTACTTTGCCTCAATGGTTAATCAAATAAGTAAATGACGATTTTGACATACCTTGTGGTTTTCTATACGTTGTAATGGGTGTTCTCCCTTTTATGCTATTGAAGTTAACAAACAGTTACTCCCCTTTGTACAACATTTGTCATTTGCATAAACCTTCTGCATGAACAAGGTCAAAAAGAAAGTAAATTTATTTGCTGATCTACAGAACCAATGAAGACTTTTTATATACAATAGCATCAGTGAGGTCTATTTAAAGGTAAGCTGAATGTGTTTAAAGTTTAAAACAATTTTCTGCATGTCTACTTTGTACTTATTTTTGAATGAAAGAACCATATCGGCATCTGACATTGGTTTGAATTTTCATGAAAACTGATACCCCAAATTGAGTTATATGACATTTATATACTGACATTTGTGCTATTTATGAGATGAGATGTAATCACAGCAAAAAGAAATTATTGCATGTGAAGCCAATCCCCCTTTTAATTTTTTCTGTCAAAACTTGCATAGTATCCGGATTAGACCAGTTTCCGGATATATACAAATAGTTTTTCGGTTGTAACCAAAATTGGGATGTAAAAATACTGATTCATATTTAACATATCTCAATCAAAATAATTACAAATGTAAAAGATCTACATTCCTATAAATTAATATTGTTTGCAGTTATTTATCAGATTTGTTAAAAGTTAAACAACTGTTTGCTGAATAACATTTTCATTTTGCACAAGAGCATTAACACACATGTTATATTCTATTTCAGGACAGGGTAGCATATCATCAGCATGTCGTCATCGATCGCTAACTGTTTTGCATCGAATTCTACTATAACACACTAACACTTACTAACAAACTGAAAGGGCATGTTGTTTAACTAGAAAATGTTAAACGAAGATATGGATACATCTGGTGAAAAACTATGTGTGCTATGTAATGAACAGCTGGATATCAGAGAAACAGTTACATTGAGGGAAAAGGGTGTGAGGGGGCTAGAGAAAGCTGCTGAAGACAGGAAAGAAAGCATATATGTGAAGCCCGGTCAAAAAGTACATACTAGCTGCAGGAAACAGTATACAAATCCTATTGTATTATCAGTTAAACGTAAAGAGCAAAATGAACTGAATGAAAAGGTCAGTCTGCGATCTGATGCAGTATTCTCTTTCAAGGATGATTGTCTTTTTTGTGGAAAGTCAATAAACGACACATGTAGACAAAAGCTGTATACAGAGTATTACAAAGTGAGGACAAAAGACTTCCAAAATGAGATCCATGCAAAGGCAACGGAAAGAAATGATGAATGGGGAAATGAAATCCTTGCCCGGATAGAGTTTTCTCGTGATTTGCATGCGTCTGACGCAATGTATCATCAAGTATGTAGTGTGAATTTCAGAATGTGTCGTGATAAGCCTTCAGAAAGTTATGGAACAAAGAAGAGACGTACATCTTGTGGAAGAACAAAGAGTACAACACGTGAAGAGGCATTTTTGGAAGTTGTTCAGTACCTTGAAAAGAATGACGATGAACAAATAACCATACAAACATTGGTAGACAAGATGGAAGAATGTCTCGATGGAAAGGATGGTTTCACACCAAAATACATGAAAACACGACTTATTGGGCACTTTGGTGATGAAATCGTGATTACAACTGTTCAAAAGAAAGACAATGTTGTTACCTTCAGAGGAAAAGCATCAAACATATTGCATGAGTTTTACAGACTTCCAAAATATGATGACCCAGAACGTGAGAAAATGAAAATTATTGAAGCTGCTTCAAAACTTATCAAAAGTGACATCAAAAGAGTTTCTGCAAGTAGAGAAATATATCCTGGATCGGCCGACATGAATTCTCCACAGAAAGGTGTCGAGTTTCTGCCAGACTCACTCAAATTATTACTTAGTGATGTGTTTGTGGGAAAGTGCACAGATATGAAAATTGCTGCGGTTGGACAAGCCATTATGCAAGCAGCCAGACCAAGGGTACTCATTACACCTTTGCAGCTAGGACTTGGTGTTCAACTGCACCATCATTTTGGGTCAAAGTATCTGATAGAGACTCTTTACAACCTAGGATTTTGCTGTAGCTACAAAGAGGTGCAAATATTTGAACAAAGTGCTGCACTAACAAACAATACAGAAATACCGGGTTACATTCCAGGACAGTTTGTGCAATATGTTGCAGATAATGTAGACCACAACATACAAACCATTGATGGCAGAGACACTTTCCACGGGATGGGTATTATTGCTGCAGTTACACCTAGTGTAAAGTCGAACAGAGACATACCAAGACTAAAAGTAACCACCAGTGAGCTAGAGGAGATTGGTAAAATCAGCATTCACATCTACAGCTCGAAAGCATATACAAATATTACGTATGAACCACTAGTTGATTTAATTGCTGAAGACATGACCTACAACATTGACATTCTATGGAAAACAACATGGCTACTCAGAGATGACAGAACATCTTGGAATGGGACCATGCAAATGATCAACAGCAAAGGTGAATATCCTGGTCAGTCATCTGTTGTGTTCATGCCCATGATAGATTTGAACCCAAGTGACGAGACATGCATTTATTCAACACTGCTGTGGGTAAGTGAGCATGCAAAGCGGTACAATGTGACCCCAGTCATCACGTTCGATCAACCCCTTTGGTACAAGGCTAACCAGATAATAACCTCAGAACCAATAGAAAGTGATGTTAGGAGAACAGTAGTCAGATTAGGAGGATTTCATACCGAAATAAGCTTCTTGGGGTCTATAGGATATATCATGAGTGATTCTGGACTTCATGAAATACTATCAGTAATTTATGCTGAGAAAGCGGTGAGCCACATGTTATCAGGAAAAGCAATTTCTAGGGCACTCAGGGGACATGGCATTGTTCATATGGCTCTTTATTCACTGATTGTTTCTGAAGTGTTTGGACTGGACATCATAAATGAGAAAGAAGAAGATCATCAAGAACATGTTGATTGTGAAACATGCAAAGAAGCTGAACATATCGCTAAACAAGGAAGTGGAAACCAAGTTGAAAGGCCACAGCACGTTGAACACACTGTTGAAGAGGTTGATCTTAGAGCACAACAACTTAGAGAAAAAGAAACCGTTCATGAACTATGTACTGACAAACACGTAAATATATCAGTTGATATAAGCAATGCTCAAGTTTCAGACAACATTGAAATGTGTGTGGTAGAAAAGACCGAAGACACTGAACAAAACATTGACATTGACTTGCAAGGTGCGTTGAAACTGTTTGACAGTGTGTTGACAGGTGATATCAGTATAGACCATATATGTCAGTCACAAGTCATGCAGCGAATACAGGAAAAGATGAATGCGTACAGTGACAAAGTAAGACAAGACAGTAGAACAGCACGATTGTGGCTACAGTATATGGAGATGGTAGAATTACTAAGAACCTTCATAAAAGCTGAACGAATGGGCAACTGGCAATTACATCTTGTTACATTAAAACGAATGCTTCCGTACTTCACTGCCGCTGGACGTAACCTCTATGCAAAATCAGCCTACCTCTACCTGACAAACATGCAGAAGTTACCTCAGACACATCCAGAGCTGTACGATTATTTTATGAATGGATACCATGTTATTAGGAGGAGTGACAGATACTGGGCAGGATTGTCAACAGATTTGGTGATTGAGCAGATGCTTATGAGGAGCTTAAAAAGTGTTGGTGGTTTGACAAGAGGTCGAGGCATGAATGATGTCCAAAGAGCCATCTGGATTCTCTCAAGACCAGCAACCTCAGATATCAATGAATCTATGCAGACTTTCTGTGGAACAATGTATACTACAAGTGAACAGCACAAAGAGACAAATACAGCAACACGAAAACGAGACAAAAAGGACACCGAAGTGATTATAGAGTACCTGTATGAAAGAAATCCATTCAATTGCGAAGCTGTTCTGAAAAGTATAACCAGTGGGGTAGTTTCACATGCAAGTGATGCAGATCAGGCAAGAGAGATTGGGGAGAAAGTGGTTTCAAAAATGATAGGTAAAACAGTTAAGGAATTCACATTCAAGAAGAAAGAACATGTTGTGCAAATGAATGACAAGGCTGGGATCAAAATTGACGGTGAAACAGTAAAACTAGATCCACAGTTATTGTTTCAGAGATTAGTGAGTGCAGCAAACAGAAGTACACAAGATACCGAACTTCCGCAGCTTTTCGCCTATGAGTTGTGCACACACCCACCGGCACTATTTGAAACACCACGACTGATGAGGGCAGCCGATAAACCAGCATTGGCTAATGCTATGAAAACCAAAGACAACCCAGGTTTACAGCACACAATTTCCAATGAAAATAAGTTCCATGTTATAGATGGTGGAATGTTGTTACAGCGGTTACCTTGGGAATGTGGTCAAACTTATGGTGAACTATGTGAATCATACATCAAGTTCGTCGAATCTAAGTTCAGCAATGCCACTGTTGTCTTTGATGGGTATGAAGGTGGTCCCAATACCAAGGACAATGCACATGGCAGACGAAACACAGGAATTGTTGGAACCAAAGTCAGATTCATTGAATCAACGAAATTCCGCGGGAAGAAGAAAACATTTCTAACAAACACAAAGAACAAACAAGCCTTTATTAACCTGTTATCACACAAGCTGAACATAGCCGGAATACAAACATCACATGCAATTGATGATGCTGATCTTTTGATTGTCCTTACAGCTGTTAGATGCTCCATGTCAAGATGCACAGTCCTGGTTGGCGACGATACAGACTTATTAGTTCTGTTATGCTATCATGCATCACCATTGTCCATGCCTATTTTCTTTCAACCTAGACCGAAGCCACACCAGGAAACAGTATGCTGGGACATTCACAAGTTGCAAAAACACCTTGGTGGAGATGTGTGTCAAAACATCCTGTTTGTTCATGCAATTCTTGGATGTGACACAACGTCAAAATTGTATGGGTTTGGAAAGGGCGTAGGTTTGAAACTATTCGAAAAATGTGAATCATTTCGCAGTCTTGCATCTGTGTTTAACACCTCTCCAGAGAATGTGTCTAAAGAATCAGTAATACTGTCGGGAGAGCAGGCATTAGTTTGCCTATACAAAGGTACCCCAGGACAGAGTTTAAATAGTGTGCGCCTGTTATCATTTGTCGATAAAGTGGCAAAGACTTCAATGTTTATTGATCCCAAACAGCTCCCACCCACGTCAGATGCTGCAAAATTCCACAGCTTACGTGTATTCCTACAGATACAGGATGGGAAGGGGGAAAACGCATTGGACCCATTGGAATGGGGATGGGAACATGTAGACAGTAAGCTCTACCCTATAACAACTGACAGGGCACCAGCTCCAGAACACATTATGAAAGTTGTGCGTTGTACGTGTCAAACTGGGTGCAAAACATTAGCCTGTAGCTGCAGGAAAGTTGGATTTGAATGTAGCTCAGCCTGCTCAACGTGCAAAGGAATTAGTTGTGAAAACGCCATCCAGCCAGATTTAGAAATTGACTGAATTGAAGTTAGACGTTTAATACATTTTAGTAATTTGAAATTTAAACATAACACAAATTATAAAGATTGTTTGATATAATGGTAAAATTGCTGATGTAATCATAGCTATATTCCAAAAATTCGCACTTTCGTTTATTTTTTCCATGTTTTTACCACAAATAAACCACACTAATTTGACTCTTTAATTGGGCTTTACAATGTATATGTTAAAATTCAAAACAATGTGTGCCTAACCTATTGATTTTGAGTATTATTATTCATATTTAAAGCTACCTTTAACAAATTCCCAAAATTCGCACTTTTGTTTATTTTTTCAAAGTTTTTACCCCAAAAAACACACACACTTTTGACCCTATAATTGGTGTTTCCAATGTATATGTTAAAATTCAAAACAATATGTGCCTAACCTATTGATTTTGAGCATTTATATTCATATTTAAATCTACAGTTAACAAATTCCTAAAATTCGCACTTTTGTTTCTTTTTTTCCATGTTTTTACCCAAAAAACTAAATTTCTTACTCTTTAATTGGTATTTACAATCAATATGCTATTCTTCAAAACAATATGTGCCTAACCTATTGATTTTGAGCATTTATATTCATATTTAAAGCTACAGTTAACAAATTCCAAAAATTCGCACTTTCGTTTACGTTTTCCACGTTTTTACCCCAAAAAATCAGATATCGCACGCTAGTCCGGGGCTAGATTTTTAATATGTTAAAAGACGCATATTATATGACATGAATCAACAAAAATAAATTCTGTACATTTTTTTTCCCCAAAATTTCTAAATGCTCTCTACTATTACCTCTGACGGATTAACGTACAGTTAACATTGACGTGAATGGTGAAATTATATACATATGCAACTATAAGTCTTTTGTTTACTGGGTGGAACAATTAAAGTCTAATCACAAAAAGATAATTGAAATCAGACGATACGCATATCGATAGCACAATTAACGCACCGCTAGAAAACCACGCCTATCGATAGCACAATTAACGCACCGCTAGAAAACCACGCCTATCGATAGCACAATTAACGCACCGCTAGAAAACCACGCCTATCGATAGCACAATTAACACACCGCTAGAAAACCACGCCTATCGATAGCACAGTTAATGCACCGCTAGAAAACCACGCCTCTCGATAGCACAATTAACGTACCGCTAGAAAACCACGCCTATCGATAGCACAGTTAACGCACCGCTAGAAAACGACGCCTATCGATAGCACAGTTAACGCACCGCTAGAAAACCACGCCTATCGATAGCACAGTTAACGCACCGCTAGAAAAGCACGCCTATCGATAGCACAGTTAACGCACCGCTAGAAAACCACGCCTATCGATAGCACAATTAACGCACCGCTAGAAAACCACGCCTATCGATAGCACAATTAACGCACCGCTAGAAAACCACGCCTATCGATAGCACAATTAACGCACCGCTAGAAAACCACGCCTATCGATAGCACAGTTAACGCACCGCTAGAAAACCACGCCTATCGATAGCACAATTAACGCACCGCTAGAAAACCACGCCTATCGATAGCACAGTTAACGCACCGCTAGAAAACCACGCCTATCGATAGCACAGTTAACGCACCGCTAGAAAACCACGCCTATCGATAGCACAGTTAACGCACCGCTAGAAAACCACGCCTATCGATAGCACAGTTAACGCACCGCTAGAAAACCACGCCTATCGATAGCACAATTAACGCACCGCTAG
The DNA here is from genome assembly GCA_031761405.1 of Serripes groenlandicus. Classification (NCBI taxonomy): domain Eukaryota; kingdom Metazoa; phylum Mollusca; class Bivalvia; order Cardiida; family Cardiidae; genus Serripes; species Serripes groenlandicus. The sequence continues at coordinate 82,028,287 of JASEVX010000002.1, read as the reverse complement.
AAAACCACGCCTATCGATAGCACAATTAACGCACCGCTAGAAAACCACGCCTATCGATAGCACAATTAACGCACCGCTAGAAAACCACGCCTATCAATAGCACAATTAACGCACCGCTAGAAAACCACGCCTATCGATAGCACAATTAACGCACCGCTAGAAAACCATGCCTATCGATAGCACAATTAACGCACCGCTAGAAAACCACGCCTATCGATAAGCACAGTTAATCTACACATTTAACGCCGTGATATAGAACTGAAACATGTACCTATGAAAGTGGCATTAAACATACTAAGAACAATACGAATTTTGATGCAAAGCATCAAAGACGCCGCGCATGATTTAAGGAAGCAGATGCAGTTCAGTACATTTTAATAACGTGTAAACAGACAGGATGTAAATATTTCGAACAAGAAGGCCAAATGTCCCTTAATTTTAAACAAGAATACCAAGATGTGCCTACATTGCTCACCTGGCTCCCAAAGCCTATAATAAAAGGTTACCAATAGCAGAAAGGGGTCAACTTTGACGTAGGGGTTAGAAGTTGTATATCCTGCGATCTATGTGATATCCAGCATACGACCCAGATCAACCAACTAAGTATGTGTTTTCAGTGGCTGACCTACGATCTACGACCCAGATCAACCAACTAAGTATGTTTTTTCAGTGGCTGACCTACGATCTACGACCCAGATAAACCAATTCGCTATGTGTTTTGAGTGGCTGACCTACGATCTACGACCCAGATCAACCAATTCGCTATGTGTTTTGAGTGGTTGAGCTACGATCTACGACCCAGATCAACCAATACGCCATGTTTTTATCATTGGCTGAGCTACGCTATACGACCCAGATCAACCAATGTGCAATGTTTTTTCATTGGCTGAGCTACGATCTACGACCCAGAACAACCAATTCGCTATGTTTTTACAATGGCTGAGCTACAATCTATGACCCAGATCAACCAATGAAAAAAACATTGCGAATTTGTTGATCTTGGTCGTAGATCATAGCCTAGCCAGTGAAAAAACATGGATAATTGGTTTATCTGGGTCGTAGATCGTAGCTCAGCCACTGAACAAAACATTGCGTATTGGTTGACCTGGGTCGTAGATCGTAGCTCATCCAATAAAAAAAAAAGCGAATTGGTTGATCTGGGTCGTAAATTGTAGCTCAGCCATTTAAGACAATAGTCGTATTGGTTGATCTGGGTCGTAGATCGTAGCTCAATCACTCAAAACACATAGCTAATTGGTTGATCTGGGTCGTAGGTCGTATCTCAGCCACTGACAAAACATAGAAAATTGGTTGAACAGGGTCATAGATCGTAGCTCAGGCACTTACAAAAAATGCGAATTGGTTGATGTGGGTCGTAGATCGTAGCTCAGCCAATGAAAACATATAGTGAATGTGTTGATCTGGGTCGTAGATCCATGGTTGAAAAGGAGTCTTCAAAGTAGGAATCGAGTTATATATAGCGAAAAAGTCGTTATTACGACTTTATTTTGTGTTATTACGCATTTGTTGCGTTATTACGACATTATTTTCGCTTTACTACGCCTTTCTGTCGCGTAATAACGCTTTTATTAGCGTTAAAACTCCTTTATTTCGCGTTATTATGACTTTATTTTCGCGTTAATAAACCTTTCTTTTGCGTAAAAACGCCTTTTATTAGCGTTAATACGCATTTTTAGCGTTATAACGCCTTTATTTCGTGTGATTACGCCTTTATTTTTGCGTTATTAGCGTTAATACCTCTTTATTTATAACGCCTTTGCTTTGCGTTATTATGCCTCGTTTTGCGTTACTTCGCCTTGTTTAGCGTTACTTCGTATTTTTTCGCATTATAACGCCCTTTTTCGCGTTATTATGACTTTACAATATTACATTACGAATTAGACAACCGTTACGCCTTGAACAATAGTACAAACAGATAGACAGTGAAACCCTAGCTTTTGTATTCGTATGTAAATCTTAGTCGTCAATATACCATCATGATATAGGGTCTCCAATTATGTTCGTGTTAGCTAAAATATGTGTTTACATTAACAACTTTAACTCTTCTGAAATATTATATTATATTTTAGACGCTTCTGTAGCAGATGAATGATTAAAACAAAGTAGGAAAAGCAGAAAATGTCAATAATAATAATTTCATAATTTCAACGATGTTGATAGTAATTTTGCCCTATATCAAAAAGAAAAAGAAAAAATTCTTATTTTGTTTGTGATTTCAGTTTGATATACGTTCATGGCGGCGTGTTTTGTTATAAGCTACATGTAATCAGATACTGAAATACTCTATTCGTTTGAACATGTAACCGAGTTAGCCGAAATTAAACTGTGTAATATCTTGATTGGCTTAAAATAAATCTATCTGGAGATCAAAATGTCATGTTTGTATATACATATGTGTGCCGCATCACTGTAAAACGGGTTTCAATATTCTCAATTTAATTATTCTCTTAATCAAGACACTACATACAGCATAAGATTTGTTCTTTCTAACAATTTCCCAGTTGTAGATGATATTAGCCACACAGGATGCAGACAACTTTGAAAACATTTTGACAAAGAGAGAAATTGATAATGCTGAGCTATTTTTCCTTTTGCTTCACTGTTTTCAACCCTATTTAATAATGATGCTCTAATTTAAGAAAGTTTTACATATATTTTATTAGGTATTTTCAACTACAATATCATCTGTGGGAAAAGGTTATTCAATCATGTCAAAACGCACTATCAGCGTAAGTCAGGGGAGTCTTTCTGGTCATTAATGTGCACGAGAAGTACGATTGATAACCTTTAATTCGTACAGCCTATTTTGTAACAGAAGAACTTCAGAAATAATCAGAGGAAACTAAGAACAAATAATATAGGCGCCGCGGAGCGAACGAAAACGAGCGTCTACTTTTTTATAAGTCGAAAGAAGGCAATACTGAATAATTATTAAAACAAGGGTTATTGAGTCTTAATATGGATTAGAAGAAAGAGATTTTTCCATACGTGTAATAATTGCTTTTAGGTTGGTTTTCCTTGAACACCGCTCATATGTTCTATTTGGATGCATTTTATTTGTATCTTGGTATTATAATTGTATTATTGCAATTTACATATGTATTGGGTGAAATAAGTAGGTATTGATTTATATAAAGCATTTGCGTTGCTTCAGCAAAAAAGACGTCTGCATGTTTTTGCAAAATGTGATGTCTCGCTTAGGTCTTCCTGATTTGACGTCATGCTTTACGTTTCAAGTTTAAAAATAACACAATAAGATAAAATACAATACAATACACTACAAATACCTTATTCCTCTCAGTTCTGCAAGCACAATACATGGGGATGATATGAAAGTACATAGTCAACGAGGCGTAGAAAAACACAAACAGCAGTGAATGTGCTGACAAATACATATTTCAAACATAAACGGTGAAAACATCTTAATAGGATGAAGATTGTGAAATTTACCAGTTCAGTCTTCAATCCACCTTTACAATACGCTCTCTCCCGTATGAGAGTGGTATTGTCATTGCGAAGGAAGGCTCAACAATTTGTACTATAGTTTCATGACTTAAGGTTTATTTATTTTTTCTCCAATATGTCATTGACCCATGTGGCAAGTATAACATACAACAGTGACCGAAACGATTTAGACACGTCTACAGTGTCTTACATACACATAGGTCTAGCGTAGGAGCAGTATACAAGTCATATTGATGACTGACTTACAAAGCATAATTTTGCACTAGCGCAATCTGATCAGAATTCACACTATTTACTACAATGTTTTAGTTTAGCAAGCTTACGCCCTTTAAAAGACACACACATAATCTTATTTATTTTCTAATATTTAGACCAACCGGCTCATAATACAATATGCAATGAAATATTACAGTTGAATAGAAAAATGGCAATAATATGATTACAGATACAAACCATGATATAATTATAGGTTATTTAACAGTGTTCTGTACAATACGGATATATATTTGGACGAGTACACAGCTTGGAAAATCATATTGGACGAGCCGCTAGGCGAGTCCAATATGATTTTCCAAGCTGTGTACGAGTCCAAATATATTCCGTATTGTACAGAACACTGTTAAATGATCTTTTTATTCTATACCTCGACTTTTTCCCCAAAATATATTTTGTATATATATATATTTACTGTCAAGTAAAAACTCCGGAGATAACTGTTAAGTTGAACAGCACTTATTTCTTCCAGTTCCCTTGTTTCTGTCGGCACGGCCTGCGCTAACCACCTTTTGAATATTCCTACATCACTTTTAGTTTTTTTCACAGTGTTTTTTGGTTTCTGTTCAATTACAAAGTCATCTATTTCAGAATCGGATAACATTTTAGTTTCAGTGTTACTGCTTGTTTGCAAACGACAATAATGATCCGGTGACAACAGGAGCTTTATCGTAACGCTTTATCTAGAGCGCCTGTCGATTCAGACTTTCATTCGGAACCTTTTCACGTGTTTCGGTCTTTATCAAAGGTTTAACATGGGACCTGTGAATCGTACAATACGAAAAAAATACGGGTTATTTTGTACGCGCGTGCGTCCCGATACGGAAATATATTGTACGGTCACATGATTCGAATGAGCGTCTACGATTGGACGTATAAATTAGGTATAGAATAATACAGAATCATCATATAATACAAATCATGATATAATATAAAATCATATTATAGTAATATAGTACAAATCATCATATTATACAAAATCATGACCCAAAAAACTTTGATGAGATTAAATTTATATTATTTGTTCTAAATCTACATAAGGCTACAAATGCATTTTTTTTTTATTTCTTAATGCTATACACGTGTTAAGACACATACATTTTATTACATATAACTGCACATTGAATCGATTACCTGATATGAGCCTGTCCGTGGATACAAACTGGCAGTTCTGTCAATATGCTCCGTCTTATCAGAATATACACTAGTTGACAGAACCTTTATACAAGCTTGTGTAAGTGATAAGTCAACCATATATATATATAGATCAGTCTATGTGGATGTACAGGTTGATCTAGATCTACAGCGTTCTCACATTGTATGCTTTGGGAAAACAAGTGAAAAACAAAACCATTTAAGAAAATCTATGGTATATTCTTGATTCCGAGTAGAAAATATTTCGGGAAAAAGGAGAAATTGCACGTTTACGAAATGTTTTCGAAATGCTTCTGCTCCAAATGCATCACATTTGGACTTGATCAGAGAAATGATTAAGACGAATGTCTAAATCAATTTATTTCCTTTCTTTTTATTTGAATTCTGGTGGTAAATAGCTATGATGAACATTTCGAACGTCTGCCTTTGTAAACGACTTTCTTTTGAAGCCTTATATTTTCAGTAAACGGCCTTTTCTCTAATACGGATGCCATTTGACGCCTCTAATAATTCAAAATGAACAATCATTAGGTGTGTTCCCGGAACGTCGACTCGATTTAATCCCTAGCTGGTCGGTAGAGCGGATCGTGGGGACCATTAGAGGGTAATTATGTGACAGGTATTGCTTTATAAATATAAATAAGACTGATTCAGATTTTAAATTTTATTTATGCATAAATAAGAAATATATAACATGCGAAATTTAAAACATTTGAGAAGACTGTTGTTTTTTAATTTAATAATGCAGAATTTCCTAAGAATGCGAAATTTGAAACATTTGAGAAAAGTGTAACCTATGATTAGCCTGCACATACGTACATGTTGATATTTTGCTGTACTTACCTTCTTTTTTTTTTATCTTAAAAAGTAAGTATCTTAGTAAGTAAAATATTAGAAAACAGCATATCAATTATAATCACACGAACACACTGAGATGCAGAAAAGGAGTGTTGTGTCCTTTTCTTAAGTTTGCTGCTAGCCTTCGATGTTGTTCGTAGTGCGCGGGCTCTGTGTACCAAATTGGTTCCACATAGGGCTTTCACCTTCTACCCATTGTTCGGTAACGTAGTCTGTGAATGGTTCTGTGAGTTCCGTTAGATCGGCCTCGTCTCTGTCTTCTAGAGTCCGGAACCAGAAGTCTTCTATCTTGTCTAAGGGAAGCAGAGACAGGATTGCTGCACGTCGGACGAGTGTCTTTACATCTTCGATTTCTTTATACGGAATCTGGTGACCGGTTGCTTGTGCTCTTCGCCAAATACACTGGGTAAAATGAAAGAAACACCCCTTTGTGTGAATATCAGGGAACGTCTGTAGTATGGCACCGTGGGCAGCTGTCTCGAAGTCAAATACGGCAGAAGTTGGGTGGAATCTCCGACCGATGTCGTTCATCTTTTCTTGGAGGGGGATAAAGAATCGTCTGTACGTCGCTTGGCTCTTTCCTGGCTCCTCCAGAACACCTTGTCTTCTATTCTACGGTTTACGCGATAAATGTATCCGTCAAATGTCAAGTTATGACCCCCTTTTCTGTTGATGATGTACTGTTCAGCTGTGCGTTTGCCATGATTGAATATGATTAAGTGAGTGTTGGATTGTTTCATCATTTCATTTATACGTAAGTTATTCGTATGTTTCTAACAGTTTGAACTAAATTAACATCAATTAAGTAACGGAACAGTTTATTTTTGTTTTAGAGAAAAAATATCAAAAGGCACCGTTTTAAATTAATTTGTTCAACAGAGACCTTGACAGTTTGAACGTATTACTTACGACTAGAAAACAATACCTTAACGATTAAAAGAAAACAACTTAATTGTAACATGCATTTAAATTGTAATTATTCTGATCAATTACCGTCTATCCTTCAGGTAAATTTACAGTATGAACTGAATTAATAATGTTAAAAAGTTATTCTTTACTAAAATGCATTTAATGCGTGCATCCTTAAAATCAAATAAATTGATTTATGGTATGTATAGTTCTATATCCTTTTAGGTACCCCCTACTAATCCCGGATTAGTGAAAGGTGTTAAGCGGAACGAGTCGACGTTCCGGGAACAAACCAATCATTATGCCTCCTTTCCCCACACTAATTTCGATTTTAGGTCACATTAAACATGGTTTACGTTTCCCCCTAAATTCGGATTCTTCGAATGCAGAAGACCCTGAACAGTTCACATAGAGAATATCGTTCACTGCTAAACTCTAATAGGAGTTTCTCCTGTGATCAGGCACAGATATGTTTATGTTTAAGAAATGTTCTAGATCAGACTGCGTAGATGTAAAAGTTGATGTGGATCTACACCCTTCATTATAGCCCACTTGTACATTTTCCAATAGACGAGATCATTTAATATGTTTGCAGTCGTCTGCTTTGGAAACACAAGTGGAAAACAGAATCATTTAAGAAAAACAATTTCGGGAAAAAGAGAAATTGCACGTTTACTTTTCTCTCTATGTGTTCGAAATGCGTCTGCTGCAGATGCATCGAAATGATTAAGACTGATGTCTTAATCAATTTTTTTTTTTTTTTTTTAATTGAATTCTGGTGGTAACCTTTATATCCTCCAATATACAAAGATGAACACATTGATAAACAAAGAAAAAAAAAAAGAAAAAAAGCTAAGGTTATACACAAAAAAAAAAAATCTCTTTAAATTACCACACTCATATCAGAGCCAATGCCTATCATCTGATAGAAAAGATTGAAAACATCTCTGGAACAAAATAAGTGCACGGAAGAGAGTTCAAGGTGAGTTGAAATGAGAATTTCTTATTGATAAATGCATCCTCATCTGCAATCCTTACACAATCTTATGACACAAATAATGTGATAAAGCAGAATCCAGTTATAACCACACTCCTCAAATAACTCTAATAACTCTAATATTTGATAAGTGTAGGCAAAAAGAATGAAGTAGATGAGAGGCGAAAGACAGACATATAATTTCGATTTTTAAGTAACACTATACATGTAGTACGTTTCCCTTTAAATTCTTCCAATGCAGAAGACCCTGTAGTTCATATGGAGAATAGGGTTCACTGCTAAAATCTAGTAGTTGTAGTTTCTCCTGTGATCAGGCTCAGATATGTTTATGTTTTAAGAAATGCTGTACAGACATCAGTCTATATAAAAAATATTGCCTGAAATCATGCATGTATTACTGTGATTCAACTAAAAGTTCCAAGACGTTTCACTTTCGGTTGATAAGAAAACGGAACCTAACTATGTTGTATCGATATTTTTGTACCAGACTACTTCCTGCATAAAAAGAAAACTTGGGCCAACTTCATCACACGATTAACGTACATTGTACGAAGTTCTTAAACCAAATTGCGGTTTTTGTTGTAAATTGAAGTTGAATATTTTGGCCGTCGCACATGTCAGTTTTGTCTAAACTAGCTCAATTAGTGGGCTTCACGCGACCATAATAAGCCGGTTGTGATTCGGGGAGGTGACATGTTGTGGCCCGAAATAGAACATATTGAAGAGAAACGCAGTTTTATACTGGTGCCAAAAGCTTACGATTTATTTTTTGAAACCATGGGAAGAACCTCAGAGAGATGAACGTACGCACACTGTTAAGAGTAATCGCACGCGTTCTTTGGTAACTTGCCCCTAGCCTGAAATAAAGCAACGGAAACCATTGGTGATCATACTGGATAGATGAACATTCTGGTTTCAGTTGTATATGTCGATTTTGAAGAATATTGTTTTTAATTTCCTGACATGGGCTAGTTAATCCAAGCATTCATTGATACTCTTTTTCTGATATGCTAATTTTATGCTAAATCTGCCATGATTTGATCGAACTTGATATTGGTTTTCTAGTATGATGGTATGTAAGATATACATGAAACGTGGAATGTATAGAGCAATATACGAACGTACATATGAGCAGACCGCTCTGATCAACTGTGAGCCAAAATATTATACCACGTTCGTAAGAGTGTACGTCACGTATTTGAGCTGCGTCTAGTGATTTGGGGGTTAAATTGGCATTTTTTCAAATGATCATACAAACATAAATGGACGTAAATCTAGTCGGGCTCTGTTCTAATGTTTTGTTCATCTATACATAGTTGTATATATAACATATAGGCAGCCAGTGAAGACTGTGGTTAGAATATGTCTATGCATAGACTCACCCGAGTATTCACTGTACGCTGAAATAAGACCACCAACTCGAAAAACGCGGCTCATGCGAATAGATGAAGCAAACGCATGATCTCTCATTAAGCGATATCTTTGTAATTGTTATTTCTGAGTATTAACCAGTTCATTAGAGCTATAAATCATCCACGTTAGAAAAGAAGTATTTGAAGGATATGTATGAACATGGAGCCTTGTGCTAGCGGATGAGTTCGCACAATCTCACAGAGCTTTGTCTAGCTGTAGTATATATAGTATAACTCATACAAATGACTTGACTTGTAGACTGGTTTGGCATAGACTATCTTTGTCTGAAGCAATAATGGAGATCAAACAATAACCCACATGTAGAGTGGTTTGGCATAAGACTATCTTTATCTGAAGCTATAATGGAGATCAAACAATAACCCACATGTAGAGTGGTATGGAATAAGACTATCTTTGTCCGAGGCAATACTCGAGATCAAACAATAACCCACATGTAGAGTGGTTTGGCATATACTATCTTTGTCTGCAGCAATGATGGAGATCAAACAATAACCCACATATAAAGTGGTTTGGCATAGACTATCTTTGTCTGAAGCAATGATGGAGATCAAACAATAATCCACATGTAGAGTGGTTTGGCATAGACTATCTTTGTCTGAAGCATTGATGGAGATCAAACAATAACCCACATATAAAGTGGTTTGGCATAGACTATCTTTGTCTGAAGCAATAATGGAGATCAAACAATAATCCACATGTAGAGTGGTTTGGCCTAGACTATCTTTGTCTGAAGCAATATTGGAGATCAAACAATAATCCACATGTAGACTGGTTTGGCATAGACTATCTTTGTCCGAAGCAATAATGGAGATCAAACAATAACCCACATGTAGAGTGGTTTGTCATAAACTGTCTTCGTCCGAGGCAATAATGGAGATCAAACAATAACCCACTTTTAGACTGGTTTGGCATAAGACTATTCTTATCCGAATCAATAATGGAGATCAAACAATAATCCACATATAGAGTTGTTTGGCATAGACTATCTTTATCTGAAGCAATACTGGAGATCAAACAATAACCCACATGTAGAGTGGTTTGGCATAGACTATCTTTGTCTGAAGCAATGATGGAGATCAAACAATAACCCACATGTAGAGTGGTTTGTCATAAGACTATCTTTGTCTGAAGCAATAATGGAGATCAAACAATAATCCACATGTCGAGTTGTTTGGCATAGACTATCTTTATCTGAAGCAATACTGAAGATCAAACAATAACCCACATGTAGAGTGGTTTGGCATAGACTATCTTTGTCTGAAGCAATAAAGGAGATCAAACAATAACCCACATGTAGAGTGGTTTGGCATAAGACTATCTTTGTCTGAAGCAATAATGGAGATCAAACAATAACCCACATGTAAAGTGGTTTGGCATAAGACTATCTTTAAAATCCGAAGCAATAATGGAGATCAAACAATAATCCACATGTAGAGTGGTTTGGCATAGACTATCTTTGTCTGAAGCAATAATGGAGATCAAACAATAACCCACATGTAGAGTGGTTTGGCATAAGACTATCTTTGTCCGAAGCAATAATGGAGATCAAGCAATCTCTACCTTTTTGCCTGCCACGAGTCTTACACAAATGTTACATTTGAATAAATTATCGTGGTCTTCAGTTTATAAAATAGGTTTTACCAGGCCCCCCTTGGCTTGCCCAATGGGATATAATGGCTAAATCAATGTAGCTCTGTTTTCAGCATTTAATATATTGTTTACAAATTGTGTAAATTATTAACTTCCCTCAAGGTCATGTTCACCCTTACCCTTCCATATTCGACTCTAGAAATCAGTTATTTACCGCACTAAATTCAAACAACATTAACGAACAATGAGTACCAAGATCAGACTTCACATTCGTACAGTCGACTCGTGGTCTACATTGTTCCCTACTTATCTATTGATTCTTTGCAAAGGCAACTTTAAAAAGTTACAAAAAGATAGTGAGCTGATGACAGTTGTAAGAATACCGCTGCATACGAACTTGATATAAATGCCTCATCTCGCGATTTGGGGTCTTAACCCTTTCCCACATACATACGCTTGCTGACGCCTCTGCGGCAGACGACTTTAAAAAAAGGAGAAATTGATCATGATGAGCAATTACACCTTTTGCCACAATGTTTTCATCTCTAGTTAATAATTAAAGTCCTATTTAAGGAGATTTTCAAGTGTTTATCAATATGTCTTCGAAGTCGTCTGCTGTAAATTTGTTGTGTGTGGGAAAGGGTTAATGAATTCCGGGTTCTGCATACTATCAAATTACATTGTCGCACAACTAATGAGGTTAAACTCTTTTACTAAAGAAGCAGATAAGTCCATAACACAGTGAGACGGAAAGAGAAGACTTTTGTGAAACTTGTAGATGCACAGATTCACAAGAGACGTCACAAATATGAAATAAAATCAAAACATTGATAGACTCGGCTCCATTACTGCTGCTGCCCTACATGCGAAGACTTTGGTGAATCCTTTTATTGTACAGGTTCACCAGAGACGTCAACCTTCGCAGATGAAATAACACCCCAACATTTATAGACGCGTATCAATTACTGCTGCTGCCCTACATGCGAACGAGAGAGAAATATTTCCCCGACAATTAAATAAAACTGTCAGTTAAAAGAAAAGTGTAATTTCAAGAAGCCGTAGTTTTATTATAGACATGCCAATATTCCCCATAAAGCTTGAGTCACAACTTAACTTAGAAGACATGTTAACCTTTGGTTGTGCTGTTAGAAACGTTAACTCTGTTTATCTAACACTTGTTTGTCTGGTATGAAAACATACGAGGAGAAAAAACAATAACTAGACTTCTGGTAGAAAGAATTTCATTATAATTAATAAACAAGAGAAAGTTGATGCAAGGCATCAATGTCGCCGGAAAAGACTGCATTGATTTATTTATGAATTCTTGAATTTCCTTAGTCTATTCAAACATTTGCTTATAAATTTTATATTCATACCTATACATTAGGGTATCTATAAAAAATTAACGAAATGTGTACACATTTATCTTGGCTTAAATTTAATTTTGCTGTTGTTACTTATTTAAATAATAGTATTCATTCATATAATTTCAATGTTTGTCAATCTTATTCGAATCACAAGGTAAATATCCTGGTATTGCTTTAAAGGGAGGTAATTTGAAGAAAACAAAAGTCTTCAAAAGGAGAAATATATCAGCATTACCGTCTACAGTTTAAATTGTTCTATTGTTTGTGGATTTAAAAATGTTCTTTTTTTCTTATTTCTACATGTACAACGAAATATTGCGGCTTCTCTTTGACGCTTTGCGTCAAACATTCGTCTTGTACTTGTCTAAAATAAAATATTATCACTCGCTTTTTCATATCGAAATGCGCATGCGCGAAAATCGATGTTAAAGGTCACGAAACTACACAACAGAATAGGGTCTATATTTAGCTTAGAAACAGTTCCTACTTTAGATATTCATGGATTAACATTATTAAATGAATTCTACACAAATCAAGACATCTCTTTGAACATGAAAACAACATTTAGTAAGTTAAAATTGCTATTAAAATGAGAATCCGAAATTGACCTCAATGATGACACATAAGAGTCTGCATTAGGGGGTGTTGGTTCACGTCTTGAAGGGACCACTTTTGTCTTCGTAAATAAGACAAAAAACTTAAATGCGAGTGAACTGCAAACATTAAAAAATCGGAATATTTATTTCATTTTAGATGTGTCATTTATTAGTGTTCGTAAACAACCACAATTGTAATATGTTCAAATCATCTAGATTTGTTTCTTTCTAATAATAAGCCGCCCTCCCATGTGATTTCCGAAAAGCTATTAAAAATAGAAGTCGCGGGCTTCTGCCCGGCGACTAATTACTTTGTGTTGATTGAAAATAGGAACTTTGTAGATAGAGCGATTTCCTTCTTGTTCAATATGACTTGCAAAAGTCTTCTGTTATACAGGATCCAAATGCCGTCGATACAAGTGGTATCTTTGAACAAGTTACATTTGTGAAATTTAAATGTCTTTTAAAAATTGTAAAAGAATCTAACATTTAGAAAATGTGTTTCGGACAGCGATTTAAATGATTATGACGAAATGTATTTCCTGAAAGTCATTGCACCGATTATAGTAGTGTGATTCCGATAAATTCTTACGAATTCACATGTATAAATTTAAACATGAAAGCAGTGTTCTAATAACAAACCATGATAGTTAGTAGTCTGTGATGTCTTAACCCTTCCCCACATACAACACATTTGTAGCAGACGACTTTGAAAACACACACCCATTTTATTTGGAATCTCCCTTTAAATGAAAGTACAATAGTTGAATAGAGTTGAAAACATGGTGACAAAGGGAGAAATTGCTCGTTATGAGCCATTTCTTCTTTGTTCGCCATGTTTTCAAAAAGCCGTCTGCTGCAGAGGCGTTAGAAAGCGTCTATATGAGGGAAAGAGTTAACCGTTATCTACTGTGATAATTCATTTACCTCAATGGTACTCGTACCTGAAGAAAAAGAAGGGAATTTGGAAGCATAATATTGAACCAAAGTTTAACACGTTCTAGGTAAAATTGATGAGAAACCTATGAGAATCTGCTACATATAACTTCATGCTCTGAACTCATGATAAACAAGTTCCTTCTCTTCTACAACGTTTTAAAATCTATTTCAAAATCACACTCCCGATAATGCAGATGTTGGATCAAAGCAGACGACTCTAAACGTTAAAGGAAACAAGGAAATCAATCCAATTTTTTGGAAAATCTAAATTGTCCTTTTACATGTTATACTGTGCTATATAACGATATTTATTTTCGAAGCACCTTCAGCAGACGACTTTGAAAACACTGTGGCAATAGGAGAAATTGTTCATAATGATAAATTGCTCCTATTACCACATCGTTTCAACTCTCTTCGATAATTATATTTTCATTTAAGGAGACTTTCAGTCACAGTCTCACAGTCGTCTGCTGTAGATTTGTTAAATGAAGAAAGCGATATATGATATAAAAATGTATTTGAGTAAAAGGATTGAATTTAGTTATTTCGCGTAACGACCGATCGCTTAAAACTAAATTTCTTTCAAGGATTTTAAAACCAGTCTTCAGAGTCCCATTAACGCTTTCCCTCATATAGACGCTTTTCTGACGCCTCTGTAGCAGGCGGTTTTTTGAAAACATGACGACAAAAGAAGAAATTGCTCAAAACGAGCAATTTCTCCTATCGTCACCATTTTTTCAACTCTTTACAATTATTGTACTTTCATTTAAAGGGAGTTTCCAAACAATTTAGGGTATATTTTAAAAGTATATCATTATTGAAATTGAAACGTCCTTTGTAAAAGAAGCATTAACCTTTTCATGACCGAAAATTGCGATTGACACAATAAATATTCGGGAATTCAAAAGAAGAAGTGTGATATTCATTGATCGCCATACTGTGAATTAACTAAAGACCCCTTTTACATCGAACAGATCTGCATATGACGGTTTTGAAAAAAAATAGGCAAAATATGTAACATTCCTGTATATGCAAGTGTGATTATTGAATATAGCTGAAATCATTGTGACAATAGGAGACAGTGCTTATTATGAGCTAATTCTTCTTTTGTAATAGTGGATACGGAAGATGCGTCTGCAGGAGAGAAATGGCTAAACGCAGTTCCCATGATCACATGGACATCCTTATCTAAAGTGAACTAAGCATTACCTTTAGAATAAAGAAAAAATAGCCTTCAACACAAGAAAATACATCTTTGGCAATTTGCGCAAAGTCTATTATGCATTGTTCATTATCATGTATGACCTAATAACCCTTTTCCCTAATACAATGTAACCAAATCTGTAGCAGTAAATTAAATAAAAAAAAAGGCAAAACTTTGGAAAACTCAATTGTGGTCATTGTGGCATTTTTTTTTATTTTAAAGAAGTCTGTTAAAGATTCGTCCACATGCTGGAAAGGGATGAAAACATTCACATAAATATCCTTATCTTAATTCAGCATTATTTTGTGAACAATTAATTAACTTTATCTTGAAAGCCTTCGACACAAGAAAACACGTCTTTGGGGAGTTTGAGATATGATCAAGCCCTGCATGCACATTCTTTAACCTGCATTGCTCGACATCTGAAAACATTAGTAACCTGTTCCCACATACATCAAATCTGTAGCAGACGACTTTGAAATTATCTAGGCAGCAAATGGAAATAACCTATCGAAGCAATTATGATTATTGTATATATTGTATATACATGTAGTTGTAAATATTGTGGAGAAAGACAAAACTGCGCTCATTGTGAGATATTTCTTCTTTTGTCACAAAGTCCTACGTCTGCAGGAGTGAAATGGTTAAACGCAGTGTTCAGGATCACATCTTTATCTTAAATTAAACAATCCTTGTAAAAAGAAGTATAACCCTTATCACGAAGAAAAACATCTCTTTCGACACAAGAAATTAAGAGTTCCAGAATTTGAGACCAAATCCGCCTGTGCATGCGCATGCTCTTATCTTAATTGCTCAACATCCGGTGAATAAAACTATGAACCCTTTCCCACATACAAAAATCTGCAATTTGCATATTTGAAAACATCTAGACAAAAGGTGTATTTCTAGAATAGAGTTTGAAACTTTGTGGCAAAAGGAGAAATTGTTAATCTTAAGCATTTTCTCCCTTTTACAACAATGTTTCGAAAGGTTTTCTGTTGTAGATGCCTCGAAGTGCGTCTGCATGTAGGAACAAGTTAAACCGTTTAAAAAAAAAGGCAAAACACTGATCAGTTTATAGACATATGTGCTATGATATTTTGATACAGAAATGACAAATGGCTACCGGTACATTGCCGATCACTCGAAGTGTTAGGACAATCTGAATACACCAGGAAACTCTATTACCGGTAGGTTCAAACTTACTACTTTACGTGAGACCGCCTCGTTGGTGTATTGGTGGAGTGTCCGTCTCGGTGCGGGAGGTCGCGGGTTCGATCCCCGACCGGGTCATACAAAATACTTTAAAAATGGTAGTAATGGCTGCCCTCCTTGGCACTTAGGGTTGCGGGATTAGCATTACGTCCGACTAGCTGGTGTCACCATGTGACTCTATTACCGGTAATTTCAAACTTACTACTTTACGAAACACGTAGTCGTGATACCTATGTACTCATAGTAAATTGTGCAAACGGCGTGCCATACACCTGCGCTCAGGGATCTGTCGAATGCGCAATTAACGCACAGACGGAAAGATACGCCTATCGATAGCACAGTTAACCTACATATGTAACGCCGTGATATTTACATAACTGACATACATGTACTTTTGAAAGTGGCATTAAACATAATAAGAATGACTCGACTTAAAAGATAATCATATCAATTTAATTTTAGCTGCTGGTGCCATAGTCGCTAGTACCTCCTCACGGATTATACCATAGCCATGTCAAGTAATTATCGGATCAGTTTGCCTGTGTAGGTATTTAACTCGTCTACTAAATTAAAACTATTACCTGTTAAATTGAAAAAATGTGTCTAAATAAAAAGAACCCAACGGAACTAAGCTGTACTGTACCATCGGACTTTTTACACTCTAAGTATACACAATCTAAATATGAGCCGTTCCACCAGAAAATCAACATTATGGACTTGACTTGATTTATCGACCCAGATCAGCCTGCGCCGTCCAAGCAGGCTAATCCGGGCCGACACATTCCAACTCAGGGGGATAGAGGTATAGCGGAATGATTCTTGAAACAGAAAATCTAAACGAAGCGAAAAGTGTCTGTCCGGGTTAGCCTGCGCGGCATGCTTATGCTGATCCGGGTCGATACTTTACGCAGAGTCCACAATGATGGTTTTCCCCAATAGAACGGCTCACACGCATATCCGTGGTGTCTGTTCCATTGATATATGCCGCGTCTGGCAATTTGGGTACGTTCTAATATATACCTCATGTAGACGAGGTTTAACGCAACTGTAGCAGACGAATTTAGAAAACAATGTACACTTCTAATTCCTCTTACGCACTTCTCTTGTGTCACTTCGAAATGTTGACTGATCGTGAATTCTCTCATACAAAGTCTCATCAGAGACCCCACTGTTTGTATTTGCACTAACACTCCTTTACCTCTGACGGATTAACGTATAGTTTACATTGACGTGAATGGGGAAATTATATATATATGCAAGTGTGTGAAGTTGGCAGAGCATTAGACGTTAGACATTAGACATTAAAAAAAACAAAATCGAATGTCTAATTAGACGTTAGACATTCGATTAGACATTCGCTAATTTTGATTATCGAATGTCTAATTAGACATTAGACATTCGATTAGACATTCAGAAAAATCGCAAATGTTAAATATCGAATGTCTTATTCGACATTAGACATTCGATTAGACATTCGCAAATTACAAGATCTATAACCCAAAAAAAAAAAAAAAAACGAATGTCTAATTAGTCAGTTAGACATTAGACATTCGATTAGACATTCGCAAATTAAGGGATTTAAGTACCAAATTCGTCGGAGGTCGTTGTACATACAGAAAACGAATGTCTAATTGGTCAGTTAGACATTAGACATTCGATTAGACATTCGCAAATTAAGGGATTTAGGTACCAAATCGTCGGAGGTCATTGTACAGTTAGACATTAGACATTCGATTAGACATTCGCGAATTACGATATTTAGGTTCCAAATTCGTCGTAGGTCAACGTACAATCAAAAAACGAATGTCTAATTGGTCAGTTAGACATTAGACATTCAATTAGACATTCGCAAATTAAGAGATTTAGGTACCAACTTACTATACTTAGGTTCCAAATTCGTCAGAGATCATTGTACATTCAAAAAACGAATGTCTAATTGGTCCGTTAGACATTAGACATTCGATTAGACATTCGCAAATTACCAAACTTAGTTTTCAAATTACTCGGAGGTCATTGTACATTCAAAAAACGAATGTCTAATTGGTCAGTTAGACATTAGACATTCGATTAGACATTCGATTAGACATTCGCAAATTACAAGATCTATAACTCAAATTTGTCGGAGGTCATTGTACATTAAAAAAACGAATGTCTAATTGGTCAGTTAGACATTAGACAATCGATTAGACATTCGCAAATTAAGGGATTTAGGTACCAATTCGTCGGAGGTCATTGTACATGCAAAAAACGAATGTCTAATTGGTCATTTAGACATAAGACATTCGATTAGACATTCGCAAATTAAGGGATTTAGGTACCAAATTCGTCGGAGGTCATTGTACATGCAAAAAACGAATGTCTAATTCGTCAGTTAGACATTAGACATTCGATTAGACATTCGCGAATTACGATATTTAGGTTCCAAATTCGTCGTAGGTCAACGTACAATCAAAAAACGAATGTCTAATTGGTCAGTTAGACATTAGACATTTGATTAGACATTCGCAAATTAAGAGATTTAGGTACCAAATTCGTCGGAGGTAATTGTACGTGCAAAAAACGAATGTCTAATTGGTCAGTTAGACATTAGACATTCGATAAGACATTCGCAACTTACTATACTTAGGTTCCAAATTCGTCAGAGATCATTGTACATTCAAAAAAACGAATGTCTAATTGGTCAGTTAGACATTAGACATTCGATAAGACATTCGCAAATTAAGGGATTTAGGTACCAAATTCGTCGGAGGTCATTGTACATGCAAAAAACGAATGTTTAATTGGTCAGTTAGACATTAGACATTCGATTAGACATTCGCAAATTAAGGGATTTAGGTACCAAATTCGTCGGAGGTAATTGTACATGCAAAAAACGAATGTCTAATTGGTCAGTTAGATATTAGACATTCGATTAGACATTCGCGAATTACGATATTTAGGTTCCAAATTCGTCGTAATTCAACGTACAATCAAAAAAAGAATGTCTAATTGGTCAGTTAGACATTAGACATTCGATTAGACATTCGCAAATTAAGAGATTTAGGTACCAAATTCGTCAGAGATCAATGTACATTAAAACAACGAATGTCTAATTGGTCAGTTAGACATTAGACATTCGATTAGACATTCGCAAAATACAAGATCTATAACCCAAATTCGCAAATTAAGGGATTTGGGTACCAAATTCGTCGGAGGTCATTGTACGTGCAAAAAACGAATGTCCAATTGGTCAGTTAGACATTAGACATTCGATTAGACATTCGCAAATAAGTGATTTAGGTACCAAATTCCTCAGAGGTCAATATGTTCAAGATATTAATTGACCAATAAGACATTCGTTTTTTGCGTGTACAATGACCTCAGACAAATTTCGTACCTAAACCTCTTAATTTGCGAATGTCTAATCGAATGTCTAATGTCTAACTGACCAATTAGACATTCGTTTTTTTAATGTACATTGATCTTTGATGAATTTGGTACATAAATCTCTTAATTTGCGAATGTCTAATCAAATGTCTAATGTCTAACTTGACCAATTAGACATTCGTTTTTTAATGTACATTGATCTCTGATGAATTTGGTACCTAAATCTCTTAATTTGCGAATGTCTTATCAAATGTCTAATGTCTAACTGACCAATTAGACATTCGTTTTTTTAATGTACATTGATCTCTGACGAATTTGGTACCTAGATCTTTTAATTTGCGAATGTCTAATCGAATGTCTAATGTCTAACTGCCCAATTAGACATTCGTGTTCTGGATGTACAATGACCTCCGACGTACTTAAATCTGTTAATTTGCGAATGTCTAATCGAATGTCTAATGTCTAACTGACCAATTAGACATTCGTTCTTTGAATGTACAATGACCTCCGACAAATTTGGGTTATAGATCTTGTAATTTGCGAATGTCTAATCGAATGTCTAATGTCTAACTGACCAATTAGACATTCGTTTTTTGAATGTACAATGACCTCCGACGAATTTGGGTTATAGATCTTGTAATTTGCGAATGTCTAATCGAATGTCTAATGTCTAACTGACCAATTAGACATTCGTTTTTTGAATGTACAATGACCTCCGAGGAATTTGGTACCTAAATCTCTTAATTTGCGAATGTCTAATCGAATGTCTAATGTCTAACTGACCAATTAGACATTCGTTTTTTGCACGTACAATGATCTCCGACGAATTTGGTACCTAAATCTCTTAATTTGCGAATGTCTAATCGAATGTCTAATGTCTAACTGACCAATTAGACATTCGTTTGTTGATTGTACGTTGACCTACGACGAATTTGGAACCTAAATATCGTAATTCGCGAATGTCTAATCGAATGTCTAATGTCTAACTGACCAATTAGACATTCGTGTTTTGCATGTACAATGACCTCCGACGTATTTGGTACCTAAATCCCTTAATTTGCGAATGTCTAATCGAATGTCTAATCGAATGTCTAATGTCTAACTGACCAATTAGACATTCGTTTTTTGAATGTACAATGACCTCCGACAAATTTGGGTTATAGATCTTGTAATTTGCGAATGTCTAATCGAATGTCTAACTGACCAATTAGACATTCGTTTTTTGAATGTACAATGACTTCCGAGTAATTTGAAAACTAAGTTTGGTAATTTGCGAATGTCTAATCGAATGTCTAATGTCTAACTGACCAATTAGACATTCGTTTTTTGAATGTACAATGATCTCTGACGAATTTGGAACCTAAGTATAGTAATTTGCGAATGTCTAATCGAATGTCTAATGTCTAACTGACCAATTAGACATTCGTTTTTTTAATGTACAATGACCTCCGAGTAATTTGAAAACTAAGTTTGGTAATTTGCGAATGTCTAATCGAATGTCTAATGTCTAACTGATCAATTAGACATTCGTTTTTTGAATGTACAATGATCTCTGACGAATTTGGAATCTAAGCATAGTAATTTGCGAATGTCTAATCGAATGTCTAATGTCTAACTGACCAATTAGACATTCGTTTTTTGAATGTACAATGACCTCCGAGTAATTTGAAAACTAAGTTTGTTAATTTGCGAATGTCTAATCGAATGTCTAATGTCTAACCGACCAATCACACATTCGTTTTTTGAATGTACAATGATCTCTGACGAATTTGGAACCTAAGTATAGTAAGTTGCGAATGTCTAATCGAATGTCTAATGTCTAACTGACCAATTAGACATTCGTTTTTTGCACGTACAATGACCTCCGACGAATTTGGTACATAAATCTCTTAATTTGCGAATGACTAATCGAATGTCTTATGTCTAACTGACCAATTAGACATTCGTTTTTTGATTGTACGTTGACCTACGACGAATTTGGAACCTAAATATCGTAATTCGCGAATGTCTAATCGAATGTCTAATGTCTAACTGACCAATTAGACATTCGTTTTTTGCATGTACAATGACCTCCGACGAATTTGGTACCTAAATCCCTTAATTTGCGAATGTCTAATCGAATGTTTAATGTCTAACTGACCAATTAGACATTCGTTTTTTGCATGTACAATGACCTCCGACGAATTTGGTACTTAAATCCCTTAATTTGCGAATGTCTAATCGAATGTCTAATGTCTAACTGACTAATTAGACATTCGTTTTTTGAATGTACAATGACCTTCGACGAATTTGGGTTATAGATCTTGTAATTTGCGAATGTCTAATCGAATGCCTAATGTCGAATTAGACATTCGATATTTAACATTTGCGATTTTTCTGAATGTCTAATCGAATGTCTAATTCGACATTAGACATTCGATAATCAAAATTGGCGAATGTCTAATCGAATGTCTAACGTCTAATTAGACATTCGAATATTTTTTTTGAATGTCTAATGTCTAACTTCTAATGCTCTGACAACTTCACACACTTTATATATGCAACTATAAGTCTTTTTGTTTACTGGGTCGGATCTTTGAAGTTTAATCACAAAAAGATAATTGAAATGTCATTTTTCTAAAGATATTCATAACATTCGTGGACAGACTATTTTTGTATTACAAAACAATTGTTTCAGAAATAAATATTCAAATTGAAAAAACTGCAATGTTGCATCTTGAATCTGGCATCGTATAAAGTTACATTTGCCTGGACTTCACATGTCGAATTAGATAACCGTTACAACATGAACAATAGTACAGACAGATACACAATGATATGCTAGCTATTGTATTTATTTGTAAATCTTAGTCGTCACTATACCATCATGATAATTATATTCCGTGTTGGCATAATGTTTACATTAACAACCTCAACCCTCTTAAATATATGTTAGACACTTCTTTAGAACATGCTTGATTAAAATAAAGAAGGAAAAGCAGAAAGTGTCAATAATAATTATTTAATTTCCACAATGTTGATAGTAGTTTTGCCCTATATCAAAATAAAAACTTTATTCATTTGAACATTTAACCGGATTAGCCGAAATTAAACGATTTAATCTTGATTGGTTCAAAATAAATCTATCTGGAGATCAAAATGCCATGTTTGTATATACATGTGTGTGCCGCATCACTGTAAAACGGGTCTGGTTTCAATGTTGTCAATTGAATTCTCCGAATCAAGACAACATATTTTTTTTTCTTTCTAATACTTTCCCAGTTGTAGACGCTATTAGCCACATCTGCAGCAGACACCTTTGAAAACATTTTGACACACACATTGCGGATAGGGCGGATAGTTGCGGATAAAATCCTCATTTGTGGGCGTGGCCTTTTTTTTCTTCAATTTACGGATACAGTTACCTATAGATGCGGATAGATACGGATGGTCGAGGATACATGCGAATGTCAACGGATGTCAGCGGTTAGATATGTTCCCTTTGAATTGACACAATGAGGATAGATACGGATAAATACGGATTACTTACCTTCCATTACCTATTGGTACCTTTTGATGCGGATAGATACGTTCAGATACGAACTGTTGCCCATGCCTTGCGGATGGAAGGGCCATACATTTATTTCTTACACCTATAATGTCTTTGACCGTTATTGGAGATTTATTTATTTCACCTTCATTTATAGGTGGGATCAAGATTAAAATAATAAAGGTCCAAGAGATATTAAAATTTATTTAACCACTAATTTATTTACCTTTATTTCACAACCCTTTATTTCTTCGCCTTAATTAAACAACTACCGCACCGTCGCTGCACCATACGCCACTGTCATGGTACCGATCCGGCCTCTCCGTTGTAGTAGTGATTTATATACAGTCTCTGTCACTTCGCTGCCCTGCTGGTCTTGTTGCCGTACAGCCGCCTTTAAATCATCCAGAACAACATCATCTCTCCACGAGCCGGGGATGAGGTTGTGCTGCTTGTTCTCACGGTCGCCAAGTGCACCATCATCTGCGCATGCCGTTCTCAGCATATTGTGGGGTGTCACACACCCCGGCACCATGGTCTTTACGTTCTGCAGGCAGTCCCAGCGGTTGGCCAGTATGTCAAATGCATTCCTGTGAGACAGGTACATCATCGACTTGTAGCAGCCCTCATGGCCAGGTGCCTAAGTGTGATGGCCACCTTCAGTTCTACCTCCTGCGAGTCTCTGTACCATGTGTCTTCCTTCTGTAGTCTCGGCCTGAGTCGCTCCACCACGACTCGGAATATCTCGGGCTAAGCCTGGTAAAAATGGGGAACGCCACCACATCCTCGTTCCTCAAGAGCATCATGAGGTTGCCATACGCTCCCTGTCCCGTCCTGAGAGTGAGCAAACGGCGGACCCACCACCTCCTCTCCTCTCCCGACGGCGTGCCATCCAGATGCGCATAGATGAGTGTGAGGTTAATGTTGGACTGGCTGAGTCTCATAAATAGCAGTCTGCGTTCGTAAGCCATGGCTGTGACACTAAGAAGACACCAATGATTATGTCAGAAGACCAACCAGTGGTAAAGATCGTCGCACACGAAGTTAAAGGAGCGCAGGAGTCCGTAACTATCCGTATTTATCTTTATCTGAAATCAGCCATTCGCAATTATCCGCATTCATCCTCAGAAATAGGTATATGTCAGTATTGGAACACAAGCTATCCGTATTGAAACGTTTCTTTATATTACAGTATGTAACAATAAGCAGAACGAGACCCGTTCTTAACCGTAACTAAAATCCGCATCTAACCGTATCACTCCACAACGTGGGGTGTACTGCGGAATAATAGGTTTAGATACGGATTATATACGGATAAATGCCTTTAGTTAGCCTCATTTACGGATCATTACGGTTTACTCGTCCGCGCCTGAATTTTGAAACTTTTGAAAATTTGGACGCGTATCCTGTGGATCCTGCGGATACGATTCGGACAGTTACGGATTATGCGGATGCGATACGGACCATTACGGATAGAAGGGATAGATACGGACGAGCCATCCGTAGCATTCGAAGAATCCGTATGTGAGTGTCTGACTAGGGCATAAGAAAGGGTTATAAAAACAGGTCAAAATGCACTTTCGGGGTTAGGCAGAGGAGTCTTTCTGTTCATTATTGTGCACGAGAAATACGAGTGAGCTTACTTACATAAAGGAAGCCAGAACGAGTGCGTTTACTTTCACAAAGGAAGGTATTGATAACCTTTGATTCTTACAGAAGCCTATTTTGTAACAGAAGAACTTAAACAATTATGAGAGGAGAGAAAGACAAAATAACGAGAGCGCCGCGGAGCGAACGAAAACGATCGTCTGTTTGTTCTAAGTCAAAAAGACGCAATATTGACATGGGCATAGCTTTGCAATAATCAATTTGTAGGCCGTCTCGTGAGAAAATCAACATTGTGGACTCTGCTTAAAGTATCGACCCGGATCATCCTAAGCATGCCACACAGGTCTACCCGGATAGACACTCTTCGCCTCCTGTGGATTTTCTGTTTCAGGAATAACTAGTCTATACATCTATCCCCCTAAGACGGAATGTGTCGGCCGGATCATTCTGCGCTGACAGCGCAGGCTGATCTGGTCGATATATTACGCAGATGTCTATCGCTGCAGCTGCATTTTGGGGCATTTTGAGGAAAAGTGTGTATTCACGTGCCTACAGTGTCTAAAGGGAGCTATGCCCCTGACTGAATTATTATTAAAGCAAGGGTTATTGAGCCTTACCATGGATTAGAAGAAAGATACTTTTCCATACGTGTTATAATTGGGTTTAGATGACTTTTATTTGTATCTTGGGTATCATAATTGTAGTATTGCAATATATAGGTATTGGATGAAATAAGTAGGTATTAATTGCGTTGCTTCAGCAAAAAATACATCTGTATGTATATGATACTGTGATGTCTCGCTTAGGCTTTCCCGAGTTGAGGTTATGCAACATGTTTCAAGTTTCAAAACAATACAATACAATACAAACACCTTTATTCCTCTCAGTTCTGCAAACAAAATACATGGGGATGATATAAAAGTACATAGTCATCGAGGCTGAACAATACATATTTTAAACATGAACGGTGAAAACATCTTAATAGGATAACAATTGTGAAATTTATCAAAACAGTCGTCAATTCACATTTACAATACGCTCTCTCTCTCTCATAAGAAAGCGGTATTGTCATTGTGAAGGAAGGCTCAACAATGTGTACTATAGTTTCATGAATCAAATTTTATTCATTTTTTCTCCAGAAAATCATATACCTACGTGGCAAGTATAACATACAACAGTGACCGAAATGATTTGGACACGTCTACAGTGTCTCACATACAAAATGACTACATATGTAACAAACAGTTTGTTTCGATTTAGGAAGAAGATTTATCAACTCTGATATAAAAAAAAATCCACACTGTAAACTAAATAGTTTACAATATGAAAGTATGCAATACAAAGGTTATTGACCCTGTACTGTGAAATCATCGTTGGACCTCGTTCTTTGGCGAACGTAGCCTCGTAAGCTCGGCAACGTCAACCCAAGAAATCGGTCCAACGATGATTTCACAGTACAGGGTCAATAACCTATAATGACACATTACATTTTATAACATATAACTGCACATTGAATCTATTACCTGATATGTGTCTGTCCGTGGATACAAACTGGCAGTTCTGTCAATATGCTCCTTCTTATCAGAATCTACACTAGTTGACAGAAGCTTCTAACACGCTAGTGTAAGTAATATTCAAACGGTATCGACCTAGATCAGACTGCGTAGATGTACAAGTTGATGTGGATCTACACCCTTCATAATAGTCCACTTGTACATTTTCCAATAGACGAGATCATTTAATATGTTTGCAGTCGTCTGCTTTGGAAACACAAGTGGAAAACAGAATCATTTAAGAAAACCTTTAGGGAAAAAGAGAAATTGCACGTTTACTTTTTTCTCTATGTGTTCGAAATGCGTCTGTTGCAGATGCATCGAAATGATTAAGACTAATGTCTAAATCAATTTATTTCCTTTTCTTTAATTTAAATTCTGGTGGTAAATATAACCTGTATATCCTCCAATATAGGAAGATCATACAAAGATGAACACATTGATAAACAAAGAAAAAAAAAAGAAAAAAAGGAAAGGTTATACACAAAAATAAAATATCTCTTTAAATTACCACACTTATATCAGAGCCAATGCCTATCATCTGGTGAAAAGATTGAAAACATCTCTGGAACAAAATAAGTGCACGGAAGAGAGTTCAAGGTGAGTTGAAATGAGAATTTCTTATTGATAAATGCATCCTCATCTGTAATCCTTACACACTCTTATGACACAAGTAATGTGGCAGCATTCCTGATGTGGTACATGATAAGTATGTATACAAACAAATGTCTATCAACACCTCAAAAGCAGAATCCAATTATAACCACACTCCTCAAATAACTCTAATATTTGATAAGTGTAGGCAAACAGAATGCAGTAGGTGAGAGGCGAAAGACAGACATATAATTTCGATTTTTAAGTCACACTATACATGTAGTACGTTTCCCTTTAAATTCTTCCAATGCAGAAGAAGACCCTGAACAGTTCATATGGAGAATATGGTTCACTGCTAAAATCTAGCAGTTGTAGTTTCTCCTGTGATCAGGCTCAGATATGTTTATGTTTTATGAAATGCTCCACAGACATCAGTCTATATAAAAAGATATTGCCTGAAATCATGCATGTATTACTGTATCTGTAAATCAACTAAAAGCTCCAAAACATTTCACTTTCGGTTTATAAGAAAAGGGGAACTTAAATATGCAGTATCGATATTTTTGTACCAGATCACTTCACGCATTAAAAGAAAAAAAACTTGGGCCTATTACATCACACGATTTACGTACATTGCAGGAAGTTCTTAAATATAATTGGTAAATACCTCGGTTTTTGTTGAAAATTGAAGTTGAATACTTTGGCCGTCGCACATGTCAGTTTTGTCTAAACTAGTTAAATTAGTGGGCTTCACGCGACCATAATAAGCCGGTTGTGATTGGGGAGCGTGATATAGTGTGGCCCGAAATAGAGCATATTGAAGAGAAACGCAGTTTTATACTGGTGCCAAAAGCTTACGATTTATTTTTTGAAATCATGGGAAGAACATCAGAGAGATGAACGTACGCACACTGTTAAGAGTAATCGCACGCTTTCTTTGGTAACTTGTCCCCCCCCCCCCCCCCCCCCCCCCCCCCCCCCGCTTGAAATAAAGCACCTTTCAGTCAGAACGGAAACCATTGGTGATCAGACTGGATGGATGAGCATTCTGGTTTTAGTTGTATATGTCGATTTTGAAGAATATACTCTTTTTCTGATATGCTAATTTTATGCTAAATCTGCCCTGATTTGATCGAACTTGATATTGGCAAATTCTTGCGTGTTCTAGTATGATGGTATGTAAGATATAAATGAAACGCGGACTGTATAGACCAATATACGACCATTCATATGAGCAGACCGCTCTGATTTCAATTATGAGCCAAAATATTATACCACGTTGGTTAGAGGTGCCGTAAGTTATTTGATTTCACGTATTTGAGCTGCGTCTAGTGATTTGGGGTCAAATTGACATTGTGTCAAATGATCATATAAACATACATGGACGTAAATCTAGTCGAGCTCTGTTCTAATGTTGTGTCAAACGATACATACTTGTATATATAACATATAGGCAGCCAGTGAAGACTGTGGTTAGAATGTGTGTGTTCACAGATTCACCCGAGTATTCACTGTTCGCATATGCAATAATACCCCCAACTCGCAAAACGCGGCTCATGCGAATAGATGAAGTAAACGCATGATCTCTCATTAAGCGATATCTTTGTAATGGGTTTGATATAAGATTATCCTGATCTGAAGCAATAATGGAGATCAAACAATAACCCAGTGGTTTGCCGCGAGTCTTACACAAATGTTCCATTTAAATAATTTATTCGTGGTCTTCAGTTTATAAAATAGGTTTTACCAGCCCCTAATCAGTGGTTTATTGCACTAAATTCAAACAGCGTTAGCCAACACTGATTTCCAAGATCAGTCTGCACATTCGAACAGTCTACTCGTGGTCTACACTGTTCGCTACTTATTTATCAATTCTTTGTAAAGGCCATTTTAAAGAGTTACATAAGCCACATCCCGCATCCCACATCACACATTCAGACGCTGGATGACGACTTTGGAAAACTTTGTGAACAGAGGAGAAATCGCTCATAATGAGCAATTACATATCTTGCCACAATGTTTTCAACTCTAGTTCATAATTAAAACCCTTTTCATAGAGATTTTCAAGTGTTCACCAATATTTCTTCGAAGTCGTCTGCTGCAAATTAGTTGTTTGTGGGAAAGGGTAAATGACTTCCCGGTTTAGGATAATATCAAATTACTTGAGTCACGACTTAACTTAGAAGATATGTTAACCTTTTGTTGTGCTGTGAGAAACGGTTAACTGATCCGACACGACTTGTTTGTCTGGTATGAAAACATGCGAGGATAAAAAACAATAACTAGACTTCTGGTAGAAAGAATTTTTCATGATAATTAATAAATTACATTGTGTGCTATGAAAATAAGAACTTTATAGTTTAAGCGATTTTCTTCTTTATCAATATGAACTTCAAAAGTCTTCTGTTGGAAAGGATCCAAATGCCGTCGATATAAGGGGAAGCTCTGAACAAGTTACATTTGGGACAGCTAACATGTCTTTAAAAAAATGCAAAAGAATCTGACATTTAGAGAATGAATTTCAGACAGCGATTACAATGATTATGACGAAAAGTATTGTGATATTTCCCGAAAGTCGTTGTACCAATGATAAACACCGGTTTTGTCCGGGCCCGATTTGGTCCAAATTTAAGGTTACAATACACCAAACAAAATCCTTCTTTGTTTCCATGTAAATCGACCAGTTTCAGTCCTCAATTGTCACACTTTCTAAGCGTTTCTCATGTAGAACACTATATATCAGTGAAAAGAGTTACCTCCTAGCTTTAAAACAATCCAAAGAACATGTGGGGGTCATGCATTATGCAAGAAAGAACTCACCAGGCGAAAATGGTAACCGTCATTTTGGACCAAATCGGGCCCGGACAAAACCGGTGTTTAGCATTCTCTAGTTTCACTTTCAAACAAGGTCAAAATACTAAAAGTGATCAAATCAATCATTTCCAGTGCATCCTATGCATCCTATACACATTCACAATGCATTTTAACTCAATGTCATATATTCAATACATTCTGGTGATGGTATACACTCATTTCTACGCAAACAAAGGGACTATAGTGCTGTAGATCAGCAAGTCAGCGGATGTATTTAGCGTAATTTGACCTCTAAGAAAAAAAAAAAATTGACCTGTCATTTTCATGGACTCTAAAGCTTCTTTAGACACTTACTTTGCCCTCAGAGATTTGGTTTGTTTGTACATTTACTGAGAATGGTATAAAATGAAAGCAAAATAGCAAATATTAGGACAATTAGACAATTATTTCAAAGAAATTTCAAATTTACTATGCAACCCAAACCTAGGTTTCGCGACTTCAGTCCGGTAAGTTATCTCCGCTCGCGCATCATACAGGTCTTCAAGACAAAAAAACCCACATAAACACATAACATTTTTAGGTTTTACTGTGCACCATGTTTAAAGATATGACGAAACGTCATGTTTATGCCTGCTTTAGGCAATTAACCAATCAAAGAAAATTTTAAATTACTGGATAAACATCAGTTTTTGTGGAAAAATGTCAAAAAGGCTATTACCTAATGGCTTGATACCTCCATGATCCTAAAGTACACCCCAGGCACCCAGTTTCATCATTTTTCAAGCAATTTGACTGAATCCCACCCCGTCAAGTACTCTAGAATGTTTCAATATGTGCAGCTGACACAAAATTTACTTTTCATATATTCCACTCAAAAGCACTTTATTAAATTCTTACGAATTCTCATATATCAATTAGTGCAGCACACAAATAACAAACCACGATAGTTAGAGGTCTGTGTTCCCACTTAAACAAATTTGCAGCAGATGACTTTGAAAACACACACAATATTGGTTTGGAAACTCCCTTTAAATGAAAGTACAAAAGATGAATAGAGTTGAAAAAGTCTGCTGCAGAGGCCTCAGAAAGCGTCTATATGAGGGAACGGGTTAACCGTGATCTATTGTGATAATTTATTTACCTCAATGGTACTCGTTCTAGGTAACATTGATGAGAAACCTATGAGAATCTGCTTCAGATAACTTTATGCTCTAAACTCAAAATAAGCAAGTTCCATTTCTCCTACAACGTTTTAAATCGATTTCAAAATCACACTTCCAATTTTACAGATGATGAATCAAAGCAGACGACTCTAAACGTTTAAGGAAACAAGGAACAGTCAATCCAATTTCCCGGAAAATCTAAATTGCCATTTTACATGTTATACTGTGCTATATAACAATGTAAAGGGCTTTTGTCCTTTCAGAGAAACGTTTGTTTCGTTCGATATTTCGGAGCATCTTCAGCCGACGACTTTAAAAACACTGTGGCAAAAGGAGAAACTGCTCACAATGACTAATTTCTCCTATAGCCACAACGTTTCAACTTTCTTCGATAATTATACTTTCATTCAATGAGACTTTCAGTCATCGTCGTCTGCTGCAGATTTGTTAAATGTAGAAAGCGTTAACATGACATAAACATGTCTTTGAGTAAAAGGATTGAATTTGGTTAGTTCGCGTAACGACCGATCGCTTAAACTAAATTTCTTTCAAGGATTTTAAAACCAGTCTTCAGAGCCCCATTAACGCTTTCTCTCATATAGACGCTTTCTGACGTCTGCAGCAGGCGGCTTTTTGAAAACATGGTGACAAACGAGCAATTTCTCCTTTTGTTACCATGTTTCAACTCTATTCAATTATTCGATTTTCATTTAAATGGAGTTTCCAAACAATTTCGGGTAAGTTTTAAAAGTCGTCTGCTGCAGAATTGTTGTATGTGAGAAAGGGTTAATATCCTTATTAAAATTGAAAAATGTCCTTTGTAAAAAAAGCATTACCCTTTTCATGACCCAAAATTGCCATTGACACAATAAATGTTCAGGAGTTTGAAACCAGATCAGCCTGTATATATGCATAGTGTAGTACGCATTGATCGCCATCCCGTGAAGTAACTATAGACCCTTTTTACATAGAACAGATCTGCATATGACGGGTTTGAAAACATAAATCCAAAATGTTGAACATTCCTGTATATATGCAAGTGTGCGTATTGAATATAACTCAAAACATTGTAAAACATGAAGAAAGTGATTATAATGAGCTAATTCTTCTTTGTAATAATCGTTACACATGTAGTCTGTTGAAGATGCGTCTACGGGACCATTTCCCTCCTGCAGACGCATTTTGACGCATAAGCAGCTGGAGACTTTTGATGAGCAATTTCTCCTCTGGACACAATGTTTTCAACTTTATTTAACAATTAAGCTATCTTTTATGGAGATTTTTCAGGATTTTATCCACATGTTTTCAAAGTTGTCTGCTGCAGAATTGTTGTATGTGGGAAAGGGTTAACGCAATCAATGAACTAATTACCCTTTTCCCTAATACAATGTACACCAAATCTGCAGCAGTATATTAAAACAAATAAAAAATAGGCACATCTTTGAAAAACTCCTATAGATTCAAGTATGGTCATTGTGAATTATAGTTAAAGCCTTCTGGAAACGTTTTCAAAAGAAGGCGCGTCAGAAAGCGTATGTATGTTGGTAAGGGTTAATACCCTAATTCACGAGATGAGGCATTTATATCAAGCTTTATTCTTACAACTGTCATCAGCGCACTGCATTTTTTAAAGTAGCCTTTGCAAAGATTTGATATATAAGTAGGGAACAATGTTGACCATGATTAGACTGTACGAATATACACACTTATCACAGACTTATCACAGACTTATCACGGCACTTTGTTAACTATTCGTCTGTGGTGGAAAGGGCTGAAATCAGTCACATAAATATCTTTATCTTAATTGAGCCTTCTTTTGTGAAAAATGAATTACCTTTATCTTGAATGCCTTCGAAACAAGAAAATACGTCAGTGGGAGTTTGAGATAAGATCAGCATCTGCTACACATACTTTATTCTGCATTGCTCGACATCCTAAAACATTATTAACCCGTTTTCACATACAACAAATCTGTAATAGACGACTTTGAAATTATCCAGGCAAGCATTTGGCAAAAACCTATCGAAGCAATTAGTATTATTGTATATACATGTAGTTGTAAACATTGTGGAGAAAGGCACAATTGCAGTCATTATGAGTTATTTCTTCTTTTGTCACAAAGTATGCAAACGTGGTCTACGTCCGCAGGAGCGAAATGGTTAAACGCAGTCTTCAGGATCACATCTTTATGTAAAATTAAACAATCCTTGTGGAAAAAAAGCATGACCCTTATCACGAAGAAAAAGATCTCCTTCGACAAAAGAAATAAAAAATTTGAGAATCTGAGACCAAATCAGCCTGAGCATGCGCATATTTTAATCTGCATTGCTCGACATCCGGTGGATAAACTATGAACCCTTTCCTACATAAAGAAATCTGCAATTGACGTTTTGAAAACATGTAGGCAAATGGTATATTTCTTGAATAGAGTCTAAAACTTTGTGGCAAAAGGAGAAATAAATAATCATGAGCATTTTCTCCTTTTACAGCAATGTTTTGAAAAGTTGTCTCGAAATGCGCCTGCAGGAGGGAACGGGTTAAACCGTCTTCTAAAACTGAGACAAAACACTGATCAGTCTATAGAAATATATGCTATGCTATTTACTACAGAAATGACAATTGTCTGACGGTATATTACCGAGCACTGGAAGTGTTAGGACACTCTGAACACACCAGGGGACTCTATTACCGGTAGGTTCAAACTTGAGACCGTCTCGGTGGTGTAGTGGTAGAGCGTCCGCTTCGGGTGTGGAAGGTCGCGGGTTCGATCCCCGGCCGGGTCATACACAATACTTTAAAAATGGCTGTAATGGCTGACGTTCTTGGCGCTCAGGGATGCTGGGTTAGTATTGCGACTGACTGGCTCGATGTGTCAGGATAAATGGACCAGTAGTACTGGTAATTTACCCAGGAAACGCCGTGATATAACTGAACAATTGTTGAACACTTCGTTAAACACCAAATCAACAAACAAACGTACTCCTGATAACTATGTACTCATAGTTATTGTGCAAACGGCGTGCCATACACCTGCGCCTATGGATCTCTCGATAGCGCAATTAACGC
Source organism: Serripes groenlandicus (assembly GCA_031761405.1). NCBI lineage: Eukaryota > Metazoa > Mollusca > Bivalvia > Cardiida > Cardiidae > Serripes > Serripes groenlandicus. The sequence goes on along the minus strand of JASEVX010000002.1, from coordinate 81,994,571 downwards.
ACCGCTGAAAAGATACGCCTATCGATAGCACAGTTAATCTACACATTTAACGCCGTGATATAGAACTGAAGCATGTACCTATGAAAGTGGCATTAAACATAATAAGAATGACTCGGTTTAAAAGATAATTCATTTAATTTAGTTTCTAGTACCATTGGGGCTAGCACCTTTTTAAGGTATAGCCCTATGTAGGTATTTAACTCGTCTACTAAATTAAACCTATTACCTGTAATTCCTTCTTAAGAATTGAAAAATAAAAGGAAACCAACCGAAATAAGCTGTACTGTACCCTCGGAATTTTATACCAAGTGTAAACAATTTATATATGAGCCGTTCCACGAGAAAACCAACATTATGGATTCTGCGTAAAGTATCGACCTAGATCAGCCTGCACAGTCCGACTCAGGGGAATAGAGGTATAGAGTAATGATTCCTGAAACAGAAAATTCACAGAATGCGAAAAGTATCGCTCGGGTTAGCCTGTGTGGCATGCTTAGGCTGATCCGGGTCGATACTTTACACAGAGTCCACACTGTTAGTTTTCTCGTGGAACGGCTCACATGCACATCAATGATGTCTGTTCCATTGATATAGATGACGCGTCTGGTAATTTGGGGCACGTTTTAATAAGTAGACGAGGTTTAACGCAACTGTAGCAGACGAATTTAGAAAACAATATACATTTCTAATTCGTGTTAAGCATTTACCCTTTGTCTCTTCGAAATGTTGACTGATGGTGAATTCTCTCATACATAGTCTCATCATAGACGTCACTGTTTGTATTTGCACTAACACTCATTTACCTCTGACGGATTAACGTATAGTTTACATTGACGTGAATGGTGAAATTATATATCTATGCAACTATAAGTCTTTTGTTTACCGGGTCGGATTTTTGAACTCTCTTCACAAAAAGATAAATGAAATGTCATGGTTCTAAAGATATCTATAACATTTGTACATTGACTGTTTTTGTATTACAAAACAATTGTTTCAGATATATATATTAAAATTGAAAAACTGCAATGTTGCATCTTGAATTGGGTATCATATAAACGTAGATTTGCATGGACTTCACATGTCGAATTAAACAACCGTTACGCCTTGAACAATAGTACAGACAGATAGACAGTGATATGCTTGCTATTGTATTCGTAAGTATATCTAAGTAGTCACTATACCATAATGATATAGGGTCTCACAACTATGTTGGTGTTGGCTAAAATATATGTTTACATTAACAACTTCAACCCACTGAAATATGTTTTAGACGCTTCTGTAGCAGATGAATGATTAATACAAAGTATGAAAAGCAGAAAGTGTCAATAATAATTATTTTGTAATTACATAAATGTTGATAGTAATTTTGCTCTATTAGATAAAAAAGAACAAACTTCATGTTTTGTTTGTGATTTCAGTTTCCTTGTTGTTCATGGCGGATTGTTTGGTAATTAGCTACATGTAATCAGATACTGAAATACTCTATTCGTTTGAACATTTAACCCGGTTAGCAGAAATTAAACGATTTAATCTTGATTGGCTTAAAAGAAATCTATCCAGAGATCAAAATGTCATGTTTGTATATACATTTATGAGCCGCGTCACTGTAAAACAGGTTTCAATATTCTCAATTTAATTCTCCTAATCAAGACACTACATACAACATAAGATTTGTTTTTTTTCTAACAATTTCCCAGTTGTAGATGATATTAGCCACATTTGATGCAGACAACTTTGGAAACATTTTGACAAAGAGAGAAATTGATAATGCTGAGCTATTTTTCCTTTTGCCTCAGTGTTTTCAACCCTATTCAATAACGATGATCTAATTTAAGGAGATTTTACATATATTTTCTTGGGTATTTTTAAAGTCGTCTGCAACTAAAATATCGTCTATGGGAAAGGGTTATTCAATCATGTCAAAACGCACTATCAGTGTAAGTCAGGGGAGACTTTCTGTTCATTAATGTGCACGAGAAGTACGAGTAAGCTTGCTAACACAAGGGAAGGTATTGATAACCTTTAATTCGTACAGAAGCCTATTTTGTAACAGAAGAACTTCAAAAATAATCAGAGGATTTTAAGAAAATGTATTAAAGGCGCCGCTGAGCGAACGAAAACGATCATCTGTTTATTGAGTCTTAATATGGGTTAGAAGAAAGGTATTTTTCTATATGTGTAATACTTGCGTTTATGTAGGTTTTCTTTGAACACCGCTAATATGTTCTATTTGGATGCATTTTATTTGTATCTTGGCTATTATAATTGTATTATTGCAATACATATGTATTGGGCGAAATAAGTAGGTATTGATTTATATAAAGCATCTGCGTTGCATCAGCAAAAAAGACGTCTGCATGTTTTTGCAAAATGTGATGTCTCGCTTAGGTCTCCCCGATTTGACGTTTCAAGTTTCAATTAACACAATACAATACGATACAATACAAATACACTTATTTCTCTCAGTTCTGCAAACACAATAATTTGCAAAATGTGATGTCTCGCTTAGGTCTTCCCGATTTGACGTTATGCTATACGTTTCAAGTTTCAAATTAACACAATACAATACGATACAATACACATACCCTTATTTCTCTCAGTGCTGCAAACACAATAATTTGCAAAATGTGATGTCTCGCTTAGGTCTTCCCGATTTGACGTTATGCTATATACGTCAAGTTTCAAAATAATACAATACAATACATTTACAATACAAATACCTTTATTCCTCTTAGTTCTGAAAATAGAATAAATGGGGATGATATAAACATACATGGTCAACGGGGTGAAGCAAAACACAAAAGGCGGTGAATATGCTGACAAATACATATTTCAAACATAAACGTTTGAAACCTATCTGAATAGGTTGAACATTGTGAAATATACCAATTCAGTCTTCAATTCAGTTACAATACGCTCTCGTATGAGAGGGGTATTGTCACTGCTAAGGAAGGCGTAACAATTTGTACTTTAGTTTCATGACTCAAGTTTTATTCATTTTTTCTCCAGAAAGTCATAGACCCACGTGGCAAGTATTACATACAACAGTGAAACATACAACAAATAACACAACAACACATCTAGTATATATATATGTGCTCATATGCAAATGTTCATTTTAACATTTCATATCAAATACATGTACACGCTTGTTTATATGTACCTTAATACATACACATATATATGCATGTATCTATATGTATGGCAAGACACGAGAGGAAAATGAATGTCAAACTCATGATACATAGATGCAAATATTTAACATTAAGAACAGTTATGATAAGACAATTAATTTGAACTTTATATGTCAGAAAATGATCTTTTTATCATATTCTAATAGAGAATATGATATTTAAAAAATAAACTTGTAAAACTTTATGTCAGTGTAAAAGGGGAAACTATACTATTATAAGTCATAAAGATTAAAGTACATTGATATTCTTGTCTCAAACTATAAATAATTTAGCCGTTCCATGAGAAAACCAACACTGTGGACTCTGCTTAAAGTATCGATCCGGATCAGCTTAAGCCGGGCAGGCTAAACCCGGACATATACTTTTCGCCTCCTGTGGATTTTCTGTTTCAGGAATCGTTACTCTATACATTTATCAACCTGAGCGGACTGCTCAGGCTGACTGGGTCAATACTTTACGCAGAGTCCTTAATGTTGGTTTTCTCGTGGAGCGGCTCATATATAATGCTGCATTTTTGCATGCTAAAGGTTGGAGATAAAAGAGTCAATAATACACGAATTTGCATGAGTTTAAATTAGTTCATAAGATATGTCTTTTTCACAACAACTTAAAAAAACATGTAATAATAGCTTTGTCTGATATTAACAAATTCAACTATATATCTGTACATTGGAAAGGGTTAAAACATTTCTAAACATTTAGAAATTGCTCATAATTGAACCGACAGTCTAGCATTAATGTTTTCAACTCTATTCAACAAATCATTTCAATGTCATGTGATGGAGATGTATTGTATGTGGAAAGGGATAACTCATTATATCATTTGAATACACTGTTTTGTGTGATGTAACGACCTCAATGACCCGAAAGACTTCACAATAATTTCGAAACCACTGCTTCTCCTCATGGACAAAATTAATTCACGGTCCTAACTTCGATATACATACATTGTACCGTCTCCGTGGTTTAGTAGTTAGATCATCCGCCTTCAGCTCGGTGGATCAGGGTTCAATCCTTATTCGGGTACTACCATAGACTTAAAACACGACAGTAATGGTTTCCTTTCATTGCACTCTGACATGGTTGTGTGGATATCATAGCGAATGATCCATCGATGACAGGAAAGATACACCGGTAGCACAGGTTATATACCCAGGGAACGTTGTTTTAACCGGAATACTGTTAGACTCGGAATGAAACACTATTTATTGAAATTCGATGTACATATCAGAAAATGCATCACAAATGGCGACAGGTTTATATTTGTATGACCAGTGTTAACATTGTGTGCCTCATGATTGGTTGTATATTGGTAGATAGAGTTAACTGTATAGTTAGAAAAGGCGAAATTGTTCATAACGTTTTTTAAATGCCCTTTGACGGACATTTTGTTAAACATTATTGTGCTGCACGTGACTATAAACAACATTTAAATGGGCCAGTATCACGATTTTTAAGTCACATATACGTGTGCCATTATCACGATTTTAAGTCACATATACGTGTGCCATTATCACGATTTTAAAAATCACATATACGTGTGCCATTATCACGATTTTAAATCACATATACATGTGCCATTATCACGATTTTAAAATCACATATACGTGTGTCATTATCACGATTTTAAAACACATATACGTGTGCCATTATCACGATTTTAAATCACATATACATGTGCCATTATCACGATTTTAAATCACTTATACATGTGTAATTATCACGATTTTAAATCACATATACGTGTGCCATTATCAAGAATTTAATTCACATTTACGTGTGCCGTTATCAGGATTTTAAATCACATATACATGTGCCTATATCACGATTTTAAATCACATATACGTGTGCCATTATCACGATTTTAAATCACATATACATGTGCCATTATCACGATTTTAAATCACTTATACATGTGTAATTATCACGATTTTAAATCACATATACATGTGCCGTTATCACGATTTTAAAATCACATATACGTGTGTCATTATCACGATTTTAAAACACATATACATGTGCCATTATCACGATTTTAAATCACTTATACATGTGTAATTATCACGATTTTAAATCACATATACGTGTGCCATTATCAAGAATTTAATTCACATTTACGTGTGCCGTTATCAGGATTTTAAATCACATATACATGTGCCATTATCACGATTTTAAATCACATATACGTGTGCAATTATCACAATTTTAAATCACATATACGTGTGCCATTATCACAATTTTAATTCACATATACGTGTGCCATTATCAGGATTTTAAATCACATATACGTGTGCAATTATCACGATTTTAAATCACATATACGTGTGCAATTATCACGATTTTTAATCACATTTGCGAACAATACTAGATCAGCATGCACAAACGTGCAACCAAATTTGTGTGTGCATTGTGTGCTTACAATATATATAGAAAAAAACAACTCTGCTTATGTAAAAGTACTTATTAAAGGTCAATTTGTATGTAATATGGATAGCAAAGTGTATGTACATCCATTAACTTGTATACCCAAGACCCTTACATCTATATTCTCAAACAAATGATCAATGGTAATATATTTAAAAGTAATAAATAAAGGTCAATGGTTATGCTATTTTGTGCAAGAATTCAGTGGGAAAGGGATGAAACTTCGGTATAGAATGTGATAAGGATAGCGTGTGTGTTCATCCTTTAACTTGTATACACAAGATCCTTATATCTGTCATATAGTGTGGTTCTTCTATGTTTAGTATTAGAAGAAATGCCACATTTGTAAGTGTATTAGAAGAAATGCTACACGTGTAAGTAGTATACATGTAAATGATAAAGTAGCTTTTAACATCTCTGTAAGACAAATACCAATGCTGAAGGTAAACGATACAATTCACCTTTGCTTGTATTATTATGACAATTAGTTACCCCGTTCAAGCACAAATACAAATACCATCATTCGGTCCATTGCACCCGACTTTATGATAACTAGTCTGTGTTAGAGGTATCGTATCTACCTATATTCAATTGCAGTTTACTGAACTATACATGCGCTTGTACGCGATCTACTAATACTACAATACAGCATGAAACTATACAACTGTCAACCCAAATATTGTGTCTGGTGTATCCAGTTTACCTGCGGATTTTTTCAGACTCGTACCCTTTACAACATCAGACGCATTTCAAAACAATGTTAGAAAAGGAAAAAATGCTCTTAATGAAGAATTTCTCATTTTGCAGCAATGCTTTTTCTTCAACAATATTAAATAATCATCAAGTTATTTATACTGGTTTTCAATAATATATTTCAACATGTCTGCTAAGTCGTCTGGTGTAGATTTATTTATGTCGGAGAGGGTTAAGGCGTAGTTCATGTTATGACCCAGTATAAGATAATTGAAGTATTGAACAAAAAGATAACGTTACGTGCATAGATCCAACCCTCATTCAAATACTAAAACGGCTCTTGATCACAAACAATAACGAGTCGGGCACAATGACCGGACTATTTTATTCGACAATAAACAGTTTAACCCTTCTCAAGTTCCTATATTTTTCGGTATGACTTCTTAAAAGTTTTGTTCTATTGTTGAGCATAATTTCCTTATGCCATATAACAGCATGCTAAAGCATTATCCGATCCCTCAAAACACTTGTTTAAACATTCAACATTGTCGGTAACGGAAAGGGTTATATGGTCACTAAATAATAACATTCTCTAATTAGAAGCGTTCTTTCAAAAATATGTCATGACCCTTTCCTCAGACGCATGTTGACGATTATGCAGCAAAAGACTTTTGAAAAGATTGAGGCAAAATGTTTTAATTCATGCAATCATTTTCTTTCATTTATTCTGAGTAGCCATCATTTTGATTTCATGTTTTCAAAGTCGTCTGCTGCAGATTTACTGTATGAGGGAAATGGTTAAATGGTTCACATGACACAATTTAGCTACTCCGTAATAAAACCGACACACAGATAATTGCGACAAGTGACTGCAACCAAATGTGCCCGTGACCCGTGCCCGTGACTGCAACCAAATGTGCCCGTGACTCCGCCGATCCCATACTGGTATTGTATGTTCTATATGAGATACACAATGTTACAGGCTTCTAGAGAAGCATTGTGGTTAAAACTTGGCCCTTCGTTTGAAGTTCCAACCCCCCCCCCCCCCCCCCCCCCCCCCCCGAAAGACTGTTTCCCCGTGACGTGGTCCCCTAAATGGGTAAACAGGACATCATATATTCGGATTGGTTCGTGTTTAATCGATTGTTTAGACGATGCGTATAGATATATCTTGTTAAGACCAGTATAGTGTTAACATTTATCCAAAATGTCCCTGTGTACGATTTACATGTTGTTAATTGCACATTTAATTGGACTTAATTTAGGTGCAGAACGGACAGATATAAGCCTGCAGATATGCATCCAGCAGGTAACTTCTATTTAGTTTTGTTGTTGTTGTAAATTAACATTTTTCCTGATACAGATTTCTTGTCGGATTACAATCGTGACTATGTCATGACAGATTCTACTGTATCGGATCAAAATCGTCACAATGTCCTTTGTTGTCTGTACGGTATTTGCACATTTTTTTTTTGCCGTATCTTGCCGATACAAAAGTACGGGACTATCACACGAAACTGCTTTCTAACGGATGTTTTCCGTCAACGGGACGCTATCGGGACGGATTCGGTCGTTTTTTACCATGCGAAAGATACAAATCAGATCATTGAGACGAATTTGGCTGGAAACGGCTGAATCGGGACGACTCCTGAACACTATCTGATTGTTGTCGTGATGCTATGTGTCATGTGTTTCTTCGAATCTTTTTGATTCCATTTATACTGATTAATTTGTCTTAAAAAACCAATCACTAAGTGAGTCATCGAGTACATAAAAAAGGCTACTATACATAGTTATATACTATTATTTAACAGGAAGACGGCAAAGAAGACTTCGTTCCTATTGTGCATACGCCCGTGAAAGGTAAACTTTTGTTTAGCATTATCCATTTATTGGACCGATACTGATTAATGGTTACCAACCTAAACATGCCCTTTCAACAGTACTTAACTTTGTCATGGCATTTGCGCTGTAAGTTGGAATAATATAGTATATGCAAATATGTTTAGTCTGGGATTGGTGCACAATTGCCATCCTGAGCGACAAAGGGATAAACTAAAAATAAACTCCTTGCACATGCAACGTTCACATGTAGACTACTACGTAAACTGTCAGATTACATAGACACGTGTTAGATTAAGTGCACTGGTCACGCATGCGAAAGTTCAATTAAAACAAGAACGATATGTTTTTATATATTTCAAGGTATTATTATTGGATTGTGTGCATCTTTCGTCTAACAATTTACTGGCCGACATTTTACCGGCAATAACTTGCTTCCAATTTCATAGACCGTTATCAAGATTTTTATTTTTAACATATCTTAAACATTCGAATTCGGGTCATGTCGGGTCAAAAAAAGGTCACTATCTCAAATATAATGTCACATTTTGAAAAATACATGTTTTAAAAATACAATAATTTGTGTGTAAAGTAAAACTTCATCCGTATATCAAGGTTGCAATATGTGATACATTTGGGTGGATATTTGTACTCCAATTGTTGTGCCAATCATGAGATTAAGTACAAATATTCACGCAAACCACTGATGAGATTACACTGTATTATGTTGACATTATTTGAAGTATAACTAAGTATTTATATGTAATGGTATCTTGCAACATTTAATGTCTACCTCTTGCTATACGCTATATACACCAAAAGTCGTCTGTAAAGCATTGTCGCTCCTTTCAATGAAAGCCCAAATATCTACTACCATGCAATCATAAACAAAATGACATTTCATCTAGTTCGCATGTGTGCAAAGCTATATATGTGAGTTTGTGTGTGTGTGTGTGTGTGTGTGTGTGTGTGTGTGCGCGAGCGAGCGATTGCGCGAATGTGCGAATGTGTCATGTGCATGCAATTTATTTATTAATACTTATATTGTATGATGAAAAACTATGTATAGTTTAAGTTAATACAATCTCTATCTATCTATAATATGAATAGTGCGGACACTGTAGAAGCTGCATGTTTAACTTAAGCATATGTTTAACATTGCCTTGTATTTGCCTTCATGATATCTACGCCAAGTACACATATATGCCATCTAGGGTAGAACACCAGGTCACTATGTCAACTTTAAGCATAAAGTTGTGGACTTTGCAGAGGTCGCTTTCTTTACTCCAGCATGTTATAATTGTGTAGGAGTGTTTTCCTTCATAATATCTTAAATGAGATAAAAAATGGTCGTATAGAATAATAAACTAGATCACTAGCCACAATCTAAGAAATATCTTGATATTCTTGAGCTCGGGTCAGAAGCAATGTCAATATGTCGAATTTAAAAAGAAGTTGTGGACCCCTTAAAAGCTGCGTTATTTAGACTTCAGCATGATTCAACATTGTCAGATTGTTTGTCGTCGTGCTAACATCAAGGTTAAGTGGACAAATTGTTCGTGTAGGGTCAAAAACTAGGTCAATATATAAGCGAACATTAAGAAAAAATAGTGTTTAAGCTTTAGATGAAGCACTTTTTTTTTATTTCTTGAAATGTTATTCATTATCGCCTTATCATAGAGCGTCATTGTACTCGGATGAGCGTAAAAGGGCTACCATGACACTGTAGTTGTAACATCTATGTACCAGAAATATTTATATCCATGTGCTATCCCTTTCCCACATATTAACGCTTTTTGACGCCTCTACAACAAACGACTTTTGAAAACATTGTTGCAAATGGAGATATTGCTTATGATGAGAAATGTCTCCGTTTGCAACAATGTTTACAACTCAATTCAATAATTATATTTCCTTTATTCGAGATTTACCCTTTTTGGAGAAGTATGTTTTGAAAGTCGTCTGCTGCAGATGTATTGTATGTGGGAAGGGTTATTCGTATTAATGCTAGTTGATACGATTTTCTCTTGCTTGTAGATATTCCAGTTTTAAGAAACAATGACCACAATGATGTCCAAATTGAGCCGTGTGTGAATGGTAATTCAGTGAAGATAAGCTTCCTCATAAGTCCAGGTACACATCATTTAAACCTTTCCTACTAGCAAACGCCTTTAGACTTATCTGCATCAGAAAACCTTTGAAAACCTTTTGACAAAAAGGGAATTTGATAATTTTGAGCAATTTATATTTTTGACAAAATGTTTTTAACCCTAATACCACTTTCTTTCCCTAGATATTTTCGAAGTCGTTTGCTGCAGATGTGTTGTATTTCGGAAAAGAATACCCCGTCCATATTGTTATTACTCATGTCAGGTTAAAGATATCTTGATACCATAACACGCGTTGACGATGCGTGTGAGCCTGTGTATATGCACATTCTCACTATTATTACATCTAAAGTAGAGCCATGTATATTTACTTATTATTTAGTATAGCGTGAATAAGAAAGTAATCGAAGTTGGTAACATGCCGAAACGTGTTAACGGAGATGAAAAGACACTCTTTCTTTCAAATGGCGCTGTCCTCAAATTTTCAGTTCCTTTTGAAATTGTTAACGGCATTGAATCTGAAAATCTGGGCGCTTGCAGATTTAACATCATCGCCTGATATATGGTTAAAGTCATTCTTCAAATAAGTTCAGTTTACTCTTGGTGTTACTATAAACTGCGAACCTATACATTACCTATGTGGTCCCAAACAGAGTACTGATTACCTTTAACGCAATGTCTATTACACAGAAAAGAAAATGAGGTGAAGTAAAAATAAATTTGAGATTACATTAATGATAGAAGAAAACCTGGTCATCATGTACAATGAGCCACGTGATGCAAGTTAGGACACCGCTGTTTTTTATCACGCCTTTCCTATCTAAATCTAACGTTTATGCAACCAACAGTATCATCATGTAATACTGTGTGTAATATGGCAATAGGCGTGACTTTGAACAAAGCACATGAAGTGAAGCACAATACATCTGGAGTCAGACAAGGAGAAGCAACATGAGCTGGGTTTTTTTCTGACACGTTTTATACCTGCCATCGAACAAAAACTAAAAGGATGACTCAACTGAGGCTCCCGACTATATTATGACAGATGTAATACCACTATATAAGAGTGACCCGTAAAATACCTTATTTGTATTTTGAAAAGGACTAGGGTACATACTCGGACTCTGCGTCTTGAATTAATCTGCACTTATCCGACCCTTAAACATAGTGCGCGCTTCCTATATGGGCCTATATAAGATAACAAGAGTATGCTCCATCCGAGCAATTCATCTCTACAACTACATACACGAACACACAACGAAGCTGCGACAATAGTATTCTTATATGACAAAACATATTATGTTAGAATGATTGAATACTATCTACAGGTTTGGCAGGAGAGATGGCATTATGCCTGTTTCAACACACGGGACGATCGCCAACAGCTGCACCAACATGTTTCGGTTTATCTGGGTTGCAGAAAGTAGAAGAAAATACAACGATTGTAAGTATATTCAGATAAATAGCAAAACTTGTCCGTTTGATGGATCTGAGCCTACATATACATATTCAACTTAACTAAATCATTATTATTCAATATCGGTCAAATTCAATTAAACGATGTATAAATGGTTGTGAGCAATTTCACATTTTGCTTCAATGTTTTCAATAACGTACTTTCATCTATAAAGATTTTGCATATTTTGGCCAAAAATCGTCATACTGCATAAGTACATCCTGATCAGGATCTTCACTATTATGAAATAAGAGAATGTTATTCTCTTGTGACATATCGAAATTCATCTAATAAACAGCATAATTAGTTTAGCACTAGACAAACATTTACTTGACCGCATCGATGGTGTAGTGGTAGAGCGTCCACCTAGGGTGCGGGAGGTCACAGGTTTGATAACTGGCCGGCTCATACCACATCAAAAAAAGGTAGTAATGGCTTTCCGTGGCGCTGAGGGTTACAGGGTTAGCATTACGACTGACTGGCTGATGTCAGGATAAATGGACCAGTAGTACTGGTAACTTACCCAGGAAACTCCGTGATATAACTTAAAAAATGTTGAAAGCGGCGTTTAACACCAAACAATAAACATTTACCTACTCTGTAACTTAAAATGATTTCAGGTATGTCACAGAAATCTATGGAAATAAGATAATGTTATTTTTCTGAGACTTACCAAATCATCTTTTTGTCCATAAACAGCATTTATATTACTTTAAAAGCACTAGATAAACACACTTATTGTGTATACGCCTCATTGAACGGAGTGTGTTCACCACGGATTGTATTGAACACCCAACCTATAAATAGGTATAATGTAGTTGTATTTACGCTTAGATGTTGTGATTGAATTCCGCTAGAGGGCAGGCAGGTGCTCTTCGGAAAATTGCCGTTAGCGATTTTACGATTTTTACCGACATAATGCGATACATTTTCGGAATGAAAATATACATGAACGGCTCCGTTTTTAAAATCCTGAAATTTTGGATAAAGTATAATTCGTAGTTCTGTGCTCTTGTATTACATGTGAGTGCTTAATCCCAAACCCATACATGTTCTTATTTTCAGAAAAATCCCTCTGGATAGAAATGCAACTTTAAAAAAGAAAATGAGCGGAAACATGTTGAAATGCATTTATGTATTTTGTCCTGTATTTCTTGCGCACTACCCATACGCAGTAGTCTTATTTATGAACTAATCAATTCATTATGTCCGCACTGAACGCTAGTGAATAACATTGTTAAACATACTACTCTATTGAATTCATGATTGTCAAGGTCGAGCTTCTGTGAACTCGTCGCAACCAAGGGAGGGAACTGTCAAGTTCCTGATCCGTGTTAGTTACAGTAAGCTCCCCTACAATGTAGATCTTGATATATATATCAAAATATACTCATAATCACGAAACATAAACTATGGGTACGTTTTCTAAACCCTCAGCCTCTGATCTATGTGAGAAAGTAGTCAGTGGCTTCGAAAGAATGTTGTGTAAGTACTGGTGTGGGAAAGCCAGGAAAACATGGGTAGGTGCACTGACCGCCGTGATATGACCAAAGCTGTTGAAAGCGGCGTTAAACTCCAAACAAACAAACAAACAAATCTAAACCCTATTAGGTCACAATACACCAACTAACTTCCTTCTTTGTTTCCATGTTTCCATGTAAATCAACCAGTTTCAACTCATCCATATTTATAACAATTGACCGTGAGTCCAATAAGTCAAAACTTCAGATAAAACGCAAACAATTTAGGACACTATCGTCTGATGAAAACTTCAATGGTTTTTATACGGAATGTATCAATTCAAAGTTAATGCACGTGCAACTACGTAAATGTGACAGTATAGAGACACGCCTGTTAAAAGAGGCATCAAAACTCAGTGTGATTATAACAAACTTAAGGGTGGCGCATGTAGGTCAAAATATGACGACAAGGTTAAATACATTCAAGTGTTCGACGAAGAACTACAAATGGCATCTCCTGGCTGCTAAAAATCAAATGTTCGAATTGACAATGCATCAAATGCTTATAAAAATGTATTAAAGAAACGTCTAGAAAGAAATGTTGTAAAAGCCCTGGAATTTGTAGAAACTTTTGGCGTCCTTCCGAAACGTGTTGTATGTGAAACTTTCAACGGTGACGATTGTACTCTTAACATTGACAATTCAAACACTGGTACGTCGTACGAATATATGGGCTCGGAAGGTAAAGCGAAAGTACGTCAAATAGTTCAAGTGTGTGATACTTCAATGATATCGGATGCGTCATATCACGAACTAGCAATACATTCGAGTGATTTACCAAGAAAACACCATTTAACAGCGTGCAGAGACGAACTAAACACATACTTTCAAGTACTTCGTACACCTGGTCTTATGCCTGGCTCATACATAAGTTTTAAATCAGAACTTTGTCGTCATATCAATACATTACGTTCAAATGGGAGTGAAGTTCAAGACACCTTACGTATTAGGATATCTGGCGACGGAACACGTGTGAGCCGCGTTTCAAACTTTGTAGTGATGTCATATTCTCTGCTCGGCGTTCCGACACTTTCCCACGTAGACCAACATGTACTAGCTATTGTGAAATGTGACGAAAATTATACCAATCTTGAGAAGACGCTCGCACCACTATTCAATGAAATCAATGATTTAAATACAACCGGAAGAATAGAAATAAGTGACCAAACGTTTGATGTCGAGTTATTTATAGGCGGTGACATGAAATTTATTCAGCTTCTTCTGGGTTTGGGTAGCAGTATATCCAACTATGCGTGCCCATGGTGTAAGGTCCATAAAGACGATCGTGGAAATATATCTCTTCCATTTAACTTTTATAACCGCAATGAACAGTTTAGGACAATAGAAGAACTATCAAGCTTGGCAACATCATCAACGAAACAGAAATACGGGGTGAAAAATAAACCGCTAATCAACATCGAATTAAATCGCGTCATTCCGGATGAACTTCATATGCTTATGAGAATCGTTTACATTTTGGTCAGAAACATCATATTTGATGCTAAATCGAAGGACGAATACGCGAAACTTACGAACGGACCAACAGATAATCTTTCACTGCTAGAGAGTGCCATTAGGTCGTGCGGTGTGACATTTTCCACATGGACCAACAAATCCGGCGACTTAGACTGGACGTCACTCTCTGGCAACGACATTAAAAAAGTCTTGTTTAATCTTCCAGACAAGATACTGTTCTTCCTTCATGAAGATACAATAGAACTGGTTAAATCAGTGTGGAAAAACTTTGGAGACCTGTACAAATATATTACAAAAGCGGACGAGAGTTTTGAGAAAGAGCGCGTATTCACTAAGGCTAACAATTTCATCGAACTTTTTCTTACTGTTGGTGCAAAAAAACGCGAAGGGTACCTGCCGAAAAACATCACCCCGTACATGCACACGTTGCTGTACCACGTGCCAATGTTTGTATCCAGACTAGGTAGTTTAATCGAGTTTTCTGGACAAGGTGTCGAGAAAACTAATGATATATTAAAGCAAATTCATCAAATGAAATCGAACAAGCATGATCCCACATCCGACGCGTTATTTACAAGAAAAAGACTTGAATATGGCTATGAGTGTAAGGTTGAACGACACAAAAGAACATATAAAAAAGACAATAGTGACTATTGGGAAAGTAAAATTTACATGTCAAGATCGGCCAAAAAACGTAGGATAAATGGGGAAATTGAAATCGCGCATGAACATCACCATTAAGAAATATGTTCTAGTGTAAACTTCGACGAAATGACCGAACAGGAAATTAAGGTTTTATTGAAAAAGAAGGGAGTCAGCACAAAATTAAGACAGAAAGAAAAATTAATTGATTTACTGAAGAGCGTCATGAATTAAAATTAAAAGTGGAATTAACTTAAATATGCAGGAGTAGGGAAGTTAAATATATAACGTCATACTTTAAAATGAGTTTGTGTGACAGGGCCGTAACATATAAATGTATATTGATAGTCATTAAAATATGTGTACAAGCGTTTGCTATATATTAAATGATAGAGACATTATGTTTGAAATCTGAGATATAAGATAGGTTTATATAGTCTCTGTTGAAATGTATAAAAATAACGTCATTATACATGTATTATTTATTAACTTGTTATCGTTATATGTCTTATCAAATAACAATTATAAAACAATTATAAAACATAAAAATACGCTTTTGCTTTCTTATGTATAAATATCCCGTTAAAACCACTATAACTTAAAACGCGGTAGGCCTAATACTATTGCTAATCCGGTGTTTATGACTCTGGGGTTTTATGATCCTAATTAACGATTTGCGTCGGTGATCTTCGGAAATTGCCGAAAGATACGGAACAGTAGCGATCGATTGTTCCCATTATCGATTTAATTTATCGGTTATTATGTGAGAAGACGGATTGTTGGATATGCCCTCAACTGTCACACTTTCCAAGCGTTTCTCAGGTAGACAACCCTAAATTATGGAAAAGAGTTACCTGGTTTGTCACATTCTATACTCTATATTCTAAACAAAGTCAAACTACAACATGTGATCAAATGAAATTTACAGTGCATCTTTTACACATTTACAATGACTTTAAACTCAATATCATCTATTCAATACATTATTGTGAAGGTATTCACTAATTTCTACGCAAACAATTTTATTTGGCATGGCCACGGATGTATTTGGCGTAGTTTGACCTCTTACAAGATGTCTCATTCAGAACGGCTGTGGGCTGGATACACACACACACAACAGATTGAACTCTTTCCGAGTCGTATTTCATAAAAAGACTCTTCAATGTTAAACATCAGACGATTCCATTTTTCATGTTATAGAAGTTTTTGAAGATGTTATTTTGTGAAAGGCAGTCAATACTGATTTTAAGTGAAACGGCTAATTAAGAGTTTGTACTGTTACCAAACACTTCACTATTGCCATTATCGCTGAAAGAGTTAACCCCTCTCCCTCATACAGCTCTAATCAATAAGTACACGTTTCCTTATTGATTTACTTTTAAACAGTTGTTTTCAAAGTCGTCTGCTGCAAAAGTGTTGTATGTGGGAAAGGGTTAACGTCTACAACCTTTGAAATCGTTGACGAAAACAATGACGCATTATTATGCCTCTGTAGCAGTCAAATTTTGTAAACATTGTAGAAAAAGGATAAAATGCGCATAAAGGGTTACACAAAATGTTTGAGAACGCTTAAAATAAAATTGAAAGCACTCTTTTCAAAGAAGGTTTCATTGTTTGTGTCGTCTGCACTTAACGATAATTTCTCCGTCGTATATCCGTTGATGCATCCAACCGGCCGTCTCGCTTTTTACTGACGTTGGTGACACGTGTGGTCATTTAATCAATATCGTGTGGTTTTAAGTTATGATCGATTTGAAAAAAAAAATTACTTTGGTCGTTCTTTCATATTAAGTAAGTAAATAAGTAAGTAAGTATTTATTATAGTGACATGTGTATGTACATCAACAAAACAATGGTATAACAAGTAATAAATAACACCCGGCCCCATGGGCCTATAAGTCACTTTCAAAAGAAAAATGATTACGAAAACAAACAAAAACAAAAGAAAACACACACACACACTAAACAAAATGGAAAACGTTTTGTGTTGGTATCGTTCTACTTCATAACGACACTATTAAATAGGCAGATATGATATCAGTAATATAAAATTTGATTTTGTCTTTGTTTTCTTTACAGACATGTTGGTTTAAAAAGAATATCACCGTCAAAACGATTGTCGAGTTCTATATAAGTTATAGATTAGATGAACATGAAAATCACCAGCCCATCAGTCACTATAATAGTGTCCATTTACATAATAAAGGTGTGTACATTTTGTTGTTTCAAAACTCCGTTATTGCTCAATGACCATTTTCGTGAAAGTTCATCTGAGAAGCCATAGCTCTTTCATTCTCTCAGTGACTGCCGTTAATTTAAATTTTGATAATTATTGACTATACCCGAACACCTCCTCTTGTGATTAGGCTCATGATATCTTTTTTCAATGACTCTTAGTCCGCTTATAGAGAGCAAATGACTCTGGGCGTTAGGACTTAATATAATTTGAGCCGTGTCACAGAATCATCGGCGTCAATTATTCGTTTATCGGGGGGTTTGCTAGATACTTTATTAGCGTACTTGCTATGGTCAAACTTCTTGTTGTTTTTGTATGTGCGAGATGGATGTTATGTTTGGGTGGATAAAATGGACAATATCGCATGTTAACCATTTCCAACGTTTTTCTTTCAGACATTTTTTTTTAAAAACGAGGAATTGCCTTCATCGTTATGTTTACATATCGAAAACATCTAATTACATTTAAGTAATATTTCAACATCGTGCCAATCAAATAAACACGAGTTAAACGTAAATATACTCTCCTAGGTATGTGCGAGGAACCGATTTGTGAGCAGGTGGAGCCTGTGTACAGTTCGATGTTTTCTTGCGGTCACGTGGGATTGTTGTTCCTGCCCAGACACTCCAGTGTCGTTCTGATCGTGGCCACATGTACTTCTTGTAAAGACGCGGCGGATGAGTTTACAGTAGAGTGGGTGCAGAACAAGGTAGCTAGAGTCAAATGTTCTAAGATTTAATTTAACCGTTTACATACTATGCCCCTAGTGTAGGCATCTTCTTTGGAAATGTCTGAGGAAAATGTTGTTACACTTTTGTTACGAATTTTCTAAAGTATACTCATGTTCAATATCTGGCGAATCCATGGTCATGTAACAGGAGTCTATGTATATTGTGATAAGTAAACGGCTAATAATGCTGGAGTCAGGTGAAAAGATTCATCTGAATCTGTATTGTTTGCAAAAGCCTCAATTTTGCAATAGGCACTAAAAGATTTAATTTAAACAGTGTTAATCTTCTTTTAAACTTTCCGTTCCTCCCTCTGCAAAACATAGTCAGTAAAACGGCTTTGAACTGTCACAAAATTAAAACAAAGAAAATGACAAACATAGACTACGATGCCGATGGAATGATATCAAATGCATACTAAATATCTTTAAACTTTTACACATCTCCTGATGATACTGTCAAAAGTCGTCTGGCTCAGGCATGCTCTATGATGGGATTGATCAATCGGCTGGCTTTATTCATTGCTAGAATCTTAGGTCTGTATCCTTGTTTGTTTTGCAGACTGACTCCTCTAGAGTCACGATGCAATTTGAAGAAACCCTACCTGCAGGCTCATACAATTTAACTATTTGGGTAAGTTTACATCTAATATCCCTTCCAACATACAATACATCTGCAGCAGCCGACATTGCCAACATTTAGATAAACAATGGAACATCTCCATACATTAAAGTACTATTATGGATCAGTCACACATACGCGACGCATTGAAAATTGAAAATTGAAAATTAATTAAACAATGGAAAATAAGATAAGTGCGTCGTTGTAACCCGAACTTTTGTAAGGATTCGGGAGAAGCTGGCACAGCGTTTCGATAGCGCCCGGAACAAATGATCAACGCACAGCTAGCGGACGGCAGCGACCCAAGTTCTCGGCACGGGCAAGCTGCTGGATCTGCATTCCTAGTATCGGATCCTCATCAGGTTGTGAAGGATCATGCATGCTGTGACAATGAGTTGACGGTCTAGGGCTGCTGGTGCATCGTGCTCAGGACAATTTGGAACCGGTTGACAAGGATGCTGAAGGCTTTTTCTACGACTCAACTGGCTCGCTAAAGCCGGTAGCAGGGAAGCCTAAACTACTATCATCAACGCATTCCTTCAGCTCAGAAGCTATGTAGATCTAAGCGTCTGATGCTGAACCTATACCACCGATGTCTACCCAGATGAATTAGTAATCAGCATCAACGAGCGCCATGAGGACAGCGGAGTAGAACCCTTTATATATGTAGTATAGGGAACCACTGCTTGGAAGGACACTTCATCCGCTCAGCCTTGTACTCATTGATGATGACCTGGCACACTCCTGGGATGAACAGGGATATGGTGTTGTGAGACTCTCCACACAAATGACATTGATTGATACTTGGTCCCAGAGGCAAGATGCCCCAGAGTTACGGCAAGTTTCAGGTCAGGGTCGAGGGCCTTACTGTTGGTTGTATTCTGCTTTGTGATCCTCGGACCCATCCTGGTAAGCAGCTCGTCGAACATATAGGGAGGAGGGGGCGCGGGCATCGTAATGAAGTTTCGAAGAGTTCCAAAGGTAGCCAATTATACAGGCCAAACTGTCGTCGCCTACCGATCTACGGTCGGGCCAAGAACCTCCTTTGACCTCTTCTCGTTCTCATTCTCCTGATACTAAAGACTTGGTGAAATGCCCGTTCCATGAGGTTCTGTTGATGTTGGAGAATCGCAAATTCGTATTATAGTCGCAGCCTGTAGGGATCCTCCATCTCCTGAGGTGATTCTTCCAGAGCAGCAGGAACCTCTGTCATCACCAATGAGGACCGGTGGAGAAATGATAAAGAAGTGGGGGCGAGACCCGCGTATATACTAGAACCTCATAGCTATACGCTGCGTACACGACAGATACACACAAGGAACACGCTAGAGGAACGCTGGGCGCGCTAGAGACTCGTTCAGCACACCCATATTCGTTGCATGCTCGCTGGACATGCAAAAGAAGCACGCTATGTGTTCGTTAGATCTCAACCGACGAACATACAACGAATAGCCAGCGTGTTATCCGCGTATGTCTGACCTTGGTCCAGCGCGATATGCGCGTGTCTGGCGTCCGTATGGAGTGTACATTCATGCTTTGAGCTCCATGCACATTCGACCCAACGAGTAACGAATTCTGACGCACACTTAGTAAACGAAAACGCACTGGCCAAAATTGGTAATTGTTCAGTTCGCGGGCCGTGCGTCATGTATGTGTGACTATCGCATGAATAGAGTTGGAAGAATTATGGCAAAAGGAGGAGTTGCCTATTATGCCCCTCGGTGGACTTTTGTATTGCCCCGTTGTCATATTGTGTATTGATTGATGCCAACATCTTATGCACAACAATGATCACTTTATAACTCTATCCTTTCCGAAGTGTCTTCGGTATTAACGAATGAAGATCAGATAACTCTATTTGACGGTGTCATTGCATGTAATAGTTTATTCTTGAGTTACGTGCCCTTACTATACGCTATCGCGTCAGGCAATCAACAATAAAGGCGCCGCCTTCTGGACATGGCAAAGCAAGAAAAGCGCTATATAAACCAATGCCGTTGTAGGTAAAACTCCTTAATTATGATTTATGTATTGATTGCATATTTTATAAACTACTATAGTACGCCGACTAGAGTACATAAGCACTACAGTAATTCACTATTGTTTGTACTACAAGTCGCCATTGTTGGTTCATATCAGCCTTCATAATTAGGTTACAATACACCAAATAAAGTCCTTCTTTGTTTCCATGTAAATCGAGCAGTTTCAACCCTCAATTGTCACTCTAAGCGTTTTTCATGTAGAACACCATATATCATTGTAAAGAGTTACCTCTAAGCTTTAAAACAATCCAAAGAAAATCGGGAATCATGAATTATGCAAAAAATAAAAATAATTCACCAGACGAAAATGGTTACCGTCATTTTGGACCAAATCGGACCCGGATAAAACCGGTTTTTAGCATTCTCTATTAACACTACATACTAAAAGTGATCAAATCAATCATTTTGCGTGCACCCTATACACATTTACAATACATTTAAACTCAATGTCATATATTCAATGCATTCTGGTGATGGTATATACTCATTTCTACGCAAACAAAGGTGTTTTTTCGGGTGTAGATCAGCATGTCAGCGAATTTATTTGGCATAATTTGACCTTTACTTCACTTTTGTTTCAGCTGAAGATCACTGACAAGTACGATGGAAAACGTATTTGTCCATATCGAAAGAGTGTTACAATTGTATGTACAGGTATGTGACATTAATATAATAAAAACTTGATGGAAATGCCACTACATGTACGTTAAGGACCTATTTTATGTAAATGAGTTTTTTAAACAATTTATCATTTATGTATATCCCGAACTACTGGAATAAGACAATAAAGGTTAACATTAAACACAGTAGGATTTGTGTTTCTATAATAATATGTTTAGCCTCAGATGGCGTGGTTTAGCCCTTTGTCAAAAACAACTAATATGCATCAAAAGTGTTTGATTGAAAACGTCTTTTCACAATATGACTGTCTAAATGAATGAAAGTATAATCTTGAATATTATATGAAATAATTTGGTTATATGAGAAATTTCGCCTTTTGTTAAAATGTTGGCAAAAGTCGTCTGCCGCATTTACGTCAAGATGCGTTTGCATATTATATATGGGAAATTGTTAATTGGTGTAGCTTACATATTTAACTGTTTAATTATTAGAAGAAGGCACGGATAGTGGCAGAACAGTGGGCGTGACCCTGAAAAGTACCCAGAGCCACTGTGAAGTAAACCCGAAACAGTGTTCCTTTGTAACATTTGTTCTCTTTGGACTGGCAGTATCATCAGTCTTCATACTCCTCATATTCGTTATCACAATAATTGGTAAGTAACGCCTATCAGTAGATATTGTAGAAATAGAGTATTTTATACCGCAAGCCTCGTTATGGCAATTGGTCTGAGAATATACGGCATAAGAAAAGAGAAACATGCGCGATGCTCTGCGACAACCAACCGTAAGACATTTGCGACCACTGAATACCCAGATCAGCCAGCGCATCCTAGCAATCTGATCTGGCTCTATACTGTTCGTCAATTAGTCAATGAAGGTTTAAAGAAACGTATGCCAAGGAGTATCTATTTGGAGCATTCACAAGGATGCGAAGGCAGAGGTCTTTAACCGCACGTGTAATACTTCCTTTAAAGTTGGTTTTCGCAAAGCACCGCCCATATTCCTTTAACACAAGTCTTAAATCAACAACATGCTCTGGATACTGATCCAATGCATACATATAATATACATAAATCAGTGAATATCACATTATACCACATGCACTTTCTAAAGAATTCAAATGTTCGGTTTAGGTACAACGTTCATATAAAGGTCACTTAGTAACTTGAAATGCGAATTAAGTCAATTTGTAAGTATCGACTCGAACCGGACACGATTTCGGGCCCTTTAATTGTGTATGAGATCTGTTACATGTCTCTTTCAAAGCTCCCTCAGACTCTTAGGTAGAACAAGTCTATCTTTGTAAGCTGCGAATTGTCTATTTTAGTACCGTTCACTTGCATGCAACAGCCAACGGATGAAAACATTGCGGGACTATAAGTTATTTAGTCATTTTGTTTTTAATTGGCAGTGTACAGCGTTGTTAAATAGCGTATATTTAAAGAGAGAAACAATTACTTTTGTCTTTTTAACAGTTATTAAACGGACGAAAATTGCCAGGAAGTTGCGGTCAGTTTGCTATGGAGATATGGGTACGCACCAAATACATATTTATGTAATCTATACTGGAGAAAAATAAATCAGATTTTGAAACCTGTAAAAACAGTTATTTGCAATATCAATATTATGTTTATGTTTTTACCAAAATGCGAAACACGTACTTAAATAACTTTCTAGTTTGTGAGGCATCAATTCATCAGTATTATTTTTAGATGTTTCTTCTAACGTGTCGACCCAATGACATATATACGCATTTAAAGCATCTCTAGCAAAGA
This sequence comes from Serripes groenlandicus, assembly GCA_031761405.1. NCBI lineage: Eukaryota > Metazoa > Mollusca > Bivalvia > Cardiida > Cardiidae > Serripes > Serripes groenlandicus. The sequence goes on along the minus strand of JASEVX010000002.1, from coordinate 81,971,193 downwards.
ACAGGCAAAAGGAAGAATTTATTTCTATTTAATTATTCGTGTGTACGGTGGTTTACACCGCTTTCAACAGTGCATGTCATTGGTAATTTACTAGTCCTAACATCAGTGTTTCAGTCACATTCCTGCATGTCATTGGTAAATTACTAGTCCTGACATCAGTGTTTCAGTCACATTCCTGCATGTCATTGGTAAATTACTAGTCCTGACATCAGTGTTTCAGTCACATTCCTGCATGTCATTGGTAAATTACTAGTCCTGACATCAGTGTTTCAGTCACATTCCTGCATGTCATTGGTAATTTACTAGTCCTAACATCAGTGTTTCAGTCACATTCCTGCATGTCATTGGTAAATTACTAGTCCTGACATCAGTGTTTCAGTCACATTCCTGCATGTCATTGGTAAATTACTAGTCCTGACATCAGTGTTTCAGTCACATTCCTGCATGTCATTGGTAAATTACTAGTCCTGACATCAGTGTTTCAGTCATATTCCTGCATGTCATTGGTAAATTACTAGTCCTGACATCAGTGTTTCAGTCACATTCCTGCATGTCATTGGTAAATTACTAGTCCTGACATCAGTGTTTCAGTCATATTCCTGTATGTCATTGGTAAATTACTAGTCCTGACATCAGTGTTTCAGTCACATTCCTGCATGTCATTGGTAAATTACTAGTCCTGACATCAGTGTTTCAGTCACATTCCTGCATGTCATTGGTAAATTACTAGTCCTGACATCAGTGTTTCAGTCATATTCCTGCATGTCATTGGTAAATTACTAGTCCTGACATCAGTGTTTCAGTCACATTCCTGCATGTCATTGGTAAATTACTAGTCCTGACATCAGTGTTTCAGTCATATTCCTGTATGTCATTGGTAAATTACTAGTCCTGACATCAGTGTTTCAGTCACATTCCTGCATGTCATTGGTAATTTACTAGTCCTGACATCAGTGTTTCAGTCACATTCCTGCATGTCATTGGTAATTTACTAGTCCTGACATCAGTGTTTCAGTCACATTCCTGCATGTCATTGGTAAATTACTAGTCCTGACATCAGTGTTTCAGTCATATTCCTGCATGTCATTGGTAATTACTAGTCCTGACATCAGTGTTTCAGTCACATTCCTGCATGTCATTGGTAAATTACTAGTCCTGACATCAGTGTTTCAGTCATATTTCTGCATGTCATTGGTAATTTACTAGTCCTGACATCAGTGTTTCAGTCACATTCCTGCATGTCATTGGTAATTTACTAGTCCTGACATCAGTGTTTCAGTCACATTCCTGCATGTCATTGGTAATTTACTAGTCCTGACATCAGTGTTTCAGTCACATTCCTGCATGTCATTGGTAATTTACTAGTCCTGACATCAGTGTTTCAGTCATATTCCTGCATGTCTTTGGTAAATTACTAGTCCTGACATCAGTGTTTCAGTCACATTCCTGCATGTCATTGGTAATTTACTAGTCCTGACATCAGTGTTTCAGTCATATTCCTGCATGTCATTGGTAAATTACTAGTCCTGACATCAGTGTTTCAGTCATATTCCTGCATGTCATTGGTAATTTACTAGTCCTGACATCAGTGTTTCAGTCATATTCCTGCATGTCATTGGTAAATTACTAGTCCTGACATCAGTGTTTCAGTCACATTCCTGCATGTCATTGGTAATTTACTAGTCCTGACATCAGTGTTTCAGTCATATTCCTGCATGTCATTGGTAAATTACTAGTCCTGACATCAGTGTTTCAGTCACATTCCTGCATGTCATTGGTAATTTACTAGTCCTGACATCAGTGTTTCAGTCATATTCCTGCATGTCATTGGTAAATTACTAGTCCTGACATCAGTGTTTCAGTCATATTCCTGCATGTCATTGGTAATTTACTAGTCCTGACATCAGTGTTTCAGTCACATTCCTGCATGTCATTGGTAATTTACTAGTCCTGACATCAGTGTTTCAGTCACATTCCTGCATGTCATTGGTAATTTACTAGTCCTGACATCAGTGTTTCAGTCATATTCCTGCATGTCATTGGTAAATTGCTAGTCCTGACATCAGTGTTTCATTCGTAATGCTTCCCCCGGCATCCCTGATTATTTAATTGAGGAGAGTCACTACTACAGAGTTCAAAGTTTTTGGTATGGACCGACAGAGGACTGAACCATGTTCTCCCATTAATTTAGGCGGACGTTATAACCACTACACAATAGAGGCGTTCTGTTCACTTTTGTAACGTTGTGGCAAAGGTAGAAATTGCTTAAATTAAGAAAGTTCTCATTTTGCCAGTATGTTTTCAACTTTATTCGTGATTTATGTTTTCGTTTATAGAGACATTCCATATTTGGACATAGAAGTTGTCTACTGTAGATTTGTTGTGTATAGAGAACGTTTACCATTTATATTTCAGGACATGATGCAGTCTCACAACAACACACACTGAGTAAGTATTACAACAGTAACATATATACGCATGTCGATGCATCTGCATCAGACGACTTTTAAACTCACTGTGTCATGAAGACAAATGGCTAATCATGACAAAGTTCTACTTTTGTCTCAAAGGTTTCAACTCTTTTGAAAAAATATGCTCTCAGTTATAGAAAATGTCTATTATAGTGTCTATATGCTTCCAAAGTAGCCGGTTGTAAAGTGTTGGTATGTCGAAAACATCTTTGATTCATATATAACAGATTCATATATTACATTGTAACTGTTTCATTGCATTTTGGTATTTACCATAATTGTTGTGATTAGTTTACATGATTGGATATATTGTTCGGGTACTGATATTTGAGCCGTATTTTGTCCGTCATTTATTTATCAAATGGCTTTTTCAATATCAGTTTGGCGTTGTTTATTTATTTTAAATCGAATCAAACAAGCGATATCTGCAGTGCCAATCATAAATGTTACAGCCGAACATAAACATGTTTAAGGAATTCACTGTTTACCTGCTACGAGCGGCTGTAAAATAATGGAGTAGAAGAGACGTCGATGGAACAAATGTTTCGCCTTCTAATAAATAAATAAATGAAAGCGTGACATACATACTGACGGGCGGAAAAACAACGGATAAAAATATCCCTAATCATCTTCTTGCCAAGGGAGGCGACATATATACGAGTATGATAACGGAATATAACCTGTATATATGTCTAACAGTGCATTCTTTCACGTTAAATTTCAGTGCTACCAAATAACCAACCACGACCAAGCAGTCCAGTAGTAATGTACATTCCAAGGCATCCACAATTCCAGAAAATAGACGACAAGTTTAGGCTGATTTTCCTACCTCGTCCATATGACCAATTCACACGTGACTGTGTGCTGTGTATCCGCAAAGTCCTCTCATTGGACGGAAGGATTCATAGCGCATGCGTATTCGACAAGCCAATAACTACTAAGACATTAAACAACAGATACGCATGGATTGAGAGAACCTTAAATGACCCCTATAACATTTTAATCTTCCTTTTCTTTACGTCAATTCGGACAGCTCACGAACCATCCATTGTAGATGAAGTCATGCGCATGTGCCAAACCCGACCAATGTGTCGAATTATTCTTGCTCACGTGACTGACAGCACAGACCAATTAAACGAAGTTAAATTCTTTGGAAGCAGCTTTAACATCATGAACATGCAAGGCTACGAATTGTTCTTGAAATCCGTGTTTACGATATATGGTTATAAATCTAACAATGAATTTGATAAACAGAAGTTTAAACAAATCATGCAGTGTGGGGCATCTAATCAATTTCTCACATTCCTGAATAAATGCCCAACCGAAGTAGTTTAATATATGTAATATGGCTCCATTGGACAACTTCTGCAATATAAGGTTCTTCTTAAAACTGTCGACCGAACGCAAACATGTACCAGAAAGCAAACATCAATAGTGATTAAATAAGCTGAAAGTTCGTTGTTCAACAAATGCTGTAAAATACTTAAGTTTAAACTAAAAATAGAAAAATAATATTCTATGAACATATTTTGTATGAAACTGAGTACTGTTTTGTGGTCACAAAATCAGTTGAAGTGTGCTTTATTCAAATGAGAATAACCTCGTATTAAATTAAAAAAATGTATTCAAGGTTTAGATATACTGGCAAAGTATCAAACAGATATGAACGCCGTTGCAGAAAAGCCACACGTAACCTTATTATTACACGCGTTGAACGAAACCTGCCTGGCTGATCTGGACCTACAATGGTCACAATCGCCCAATGGTTGGGTTTCGTAGAGGGTCGCTAACATACAAATAGAGCATGATCGTGTTATATCTTGTTGTATCTACCCTGGAAATTGATATTGACAATTCTTATAACCATTCAGTGCGGTCAAAGTAAATAAATTAGACGATATTTAAGAAGTAATGCGATCAAGAAACCGCTGAAAAGGGTAAGGCCGGGTTGTCGGCAATTTGACCTTGAAAATCGACAAACCAAGGTTAAGGTTAAAGTAGTAAATCAATAGAACTTGTTTCTGGTTACCTTCAGGCAAAGTTTCAAGTTTGTAACCCTTTCCAGTGCTGAGATTTTGCCTCAATCTGAAACTTGAACCAAAATGTTGACGGACAGACAGACGGACGGACATCGCCAATCTATAGACCGGAATTGCTAAAGAAATCTGGCCAAAAAATAACACAAATGGTTTTTTCGTTCATAGGTAACAGGTGTGAGATTTTTTCTCCCCCAAAAACCCGTGAAGCTTTCTGAAATGAAACTGGCCATATCCAGGGGGTCCGCCATTTTGGGTATGTATAAAATCAGACGAAAAACACGGATTGAAAATTATTGTCGTCTTTTTAATCATTTTTTTTTTAAATCGATATTAAAGATCATTAACGTGCTGTGTTATGTGGGAATTAACATTTGTACGAAAAGTTAAAAATAAATGGAACTCTGTAAGAAATATGTTTTCCCGTTCGTCCAAAAAACAACAGCATTAGCATTCTACGCCCGAACCTAAATTTTGACTGTATCGTAGCCAAAGATGGACGTGACGTCATTTCCGTAACACTTCATCTTGGCGTAACGGCAATTTTATGGCCAAAGTATGGTCTTTACTTTTTGTTTATAATTATCTTGCGTTTTTTTCGTAAATAGGTAGCACCTATAGATATATTATATCTACAAATATTTACATATTATGACGTCACTAAAAAAAAAGCTACATCTAGTGCAGCACATATTTTGAAATCATAAATGTTTATGATATAAACTTTGTGGATCAAGACGTAATGATAACGTGAACAATTGCACTGTTTGACCTAAGCTATCCGGTAGTATGTCATTTTGTCCATTTGGCTGGTTGTCCAAGTTCGGTGGGCTTGAACATATCCTTATAAATGAAAATAATGTTAAAAAACTATAATTCTGATTAGTTTACACATAATATGTTAATACATATGAGCAGCTTAAACTTTATTTTAAGTTATATTGGTATACAACTAGTAGGGTTACACTGCCAGTTTTCTGTCAGAATATGCATTTATGTACATGCATATAAAATATACATGTTGACGGTGACTACTTTGGTGAGACTGCGGATCCGCAGGCTTGTCTGAATCATCACTGTACGCCGTTACACCAATGAACGAAATCTTCAGCCGCTACTCAAGTATATTTGCAGCTAAATTTGTGAAGAGTGCAACAGTTTCTCTTATACAGACGCGATGAGACACCTGTGCAGTAGACGCCTTTTCAAAGCACTGCATACATTAAATACTAGAAAACGACCAATTTCTCATATTTCCACAATGTTTTAAATACTATATCAAATATAAGCCCCCAATTTGTCAAGTATTATTTTCTTTATTCAGATATTTAAAGCAGAGGAGCCTTGCATATCATGTAAAATGTGTTGATTCGTGGTATCGATATGTTTAACAAGTGGTTCAAACGCTGTCAAGTATTTGTGTAGAGAATATAGAGAATTGAAATGCAAATAAATATGATGTAAAATAAATATTTACCTAAATGAAAAATAAATATTTACCTAACACATTTTCTGTATATAACTCACATGAGCACGAAATGCTCAGGATGTGCTACTAGTATTGTGACACCCAGTGTTCATCGTCGTCGTTTGTACGTCTATTCACATTTTCCTCCAAGTAACTTCTAATCATTAGAAAATGGACCAATTTAAATATGAATTAATTCAAATGTGTATTTGAGTGCCTGCAGCCAATACTGTTCATCTGGTGTCGTCCCTCAGCGTAAGATTTTCACAAGAGCTACAAAAAGAATACAAATATTTGAATGACATTTTCCCCTTTTTCAATGACTCAATGGCAAAACTATTTCCACGGCTACCTTCCCTAATTGTTCAACACTTCTGCTTTGCTTCACAAAAAGCCTAGTCTTAAGAAGATTCTTTTTAAACAGTATACCCTCTTCCAATTACAAAAATCGATCTGGGGTAAGTGATACAGTACCAGCATGACCCTAACGGAGGGCATTATAAAGTATGGGAAACAAGTTGTTTTTAAACACATGGCCTAATGCACTTCTGCGTCCATTATTTTCCTAATTATCAACAAATATTTCTTTAAAGTCACGTATAGCACACAAAGGTTTGTTTTCGATTTGAGCTGTTCACATTTTCGACTGCTATAAACTACAAAGAATTTGTACTTTATATGTATTTGTATAGCATTGTTTATTGTTAAATTAGACATTAACTGGAACATATCCAATTTAAATATATGTAAAAGTTTATATGAGCCGTCCCGCGAGAAAACCAACATTGTGGACTCTGCGTAAAGTATAGTCCCGGATCAGCTTAAGCATGACGCACAGGCTTACACGGACAGAGACTTTTCTCCTCCTGTAGATTTTCTGTTTCAGGAATCATTACTCTATATATCTATTCCCCTAAGACGGAATGTGTCGGCCCGGATTAGCCTGCGCGGATCTTGGTCGATACATTACGCTGAGACCATAATGTTGGTTTTCTCGTGAGACGGCTCCTATTGTTAGCATAAACTTAAAGCGCTCATATATTGACCTGTTCTAACATACAAACACCTCTGCAGCGGATGACATATCCAAACGTCGTGGCAAAAGGAGAACATTACAATATTGTGCATGTTTTCTTTGCAACAATGTTTTTTAACTTTATTAAAATATAGATCTTTCATTTTATAGAAGGTTTCCATATTTTGAACTTTGTTTTTAAAGTCGTCTGCTGAAGATTTGTTATATACAGAAAAGGGTTAAACATTACATCCTTCTTTAACCCTTTCCCACATCTGCAGTAGACGACTTTGAAAACATCTACTCAAGATACGGACAATTCTCTAGAAATTATGGTATAATTACTGAAAAATGGTTGAAAACATTGTGGAAAAAAGAGAAATTACTCGTTTGGAGCAATTTCTTTTTTTGTCACAATCTTTACAAAATCGTCTGCTGCAGATGTGTCAAAATGCGTCTATAGGCGGAGAAGGGTTAACAGTCCGTAAAGTGTAAGATTTTGGCAATTGTATTATGCGGAGTTCAAAATATCGTTAGATAGGATCAGAGTGCTCGTATTGATCATTATCTCATTTCATAGTCGTCTGCTACATAGGCATCAACTGTATTGTGTTTCAGAAAAATAGTTAAAAGATACATATAGGATCTGACATGAGTTGTTATTTTATATAAAGTTTTATGAAACGAGTTCAAGAAATTTGTTATAAAGCGAGCCTTTTCGAGCTTAATAACAAATTGCTTTGACGAGTTTAATAACACTTTATGAAATGACAACGAATGTCAGATTCTTTTTATCACATGACGAAACACAAAAAGAAAATCGTTTTTTCGCTGTCAGAAAATAGTCCCAACATGTAATACTTAATAGACTGTTAACTAATCACAAGAATATTTTTATGACCGATAATGGTCCCGTTACCTCGTCCATCTATCGTGACGTTTGTGTTTACCGGATACACGTTCTCAGCCATTTTGTAAACATTCGCGGATGAATACACAAATAGTGATTCGGTCATATTATGATACACGTGTCATATATAAAGAAATACGTAATGGTTATATTACATCGGATACAAGCATTGTCATGTGATAAATATTGGTATTAAATACAATAACTCATGCAATATATAGTGCAATAGCTATAAAGGTTTTCTATTGGAAAAAACTCAGCAACAACACAGTTATTTGTTTAAATAAGCCAGTGCACGAGAAAAGGTACCACTTGGCTTTTACGAACATTAAATATCCAGATCAGACTGTATACATTAACAGTCAGATCAAGATCTGTAATGTTAATTGTTTACATTATGATAAGACTGAAAAGGGGGACACGATGATCTTAACCTACACTGTTTTTAAATGCCAATTTGTACCTTTTCTCATACATTGGCTCGAAAGGTATTGTACGCCGCTTGCAGCTGCGTTTTAGTTTGAAAACGGACGGCGTTTCCTGGGTAAATAACCAGTTGATTTGCCGGTTAGTTTCGTCTTATATCAGTACATTAGTGGAAATGTTACTTTCATAAAGCTAAGTGGCATAACAAAGAGTGAAGTCGCAACTTAACAGTATTTTTCAAAATCTTTGATGTGACCCGAACGTGTGAACTGTGCTCGATTACTGACTTTCCGTTTTTGATACGGACCCTGTATGACCGACCCATTTCATCCCTATGTCGGCACATTTAAGGAATTCGTGTGTATTTTGTGAACAGAGTTAACGTGTGAACCAATGAAAACGTCGGCAACATTTGGCCCGAAAAGATATTTTGTAGTCGTTGTCTGACCAAAACAGGTCGAAAAGAAGAGATTATAGTCAGCCCTAACAAACACACTTTTTTTCTTGATAATATTTGGTGGATGCTCATGTTGATCTAGATCTACAATGTCGACAAAAGGCTCATATAGCTCTATATTTGAAGACATTTGTCCGCATTCCTCAGTTGTTTTAATCATTATTCTTAATCAAAAACTTCTAAAGGACGTAACGCAACGAAGACAACATTCGTACATTCATTATATTACACTCATTAATACTCAAGACGATTTGATCTTAATTTAGATTTCGAGACAAACAGTTAAATACAATGTCCAATTTAAAACAGGTTGTAGACATATATGTAATAAGCTTTGTACGTAACACACAGAACTACCAATACAGTGGCCACGGCGTCGATTCCCTAAAAAAGAATGTCTTTTAATGTTATCAGATGTGTTCAAGACTTCTTTTTTATGAAAATAAATGGATGCAACTTAATTATATTAGGGTTGGAGTAGTAATAGGGTCTCTTTGGGTGTAAACAAAAAGGGCCGCCATTTTGTTGACCTAGTTACTATTTATAGTATCTCATTTGCATATAAGGATTGACACAAGAGAGGGCGCCATTTTGTTGACCTAGTCATTTTCATATAAGGAATGCGCATGCGTGGCGGCCATATTTTGAATGACATCATATATTTTAAACAACTAATATATTTTTAGAAAGCTTTAACAGTGGAGCAAGTGCTCAGCAGCATCCTTCAGGCGAGACCACCAACGATTTGTCTCTAGCCTTCTACCAAAATATTCTAGCGGGTATGTTGCTGGAACCCTCGAAAAATAATGGCGGGGAAATTCGACCGAACCTTTGCTACATTGTTTCGGGAATACCTCACATGTAACATCCATACAACACGATATATCCCTTTCGTATGTCGTATAGTCGAGCCGAAGCACACAGTCAAACATGTTTGGCAAAGCAATAAATTTAAATACGTTTAACATGTACGTCTTACCTCTAGGAAGGTAAGAGACAAAATGAGAAATGCGCATGTCCTATCACGTGATGTTTTGTAAACGCCGCCATTATTTATTTCACAAACACCGTAGGCTGTTTCATCAGAAACATACCAGGTGCGCGAACAAAAGCCCATTGAAATTGTCTGCGTCTGTTAATTGAAGGACGCAAACGTGAACAATACCCCTAATGTCATCGACAGCTGACGAAACTATTTCAAACAAATGGACTTGTAACCTAGATTGAAGGACGCAAACGTGAACAATACCCCCAATGCCATCGACAGCTGACAAAATTATTTCAAACGAATGGCTTTGTAACCAAGAATAGCTGTATACGCCTCGAAGTGGCGCTATTATCGACAGTTGACGAAACTATTTCAAGCAAATGCCTTTGTTAGCAGCTGTATATGTCTCAAAGTTGCGCTAATATCGACAGCTGATTGTGAAACAAAGCATGATGGAACAATACCACCGCGGTCTGAATACGTATATAAATACGGCATTCTCGCTATGTTAAATAAAACATCAACCAAGATTGTGCTGAACGTAACTAAACGTACATAAGAAAACAAGTAAGTCATTTTAGTTTGTTTTATACATATATGATTTAAAAAGAATAACAAATAATAAAGAAAATAATAACATGAACAAAAACATTTTGAATATGAGAGCAGTCGGTTTATTATCTGCAAAAGAAGATAAACGCCACAGCAGATACAATGAGTCTCAATTTGGCCAAATTCTGTCCAAATACTGATTAATCAGAGGTTTCTGAAACAACCAATGGTTCTAAATTCGGCAAAATCCTGCCTAAATACTGTTTATGTTTTCATGTAAAATCGCAGCAAGGTAGCATGTATTCGTATACCATTCATCATCGTGTTGAGATTTAATACTCGGAATGAAATGACCTAATTCATGTAATAAAATACAGATTAAATTATGTTCCGATTTGATCCTCTTTTGATAAATTTCAATATAAGTCGTGTTAGTTTCTGTCTTCATAAAGGTATAGGCATTACAATCTAAACTTTCCTTTTCATTTAAGGGAATTGGAATTAGATGTGTAATCATCTGCGTCAGCATCATGATAATTGACATTGGCATCTCCTTCTGCTCCTCATAAGGCGCCAGCATTCGTGTGTAAGGTCTTGTGTCTGAAATGAAATTACAGATGTGTAAATGTTAAGGAATGTTCACATGTTTAAATTGTAAAAACAGCTGATTTTAAAGTAGACGACAACATTTCGTTTTTAATCCGCCGAGGAATCTTCTGTGGTCAAGTGGTAAGCGGCGGGGATCTCGGGTTCGATCCCTAGTCGCGGCACTACGGTCATGGTGAAGTGCCCTGGGCAAGGCACATGCTCTATCCTAGTATTGGTGTGTTTAACCAGGGAAATATGAATCAGTGAACTGTCTCCGTGATATTAATGACTTAATGTTGAAAGCGGTTAAAACCCCAATAAACAAACGAGCATTCCCTTTTGCCACAATGTTTTCCAGGTTATCCATTCATTTATAGAGACTTTATATCGAAAAGCTGTCTGCTGCAGAGGCGTCAGAAAGCGTCTATATGAGGTAAAGGGTTAAAGGGTGTATGCATACCTCACGTTTAACCCTTGTCAAATTGAGCCTGTTAAATCAAATATTCACACTTTCTACATTTTAACGCTATATATTTATATATTGCTGCCGAGCCCCCGGTAGCTCAGTCGGTAGCGATGCGGGCTGTCAATCCAGGGGTTGTGAGTTCGAATCCCGGCTCGGCCAACATTCTTTTCGACGATTGACAAAAGTCAATGCGACATGCGTCATTCGTCTTCCACCAATGGGCAAAGTCTATGTTGAAAAGCAGCCAGTTGCTTGGGAAGATTGCTGTGTGGAGTACTGGTGTGAGAAAACCAGGAAATACATGAGTAGGTGAACTGGCCGCCGTGATATAACTGAGAAATTGTTAAAAACGGCGTTAAACCCCAATCAATCAATCAATTATATATTGCTACTATAGACTAATGATTGATTAGGGTTTAACGCCGTTTTCAACATGTTGTCATTTATTTCACCGACGTCAGATCACACATTTAATTTAAACAAACTTAGAGAGGGAAATATGAATCAGTGAACTGTCTCCGTGATATAAATGACTTATTGTTGAAAGCGGTTAAAACCCCCATAAACAAACGAGCATTCCCTTTTGCCACAATGTTTTCCACTTTTATTTACAGGTTATCCATTCATTTATAGAGACTTTATATAGAGAATAATAGGTTGGTGCAGTGGATTGAGAAAGTTTATCTGGCAAGGCGGAGTAATTTATCGGGTGAGCCGAAGGCGAATCCGATAAATTACGGTGCCGAGCCAGATAAACTTTCTCAATCCACGGCACCAACCTATTATTCTATTTATCCTGTTGCATTTTTTTTTTTTTTTTTATGGCAGCTTTAAAAATATGTAACTTACTGAATTGCATCCCTTTCATTGTGACGTCATGTTTTATAAATAAACAGCAGCCAATCGTGATTGATGCGCGGAAAAAAATAGTTCTCAAATTTCTAACATAATACAACACAACAAATAGCTATCTTCATGAATGTTGTATTCACAAATGAGAAATTTATCCACGATTTATGCTGTTTTTATTGATTGAAGTTGGAATTTACAGCGACGCTTGCTAAAAAAAGTAGTCCCGGCTAGCAGGTGCGCGCCAGCTTATCACGTGATCAACTGACGTATATCAAAATAAATATACGGCACCCTGTTATCGGGTCGAAATTGCTACACGTGACAGGATAAATCGAAAATCTGTCTGCTGCAGAGGCGTCAGAAAGCGTCTATAAGAGGGAAAGGGTTAAAGGGTGTATGCATACCTCACGTTTAACCCTTGTCAAATTGAGCCTGTTAAATAAAATATTCACACTTTCTACATTTTAACGCTATATATTTATATATTGCTGTCGAGCCCCCGGTAGCTCAGCCGGTAGCGACGCGGGCTGTCAATCCAGGGGTTGTGAGTTCGAATCATGGCTCGGCCAACTTTCTTTCCGACGATTGACAAAAGTCAATGCGACATGCGTCATTCGTCTTCCACCAATGGGCTAAGTCTATATGGAAAAGCAGTCAGTTGCTTGTGAAGATTGTTGTGTGGAGTACTGGTGTGAGAAAACCAGGAAATGCATCAGTAGGTGAACTGGCCGCCGTGATATAACTGAGAAATTGTTAAAAACGGCGTTAAACCCCAATCAATCAATCAATCAATTATATATTGCTACAATATACTAAGGATTGATTAGGGTTTAACGCCGTTTTCAACATTTTGTCATTTATTTCACGACGTCAGTTCACACATTTAATTTAAACAAACTTAGAGAGGGAAATATGAATCAGTGAACTGTCTCCGTGATATAAATGACTTATTGTTGAAAGCGGTTAAAACCTCAATAAACAAACGAGCACTTCCCTTTTGCCACAATGTTTTCCACTTTTGGTTATAGGTTATCCATTCATTTATAGAGACTTTATATCGAAAATCTGTCTGCTGCAGAGGCGTCAGAAAACGTCTATATGAGGGAAAGGGTTAAAGTGTGTATACATGCATACCTCAAGTTTAACGGACAATGTAATTGTCGATTGTAAAGTTGTAGTAAATTTTAACCCTTGTCAAATTGAGCCCGTTAAATCAAATATTCACACTTCCTACATGTTAACGCTATATATTTATATATTGCTACTATAGACTAAGGATTGATTAGGGTTTAACACCGTTTTCAACATTTTGATATTTATATCACGACGTCAGTTCACACACTTAATTTAAACAAACTTAGAGGGTGTTAAAGCAATCGACACCATTTCGTTTTGAATCCGTCGTAGTAAAATGGTTAGCGCTACGGGTTTTAAACAGAGGAGCTGTCCAATGATAGACCCCCTAGTCGCGACACGGAGGTCATGGCAGAGTACCCTTAGACAAAGCACATGTTCTATCTTAGTATTGGTTTGTTTAAATTAAATCAGTGAACTGGCACCGTGATATAAATGACATAATGTTGAAAGCGGTATAAACAACTCATAAACAAACTAGCATTTCGTTTTACTTTATACCACACTAATAGATTACCTGATTTTATCATGTACAACTCTCGTCATGTCACTATGTTTTCATAAAGCTGTCTGCAGCAGACGCGTTTGAAAGCGTCTATATGAGGGACAGTTCACTAATTCATATTTCCCTGGTTTTCTCACACCAGTACTGAACTCAACAATCTTACCAAGCAACTGGCTGTTTTTCCACATAGACTTAGTTACTACCCAAACCTATAAAGTCAGAAATAAAATAAAAATAAATGCAAAACTTACCATTATCTAAATTAACTAATTTAGTCTCTTTGACAATTTCAATATATTTCAATCCTTATTGTAAATCGAAAACAATGATGCTTTTCCAGTAGGTGAACTCTTAGGTCCTGTCTATTTGAACGCTTGTTGTAATATGTACCAGAAATTACATTTTAACGCGGGGGAAAAACATAAAGAAAGAAAAAACCTGTTTCTGAAAGATTCAAATTTTTCCAGCAGATGATCCACTGGTCGGCAGTGCAGATGAACAATGGAATTAAAGTGAATACATGAGCACTTTTAAACCCTTTTACTTCATACAGACGCTTTCTCTGATTCCCTTACCGCAGCCGTCTTTTAAAACATGGTGATAACAGAAAACATTTTTCAATGGCCCTATTACTCCTTTTGTCGTCATGATTTTAAACTCTATTCAATTCTAGTGGTGAATACATGAAACTTTTAAAACCCTTTTCCTTCCTATAGACGCTTTCTCTGACTCCTTTGCAGCAGACGACTTTTAAAACATTTCTCATTAGCTCAATGTTTTCAACTCTGTTCAATTAGTGTTGCAACCAAAAGAGAAAAAAAAAAATATAGACGCTTTCTGACTCCTTTGCAGCAGACGATATACACACAATTACCTTTCTTTCTCTTTTTTTTTTTTCAGAACAGTCAGTATGGAACTGGAACGCAAGGCAAAACAAGTTAGAATAGATGAAGGGATGAAACATACTAGTTTTTTCTTAAGTTTTGATATTGCAAGCAGTACTTTCTTGACAACTGATCGAAACATCACGAATGAGCAAATGATTAAAGACATTGTCGCTTACAAACAACAGTATGATGGAGTTCAGTTATCAGATCGTATAATTAAACAATTCAGGGATGATTTTATCTTCCAAATGAGTATTGATGAAGGTGTTGGTTTTCAAGATAGATCCAGCATGGATGATGCAACACAGGAATATGAAACATACAAGTATGAAGTTAAAAGAAAACCATTACCAATCACCAACAGCATTGTCAAACAAAACCCCATAAAACAGAAGGTGAAAAGTGATTCTGAAAAGTCTCAATTGGAACATGAAAATATGTTGAAAGCGTGGGCATTTTTAGACCGTCAAAGGAAGAAAACGCAAGGTATATTAAGTAGTGACTTAGTTTCAGAAGCTCACAGGAAATTAATGAAAGACTTGATAAGGAATGCTGGTCAATTGTCTGAATGTGTCCGTTCAACTGTCTGTCCAATAACAAAGGAGCCAGTAAATTATCCAAACCCAGAATTCCTTGGTACAGTTTATCCCACGTTGATGGAGTATGCAAATTTTATGGCCGAGTATCTGAAAGAAAAGATAAACAGGAAAGTAACAGAAGAGAGTGTTCTTGAAATGATTAAGTTTTTTGCTTGTTTTTTTTCTTCTTTTGTTCAGCTCCATCCCTATGGTGATGGAAACGGCAGGCTTTCAAGGCTACTGTATTATTACCTTCAATCTTTTTTGACACCCTTTGCTGTTGGTATCTACAATATCCATACCCCAACAAGGCAAAGTGATTATTTTCTTACAATAGTCCAAGTTCGGGAGGACACACGCGCAGCTCTGGCTAATAAGTGTAATGAATTTAAGGAAAATAATTGGCGATTTGACAACAAGCCAGTTCTGCTGGCCCGTATGATCTTGGAATGTCAGTGGTTTGCATGGATAGAATTTGACTCGATCATGAAGACAGACTGTTTACACAAGACAGATGTCTAAAGATGAGTCCCCTTCAAACTCCATGGAAAATTAACTTTTGAGAAATATGATCTAAATTGTATTCTAGTTTCAGTTTTAATCCATGGTACTATTGAATATATTTTGCAGGGATATTATTTCTATTGGTTTTATTTGAATAAGTGGCCTTTGGAACAGATGACATTAAAACTATTGCGACAAAAGGGGATATTACTAATAATGATAATGTTTTAAACATTTCATTAATACAACAATACTTGAATAGTATTTATTACAATTGATTTAGAATATGTAATGGGAGCAGACTATATATCAATTGTATCTAAGGAAAGCTGTAAAACATCTTTGTTACTCAACCACCGCAGACCTATATAACATAACCAAGGTCACCTTGTCCGGGAGTTATTTAAATGACATCTCATATCCCACCTCCGACACTAAATGAAGCGTACACTACGTACACTGTCATGTATATATATATGCACTAACATCGATGCAAGCTGTTATCTTACTATATTTCAAACGTTTCTAACACAAACATTCTCTCTCTCTCTCTCTCTCTCTCTCTCTCTTTCTCTCTCTCTCTCTCTCTCTTTCATTCTCTTTCGCCACACACACACACACACACACACAAATTCTCTCTCTCTCTCTCTCTCGCTCTCACATTCTCTTTCTCTCTCTTTCGCCACACACACACACTCTCTGTCTCGCTCTCACATTCTCTCTCTCTTTCGCCACACACACACACACACACACAAACTTCTCTCTCTCTCTCACATTCTCTCTCTCTCTCTGTCTCGCTCTCACATTCTCTCTCTCTCTCTCTCTCTCTCTCTCTCTCGCAACTCTCTCTCTCTCTCATTCTCTCTCTCTCTCTCTCTCTCTCGCGCAACACACACACACACACACACACTCTCTCGCTGTCACAGAATGATTTGTCTCTAAAATCCGATAAAACCAGCAAGACAAGTATTAGCTTTGACATTCCAGTTTAATTAATCTGTCATCAGTAATCCTTGTGGTAGTTCAATGCATCCATTTTATTTAACTTTCGCTTTTCACGCTTATTAAAACAGTACTGTGATCATTCTACATTTTACCTCCATACATTCGTTGCATCCTTTTTTTTTTTTTTTCATGTTAAGAGTTACATTTCTGGAAAGAGTACATTTTTACCCTTTTTTTAAAATAATTAACATGTCGATTTCTTATTTAATAAGAGGAATAGATGAAATTTGAAGAATAAGAGTTAATCACTTGTGCAAGATAATTTTTTTAAAGAGAACGGTCCACTGTTCAGTTGTTCATGCCCAAACCATAAAGCATACACTGTAAAAACGGACGTTTCGTTTTTAAACACTTAATGAAACACTTTCCTGTTACACTTAATAAACACGTTCAAAACGAAACGCGTCACATGTTCACTTTTGAAACACACACTGTTTTCGTGGGAACACTAGTGTTCCGACTTGAAACACTAGCGTTCCAACTTGAAACGTGTTCACATGTTTCAGATGAAACATGTGACGCGTTTCAAAGCGAAACACTTCTCCTGTTACACTTTTTACACACGTGAACACGTAATGTAAACACAGAAGGCGTTTCAAACTGTAACGCGTGACATGTTTCAAAACTTAAGTGTGCAGTTTAGAACACCTAAAATACTATGAAGATGAACATGTAACGTGTTTCAATTTTATTCCAGATAAACATGTCACGTGTTTCAATGACAGTTTACAGTCAATTTTGGACTGATTATAAAGAAATGACAACTACAGGTTGAAGAAAACATTTATTTATCAATGATGTAAATGAATAAATTAGATATCAGACAGTCTAGCGTGTTTTTGGAGTAAAATCAACAAAACAAAGAACAATCTAACAATCAAATTTAACCGCTTTCCTCATACACGACTTTTAAAACGTCTGGGCAATATATGGAAACTCTCTATAAATTAAAGTGTAATCATCAAATAGAGTTGAAATCATTCTGGCAAAAGGAGGAATTGCTTGTTCTGACCAATTTATCATTTTGCCATAATGGTTTCAAAATTCGTTGCTGCAGATGCGTAAAAATGCGTCTTCATGTAGAAAAGGGTTAACTGGGTTTAATGGTTAACTGAGTTTAATCATACCAAAAGGGCCTATACATGCGTCTTCATGTAGAAAAGGGTTAACTGGGTTTAATGGTTAACTGAGTTTAATCATACCAAAAGGGCCTACATGGTCCTGCGGCGTAAAAACCCAATAAATAAATAAATTATTTCATGACAACATGTATACTGCTAAAAGCAGTTAAATTTTCCCAGGTATTTCCTTATAATAGATATATACAACTATGACCAATAATGAACCACTTAATGCAATAGTCATTGCCCAAAAAGACAGGGTATAACTATTTATTGAAATCATTCTGGTAACAAGGAGAAATTGCTCGTGCTGATATTTTTTTTCTTCTTCAAAATGCGTCTACAGGTGGGAAAGCGTTATTTAATGATTGTAATTATAACATGGCAACATGTAAATCGCTGAAAGAAGTTTAATTGCCAAGGTATTTCCTTATAATAGATATACAACTATGACTCATAGAGGACCATTAAATGCAATATCCATTGCCAAAAAAGACATGGTCAGTAATTCCCTTTACAGAAAAACAATCAGACTGATACATACGATCACATCCAAAAATTCCATTGATTGACAAGGACTAATTTTATGATTAAATATACAGTAAGGTCTGATATATACATTTTAATAACAACTAATAGTTTTTGTTCTGGGTGTAAATTTCATTGCTTTATGAATAAAGATTTTCAGGACAAACAGCTATGCACTATGCAATTAGGTGTACTTAAATATTTGGCAATTTCAAACACACTTTTTGCTGCAGTTGATTTTTGAAAACATTGTGGCAAAAGAACGGCCATTTCTTCTGTATTTGTAAAGATATAAGACCTGATTAAGTACATTTTGAAATAGTTTTTAGTTTTACTCATATATGGAAAACATTTTCCCACTTTGTAATGCTGCAGCAACATATACTTATCAAGTTCAACATATAATTAAATTATTTAGACAGTTTTAAAGGAACATTCCTGTGAAATTATTTTAAAATCGGTCCATTGGTCTAAGAGGAGAAGTTGTTAGTAGGAAAATTCGAACAAAAAGACACACACAATACCTCACCACGCAATTTATGTTCAGGTGTGATAAGAAGGGATGCTAGCCTGACAGCTGTGTTTTTCAATCAATCAATATGGCTTGAATAACTTTTATAGAGAATCACCTGATACCTGCATTTATTTTACCCCTCTGGTAGAGGGCCGAAAAAGGAACATTTCTGTTCAATCATTTTGGAATCAGAAAAGCAGATTCGGAGTAAGAATTTTTTTGATGCCATCCTGCAGCCATGTTTTATCAAGACATCAATATAGTTTGAACACATTTTTGATTGGACTCAAAAGGAACATTTCTATCAACTTATCTAATCAGAGAAGCTAATTCCCAGGAAATTAATTTTGAATTCATGCATCCACACCCCTTCCTCTTTTCAGATGCCAAGGCAACCAAAGTTCTAAATATAATTAACACAGTCAGGGAGTTATAACAATAATTAAAATTGAATCTTAGGCTCAGGTGATTTAAAAATATGTTACAACAAAAGCATAAACATGATAAATTACTTCTTAACACTTTCCCTCATACAACAATTATGCAGCAGATGAGTTTGAATATATTTTGTCAAAAAACAGAAAATCTCTATACATGTAATTGAATGGAAAACCTATGACTAAAAGTGGAAAACATTGTGGCAGAAGAAGAAATTGCTTGTTTTGAGCATCAGAAAGTGTCTATATGAGGGAAAGCACCACATACAATAACTCTGCAGCAGACGACTTGAAAACATACCCCAAACAAATTGGAAATTCCATTTTAATGAAAGTACAATAATTGAAGTGTTGAAAACATGGTGACAAAAGGAGAAATTGTTTGTTTTGAGCAATTTCTTCTTTTGTTGCTATGTTTTCAAAAAAATGTCTGCTACAGAGGCGTCAGAAAGCATCTAGGGAAAAGGTTAATGGTGTTACTTTGGTAACCAAACACCATAAGTATGCACACTATTGGAGAAACATGTATTCTTCCAATTTCCTGTATCAAAATAAATTTTATTAAAACAGAGAAATATAAACTGGTAAAAGGACGTTTCTGCTAATAAGGTCAAGTCATGATGAAACAAGTTTGACCTTGACTTGACAAAGATTTACCAATTATAATTTTGACTTTATATGTTATTCATTGATTGCTATTTTTAATAGTATTTAGTTCATATGAAAGACGCCAATACCAGTACTCCACATACAACTATTTCCCTTACTAGAAAGACATAAAGGAATCTGTATTGTCCTTTCATATAATTTAGATTTTCTAAGCATGTACTTCTATTATTATAACTATAGAATACTGAGAGTATCTTAAATAGCACCATCTGAGGAAAAATGCAACATGAAAGAGTAATTGAAATAAATTAGAAAACAGAGTGGAAAATGGAAAACTGAAATTTGTATGAGCACTTTCTTCTTTTCTCTTGATTGATCTTAAAAGTCACCTGCTGAAGTGGCATTAAAAGTCCTTTTCATCAGAGAAAGGGTTAAATGCCTCTGAAAGACATGAACATCAATTTGAACTGTAACTAAATGGAATATTTTAGATTCATGTTCTTCAAAAACATATTAGAAAAAAATGTGAAATATCTAAGTAGGAGCTTTCATGCAAGGTTGAAAACAAATAACAAAGGGAGAAAATACAGGGTTTATTTCTCCATTATGTATGAAATATTCTAAATGAATCTGTAATGCACAATACTACAATCTTTAGATCTACATTTTTTCTGACAATGACATTTGAACAAGTAAATAACTATGTCATACATGTGTTACGACTTATTCAATATATTAATAGTCATATCATGTTTTCTTGAAAACATTGTGGTAAAATGAGAAATTGTTCATTATGATCGACGACTCCTTTAACCACATTATTTTCAACTTTATTCACTTTTCTTTCAAAAAAATTCCAATGGTTGTATAATAGGGTTACGGTTCAAGGATATTGTCATTCATCAATAGTTGTTCTTAAATTATTTGAATGTAGTTAAGTAGGCTAATTGTGACATGTTCCTATCTGTTGCTTGTCTATTCCTTTACATCATGCTTGTGTTGGTAATCATCTATTTGCTGTGTTCTTTTAACTTCATATTCTAAAAAAGAGCCACTGTTGGTTTTCGTTTAATCCTTACCAGAATGTTCCTTGTTCAATTCTCCATATGTCCAAAATATCTAAATGTTAACTCAAATCTTTAAATCACAAATTGATGCCAAAACATATCAAACACCATTTCATACAGCCTATTTCCCTTTGGGTTCCAAGAGATCTGTGCTCAGACCTAACACTTGTTTATTGGTAAGTAATTATTGGTGTGCTTGAGTGCCAGACAAACATCTTAAGGATTGTGTCACTCTAAGTTTGACATTCATGTTTCCTGCAAAAGATAAACAAAAGTGCCAAATTATAAATTGTCACAAAAAACACCCGTTAGGGAGTCATAACTCTGCAGCAACTAAAACTAGAACTATCACTGAAGATGATAAATACCCCCTAAACAGCACCTTGACCTACACCATAACTTAATAAGTAAAAGGCCCATAACTCTGTAAAATAACATGCAATTGTAACCCCTTGGTATCCTCTTGGTATAGAAGCTTCATGTAAAATGTTATTGAATTCCACCCAGTGGTTTGTAAGAAATAGGCCGGACAAAATATGGCTTCCGGCCGGCCGGCCGACCGCCCGCCCGACACAGTGACTCCTATATACCCCCTCTTCTTCGAAGGGGGTATAATTATTTGTCCAGTTTTAGTTGCAACCAAGGTTTTATTGCCTATAAAGATTCACTACAAGTCTGATGCAGATAAGATAAGAACTGCTGAAGTTTAAGATCAGACTAGGCCTATTTGGCCAAATTTTGGATAATTCAAGTGCCTATCATGGAGATTTGGCTTGTTATAGAACATTGCCCAAACATTATATATAAATACCTACAAAAATGTTCAACAAGCTTGGTGAAAGATCAGAGGAAAACTGTTTGACTAAGAGAGCCACCATTATGGTTATCCCATAATACAGGCTTACAGGTGAATGACACAGGTTGTTCTGAGTAACATCTAAACCCTTTCCAACATACAGATGCTTTCTGATGCATCTGAAACGTTGTTAGAAAGTGTCTATATGAGGAAGAGAGTTAACAATATGAATTTGAGTTAAGAATGCTAGCTTAAGAATTATTGATGGTAAAAGAGATACAGAATAATATATTTTCTCTATGATATTTATAAAGTTGTCTTCTGCATTTGTTTTAAAATTAGTTTACAGCAAGGAAGGGTTTATTTAAGTAACCGTATTGATTAATCAAGCAACGTGCACATTCAAAGACATTCTTCTTATTATGACATATATGTCCCAAGGTTTATTTTAGTTATACATGTACTGTCATTTTTTTGAAGAGAAGACAGACTGAAACTTTTTTAACAAATGTTGTGTTTACTTAGAATATAGGATAATATTGCTGCAGTAAGGATCATTGTGAGACCGCTGTCCTCTTAAAAAAATAAAATACTATAAGACTGTCAGACAGGACGTGATAGGACATCACGCACACACTAACTTATAAAACAATGTGTTGTTCACAACTGCATTATTTTTTCTGCAAAACTATGAATAAAATGATCTTTAATTTAACAAACCAGTGACATATAATTACATGTACATGTTTCTGAATAAGTTACAAGAAACATAAATTGTATCAAGTGACAAAGTTACCTTAGACAAAATCTTAGATGTGTGCTCTAATAAAAGCAACAGTTCACATTCCTTGTGTTGATGTGAAATGACAATTCTTCAATCAGCTACAGGTCCATTCTTGTAACAAGTATGGTTCAATTCCAGTATCGCCAATGATCACATCACAACAAGTTGATTGATATCAGGAAAGAACATTCCACTCTTGGATGATTGTTTTATTGTTTGTCCTGTTAAACAAAATTAAAAATCTGGGATTAATGTGCAAAGAACTAGTTCGAAATTACTGCATTTTTGACTCTACACTTATGAATATGTTTAAAAAACTCAATATATACTTAAACTTTTAAAAATCATAAAATTATTTTACACTTTATACTACTATCATACCATGTTTTCAACTATATACTTGTATCAATATTTCCATATATAAGACATTGCTCCTCTATAAATGAATACATTTCAATGACTCAAATATTAACCCGTTCTAACATACAATGTACCGCAAATCTGCAGCTAATGATTTTGAAAACTTCTCTGCAGAAGTATGGAAAATCTCTATATTATGAAACATGACTGACATTTTTGGAAGCTTCTCTTTATCTATACTGTAGCAATGCATCCTTAACATTACGCAGCCGAGCCCTGGTAGCTCAGCGACGTGAAATGTCAATCCAGGGGTTGTGAGTTCAAACCCCAGCTCAGCCAACATTGTTTCCGACGTTAGACAAAAGTCATTGTAACAAGCGGCATTCGTCTTCCACCAATGGGCTATAGATCAGTCTATGTGGAAAAGCAGCCAGTTGCTTGGAAAGAATGTTGTATGCAGTACTGGTGTGAGAAAGCCAAGAAACATAGAGTAGGTGAACTGGCCGCCGTGATATGACTGAAAAATTGTTGAAAACGGCGTTAAACCCCAAACAATCAATCCTTAACATTACGCAGGAAAGGTTTAACCAC
The DNA here is from genome assembly GCA_031761405.1 of Serripes groenlandicus. Taxonomy (NCBI): domain Eukaryota; kingdom Metazoa; phylum Mollusca; class Bivalvia; order Cardiida; family Cardiidae; genus Serripes; species Serripes groenlandicus. Next base: position 81,947,544 of record JASEVX010000002.1, on the reverse strand, counting down.
TAATAACCACATACAGCTAATCTGTAGAAGCCAAATTTGAAAAATGTAGGTAAAATTATGTAAAGTATTAAAAAAAAATTAAACAATGATTGCAACAGGAGAAATTATTCTTATTGTCCTTTATCCACAATGTTTTCAAATTTAGTCTGCTGCAGATGAGACAAAACCATTCTTAATCTGTTAAAAGCATGCAACTTTCTGTCTCTTGGACTACTTTTTAGAATGTCCATCTCTAGGAAGAAATCTTTATCTTCCGCTGTTTTCTTTCTCCTCTTTCCTACATTCCGAGCATTTATGGTGGCAATGATGGCGGCAGATGAAGCAGTTGCTGTTAATTTAAATTTTTCTGGAATGTCAAGAACCCCTAGGCACTACCGGCACTTCTGGATGTTCAATACTGAATGTAGCCTGTTAATATAAAAGTTATATAATGCATTGTTGCATCATGTTGAAAGTATTGATTAAGTTATTAATTTTGAACTTTAATACTAATTATACATGTCCAGATCACATCATGCTTCATTTTAGTGTACTCTCATATTTAATACAAATGCCAAAATTACCAGTTATTAAGAATGTGTTGTGATAAAAACATATTTGTAAAACTGCATTATCTTATGATTTACATAATAATAATTTGCACATTGAAGGGCATAATTATCACAAAAAATAAGCTTGAAAATATTCATAAATTAAGAAAAATTGTAATCATTATATTTTGAATGAGAGATTCATGGTGGATTACCCTTGTGCAAGGTACAAATCCTAGCCTAGTAATGGCAAGATTTTATATATCTTTCACCTGATGTTTTATAAGAGAAATTATAATCATTGAATAGATCTGAAAACATAGTGGCAAATGGGGAATCCACGGTTGTTGAGTGGATAGCATCGGGGATTTGAAACCGGGAGTCCCTGGTTCGATCCCCAGTAGCGGCATGACGGTCATGGTGGAGTGCCATTGGGCAAGGCACATTTTCTAGCCTAGTACTGGTTTGTTTACCCAGTGATCATGAATAAGTGAACTGCCGCCGTGATGTAACTGAAATAATGTTGAAAGCGGCGTATAACTCCAATAAATAAATGTGGCAAATGGTGAAGTTGCTCATTATAAGCAGTTTCTCCTATTGCTGCCATGTTTTTCAAAGTAATTTGTCTTAAATGCTTCAAACTACGTCTGCATGTTTCATAAATTAATGTCACAAGGCTTAGAAATGTTTACAATCAACGATTTTGGTACAAATTTTGAAAATCCACAATGTCATGATCGGGATTAATTATCTAAAGTATTTAGTTGCCACCCCATTTCTGCTGCATAAAGACAGAAAATGTATGCTTGCATGGATGTACAAACTACAACGAATTGAGTGTGGCAGCTAGTTGTATTGATGAAAAATAAGTTAAATGACTGAATATAAACAGAAAAATACAATTACAAATCGTTCAGCTACTTGAATAATCAGTCTAAATAGCATTTAAAGAAGAAATGCACAGGACTGCACGAAAACCGATGACTTTCTGACTTTAAAGCTTAAATCTCAATAGAAATTTGACAAAAAATGTAAACAAAAGACATTATGGATGACTTAAGTGAGGGTAAATCAAAATTAATTTGTAACATACTCTTTTGCTTACCATGCCTAGAGAGAAGTAGCAAATTCCGCTGAAATATTTTTGCTCATGCATTAACGTTTATATAAGAGATTGTACTCTATACAACTTTGACATTATGGATTCATACTCAAAATTAACTCCAACCAGTTCGTACTTAGATCTACTTATTAAACAACTCGGTAATCGCTCTGTAACAAACTGTTACAGAACAGAATGCTTATCAAAGTCTGTCATGTTGGTCGCTGGGGCAGTAGATTTTTTATTCGGACCAGTGAGAATTACCTAAAATGTGTTAAATAACATTTCTATATATATGACATAGATGATAGAGCATTCCAAACTTGGTGAAGTTCCTGCTGATACATAATATAAATAGATTTATAAGTCTGCTTTCTGTCAGTGTCATCATTATTTGAACAATTTGCTTACATAACTTTGTACTAGTTAGGCAGTCTGAGTCATATGAAATGTGATTAACTATTTTTCAATGTCTAAATAGAAAATATATCCATTTAGTCCTCACCATGGTGGTTTTTCTTATGATTAAGGTCACTTACTTGTGGAACTTGAGTATTAAAACATTTCGGAACAGTGACTTTTTAAGTTAATTTCAATGACTGACAAAATGGTTCGACCATTAATTTAATGATTAAGTTCTTCAAAACAATGTACGAAAGGTAATGAAAATATAGCAGGAAGGCAAACTCCTTTTTTATATAAACCAAATGGAGGCTGATTTTAGGTGTTCAACGACAGAAAATTTAACTTACCAATTTTCGGCATGATCTGTCACTTGCCTCCAAGCCTCTAGCTTTACTATCACTCCTCTCGAACTGCCCTTAAAAACTGCCGAAAATGTCATCCTAATTCTTCAACAAGGAAGATATTAGATCTAACGCTACATCCTCTTGCACCGAGTAGCTGGTCTGTCTCGTATGTTTAACAATAAGTTTGTTTTCAATCTTGTATTCAACCTCTTGCAGCTGGCATTCTTCAATGAACGGGCGAAAATGATAATTTTGTTTTGTTTATCACGATTGTCTGACATCATAAAGTATCTTTGACCGCCAAATTCAAATCTCGGGCGACGAGATTATTTCACCGATATTATTTTTGGTCTTTTTATTTTCTTTAAGCAAAATCTGGCGAACAATCATTTAAAATAACTAATTAAATAATGACAGACATACAACATGGAAATATTGTGGATTAAATGCATTATATAACTTTTATATCAACGAATTATCAATTTCGGGTTTAGAGATTAATATAAGCGTTTTTCAAACGGCATGCTTTTAGTGTTCCAAATCGTTCGCCTTGAACACACCTCCGTGTTTCACAATGTAAACACCAATCGGTACCGGCAAGTTCCCAGTAAGAGTCTCCGGCGGACACATTATTACAAATCGTACACTTAGATTTTATTCTTAATTTGTTTTAAATCTTACAGTTTGATTATAACGCTTTAAGTTAATTTAATGCTAAAAATATGGTATTCTTATATAAACGCTCAGCGTTTCATATTTAAACGCTATACGTTTCAATGCTGCATCACTCCCGTTTTCAGTATACCAAACGAAAACACTGTGTTTCAAAATTGCACACCATGAGAACACCACCGTTTTTAAAAAATGAACACCCTTGAAACGCGTCACATGTTACCAGTTTTTTACAGTGTAGTTACTCCTTTGTCTATGTTGGTAATTGAGAAAATAAATGAAATAAAGGAGTATATGAACAATCTCTTCCGTTCCAGAAATGCATCTAAACCTGGAAAATAGTATTTGGGGTGTATATATCTCAATGGCAGATATTTTTATTTTTTTATTTTTTATTTTTTCAACCCGTAGATTTCAAGTATTTGACAATGCACATGGGATTTAAGATACGTACACTCATCAACATTCACTTTCATATACTCCCCCACGAATTATCTGTATTTGTATATGAGGAACTGTGATTATCATCTTTATTGATAACAAGCACAGGAAATAACAACCAGTTATCATATACATTGTTTATTCATATGAGAAAGCACAACTTTTCATGTATAGGGCCCAAAGCAGTCTGTGTAAGTCAAAACAAACCAACATCAACTGTTCCAATTAGATAAAGGCCTTTGCTGCATTTTTCAAATACCTTGCAATATGGCCTTTTCCCATCTATTTTTCCCATAACTATCATTTCTATAAAATAGAAATAGTGTATCTTTGAAATAAAACAAATGGTCCTCTTTGACATTAAGAACGATTAAGATATAACTGTAATCTAGACGAACGTAATAAATGGATGCAATTTTATAAATGGCTTTATCTTGCACAAGGTGATTAACTCTTATTCTTCAAATTTCATCTAGTTCCTCTTATTAAATAAGAAATCGACATGTTAATTATTTTAGAAAAAAGGGTAAAAATGTACTCTTTCCAGAAATGTAACTCTTAACATTGAAAAAAAAAAGAAAAAGGGATGCAACGAGATGTTTGGAGGTAAATGTAGAATGATCACAGTACTGTTTTAATAAGCGTGAAAAGCGAAAGTTAAATAAAATGGATGCATTGAACTACCACAAAGCATTACTGATGACAGATTAATTAAACTGGAATGTCAAAGCTAATACTTGTCTTGCTGGTTTTATCGGATTTTAGAGACAAATCATTCTGTGAGCAGGCGAGAGAGAGTGTGTGTGTTTGTGTGTGTGTGTGTGTTGCGAGAGAGAGGAGAGAGACAGAGAGAGAGAGAAGAGAGATGCGAGAGAGAGAGAGAGAGAGAGAGAGAGAGAGAATGTGAGAACGAGACAGAGAATGTGAGAGGAGAGAGAAGAAGAGAGAGTGAGAGAATGTGTGAGAGAGAGAGAAGTGTGTGTATTTGTGTGTGGTGTGTGTGTGTGTGTGTGGCGAAAGAGAGAGAGAGAGAGAGAGAGAGAGGAGAGAGAATGTGAGAGCGAGACAGAGAGTGTGTGTGTGTGTGTTTGTGTGGCGAAAGAGAATGTGAGAGCGAGAGAGAGAGAGAATGTGTGTTTGTGTGTGGTGGCGAAAGAGAAAGAAAGAGAGGAGAGAGAGAGAGAGAGAGAGAGAGAGAGAGATAGAGAATGTTTTGCGTTAGAAACGTTTGAAATATAGTAAGATAACAGCTTTGCATCGATGTTAGTGCATATATATATATACATGACAGTGTACGTAGTGTACGCTTCATTAGTGTCGGAGGTTGGATATGAGATGTCATTTAAATAACTCCCGGACTAGGTGACCTTGGTTATGTTATATAGGTCTGCGGTGGTTGAGTAACAAAGATGTTTTACAGGCTTTCCTTAGATACAATTGATATATAGTCTGCTCCATTACATATTCTAAATCAATTGTAATAAATACTATTCAAGTATTGTTGTATTAATGAAATGTTTAAAACATTATCATTTTTAGTAATATCCCCTTTTGTCGCAATAGTTTTAATGTCATCTGTTCCAAAGGCCACTTATTCAAATAAAACCAATAGAAATAATATCCCTGCAAAATATATTCAATAGTACCATGGATTAAAACTGAAACTAGAATACAATTTAGATCATATTTCTCAAAGTTAATTTTCCATGGAGTTTGAAGGGGACTCATCTTTAGACATCTGTCTTGTGTAAACAGTCTGTCTTCATGATCGAGTCAAATTCTATCGATGCAAACCACTGACATTCCAAGATCATACGGCGCCAGCAGAACTGGCTTGTTGTCAAATCGCCAATTATTTTCCTTAAATTCATTACACTTATTAGCCAGAGCTGCGCGTGTGTCCCTCCCGAACTTGGACTATTGTAAGAAAATAATCACTTTGCCTTGTTGGGGTATGGATATTGTAGATACCAACAGCAAAGGGTGTCAAAAAAAGATTGAGAGGTTAATAATACAGTAGCCTTGAAAGCCTGCCGTTTCCATCACCATAGGGATGGAGCTGAACAAAAGAAGAAAAAAAACAAGCAAAAAACTTAATCATTTCAAGAACACTCTCTTCTGTTACTTTCCTGTTTATCTTTTCTTTCAGATACTCGGCCATAAAATTTGCATACTCCATCAACGTGGGATAAACTGTACCAAGACTTCTGGGGTTTGGATAATTTAGCTGGCTCCTTTGTTATTGGACAGAGCAGTTGAACGGACACATTCAGACAATTGACCAGCATTCCTTATCAAGTCTTTCATTAATTTCCTGTGAGGCTTCTGAAACTAAGTCACTACTTAATATACCTTGCGTTTTCTTTCCTTTGACGGTCTTAAAATGCCCACAGCTTTCAACATATTTTCATGTTCCAATTGAGACTTTTCAGAATCACTTTTCACCTTCTGTTTTATTGGGCTTTTTGTTTGACAATGCTTGTTGGTGATTGGTATATGGTTTTCTTTAACTTCATACTTGTATGTTTCATATTCCTGTGGTTGGCATCATCCCATTGCTGGATCTATCTTGAAAACCGAACACCTTCATCAATACTCATTTGGAAGATAAAATCATTCCCTGAATTGTTTAATTATACGATCTGATAACTGAACTCCATCATACTGTTGTTTGTAAGACGACAATGTCTTTAATCATTTTGCTCATTCGTGATGTTTCGGAGTCAGTTGGTCAAGAAAGTACTGCTTGCAATATCAAAAACTTAAGAAAAACTAGTATGTTTCATCCCTTCATCTATTCTACACACTTGTTTTGCCTTGGCTTTCCATGTTCCATACTGACTGTTCTGAAGAAAAAAAAAAGAGAAAGAAAGGTAATTGTGTGTATATCGTCTGCTTGCAAAGGAAGTCAGAAAGCGTCTGATATGGAGATTTTTGTTTTTTTGGTTGCAACACTAATTGAACAGAGTTGAAAACATTGAGCTAATGAGAAATGTTTTAAAAAGGTCGTCTGCTGCAAAGGAGTCAGAGAAAGCGGTCTATAGGAAGGAAAAAGGGTTTTAAAAGTTTCATGTTATTCACCACTAGAATTGAATAGAGTTTAAAATCATGACGACAAAAGGAGTAATAGGGGCCATTGAAAAAATGTTTTCTGTTATCACCATGTTTTAAAAGACTGGCTGCTGTAAGGGACTCAGTGAAAGCGTCTTGACATCAGCTAATCATTCCCTGTAACAGGCAGCTATTCATTCCCTTAAATTAACTAAGTAGCTCATGATACAATTCAATTATAATTCAATCCTTATTGTATCATCTGCACTG